>CM057152.1:12313021-12325637 GCA_029962745.1 Echinometra lucunter
TGTTCGTAAAGTTACGCATGACTTTTCATACGATTTGAACATGAACTGTCAAATAGGATGCCCACAGTTTTTCCTGACATTTTAGCAAATTGCGACTGAATATCCCGTAATCTCAATTAAATTAGTTAACATAAATTACAAGAAATATTTAAGAATATTTGGCAGATATAAAAATTGAGTGTTGTTGTTTTTTTTTTAACGACTGATACTGCTTTTCCACATTTCATTAAGAAGATCCACTTTTTCATATTCTACCCGAAGTTATTCCGGGGTGCCGAAATATTATGGGTGTACAGTGTATATTCATTAAAAAAAAAAAAATTAAGGACCTTTAAAGCAGGTTAAAGAAAAAACAAAACTGCGATTCCAAAGGTTTGCGAATCTTTCTGTTTGTATTGAAGCTTTGTCAAATCTGTCACCTGGTCTGTTGCACCAGAGGTATCTTTGATAACTGTACCGCAATATTCTAAACGAACAGCTTTGGTAAAAGGACAGTTGTTCACATAATATCACAATGTACCTGTTGCCTGAGTTCTTGTAATCCTTCCAAGCAAAGCCAAATCCGTATCCAAGTTGTTGGCAGATAGACGACCAAAACCAAGCCGAATAATAATTACGTAGTTTACTCCAACTGTAATCTGTAACTTTGAGCTCTACGAAGCCTTAATTCAGCTTTAAAAAGGCTGTGGCAGATCTGCTGTAGACCCTCAACGATAGCTCATTTTGGAAAGAAAGCTCTGTGGACTCGTGATTGCCATTGCTTGCTGTTTAATTCTGCTCGAAGGCAGCGATAAAAACGTAATGCCATTTGAATACAGTTCATAACATAACAAACAAAATTAATATAGAACACCAGAACAATCAGCCTTGTTTGCTCGAAGGCAGTGATGCCAACTCCATGCCATTTGAATACAATATCAAGGCACTATCAAACACTCTACAATATGTTTCACAGTTTAAAACACTTCTTTTAACACACCCAGAACAATATATAATGGAAAAACTTGACACTTTGTCTTGTGTCGAACTCATAACATGGTCACTCATATAATAACTTGTTGTGTTAATACCTTTTTCACAACATAGTAAATGGACTAAGTTCCAGTATGCGAAAATATGCGGTTACCATTACTTATTACAGTAAAAGTACAGAGTAAACAATTTTAATGGTTTTGAGTAACAGAATGACTGGAAGCACTGTTTTACCTCAAGTGATTGCTGGGCGATGGTAACTCGACCCAGCAAGCGGTTTACCTGCCAACAAGATGGTACCTATAGTGGCAATTCGCATCTTTCTTGTGATGCTAATGCCCCCAAACATCTTCCACCCATTTTTTTTTTTTTTTTTTTTTTTTTTTTGCCATTTAAAGAGGTGCCTGCACATTAAGTTACATGTAGCTTACATTTATTTTTCTGTTTTTGCTTTTGCTTGGTTTTGTTCTATTTTTTACTTCTCTTCTCAGTGCGGGTGGTAGAAGCCTTTTCTCTCTGAATAATGCAATTCACATTGAAATGATCAATTGCCCAGGTTTTTTACCGGGGCAATCGGCGGACAATTGTCGGCAATGGGTGGACACTTGCCACTGGGGTTCGGGAGGTGATAAGGGCGAAAACCAGCAGGATGCAATGGCAGGGCCCCCTTGCTTTGAGGGGTATACTGGGGAAAATTCCCTTATGGCCCACTTGTGTATTATGCGAGGTGCGACCGAGATAGACTCCACCACCAGACCTCAGTGGCAACGTCCTACCCAGGGGGCTGTATAACTTCTTTACCTAGTTGCTTGTGCACTATGCTTAAGACTGTTCTTTTATATAACTTTCCCTTTGTGTTAGGCCAGTGCTATGGCCTCCTCCAAGGCATCTTCGAAGTTATCAATTAGGATATCCGACCCTTGGTCAGACAGATGAATACCATCTCTAACATAGAGATTGTGATCGGCCTTGTCAATGTCGTGTTGAATTACCGAAGCATTACCCACATGTTTTCCTTGTCGTCTTGCATATCTGTTAAGGGACCGTCGTACACCTTCCAGGGCCTCTTGGGATGTGGAGCCAGATGCTCGCCTTCCATAGTAGAATAAGCGGGGAAGTATCGTCGACCAAAGGATATGAGCATGTGGCATCCTGGTTCTGAGTAGACTTAGGGCTGTCTTGATGCCGATTCTGCATCCACAGGCGTCGGTTTGACCGATATTGTTGGAGCCTAGGTGGAGTATGACCACTGACGGGGAAGCTGCCAACCTCAGCCTGTTGTCTACCAGCCTCTCCACGTCCTCAAGTCTTGCACCACCTTGGCCGTGCCACTGGATGCTGTATGGTGTGCCCAGCTGGAGACGGTTTGTTGCTGTGGCTCTCTCCTTGGCTCGGCGTACGATGCTATCCCCTACTATCCATATCCGATGTTGCCCTGAAATGACAAACAAAATTCCGGCAGTATCTCTTGCTACACCCAATGAATATCATACTCAAATCCCATTACAATATGGCATTATTTTATTCATAGGTTAATGCAGTCAGTGAGTCGCACGGTCTGGGCCGTATAAAATGGAGCCAACTGGGGGGGGGGGGGGGGGGGGGGTACTAGAGCTTTCCCTTGGGCTGGCATAGACTCTTGCACTAATTAGGCTATTGGGTTACAGGGTGACCATGCATGATTTCCCTAAGGGGGTAGTACAGCCTAGCCCCTATTCTGTGGCCCTAGGGCTGGGTGTCATTTTATGTCATTGTTCCTCTATTCGTCATTTATCAATCGCCCTCTTTATTTACATCATTTACTGTTGTCTATCAATACATCCTCTTGTTTGTTTGATGCACGTTTCAAGTACATATATTTACAACCACTCTTGATGCTCCCTTGTATGTACTTTTCCTCGTGTTTTACTCTGCTTGTGTTTGTAATGTTTTGGTTGTTTATTCATTTGGTTTGAACGTTTTGTGCAATTGTGTGACAAGCACGTAAACCAATCAAATTCCCACTGCATTTATGGACAATGAAGTATAGAATTGTGTATAACTAAATTTCTTTTCCTCTCTCTCTTTTTTTTTTCTTTTTTGAATCTTATTTCTTTATTGTGTAATCATCCATTTATCTGGTTTCTATTACATTATTATCATCGTCTTTATTATTATTATCAAACTTTTCTTTTTGTTGTTGTTACTATCTGTTTTGGCCAATATGCTATTTTTTGTGTGTGTGTGTGTGTGGGTGTGCGATTATCCCGTTGCAATTTAGATCATGCTTTTGATTCGCCAATTCTCCTTTGATGTTGAGCCCCTCATTTCTCTCTTTAGTATTATTCTGCCTGCCTATCTTATGTACCTTTTGTACACTTCACTGCGCCACCTACCCATGACCATTATTTCCTCTCCCGGGACCCCTGCCATGGCTGCTGTGGTTGCTGCCCCTATGCGGAACGAGTGTGTGCCATATTGGCTAGGGGTTGTGCCTGCATACGCCAGTGCTTTCTGCAAAACTGCACTGAACTGATACCGGGTTAGGGGGGAACAGTCTATGTGACAGAATAAGGGCCCTTTACCAGGGGGCCTTACCTGTAGGAAAGTTGCAATGGCCTTTACGGGGCATAAGCTCTCTGTTTCATTACCTTGTATCCTTAGTGTGGCAGACTTTCCCTATTGGTCTGTTTTGGAATATCTGATACGCACTACTACAGAACGCTTTGAGCTGTGACATAGGAGAATGTCGTCTTTTGTCAATACTCTGTCTGATTCCTCATGCTTACTACGTGTTGTGTTTACTACGTGCCCGAATAGCCTTTGTGCCTCCTGTGCAAGATCTGCCATATTCCATCTGGGATAGGCGTGGGGTGTTCGTCTGCTTTGGGGGCCAGTCTCCGAAACCGATCCATCTGGAATCGTGAAAGGGAGTCAGCAATACCGTTATTGTGAGTAAAAACATGAACTGCCCTAACTGAGATATTTCTCAAAAGGCATGTTATCACCAGCTTAGTTAGCAGTGTCATTATTTTGGGGCATGAGGATGTTTGTTTATTAACCGCACATTTGACTGCCATGTTATCTGTGTGTAATAGTATTCTTCTATTGCTGAGTTCCTCTCCCCATGCCATAAAGGCAACTACGATGGGAATCATTTCTTTCCATGCTATGGATGTGGTTCTGATTATGTCGCATGATGGCCACTTCCCATTGAACCACTTACCATGGAGGTAGCCGCCATAGCCTAGCTCCCCACTTGCATCGGTATATAGGTCGATGTCCTTATCGTCCACCCAGTTTTCCTGTGGGATGACTGATACCCCATTGTATGCCTCTAAGAATTCTAACCAAATTCTGAGATCCTCCTTAACTCCTTCTGAATATGTCACAATTCTAGTACCCATGGATTCCCCCTTTGTCATATCTATTAATCTCCTAAGGAAGGCTCTGCCAGGGCGTACCGCACGACAAATAAAGTTCAGCGTCCCAACAAGCGACTGAACATCTTTGGTTCTTGCTGATTTTGCTGACATTGCCTTGTTTAGCTTCTTTCTGATATCTTGAATCTTCTCTATGGGGACTCGTACCTGCATTTTAATTGAATCAAGTTCTAGGCCTAGGAATGTGAGCCGCGTGGTGGGCCCCTCTGATTTTTCCTCCGCTAGGGGAACCCCCAATTCATTGCACACCTCCCTTAAGGCCTGGACTATTTCATAGCAGGGGGTTCCTTCTTTTCCGTTTGAGCCAACACATAGGAAGTCGTCAACATAGTGAATTATGTTCTCAGATTTGCATTTCTTTCTTGCACAGTACTCTATGAAAGTGGAAAATGTTTCAAAGTATGCTGGTGCACAGCGGATCCCCATGGGGAGGCACTTGTCGATATAGTATTTTCCTTCATATTTGATACCTAGTAATTCAAAATCATTTGGATGTATGGGTAGTAGACGGAAGGCAGATTTTATGTCTTCCTTTGCCATTTCTGCTCCAATGCCCACTGCTGCCACCAGCTCAGCAGCCATGTCAAAACTCGTGTATTCAACCGTGCATGACTCATCTGGAATGAAGTCATTCACTGACAAGCCTTCTGGGTATAACAGATGGTTAATTAGCCTATAATCACCTGGTGTCTTTTTTGGAACGAGGCCAATTGGGCTCGATCTCAGATTTTTTAACGGTCTTGAATCAAATGGGCCTATATAACGTCCAAGTTCAAGTTCCTTTTTTATTTTCCTTGAAGCTGCTTCTTTGTTCTTTTCTACTGATTTTAAGTTGGGCAGGTCTACTGGTAGCCTGGGGCCTGTATAATTTATGCGAAAGCCCTCGCTGAAACCCTTGTCAAGAGTGAGGGCTGCCTTTCTGTTTGGGTATTGTTTTAGTAGGGGCCTGAGGTTTTCTAATATGATGGGTGTCGGCGCTAAGCGCCTAAGGTTCCTATTGCTGTTCCCTATACTCTTATCTGGTTTTTTCTCTTGGGAGTACCCATCCCCTTGCCTTTGGTTGTCCTTGCAGTGGTTGTGGTCCCTACTTAAACTGCTTTGTGGGTTTTGCCCTGGGTTGTTTCTGTCTGTGCACTGTGATCTCCCATGGCCATTTATGCCGCATTGCATGCATTTGTGTGCGAACTTACAGCTCGTTCGGTCGCACGTGTGGGTATTGTAGTCATAACAGGGTGACTTAAGGTGGGGTTCGTTGTTCCGAAATGTCTTCCCACTCCGTTTTGCTGGGGTCGCTGATGGGTGTTCTCCCCCCTCCCCCTCTCCCCCATGCATATTTTTGATAGGGTGGCCTATCAACACATTCTTGCACCCTTGATGGTCCCCCACTGATAACGTGAAGGAGCCACAACTCGCCATCTAGTGCTGCCCATGACCCGCCCCTCCTGTGGAGGCGGTGTCGGAATTCAATATCATAATCCCTCCAGCCGTAGCCCTGGTAACGGAAAGCGGCCGTTCGAATGAGATGGCAGTATTTGAGTAAGGCATGCGTGCAAGTGGGGTTTGCTTCAAGATATATGCTCATGTATACAAGAAATGCATTAGTCCAGGTCTCAACAGAGAATATTTTATTTCTGGGTGGGGCGGGGGAGGGTTTCAAGATCCACCTGCCTTCTACCTGTGCTACTGTGAGGTTAGTGTTCTGTTCATTTGTATAGTCGCGCATGGCATGAGTTACCGTATCTTGGCTGTCAATGAGCATGTTGAGGTCAATGTATTCCCCCTTCCAAATTTTGTCCCTTATATTTTGGGGGGTCGAAATGCCCAGCTTGTCCCCCTCTGGGTGCAATGGGGATGTACCTGTGTAATTGGGTGGGGTCCGTGTCTGAACACCTTGCCCACATGGCCCAGCGCCTTCTAAGGTATTTGTGACGTGCCCTATATTGGCGTAAGTTGTGCCGTTATTCACTGTTGCTTGTGTTTCCCCCTCAAAACTTTTCTTGAAGCAGGCTAGCACTGGGCACTACAGATGGGAAAGAGGTCACAATAGTGTTAGAGGAGCTATGTCTATTACTTCCTGACAGTGGGCCTATACAAGAGGAATCGAATCCTGGCTGTAGCATGTTATGAGTGGCTCCCAGGTTTAATGGGGTTTCTGATGTTTCAATATGAATAGGGACATTACCTGTTGTCTGTGGGCGAAGCGGTTGCTGGCATGTCGCACCGCCTGTCCCGTTGGCCTGAGTGGCTGTCTTGTTCCCTGACTGCTCCGCCGTCCCACTGGCTTCCCCGGGGGCCGCCGCTGCAGAGCGACCGGGAGTGATGCACGTATTCGCTTCTGTTGTAGTTGTACTGTTTTTGTCCTTTTTTGTCGAGCAGAAGACATTGCCTTAGACTTTTGTGGTTGTGAGGGTTGCTTGGACCCTTGTGCTCTCCTCTTCCCCATTCCTGAGACGCTTGCTGATGCAACGGTTCAAAATTTCAGGAGTTTTCGATGCGAATACTAAAATTTGTTGCCTTCGGGCAGAAACTGTGTCAAGCAATGGCGCAATTTTTCCCCGCGCTTGCTATGGTAACCTCTTGTTGACCTCCCGATTGACCTTTTGTGACTTTGTTCATTTGAATATTGATGGTCTAGTGATGGCGTGCTCCTAATTTTAACCGTGTCCAGCTAAGCTTCTCCCAAAATATTTATGATCAGCTTATTGTGATCATGTTATTAGACTGAAGAGGAAGAGTATGCAGTAAGGCTGCTGCAAGGCTGCAGCAAGTGAAACCAAGGTAACTCCTTGGTGAAAATGATGCAGCAAGATTTCCACGGAAGTAGGCATCAGGCCTTTTTTTCCCCTTTCCTTTCTAGCGGGTTAATACATAGCCGTTTCCGTATTGTACCCCCACGCTTTCCTATCGACAAGGGTGGCAATTCTAAGTTGAGCAATATAGTCTTACTGAATTCTGCTGATGAGCTTGTCACCCGGAGGAGCGAGAGAATATCACCCCAAAGTTTCCTTTCCTGAATGAGGTATTTCAGTACACGGATATAACTAGGCGGAGAATTCCAGTAGGAGTGCTGCTGATTTTAGATGCATTCCGAAGAATTGCGTCTGATGATTGAGCACCCTATAGACCAATTTCACGTCCGGTTTATGTATTTGGCCCTCTATCGGCGACGCCATTGCTGCGGTGGGCAAGCGCGCTGACCGCAATTGGCTCTGTGTACAAAATAAATGTAAGATATGAGATATGCTCCGATATTGTTCCATTTACTTTATTCTAGATCAATAAAATAAAGCATGGATACATGGGTAGATGAGGTAAGACAATGGTCATATCTGACGGATGAAGGTATAATGTATTTTTGTACTTTCGATGGTTTTTCAACTTACTTTTGTCAGGAAAAGTTCGATTGCAGCATAGAAGCCGTAGTAAACGGGAGCCCTAAATCTTACCCTGTTTACAAAGTCATGTTTTCACTCATTAAATTTTTACGCCAAAGTACATAATGATAATGTTTCTTGACTTCAAAGTCCTTTCTGTTGATGTTTTTACCCACTGGCGACGAATTCCTTCACATTGCTTACGGAAACCTGGGTAGGGACTACGGCTTCGCACACAAACAGGCTTCATGAGTCAAAAGCGAGTGAATTTCGCACTCAGTTAGCTTCCAATTTTTAAACTTTCTCTAATTCTTGTGGCATTTGAGCACCGCACAGCTGCTACCTGAACTTCCCTGATAATTTCTCATTGCAAATATTAAAATAAATCTGCATATACTGGTCAAAATAGACAAAAAATCGAACAAATGTACATAACGCGCTATTGACTTGTGTACTATAAAAGTTGGAGCGCCCACCGCAGTATGTCGAACTGTGTCGAACAGTCTGCTGCCCTCTTGCGTTGTGAAATTGGTCTATACATTTTCATAAGATTTGGACTCTTTACTACGCAAAAGTGATTTTCCCCCATGAACATGTAAAATGAAGGTATAAAATCAGTGGGCAACAATGATTTATACCAGCACATTTTAGTTGCTGCTTTGTAATGAAGCCTTGTCAATCCTCTCACCTTGTCTGTGGCACCTAAGGTACGGTTGAATCCGATATTGCTGTGTTTCAAACGAGCAGGTTCGGTGATAAAAGATTTACGATATGACAGCTGTTCACATACATGATCATTGTGTGCACATAGATTTGTTAAAAACATCTGGTACAAAAAAAACCAATTCGTTCGGTTCCATGGCATTTACTCCGGCGACAATTGCTCCTATGGAAAATCTCCACGTTAAGTAAAATATAAAACCTAACCCCATACCTAACACTAAGCTTAACTACGCTTAATCCTTATCCTCACATCATTCTGAACTCAGACCGCTGTCCCAGTCTTAACCCTAACCCTATGTCTTCGAAGAAATTAAGACAGGAGAAATTATCGCAGGAGCAAATGTCGAGTCACCATTCGATCCTGGTTTATGAAGAGTCCAATACTACGGTTGTAAAATATCAGTTGAAAAGCTTGAAAAATGGAAAAAGACTATACGAAAGTGCAGACGTGGATTTTCGCTCTACAAACCAAGAAGGCCATGCTTATATTTGTGCTTATTGACATGTTTGTAACTAAACTGGACCAGTTAATACAAAATAGAATTAAAATACAAATACATACAACATTGTACCTTTGCACTGTCTCTTATTCGTGTAGCAATCGGAAACGGCAAAAGGGACTGTTTTGTAACCTTTCTGTTTTTTAAATTTTGGTGCTTTTAATAAGTTGTACATAATATTAATGGCAACAGGCAATTAAAAAGTGTAGACGCAGCATTCTACATCTCATACTTCCAATTAGCTCATTTTAAGGACTTTCTAATATGTTTTGTAATCTTATTCTAATTTTTTTTCAGGGAGCTGAAAATTTCACTAGGTGAATACTTAATTTGTAAGCAAATTTGTTTACAAATCATGAATTTCTCCCATTAAGCTTCTTTATTTGTTAAGTACTCAAGTTGCCAATGAAGACAAAAGCTTAATCTTCAAGGAAAGGGTGAATATATCAATAATACGATTTATTTGTATGGTTCAGAGGTACCTTATACTATTTCAAGACATCTCAGCATGTAGATATTTGTTTTACAGCGATTCATTGTATGCAGACACGTGGGGAATCCCAAATAAGTTCCTACTGTATTGATACCTACCATTTTTGCTTTATCATTTGATCAATAAAGTTCAGGATACAATTATCCATAACTCAAAGTGGGATTGAGGCTAATGCATTCTTTGACATAATCCCAATGTTTCTAGTTTTTATTCTAATAAGTATTAAAAACAAGGGACTCAAACACGGTGATGGGACACCATGCAGGTGAACTGAACCAGTAAATGGTACGATCAGGGAGAAAAGGGAGAAAACTCTTGAAAATGCCGTTTTCCTAGTGGTTGTCTAAAATAAGTCCTGGGGATATTAAACGTAATATCACTGTCGTTTTCAAAGAAAATTCTCTTTCAAACCAAATGAAAAATTATCACATTATATTATTAATCTCGCTGAAATTAAGGATCACAGGTTTTCCGTTCTTTCTGGGCCACCCTGTATAGGGCATCTACCATCCAAGTTTGGAGTCATCGTTCTAAAGCTATCAACCCCAATAGAAAATTGCAGGAAAGCTTTAACATTTGACCTCCTTTGACCTTTTACCTGCAACCATGACCTTTGACCCCAAATAACAATGAGGTCCTTAAAGGGTAATTACCATTCAAGTTTTGTTATAAATGGACTTATGGTTCTAAACTTACCAACCCCAGTAGAAATATGCATGATTTTTTTAACAATTTGACCTTTGACCTACATACATGACCTCTGGCCCTCAAATACCAGTTATGTCCCTGAAAGGCATACTACTATCCAAGTTTGGTTACAAATGGACTTATGGTTCTAAAGTTACCAACCCCAGTAGAAATATGCACGGAAAAATGTTAACATTTGACCTCATTTGACTTTTGACCAACATATGTGACCTTTGACTCCCCAATAACACTGGAGTTTGTGTAAGGCATCTATCATCCAAGTTTAGTTACAAACATGTCAATAAGCACAAATATAAGCATGCACTTTTGTACAGGGCACATGCATGTTAATGCATTATAGTCTATGGGAATATAACACATGCATATGCAAGAAGAGAAATTTATGAAATATGAGTTTTCAAGTTTGAGACATTATAACTTTAGAACGGAGAGTGGTATGGCTTTCTAATTTTCCACAGATGATTATTGAATATCAAGAAAGTTTTCTGCAAGGTTTCAAGATAATTCTAACAGTTTTTCTTGATTTATGCTAAATCATGCATTTTGCAAATTTTCAGTTTGGGGGAAAAAATGTCAAAAAACACACTTTTTGACTAAATTTCTGGACCGAATTACTTTGACATTACTCACAAATGGCATCAAACTGTAGGGAATTTAATTTTCTTTTAGATGAGACCAATTTTGTTGCAATTGGATGTTTTTATCAAATTTTATCTTGAAAAATTCAAATTCCGTCAAAATGGCGGCCATTTTGGACGCCATCTTGGAATTGGAAGCTTTCGCTACTAATTTTTTTGGGGTAGACCTCTTGAATATTGTGTGTTATGCTTTAAGCTTGAAAATGAGCATGGTATACTTAGTTTGTACAGATGGTGGAACGAAACCCCCCTTTTCTGCTTTTGGCCCTCCGCTTAGAAGGGGCGCTTCCATGAGTTATGAGTACGGAGCTGTTAAAAAAGGTGACTGCTTAATGCTTATCCAAAATGACCGTCGACACTGAGTCATATACTGCTTTCACACCTAGGTACGGTCGCTGCGAGCGGTCGCTGCGACCGATGAATCATAGTGTGAAAGCATTTCATCGGTCGCTGCGACCGATGGTTTTGGTCAAAAACGATCGGTCGCTGAGTACGGTCGGTGAGGTACTTCAGCGATCGATCGCGACCGATGCAAGCTAGATGTGAAAGCACATCGTACTCAGCGACCGATCGAAATGCAATGACCCCCCATACATGCCTACGCACTATCTCTACTTCCGCTTCCGGCTAGGTCAGCTATACAGCGACCGATCGCTCTGGGCCTGACCAAATTTTGACGGAGGTGTGAAAGCACGTCCGATCGGTCGCAGCGACCGCTCGCAGCGACCGTACCTTGGTGTGAAAGCAGTAATAGATGTCAAAAGTACAGGGAAATTTCGTGTTAAGATTCACCTTTATAAAATTCACACTCACGTAAACACAAATTCACGTTTACACACACTGCATTTGCATGACGTGTGTACAAGCAAAGTCCTTGATGAACAGCCTTTTATTATCAATTTTGGTGAAATGCTGTGCCACAGAGAGAGAAAAAAAGAAAACCCCAATCTTTCTTTTCTTCATCAAATTTTGAATGATTTTTTTTTTTAGGAAACTGCATTTGCATGACGTGTGTACAAGCAAAGTCCTTGATGAACAGCCTTTTATTATCAATTTTGGTGAAATGCTGTACCACAGAGAGAGAAAAAAAGAAAACCCCAATTTTCTTTCTTTTCTTCATCAAATTTTGAATGATTTTTTTTTTTAGGAAACTGCATTTGCATGACGTGTGTACAAGCAAAGTCCTTGATGAACAGCCTTTTATTATCAATTTTGGTGAAATGCTGTACCACAGAGAGAGAAAAAAAGAAAACCCCAATTTTCTTTCTTTTCTTCATCAAATTTTGAATGAATTTTTTTTTTTAGGAAACTAAGCAAATAAGTACTTTCCCTATTATATCACGTAACAACGATTTAAACATTCGTAGTCGGACCAAATGAGAAAAAAGGGAAATAGTTTAACCAACACGGTATGGAAAAAATAATAACAATAATAATAATAATAATAACAATAATAATAATGATGATAATAATGATAATAATGATAATAATAATGGTGTCTTCTTGTATAGCGCTCAGGTCTGTCATGTCTGACGCTCATGGCGCTCCAACATTATTACCCTGGTCAAATGTGTAGCGCTCTAGCATATCAGGTCCCCATTTACAGCTAGGTGGAGAGTGGTAAATGTGGATTAATGTCTTGGCAAAGGACGTTGGTGCCGGACTGGGATTCGAACCCCGACCCTCTGATTAACAGTCAAGTGAATGAACCACTACACCACGACAACTTCACTTAAATACAGATCTTTAACTTTGACCCAATTTCATCTATAATGCATGTATATTC
>CM057152.1:12326137-12337657 GCA_029962745.1 Echinometra lucunter
GCAGCTGATTTAAAAAATTCTCAAACTAAGATGAAACATGTGTATGAGTACTTGTATTTATACTCAAAAACCCTGAAACCAACCATAATTTGGAAGGAAAGGCTGTAAATTAGACGCAAACCGCGATTTTATTAGCTTTCGTCTCGAGAGACACTGAACTAAGAGGACCGTTTGGACGAATTCAAAAATACCGTTACTTGCCTACCGCCGCGTGATACGTCAATACACACAGTGCGGTCCGTTGAGTCATGTGCGCATGCGCATTCCTTACGTTGGGTCTATGCAACCGACCCTCGTATATTTTTCAAACATTGGTTCACATGTCTAATATTTAAAAATACTTCCCGTGGATATTATGCTCTGAAACTTTCACACTGGTATTTTTACACTATAACCCTAATGTTTATCCCATTTTTAAGTAACAAAATGAGATTTTTTAAAAATCATAACAATGTTAGCCAATGCCTTTAAGGGAGACTTCATTCATCTTAACGGACAGATGAGATCCTTCTATGTGGGTGGTGACCACGCACGTCTCAAAGTTACGCCCGGCGCACACTGTACGATCGGGCTGCGACCCGATTTTCGAACAAATGGCATTCCGCAGTAAATATCAAAGTCTATACAAGTGAAATTACATTATTTGAAGTTTGGAATCGAAATTTTGGATATTTGCGATGCTTGTGGTCGGAGTAAAGGCCAAATCGGCTTCACATCGTACCCGATCGCTAAATTGCTATGACGTCACTACAATTTGGAATTGAATTCGCTTTTATTCCTACAGGGAGGCTCGCATTGGCCCTGAATTTTGATGTTAGTATTTATACTACTATTCGGAACTTTGATCGTGAAGATTTCACATGTTTGAATGTTCTTATCAAATGCTATAACAAAATTTTCCAAAAGTCGGATCGCAGACGGATCGTATAATGTGCGCCGGGCTTTAGGGAAAGGGCTACATACGGCTTGATCTGTTTCTAACATTTCGGGAATGCTTTCCCTCGCCACGGAAATTTGAGAAGACATCTGAGATATCTGTTCGGCCCCCAAGCACTCCTCCCCTGCTCCCATGTAAATGTGCCCACCAGTACTGCCTACAGAACTCACGCAGATTATGTAATCAGTCTTTGAAAACGAATTCCCTGTATTTTAATTCGTATGCTACCAATATCTCAGCCCATATCAAAATATTGACTTTACCCTATATTCATACTGGGATATAGCCACTTG
This sequence comes from Echinometra lucunter, assembly GCA_029962745.1. Lineage (NCBI taxonomy): Eukaryota > Metazoa > Echinodermata > Echinoidea > Camarodonta > Echinometridae > Echinometra > Echinometra lucunter. The sequence goes on from CM057152.1 coordinate 12,327,368, forward strand.
GTCTAATACCAGTTGGTGTGATTCCCAGATCGTCTAACATCACTATGGCTAATTATTTGGTCTAATTGCCATTTGATCCAATCATCACTTGGTCTAATACCCACTTGGGCTAATTGTCATTTTGTCTAATGATCAGATGGTCTAATTGCCACATCGTCTACTTAATTTTCCTAGTTTCGTCTCATGACTATTTGGTCTACTGCCAGGTCGTCTAATCAGATAAACTAGGTGTTAGACCAAGTGGGTATTGCACGGAATGGGCACAAGGCTAACTGAAAATTAGACGAAATGTTAAATAGGCTAAGTGGCAATTAGACCAAATGGTTATTAGACGAACTGGCTGTAGACGAAATGGGATTAGACCATGCGGGATAAGACCAAACAGGCATTATACAAAGTGGGATTAGACCGAGTGGAAATTCGCCTTCATACTCACCTAAGGCATTAGCAACAGTTATCTCCAAAGAAAAATCGCCGTAGAAGTAATAGAAAGAATGGTGACTTAACACAGCAATCCATAACTCGTGACTGTCCACATACCATTGTCGGTGGCCATTTAGAGAGTAAGAAGTCGCATTGATTGTTGTGAATATTGATTCCATCTTAGTTGGATCTTGTCCTCTCCCAATTTTAATGGTGAATTGGTCACAGGAGTCGTAATGACAGTTCGCATATAGATAGTACAATTCAATTCGAAACAGATTGGCAAGGTTGGTTTCAAAAAGCCAGATTCTATAATAGGTTGGTCGAGTCCTGCTGAAATACCACGATAAATGAAACGATTCCTCGTCTCGCAGAAATTGCGCAGATTGATCTGAGAATGTTTTTAAAACAAACGTGCATAACGTATTTGATTTGGTAATAGAATTCGCAGATATCAGCAGATATGGAATGCATTTCAAAAAGCGATTTGAGATACTCGACACAACATCATGAAACTTCGTAAAGGAAAACATGTTTACGGGCGAGTTGGTACTTTTTTCACGGGCATATAGTGGATGGCTGCAAGTATCATTTATGAAAATTTCCATGTTCTTGTAAGTTATTAAGAGGGAAGTAAGCATAAGTGTGTTTAAAAATCATTTTTGTTCTGGATCAGCAGCATTTCTTTTTATTTCTTGTACCAATGCAACTCAAATGTTTAACGGTGTACCTTTAACAGATTAAGGGAAAAGGCAAAATTAAAAGTACAGACTTACTGCATGATAATTCGTCTTCATAACTGGTGCAATCATATGACCCATCACATGTTTTACTTTGCACAATCCCAATATTGGAGTTGTTGTAGCAGAAATACAGATCTTGTGATACTGGAAAGAAAAATGTGCGGCTATGTTGAAAGTTACATCACTGTCAAATTTTGTTATGCTTTCTTAAGCTGGAATCTAGCATTTTGTAAACACCATCTTCATATCTCCAGTTCAAACTTTTTCACTGACTTGGGACTTGCAGCGGATGCACTACTGACAAAAATTTCATAGGCCTACTACTGTTACTCAAACGGGAATCCCTTTTATCTGTTTATATTTGTGGTTTACTGGCATTTGGTGCAATGCCATTTCATTTCCCAGCTCTTCTAACTTCATTTAGTTTACACCAAGTTTACCCCCATATGATAAACTCCTTGTCCAATCCGCCTTCTGTCTAATCTTTTCGTTTTTTAGTAACCAGTAGACCCAGAACAAAACAGTTCAAGATAGGAATCACATTTCCATTGCATCGGTGCATTATCTTTATTTGATGAGAGCAAAATCGTGCAGTTTTTAAGCCCTTCAAATGAACAAACATATACATGTAGATTCAAAGTGGTATTTACAACTATTTAATTTTTCATCACTATCAAAAGTTCTTGTTTACTATTAGTATTGCTGCCTATGGTTCTCTTCATCAGTTCATGTCCGGACTACAGTATATGTATACATTTCTACTGTGTAAATAAACAAAGGAAACTTCGTCACCTGGTATGGTTATGGAAGTGACTTCAACCTGTATATTTCCATATGTATAGTCATCTCCACTTATTACATCAACCCACACTGTGTTGGTTGTGACATATATGTCCTCCGCATCAATATACCGGGATGTGAAGACCCGATGACTGTTATTTGCGTTGCTGCCTGTACTAATCGCGACAATGCTTCCACAACAGTGCAAATCCATAATACGTACTCGAAATCCCAAAGATGAGGTTGTGCGGAATAGTGTTCTATTGTAAGATCTGCGTGTAATGTCCGGAATGGTTATTTGAAAAGAGTCCCCATTAGCCAGAAGTATATATGGATGAGCTTTTAAGAAAAAAAAGGGGAAAGTCAATTCAGTTGAAAACATGATAAATTCGAAAGGTCGATTGTTGTCAGAAACATTAGATAAGTACTGCTATGTTCACATTTAAGTATCAGAGTTCTAGACGATAGGATTCTCTGTTAAATATTCTGTGCATTCCTTAATCCTTCCTTTAATCATAATCGAGTTGTTGTATCTTCTAATATCTTTATTATTCAATAGGCAGATTTAAAAAAAAAATCACTTTGTCACAAATGAACGCAAATCAGCTGATATCTTGGATATGTCAGTGATCTTTATTCAATAATTTGCCTTGTTTAATACGCTATGTGTTATTCAGTTAAAAGAAATCCAAGCATATCAAAATGAACCAGGGTACATAAACTAAGGCAATTTTTAGATCATCCTGATTCCGTAGTACCTAACATGTAAACCAAGTAGTTTTATACTTACTGCATGTTTTTTCATCCCAATAATCGTCGCACTGATAAGTTCCATCGCAGATTTCTACTTGCGAAACCAGTTTATTAGAGTCTGGACATGGACTTAGACCTGAAGTAATATATCAACATAATGTAAGACGTTTAACTGGATGAAATGATTAGCGCAACTACTGGTAATCATGCCGAACCTGACGTAGCTTACTTCCCGACGAGCCAGCAACTTGAAATTTGCACTTGATGTTTGGTCGCAATTAATGACGATCCACACAGTTTCGAGTCGATGCGGGATTTCGAAAGTGAGATTTCGGAATAAAAACGAGCAGTTTTTTTTCGAGGCAAATTATGCGTAAGCAGCACAGCAGCTAGCCCCGGGAACTGCTGCTCGGTAGGGGCCGCGCTTGCAACGATCAAAAAATAACCTGCAACTCTTTCTTACAGAATTTTTAATAAAAGTATCATATATACGATGCACCTTTTATCTTAAATAGGTCCTCCGCAAACCAGCTATTCATCAAAAATGTGTAGGGTCGATCAAACGATACTTTTTTTCACTCAAATATCGAAACCCGTCCCATTTCGCCATTTTGCAGAAGCAGCAAGGAAAATAGTAACTTGCGCATGCGTCTGTGAATTCAAGCTTTTACAGCACACGAGTCAATAGAGAGTTATCATGGTTATGTACACTCGCTCGATTTTTTTTTTGTTTTGTTTTGTTTTGGTTGTTGTTAGGTGTTTTTTTTGTTGTTGCTATTTTGGACCAACATGTGTAGATTTATTTTAATGTTGGCAATGGGGAATAATCAGGGAAGTTCAGGTCGCAGCTGTACGGTGCTCAAATGCCACAACAATTGAAGAAAGTTTTAAAAATGGAAGCTAACGGAGTCGAAATTCACTCGCCTTTGACTCATGAAGCCTGTTCGTGTGAAGCCGTCTGCTACACAGGTTTCCTGGCCGTACGGAATGTGAAGGAATTGTTAATATGCTTTGAATAACGTACATTTCCCTAAAGCACTATGATACCTGAACTTTGCAACTGGTGGCTTAATTCTCCAACCCACTAAGATCTAAGGTAGTGTTGTCCCTCAATCAATGATCTGTAATTATTATTTGGTGCTTCATGACAAGCCAAACGCTATAGGAAGTAATCCTGAATGCCTAAAACAAACAAAACAAAACAAAAATGAAAATTAAAGTCCATTTCATCCTCCTGAAGTACATTGTGCTTCTACAATTCAATAGCTTTATTTGATTTTCGTTTTGAAACGTTTTCTCTTTATGAACCCTTTAACTCTATGTTTGTAGTAAGGGGCAATGCGTGCATAAAATAGTGTGTGTGTGTGGGGGGGGGGGGGATGACCCAAACGTGGATTATTAAGATGAAAAAAGCGAAATGTTGTTGTAGGATCTGTCCTCTCCCCTACCCCTTCTTCCTTCTTCTTCCCTGTTTTCTTCTCCTGCCACCCCCCCCCCCCTTTTAGATGCTCATATAGGCCTACATATACTAAATGTGTGTTCTTGTTGGGTCTTTTTTTTGGGGGGGGGGGGGTGGTAGGTCTACTTCTGTTTGATCATACTTAGAAATATCATGCTCTCTCTCTTTCTCTCTCTAGCACACATACACACCCAAACACCATCCCTCTCCCCCTCTCACTCTCTCCCTCTCTCTCTCTCACTATCCCCCCTCTCTCTCTATCCCTCTCTCCTCTCATTATCCCTCTCCCTCTCACTCCCTCTCTCTCTCCCTAATTCTCTCTCTCTCCCTCTCTGTCCCCACTCTCTCTGTCCCTCTCTCCATGTCTCGATCACTCTCCTGCTCCTCTAATACACGCAACAGGAAGCGAGCTCCCTGATGAAAACCCACAGAGATTTTTGGTCATCAACAAACTTTTACTGACAAAATTAAGGGGGAAAAGTAACGAAAGTACAAAAATACATCATACCGTCATAATTATGTCATATCTGGCCATTGTCTTACGTCATCTACCCATGTATTCATGATTTATTTTATTGATCTAGAATAATAATATCAGGCCATATCTTATATCGCGGTCAGCTTGCTTGCACACCGCAGCAATGGCGTCGCCGATAGAGGGCCAAATACATAAACCGGTGATGGAATTGGTCTATATGCAAGAGTCTATATAAAAATGCATTAGATACTCCGCATGTACACGTACCACAACAGAGTTGCGGACGCAAGCGTATTGCAACTTTAACGGCCTACGAAAGTGTTCATCGAGGATCTGAGAAATTAAATGGATTTTTTTGTACCATCCTTGTCATGTTTCATCTCCTATTTTAGGATGATGAGCTGGGATAGACCTTAGGCCTACCTTGCCTACGACTCTTCAGCGCAGCCCGAACGCGTACGGGCTGCAGTAACACAGCAGCCAGCCCTCTCGTGCCTTTTAAGTCGTGCATATGCTGTTTTAAAGGCAAGAGATCGAGATTTCGCAAATTCGCAAATTGTTCGTGCACAGCACGTATAATTTGCGAATTTGCGAAAAACTGCTCGTTCTACCTCGAAATTTTACTTTCAGAATCTCGCATCGACACCAAACCGTGTGGATCATCAGTAACTGTGACTACCAACATCAAGTGCAAATGTTAATTTGCTGGCTCGTCGGGAAGCAAGGTTACACCAGGTTCTGCATGATTACCTAACTACTCTCTTTTACATTCAGGATTTATCTATCACTTACAGATTTCTCGCATGTCAGTATAGTCAAGATGCCGATACTTCTACCACCACCACTATACTCCTACAAGCACTACTACTAAATTACTCGATAATTACTGCCCGGTTTCTAATCTCCGATTTTTGTTCAAAATACTTGAGATGGCGGTGTTTCCTAGATTACATAATTACCGTCTCGATAATGACTTCATTGACCTATTATAATCTGCATAGCGTCCTCAGTGTAGAAACCCTCCTTGTCAATGTATCAAAATTTATTGTCCAGGAGATGGATGGTGGAAAAGTAACTGCTATGCTACCCCTCAATTTGTCTTCCGCCTTTGATATTGTTAACCATATCGTTTTGGTGAATACCCTCATGTCTCTCGGCATTAAAGGTCAAGCTCTAGAATGGTTCAAATCATACCTGTCATTAGTGTCATAGCATTCTCAAGCTGTCTTGATAAATAAATGCCTTTCAGATTTTTTACCTCCTACATGCGGAGTTCCGCAAGGCTCTGTGGGCAGGCCTACCATGTTTTCATTTAATATAAATGGATTGAAGAATATTTTTCAACGCCACTTTCTTTGCTATTATATTCATGCTGATTATATTCAAATACATGTTTCTTCCAAGCCAAATCCCAGCAATGCAGCCCACGCTATCCGCAATCCGTTCAGACATGTGAACACAATATTCATATTTGGTTGAACTCATATTGAATTCATCCCCTGTTCACTGAAATTAAATCTTACTAAATGTGAATTGTAATAAACGGTTCTAAGACTCAGAGAAGATTTCCATCACTTCAATTACACTTGTTGGACATGAAATTATCTTATCTAATGTATGCCGTAACCTTGGTGTGTTTCTCCACTAAAATATTACAACGCCTGCACAAATTCAATACGATTGTCTCAAAATCAATTTAGGTCTTATTTGTAAATATCTTAACTGCAGTGCCACCGAGAAGTTTACCCATGCTTTAATTTCATCTCGTTTCGATTTTGGAAACGCCCTCTTGGTCAGTTTGCCTCACAACCTGCTCGCAAAATTACAAAATTACAGAATGCCGCTGCTCGTGTAGTGACCCTCTCTAACAAGCACAGTCACATCACGCCAGTTCTCAAATCATTTCATTGCTTGCCCTTAGAGGAACGTATGGTTTTCAAGATTATTTTACTATTATTTCACCGTACACATGGCTCCGCTCCACAGTACAACAGTGGCGTGATATTCCTTCTAGATTGTTACCTTCTCAAAACTCTGGTTTATTTGTTATTCCTTGGCTTACAATACAAAGTAGGGGGGGAGGGGCGAGCCTTCGCTCATACGGGCCTTCAGTATGGAATACTATTCCTCAAGTGATTATATGAATAGCAGTTCAGTTGAAATGTCCCAAAATAGTATTACAAGTATCTGTTTTATAGGACCTAAATCACTGATTGCCATTACCTTTAATGTCCTTACCTTTCCTATTGCACCTTTTTTTTTCATCTTTCGCACAAGTTGCGCCTTGAGCATTTGATTATCAAGTGGATTATGGCGCCTTACAAATCTTGCTATTATTATTGTAAGTATTATTATTACTACCACTACTACTAATGCTACTTCTACTACTACTACTACTACTACTATTACTACAATAACTACAACTAGTACTACTAATACTAATAATAATTACAATGATAATCCCTCCTTGTAAAGCGCAAATCGCACTATGCAACAACATCCCTGTGCGCTTCCAAAGAGCTTTTGAATCATGCTGCCTTAAAGCACTGGCAACTGTTACCAGCGCTAAATGTATTGCAAGGGATTACTCTGGTTCGTCGTACAGAGTCTTACCACTTTAACAACACCATTATAAACCGCCCCTAAATAGGTTTTATGTACTACTCCGACCCCCCCGAAAAAAATAAATAGATATAATTTTTAAAAATAAACAATAAAACACAGATGAAATTATGACGAAAATACCCACTATACGGCCTTACTTGCAAAACGATGCAAGTGATAACGAGTACAAATGCCACAAATGTAGAAAAATTATGTTTTGACCTGGTCCTATAACACAGAAATTTGTAACCAGAAAGATCGTTGTTTGCCGTAACTTGGTTCCTTTTGCCAAAATATTCCAGGCTGTTTGCTTCCTTTTGCCACCAAATATTTCATAAATGGAACAAATTTATGACTAATTGCTTGTCAGTTCCATGTAGGCCTACATGTAGCATAAAAGTGTGCAAAATCAATCAGAAAGGTCAATTTACATTAAAATGTAAATTGCTTATTTTGGCAAAGTAGGGCAGTATATTATTAAGCACGTACTTGTTAAGCTGACGGTGTTAATTTCAATATCGACGTGACCGTAGAGGTAATATCTCCAAACACCTGTGACTGTTATCCACATCTCATTGGTTCCAATATACAAATCATCTTCAAACCATGTGTATCCACGAACAGTTTGGACGATAGATTGGCTGTTACCGGGATCGTTACCTGTACCTAACTGGATGCCAACGTCCTCGCAATAACCATAGTAACTATACTGATAGTAATTGTAGCATTCCAGGTAGATATCAAGAAACTTTACTCGAAATCCATGGGTGGAGTTTGTCTGGAGAAGTGATACATGATACAGTCTTCTGTACATGCTGTAGATATCTGGAAACGTAATATCATACTCTTCGTTTTCGTGCAGGAATATGGATGGATGTCCTGTTTTAAAACAAAAATCAATGGTATTATATCCTCTAAGATATGAAATAACGCGTCCAGTGATAACCTTGTGCTATCTTTACGTTTCTGGACAATAAGCATCACCTTAGTAACAAACATTTTCTTGCATAAACTATTCGTCTAATCTTAGTTTAGGACGACTTAGGATATCATTTATTCTCCTTTCTAGTGGTGTGAACTGTTTTTTTCCTGTATTCGATAATTCCCTTTTTGAATGCCCCCTCCCTATACTCTTCTTTATCCCTCTCCGACACACTCTCTGCCTCTCCGGTTTTTCTTTCCCCCTTTTTTTTTTCTCTCTCTCTCTCTCGGTTAATCCTTTTTCTTTCCATACACACACACACACACACACACACAGACACACACAGACACACACAGACACAGACATATATATATATATATATACCCATATATATATATATATATATATATATATATATATATATATGTAAACACACACACACATACATACATATATATATATATATATATATATGTATATGTATATATATATATATATATATATATATATATATATATATATATATATATACGTGAGACAAAGAAGGGTAAGGTACAAGATGACGCAGGTCTGGACCACAAGATTGATAAGCTTTCAGCTCTAGGCCTTCATCAGATTTATTTGCTATGTAAATCAAAACAAAATGAAACTAAATGAATAAAACAAATTATAACAAATTATAATGATGATCAGTCAGGGAAACTCCCTGTTATGAGGGAACGCTGAGAACCTTCGATTTAGGGAACATTGACTCATTGAAGTTCGCTCTGACCATGGATCTTATAAGATCCATGCTCTGACTGGGAAGACCGCTGTGAAACGTGTACAGAGTCAACTGCATTCACTTGACTGCTGTCTTTTAAAAATTCATATAAAAAAAAACCTCCATCGCTTGTGAATGTTGAAAATTTGCTCAACTAAAGATCGATAATGACGCTAACTCTACGCGAAAAATAGATATTCACAAGCGATGGCATTTTTTTTAATATGAATTTTTTTCTAAATTTATTTTGTGATTTGGCGAGCAGCAGAAAATGTCCCAGGTGTTCTATGTTATATGCGGCCGGATTTGTGTAATCATGGATCTCATTAGTCCACTGCCTGGACTGTTCTCTATGATCCGTACGCACACATATCAGCGCACACCATGGCTATATATATGTACACAAATAAAGTGCACGTACGGACACAGACCCTTTTTTCGGGGAAGGTGAATACGTGGGGTAAGTGACTTCGTGGGGAGATACCACATCAGCGCGCGCGCACGCATGTTCGGGAATTGGTGACAGTTTAAAACGACCAGCAGCTGGTCTAGGATCTCATAAGATCCATGGTGTAATCGATATGAAGCACTGGCCACACAAGCGCTATACGTTATGTACGGCGACAAGCGCGGAGAGTGAGAGGAAGAAAGAGAGAGGCCGCGAGAGAGATTACGTAATTCTCACTCGTTGAATTCGCAACGGCTGGAATTAGAATTTTGTAATGACTGACATCGTGCGTTCGCATGGGGCCATTAGGTCATCTCCGCTGGCCATTCAATATAAAAGTAATCTGTATATATACATGTATCAGAAAATGTATGTTTTCCCATTTGGAATGTTATATATTGTGACATGTACTTGCATGATTTGTGGAATATGAATAAACTAAACTAAACTAAACTAAACTAAACAATTCAATCTTCCCTCAAAACGGGGAGTCTCCCTGACTTTAAATACTCACTACAATGTATTTCATCTGCAAAATCTGGGCATGTGTAGAATCCATCACACAAATCTTCCTCAGGAAGAGCAACGCTAGAGTTTCCACACTGCAGTATATCTGTCGTGAGTAGGGATAAGGTTCAATGAGATATTAAAACTAGATTTAAGTTTCGATATCAATTGTCTTACCATTTCATCTAAACACACACAAAAAAATAAGTTCCCTCTAAAACACATCTGTATAAGTTTTCAATCAGGAACCTTTGAGGAAATCTGAATACAGATTCATGTAGCTATACTTCTCAGCTACATTTCATGTAAATTCAGGGCAAATCCTTTTGTCATTCAGTGAACATGCCCTAAATGCAAAATGGTCACTTTTTAAAGTTCACAAACCTCATTGCATAACTTTGATGCAACGA
>CM057152.1:12338157-12399543 GCA_029962745.1 Echinometra lucunter
AAAGTTACATATTTTTGCTCGCTAACAAGAATGAGATATTGGACAAGTGATATTCGGACAAGAAACGTCAATTTTTTGGCTTATTACGCCGATGGTACTCATTGCCGGTAATAATGGGATGACTTAAAGTGCTTAGGCCCCAGTCACATCAGGACGTCTATTTCTAGCGAACCTTATGGATCTGGGCCTTGCAACACGAAGACAACTGTTGCAAGTGATCGCTATGCAGTAAATCGAAGAATGATATCGATTGTGCTATTGATTCATTGATTGTTAGATTAATTGCTAAGCTTTGTTCACTGCTTTGTCATATCTCTTTCTCTGTCCTCGATAGAATTTTTTTTTCCATCTGGGGACACATTCGTGTAGCTAGAAGCAATAGAAAGAAGGGGAAAAAAATAGATCCACAAAGAAAGAAGGGAAGGGGAAAGGCAGCTGAAAAAGGGGGGGGGGTAATATGAACCCCTATTACAAAAGATCCTCTCCCCTCGATAGTTTTCTCGTATTTCATTCACCAATATTTGGTAAACCCCTTGTATCATCTCTCCCTCTCTCTATTTCTCTTGCTCTCTCAACCCTCTCTTTCTCTTACGCCCACCTCTTTCTTCCCCTACCCTCCTCCTCCTCCTCCTTCCTCTCTCTCAAAACAAAGGGTATTTTACACCCCCACCCCCTACACACCCATCCCCTAGCTATCACAATAATTCTATTTCATCCATTTTTTCAACTGAAATTAAATTTTAGTAGACATGAAAGCAAAACACATTGAGGTTCACCCATCCATTTTAATGTAATAGTATATAAAGCTTTGTTCTATTTAAATCTAAATAATAAAACATTAAACTGTGTTGCAAAAAATATTACTACATATGTTTCACATGAATACAGACATAAAAACACCTTAAAAACACATATCAATCCCCACAAAATTACATGTACTTCAAAGGTACAAACAATTTGAACACCATTACCCACTTTCAAGCAATTGTTGTTGACCAATTCAATACTGAATTCTGTCTTTCCAATAGACTTCATACAGGGGCCACCCGATTCCAGAAGCCAACGGGTTGAAAAGGAAACTCATATTCTGCTTCAACAAATATAGGACCCATTCCCCAATACATATACCGAAGCAGATGCATCTGTTTTCCGCTTTTTTGTTTGTTTCTTTTTTTTTTAATTTTTGAAGTTTTCAAAATGTGTTTATTAGATATCTTTCGTGACTGTTCAATAGAGCATCGAAGCGATGATGTCACAAAAAAACTTTTTTGGAATTTCAGAATTTCGGATACCACGTCTGGATGGAGCATGATGAAAAATCTCCACAGCCCAAATATTATGGGAATCGGCTCATGGGGCTCATGGTCATACCTTGGGCCACTGTGAACCGATTCACGTCAAATTTGGTGTGTGGAGGTTTTTCATCATGCTCTGCCCGAATATAGTCATGAAAATGCTCAAATGCAAAAGAACAAAATTTGATGACGTCGGTACTCTATATCTGAAACAGCATTAATTACTAGATGAACTATGGAAAATAACTTTCCTTCCTGAAATTCAAGACACAGCCTACCACCTTCTCATCTTACTCAATATATGAAGTCATGTTCTGTTTAAGTCTTTATTAAAGGTACATTTCCTCTATTTCTATTCTTATTTCAAAATTGTCTTTTACATCTTTCCTCTCCAAAACACATGACATATCAACTTTTTTAAAAAATATTACTGAGTATCAAAAACAATATATTTTCATAAGTATTTATATATTTCCTCTATTTATATTCTTACTTCCATCATCTTTTACCTATATTCTTTCAGAAACATAAGACATACCAACCAACATTTCACCGTAATGAGTATCAAAAATAAAATCCTCACTGTCTAAAAGGTAAGAAATTGTTAGTGACTACAATTTGTTCATACATGTATCTATTTGTGTGCATTTCTTAACTTTTCAGAATCATACGAGAGAATAACTTCTACCAAACTACTGTATAAAAAATCTTTTTTCCCCCCCCCCCCCCTTTTAACAGGCCATTGCACATGATTGCCCCAAGGGTTTAACAAAAGGGAGGAATCACCTGAAATATTGCCATGACAGTAAAACGATTTTTTTTTAAATGGATGTATGATATGAAGTCCAACAAGAACTGCTCCACTGGACTTCAAAGGCTTCTTCTTTCTTTTTTTTTAAACTAGCCAAAGTCCAAATTCTGATCCATACAGTTAACATTATATCTAGCCCTGATCCTAACCCTAAACCTACCCTACAACCCAATTCCAATTCTTACCTAATGTTAAATCTCTCTTGAAATAGAGCCAACAGCAATCGTTACTTATGCAAGTGTTGCATCATTTAAAATTCAATATACATACTTCCCTGTAAGGTATATAGAAAGACAAAAAATGAAGAAAACAGTCAATAATGGCACATCAACAAAATCCATTTGAGTTTACATGACTATGCAGCTACTGAGGTAATACATGTACTGATTTTGGTGCCTCTGGTGTTTATGATAGTTCTAGAAAATTAGGAACATTGTAACTTGGTAAAGCCTTTTTTGTAGGTTAAGAAACAAAAGTAAAGCATAGCAAAGAAAACACTTAAACAGCTGTGACAAGATTACAAAGATTACCACATTTACTGAAGTGAAATTATCTGGCACCTGACCTATGGATATAATACCAACATTAAAATGATTTTGCATTAATAATATTTCTGACAATGAAATAAAGGAGAGAAGTTGCATTTCAGTGGATTTCTTGAAAGTTTTGTGATTATTTCCATGCATCTTGCATTTTTTTTTATTGTTTATTTTTTTATAGCTTGTTTTTTTTATTTCTTTTTTTTTTGGGGGGGGGAGGGACATTTTCAAATTTTATGCATCCTATGATTAAACATACCCTTTGCACAAAAATTGCACTTGATGACATTCATCTTGTAAAAGATTTGCCCCTGTCATAGCAACAAGAAGTATACAGAGCTCATATACCAAGTAATAATATGACCAAAGAAGAAAAAGAGTGAACTGGAAAAAATAGGCACAGATACATACAAATAGAATTAGGATATATGAAGAGATTGATTGCAAAAAAACTGATAAAGGCCATTTCTATATTTTTAAAGTAACACGACTATTGTATAAAACCATAAAATGCCTTCCATTTGATACATCATTAATTATATATCAAGCAAAAAAAATTACGATGTAAAGTGTCATATATTTTCTTATCACTTTTCTTTATATTTTAGCAACTAATAGTGCAAATATCTCAAATATGCAAAAAGGGATATATCGTGTTTGTTTGTTTTTCTGTAATCAAACTCTTCATATATTTCTCTACCTAGGAAACAAGTTCAACAGGCCACTATTATATCGTCATTCATTTTCAATAAAATCTTAATTTTCACCATCTTTAGACTAAACACATTGCACATGTTATCATAAACATGTTCTACCTCAGACAAATAAATGTAAAATATCCAATTATGAAAGAAAGACCCAAGTACCAGTACCTCATCTTCTGATTGTCATGCATACCTACCAACCCTGACAGCCAAGAAATAGGAACAAATTATTAAGAAATTTCAAAAATAGGAACATTCCAAAATTCCTATTCAATACTACAGACAATTTTGTACAGAGATAGGAACACACAGGTTAAAATGGCAAAATTCTTTTCCGCAAAACAGGAATATTCCTATTTAATAGGAACACTTGGTAGGTATGGTCATATATTATCAATGAATTACCAATATTCCTTAATTAAAAATTTTCATATAATTAAGGTCAACTGGACAAGGGAATCCTATACTGTTTCTTCATAAAAAGGTAATATGGAATAGAATTTTTCACAGTCCTTCACTTTCTGATAATTATAATAATAATAATAATAATAATAACAATAATAATAATAATAATAATAATAATAATAATAATAATAACAATAACAATTATAATAACAATAACAATAATTATTATCTACATAGGGCATTTTTGCGGCGCATTAAAAACACATATTTTTTGTCTGTATGATTTGTCTGTGCAATATCAGAGCATATTGTATAAAACGCTGAATTCCCCATAGGCTCATGTACAAAATTTGCCGTGCAATATTATGCGATATTGCATGGTCTCTTTGCGTGCGCGCAATGAAACAAACATGCGCAATAAGGATTACAATGCGCGGATATGCAATACACGCAATACACAAAGACACTTTGATGACGTCATAAAGAGGTAAGTCAAACTTGTGTGATCAAAATAAATGTATGATGGGGACCCTTTTTAGTTGCTGGAATGACTTTTATTGAATTTTAAATCCCTTTCTTGTAGGGTATAGATAATAATCATTATATTGGATGGCTTTATTTCATGGAATACCAGGAATATTCCACTCGTTAGGGCCAATATTGCACTCATCTTCGATTCGTGCAATATTGGCCCTAATTCGTGGAATATCCTCTCTGGTATCCCATTCAGAGCCATCCAATATAATATAATAACAGAGACAATTATACTGCGCAACATATCCACCACCAAGGGTGCTCAAGACAGCTATCATAAAAATTGTGTTAGGCATCATTTAGTTAATCTTTAACAGGGCATTATTATTTCCTTCATAAAAATGAAAGGGTATAATCATACAGGAAATATAATAACAAAATGTAAGTGACCTATTATCATTATAAGCCATCATAGAAAAAGATGTTTGAAATGCAGATTTCTATGTACAGTGCATGATCAAATAAAACAGAAAGAATAATTATAACCTTCTCTAGACTCAACAAAGAAAAAAAATCTCATGTATTTGCTCTTCATGAATTTTTGGCACTGAGACACTATGCCTGCATGATTTACTGAAACTTCTTCCACTCTCAAATCTGGCACACAAACCTCGGGTTAACTGAGTCAATCAGTGCACTGAAATTTCTAATACCAGCTTAAGTAATCAAGCTGGGCATACTTGATTTTGCAAGCCACAGTTTGATATACTCCGAGTCTTACTCACAGTTTGTTTTATCAAGCCAGTATTCTCTATCTATCTCTCAAGAGCGCAGTTCTCTATGTCATTTATCTCAAATAAAGAAATATGTGAAACCAGTAAAGATATCCCCTTGAAGCAATCATATGTCGTACACATGTGATTCAGATCCACCTTCAATACAAAGAATCATGGATATGACAATGAGGAGAGAAACTATTGCAAAGACATTTTCAATGACATTCCCATACCTTGGTGAAGTGTTAGAAGAGAACGTGTCCTACGTACCACTGTTAACCCCAAGCCCTCTTCCAGACACTGTGCTAGCTCTATCCAAGTTGTAAAAAAGGCAGCATCTAATCCAGTTGTTTCTTTTGATCATCAGTCCTTTTTTGAACTTGGTTTCTTGTCCGTTGCTGATGCAGGGCTTTCCTTTAGGGGAGATGCCTTGGTTTTCGGGTCCTTTGTTGCTGATGTAGAACTTTGGGAGTTTTTCTCCCTTTTGGGTGATGTATGACTCTTCTTCTTGGTTGGAGATGCAGATGCTTTGGGTTTCTGGCCCTTCGTGGTCGATGTAGCATTTTTGAAGGTCTTATCCCCTGTGGGTGATGCAGGAGTTTTCTTTGTCGGAGACACAGATGCCTTAGTTTTTTGCTCCTTGGATGCAGATGTAGGAGTTTTGGAGGTCTTGTTCTTCGAGGGTGAAGCAGATGCTTCGGTTTTCTTGTCACTTTCTCCTACCTTCTTGTTTTTAGCCTTACAATCCTTAGTAAGAACTGCCAGTTCGTTCTGCAGGACAAGAAACAAGGCATTAGGGATATTGTGTCTCGCCCACTTGTGAAAATAACTAGAAATATCGCAATCTCCGTTGCCATGCTACAGAATTGTATCCAAAGCCCAATGGCAGCATTACATGCAGGTCCCCAAGTTCATCTACAACCCAACTTTGTTTGAAAAGTGAGAGACAGTTGCAAAGTTATGTGTCATAAGAGAGTCTTGCAGGTAAACTTTAACATATGACCTCAAATGACCTTTGAACTTATCACGTGACCTCCGACGACACCATAACATGCAGATCCCCTTAGTACATCTACAACCCAAGTTTGGTTGAAAAGTGAGAGACAGTTGCAAAGTTATGTCATAAGGGAGTCTTGCAGGTAAACTTTCATGTTTGACCTGAAATGACCTTTGACCTTACCATGTGACCTCCAAAGGCATCATAACATGAATGTACACCAAGTGCATCTATCACCCATGTTTGGTTGCCATTGCAGCAACAGTTGCCAAGGTATGCGTCATAAGAGAGTCTTGCAGGTAAACTTTAACATTTGTGACAGACGGATGGACGCCATTTGGATCCCTTAGTCTCGCCTTCACCTCTGGTGGGCGAGACAAACAGAATTCAAACCACATGGAAGATTTTTGATATGAATGAATCAATGCAACACAAAGAAAAATGTGTACATAAAGACTGCTCAGTGGAGGCAATGAAATTATCATAAGGTGCTCTTTAAAGACAAGTTTCTTTAGTGCATGAAAAACTCTGTACAAAGGAAACAAAATTGTGTTTTTTAGGTGGTTCTGTAAACAGATGGATGCCCGATAGAAACAGGTTTCTCTGTATCATCAACTTTGCAGATTATGTCAGTGTTCCTTGATACAAACTAGGCTGGTTATTTATCATTTTTATCAAGTATTTTGACAATTATAATACTAACAGATACTAAGATATCAATCTACACATATTTATACTGGGGGGCATTAAATTTTGAAACATGCCTATCGGAAAAGGCATTCACCCAATCTTTCTCAAGACCGATATGAATTAACACTTACCTTCCAGCCTACAAGTTCAGCCAGTTTCTCACAACCTTCATCACATGAGCCAATGCAGGCAACATCCCTTTTGGCAAGACAAGAACAAATAATGGGATCACAGGCCTTAAATTTCAGTTATTTTAGGGCAAGGCCACTTTTAATGTAAGCCCTGGGATCAATTGATGGAAAGGGGGATGGGATCATCATATTGCACTGAAGACACACCTGGGCCCCGTTGCACAAAATTTACCATTAATGGTAACTCTGCCTTCAATGGTAAGTGGTAACTACCATGGTAACATTGCTCAACAGCCAATCAAAAATAAGGTTTAAATGGAAGTTACCAACGATGGCAAAATTACCATCAATGTAAAATTTATTCAACGGAGCCCTAGAGCCATGAATCAAATGTATTCATTTCATGTTAAAATGTAGACATGCAACACTGAATGAGCTCACAAGCTACAGCACTTAGCAATAGTTAACAGGGTGGTGGAGGTTTTTATTTATTTCATTTATTTATTTATTCATTTATCCATTTAATTTCTAGGCAAAGATAAAAAAGCATTTACAAAGGAAACCAAAAAAAAAAAGAAATACCACCAACTAGTGACTGAGGATATCTAAAAGGAAACAAGTTTCCATTGAAAGTTTCTCCTTACTAGTTGGTGGTTCATAAACAAACACAAATACACATAGGGTCTACTGACTCTACTTCTACATGTAATTTTTGTTTTGTTGTTTGTTTTGTCTTAATGCATGCAGCCAGTAAGTATATCCTTATCATGCAAATCAAGAGGAAAAATAAGAGGCATGAAGGGAAAAACAGCATGGGTTTACTAATTCTGCAATCGTTTAGGACATAAACGTGTACATTTGCTACTTTTTGTCGGAGCATAAAATCACTTCCTTAGCATTCCACCTAAAAATATCTAGACACCAAATAAAAAAGAACTAGATGAATCTTCGACCACGCGTGGTCGAACTTTATGCTTCCGCCATTACCAGATCAGAAATAAATGGCACTTCATGTTGCTTTATTTTCATTTATACAATGACATCTTTGACCTTGACCTTTGACCTTGTGACCCCAAACCTAATGAGAGCATTGCTCTTTCCATATGCATACATGAGCCAAGTTTGTTGAACCATCAAATGGTTACTGAGTTATCATAAGAACTAACCATTTCTATGTACATAATGACCTCTATGACCTTTGACCTTTGACCTTGTGATCCCCAAATCTAATCAGATCATTGTCCCTTCCATGTGCATACATGAGCCAAGTTTGAAGCCAATCTGTCAAATGGTTCTTAAGTTATCGCGAGAACGAGCCATTTTTATGTGCATTATTACCTCTATGACCTTGACCTTTGACCTTGAGACTCCACAATCTAATCAGATCATTGTCCCTCCTGTATGCATACCTGTGCCAAGTTTGAGGTTGATCGGTCAAATGGTTGTTGAGTTATGGTGAAAACGAACCATTTCTATGTACATAATGACCTCTATGACCTTTGAACTTTGACCTTGTGACCCCAAAATCTAATCAGATCATCGTCCCTTCCATGTGCATACATGAGCCAAGTTTGAAGCCAATCTGTCAAATGGTTCTTAAGTTATCGCGAGAACGAGCCATTTTTATGTGTATTATTACCTCTATGACCTTGACCTTTGACCTTGAGACTCCAAAATCTAATCAGATCATTGTCCCTCCCATATGCATACATGAGCTAAGTTTGAAGTTGATCCGTCAAACGGTTCTTAAGTTATCGTGAGAACGAAAACGGGACGGACGGACGGACGGACGGACGACCCGAAAACATAATGCCTCCGGCAACCACCTACGGTGGGCGGAGGCATAAAAAGGAAATAACCATTGAAAACAGACTGACAATGACAACCTGTTGGAAGAGGTTTGTAGATGGCTCTTTGGTCAAGTGTGAAAAACGAATAAATGCTGGTTTCAAATGACACATTCTTTTCACATTCAAAATCAATACCAAAGAGTCACAGTTCCTGTGAATACCCTACCCCATTCCTCGTTATTAATATCTTATACACGGTTAAAACTTTTCTAGGGACAGATGACATGCTGGAGATCATTTGGTGTAGAAATCATACCTGTACTTTTCGTCTGAATCAAAGTCCATTCCTGAAGCAAAACCAAACATCACCATCATAGGATCGGCCTGCAAAGAGAGAGATTCACCAATCAGCATCAAGAGTAAGAGAATGGTCAAATAAAGGAATTCCACGATTTCATTCTTCTGACTGTTGATTTAAATCTACTTTGTCTACCAACTGCACCCATATCCCTCCCCCCCCCCCCCCCCCCCCCCCCCCCCCCCCCCCCCCCCCCCGCTCTGCAGTTGCTGCAATGACTCCCTGTCAAAGATTGCACTATTTTCAAGATTTTGCTGATCATTGCTCATTGCATTCACGTTTCTGCTCCCCAATAGAATATTTCTTTAATCTAAAATTACACCCCTGCAACATCTTTAAGCTCATCCACAAGTTGCAAAAAACTTAAGGGGGGAGATCCTTTTCTCACCTTCTTTATGGAATAGCCTTCTTGAAGAACATCAAAAAGTGTACAAATTCTGATTCCTCTAAAAATCACCTTTAAACATTTCTGTTTCATTCGTAACTATTTCTACCTGTGTCTTGAGCACTCAACAGAGTGGATTTAGTATGATATAAGTTACATAATTTATTATCATTATTATCATTACTATTATTATCACCATGTGAGCTCCTTTGCAAAGAATGGCACCACTTAATTGCTAGGTCATAATGATTTCTTGATTTGATATTCTTCTCTGGCAAAGCAAAGTTCAATATTGCTCAAAATCACCATAACTTTTTTAAAATGTTGGATTTTGCAAGAATGTCTGTATACAAACACCCTATTTCATCTACAAGTAGCAAAATATCATAGCATAATTCAAGCTAATTGAATTTTTGTTAATATTTTCTACTATCACACCTTCAAATACAGATTGTGTTCCTATCAAATTTATATAACTTTTTAAAAAATTGTTTAAGAAAAACTGTTATGATACTCATGCATTACATCATATAAAGTTGAGAGATGCAACTAAAATTTTAAGGAGAGATATTACAATTTCTCACCTGTCCTGTTTTCTCCATATTGATCAACAGTCTGGGAGTTGTCTCAGGCACTCTGATAAAAAAGATTAATTAACAAATGCATCAAATTCTGGAAAATGATCAAATATACATGTTTCTACGACTTGGTATAGACTAAATCAGGTGAAATTTGTGACTTATGAATTGGTCGTTTGTTAACATATTGCCTATTATGTTTTGCAAAACAGTGAACTACCTTAGATTCTCGCAAAATTTAGAAAACAATGGTGTTTAGTGATTTTTCAAAGTACCGTATCCCTTTTTTTAAACATCCAGTATAAGTAACAAATGCACAATTCTGTGCTATTTTGATCATGCTTGACAAACTAATACTTCAGTTATTTCTAATTAACTGTCGAGCATGATATGTTTGTATAACATAAATTTTCCATAGGTTCCATGGGTTAAACTTGATTTTAAAGTTGACAAGACTTACTTGTCAATCAAGGATGCAAATGGCTGAACAACAAGGGAAGTTCCCATCACAATCAGTAGATCACACTGTGGAAAGTCCTGCAAGGAAGGTAGATCATATTTCAGAAATCAAGTACTATATATTTAAGCCGTCTTATCTTTATGTTGTCGTGCGAAAGAACGTGTCCGGAACATAAAATGGAAAATTATTAAAAATCAAATTTTTCAAAGAATGATTAATAATCTCACAGGTAGCATGTAGACCTTGTAAATCTTCTTGTAGTATGATTTATACTAAAATTCTATTCCAATATGTCAAAATAGACAGATTAATTTTTGTATTTTTGTATTTTGCATTCCGGACCACATAAACATAAAATGCCTAAAGCTTACTTTAAACCATCAAGTAAGGATGTTCATGTCACGTCATCTCGTTACATGACCTTTGTGAATGGTAGACCCTGAATCTGCAGAGTGACAGGTCCAGTTTACACAACACTTTATGTGTTGAAGCCAACACATTGTAGATTAGAGGGGTTTATTTCATGAAGGGCCTATAATTCACAAATTGTTGTGTAACGCAACGATGTAATCACCCAATGGTTCGAGGTAAGCCAGTCATGTACAGTTTTGTTTCAACAGACATGGAAACATTTTCAGTTTAAAACTAGAAATGATATTTTTCAAGTTATCGCACAGAAACCACTTTGGGACAGACAGACGGACGGACAGAAGGACGGACAGGTGCAACTTTGTCTGCGGGGCATAAAAATGATTTCATTGACGACCCATCATTGCTACAGCAATAATCTCTTGCCATCACTTGAAATAAATGCTGCATTCACATCAAAATGCAATCACAATTTTATGGACAATAGGCAGCATAACCTGCTGCATAATTTGTGGTGAACAATTAATTTGGACAAATAGTATTTAAAAGAAGGCAACCCTTTTCCTTCCTATCTAACAATTAGGTAACAAAGTTTATTGCCATTACTTAGGCCAAATCCTACAAATAAAACAAAATGAATATCTGGCTCTCAACATTTTGTGTGTAATCATGGAAAAAAAAAAATTTGTGAAATCATAATGCAGTACACATAATTACACTAGTTAACTTGTTTCTTTTTGTACACAGCTACTAGGAAGCTATTTATGTGAAATCAATTGTTTAATACAGGATGTGACAAGAGAAAATGAAACACAAGAAAACACAGTTTAATAGAGATATTCTCAGTACTTGATGTTTTACAATGCACCGAAAGAGAAACTTTGCAGTACTTTACAACTGCGAGTACTTCATTCATTTACAGACTATAATTCATCCACAATGAAATTCTTATAGCTTATCAAAGCCATTCATGGTTTTCAGTATTAATTATCAAGACAGAAATAACATCATCTTTTTCCTATTCATCTACTATATTCATCGTAGAGGTCCAACCAAACTGTAGATGAGTTTTAAGAGGTAATTAGCAAGAATAAGAATAACACAGAATGTCTTTCTTATCAGTGTCCCTTAATCAATTTCAAACTTATCACTCAGTCAAAGTCCACCAGGTCAGTAGTTCATCACCCATGAAGAACATCTGTGCGGAATTGACAGAATTGTGCAAATTTTTAGTAGAATTATCTACAAAAGGGCATTATTTCCGGGCAATTCTGTCGTAACGGAATTACAATGTGTAATTCTGTTACATTTTTAGAGTTTGTGTGCCTATTTTGTACCCTGCCTTCCTTCTTGCCATTAAACACTCTGAAAAAAATATAAATTCTTTCACCTGAACTCTTCATTTCAACAATTTTCTACTTACATTCATGATATTGTGGTATATGTACAGTACCTTGGTAATAGAATTACCAGAAAATGGTGCCACTTTCACATAACAAAAATGTCTTCTAAAATCAAACATGCATTATACCAATACTGACTAAGATGGTGGAATTCATTTTTGTTTTAGCTTCTTTTAATCTATGGATTTGGCTGTTCAGGACCATCAAGGTAATTGTTTTTACTATAAATCTGAAGTTAGCTGATTGTGCTTCCCGTGTGGAATTGCCCTTCTAATATACGTGAATTCTCCTCTTTGTGTCCGCTCTATGATCTTGCATCAATTAGTGAATGTATCAAATGCTAAAACTTTGAAATCTTTCACAAAAGATAAAATACACACCTCACTGGTGCAGAATTGAGAGAATTGTGCAGATTTTGTGCAGAATCATCTATATAATGACATTTGGTACATAGAGATTCTCCTCTACATACGGGCGTTCACACACAAGTAAAAAGTGAGATTCAAAAATCGATTAATCGTGATTAGAAAATTGATGTTATTTCGTGTTTGGACAGAATAATCTCACTAATAATCTCACTAATAATCGTGATTCAACTCGCAGTAAGAAGTGTGATTTCTTAGAATAATCGCAATTATTTGCTGTGCGTTGTGTGTGTGTGAACGGAATGGCGATTGGAAAATCGGTTTTATCTATCCCATCATTCTTTGCGCGTATGCAATCGATGCGCTGGGGTGCATGCGGTATGCAGTGTATGCAGTGTGTGTTATGGTTACGTTACAGGATGCATGCACTGTACAAGCATGGATGCACTGCACGCTATCTTGGCGCCATTGATTTTGTATGGTAAACAATTGTTTTGTATACTAGTACATAATCATTTTAAAATTAATTGAGTTTGTCGCTGTACTTTCTGTAGCCCCTTTGCTGTAAATGCGTATTTTCCCCTGTCCAGATCGTGTATAACAGAAGTTTAAGCGGAGAAGTTTGTGGGCTCTCCTGCCTGTTTCCATTGCTTCCTCATGTGTGCGAATGGTCAAAAACAAAATAGGAATTTGAATCGCGATTAGTATCACGATTCAAATTACGATCTTTCCTTGTATGTGAACGGTAGCAGTAAAACTGAAATTTGGATCGCGATTCAAATCACAATTCAAATTTCAATTCCTCTCGTGTGTGAATGTGCCTGATGTCTACTTTATATCTTGCATTCTCTTTCAAAAAGATACAAATACACACCTCAGAAACCAAAGGGAAGAAACGTGGAGGGAGAGATTCACCAAAGAACACCACATCTGACGAAAAAAGAGGAAAAATGTGCATGACATATTTTCATCCATATCATTTTCAAAATTTGCTACTTTTGCCACCAAAGTCATGCTTGACACAGTGGGAACTTTGCACATGATGCCTTTCAATACAATCTCCATTTCATTTATTTCGTCTTTGTTTCAGAGTGAGAGCAATCAATGCCATAGTCAGCTAAACCGACTGTATGGGAAGCTGTCACACAAATTTCTCACTGCTTCAAGCAACACTACATTTGCAAAAGTAAACAAATTTTCAAATAGCATTGCTTCACAAAATTAGCTTAGAATCAAAGTGCCTTGTCCAAATTGGTTACCCTTGGTGTTGTTTTACTCTGAAAAGAATTTTCTACTGCATAAAACCACAACTAATGATATTAAGTCTGTGAAGTTGAAATTGCAGATCTCAGTGTTGCACTCTATCTGGACCAACCTGTATGTCACATTTTGATTCAATTTTGGAATGTTACTGGAAGTGTTTACCCCAACATACATAACACAAGGATAATATTCTACATGTTATACATTGTGTTTCATAATAAAAAGGAACTTATCCCAGCAATATCTCAGTAAGTAACATAGCTAAGCATAATGATCATGCAACATAAATTTTCTTTCATATTGATTTGTGATGATGGAGAAGAATAATCAAGTTATGATCATTTTAAAGGAGCAATGTTGACAGTGATTTGTGCACTAGAGTAGTGATCAACACAATTACTGGTAACCATTCATCGATCATCTCTTTGCTCTTATTTGCATGGACGGACTTTTGGGATAAATGTGGACCCCGATCTCAATTCAAAACTGCGGAAATTTTGATTAATGAATAATGAATAAAAATAAGACCATGAGAAAGTACCTATATTTACTTTCTCTCTTTATCTTTTATTCATTCATTTTTACTGAAATGGAATGTAATTTCATCATTCAGGATTTCTGTGCACAAACTACTTTTGACGTTACTCCATTCATACAACCCACATTCATTCATGTGTGTGAATATTAAAACAAATTTGGTATCATATGAAAGAGGAAGAAATGATCTGAGACATGAATGATACAAATATATCAACAACAAGATCATTTCTTGAGTGATTCATTGGAAAATTCAGGTTTCCTTTTTTATGAAACACACTGTATTTCAATTTAGAGTCAAGTTTTTCACGAAATGCTATTTCCTCCTTGTACATTAGCACCTAACTCTTGAGTAATATTTTTTTCCTTTATACTGATTTACATGTACTTACCAGGTTTGACAACTCCTTTTGCCTCACATTTATCACATCGGGGTAAGAGGTCCGCCATGATCTTCACTGTAAAGGGATGGAATTACAATTAATGTCTCCCAAGTTCTACAAAGACAATACCGCAACTAAGTATGTCAGGAATAATTACCATTCATGTATAAATGTCAACTCAGATTATAGATATACAAAAATTTCCTTCAAGAAATACAGCACCTACTAAAAACTGAATCTAAACACAAAACAAAAAATAAGTTCCCCCTAAGACATATCCCTGTATTTTTTTCGATTAGGAAACTTTGATGAAATCTGAATACAGACTCATGTAGCTACACTTCTCAGCTACATTTCCTGGAAAATTCAGGGCAAACCCTTCAGTCATGCTTCAGTAAACACGACCTAAATGCAAAATTGTCATTTTTTGAAGTTCACAAGCCTCGTGCCATGACTTTGATGCAGTGATATCGGAACATACTTTAAGTTTTCTGCATTTGAAAGCATGCAACATAGATTTTATTTGTTACCAAACATGCCAAATGAGTTGTGCACCAAATTTCTTGCTTGAGTGAGCAAATGGCAAAAAAAAAATGGCAAAAACTGCAGTTTTGACATCTTTTGCGCAGTTAATTTGATCTAATGTAGAGGAATTCATGTTTTGGAAGGGTGTTTGCAACTTTTGCAGTTGATACCTATCAATTCGCGGATGAATGAACACATAATAAAAAAAAACCATGATAAGTCTTCTTGGGGAGTTCGTCTGATTAGATTTTCGTCGAAATCCCAACCTCTTGCGCTTCAGGGAGCAAATGCGATGAGAAAATTATGCAAATGAGGTGAAAGTTTAGGGCGCTGCGCCGCTGTCCCTGCTCCGTGCCGCAGGATAGTTAATTTGGCGTAAGATCCTTTTAGTAAGTGACCTCAGGGAGATATGTCCCAAATTTCATGAAAAAACTCGCAGTAGATTGAACAATAATCATCGATGAAAATAGGCCAGATTTCATTTTTTATTTCCTCTCCCACTGACACTATGTACAGTTAGGGAGCAGAATTTCAACAAAAGTGAAAGTTGAAAATTTTCCAAGCAATGTAGCTGAGAAGTGTTGCTACATGAGTGTGTGTTCAGATTTCATCAAAGGTTCCTGATCCAAAAAATACAGGGATTTGTTTGAGGGGGAACTTATTATTTGTTTTGTGTTTATATACAAAATAAGTGTTTCCTCTATTCAAGTATCTGCACTTGATACTGAAATACTTGAGAGCAAATAAATTAAATCAACTACCGTACAATAAACTTTACATCAGATATATCAACAAAGATACTCTATGATGGTTCAATTAAGATATGAACATTTAAACATCAAAGTTATCATAGAATTTACTTTCTAAAAAAGATTAGTATGGCCAGTACCAAATGTAATTACTCTATTATTTAATAAAGCTTTCCTTTACAGCTTTTTTAAAGTGATTACACAATGGTAAAAACAAAAAAAAAATTGATATATGATCAAGAATAGAATTCTTAGAAGAATAACATTAAAAATTTGATGATTTTCAATGGAAATCAATGCATTTTGGCTAATTTTCTCATAAAAAGTCAAGAGTTGACCAAAAATTTTTAGTATGAGGTATGACGTAAAAGTGGTTACCCAGATTCGCGCATTGCAGTTGTGCTGCATGCTAGACTGTACAATATGTATTATACCTTGCACGCATTTTGCTAGAATTGCGTGACAAGGTACCCACTTTGACGTCATTGTTGGTTCCCAGCTGAAACTGGGACACAGCTGAGGGGTCCAAAGTATCCTGAAATCTTACCACCCTTTGGGGGTTTCCTTGGCAACAGGACTTTAAAAAAAAATTTAGGCAGATGATTTTCTGCTGATGAAATCATGCTCTTTTAAATGAACTAACATTGTTTCAGCATTGGGTACCGCCTTTAAAGCTTCCATTAATTTTTCTGTGTAGATCTCACCAACAAATGACTAAATTCTGACCAGTACCAAATGAAAGAAGAAATCACAGGGGAATTAAATCCATTCTTTTCATCCTTCTCAGCTGACCTCGTATCAACAAATGGTTTAGTCTCACTAGTATCAAATTAAATGATAAAAACCAATATACCTTGAGAATATGTTTTCTGTGGGTTAGTATTGTAAATATTCACAACAAAATGCTGTCATCAAGAACACTACGAGGTAGCCTTCAGTGAAAAGGCTCTTGATATATACTTTCGTACATGTAGTTCAAAAAAAGCTCTTTCACATGTACTCCTTCAATAGAGGAATACAAACAGTTCTTTTCAGAACTAACCTCTCTAAACTTCTGTGTCATGCTAACAACTTTCCTAATATAAATCATTCTGTTCCTTTTCCTCTTTCCAATTTATCTCACTTTGGTGTACAAACACTGAAAATAAAATTCAAAAAATATTTTTCTGAGAGTGTTCCATCTGGTATTACCAAAAGCCTTCAATTGTGAATACTGAGAAGTTTACATCTGAGTTTTCATTGAATTTTCCCAGCACATCTCATTTTAACAAATGATAGGCTAGAGCAGTATCAGACAATGAAATTACCCCTGCCATACCTTCATAAAGACATACTCCAGACCAACAACAGGTCCAACCAAAAATTACATTTAAACCCTGAACAGCAATGAGAAGCTGGTCTGGAATCAGTATGGGGTTGGTATGCTGGTGTGAATAAAAATACTACAGTGCTTTTAATACCTCTCATCCACTCTTCTGTGTAGAGCTCATTGCATTCCAAGCAGTGGCCTGTGTAATAGGAGCCATGGGCCTCCATGATCTTCTCATCTGGGACACCTGCTATCCGGTCTAGGGTATCAATATTCTGACGGGGATAAGAATACAAGGCACAATACGTAAAAAAAATACAGGACCCTGTGTCATAAAATTTGTTATCAATAACAAGTTGCAATAACTGTTATAAGCTACAGAAATCCTTGCATATGATTGGCTGACAGCAAATTTGTCATAGAAATGTGGCAGTTGTTACCGATAACAAGTTCTATGAAACGGGGCCCGATGATAAACCATTACAAATGACATTATACCACTGGTGGCCAACTGGAACTAGATGAATCCTCGAATGCGTGGTCGAAATTTATGCCTCTGCAATTGCCAGATCGGAAATATAAGGCATATTCATGTTGATTTTTTTCATTTTCATGTATACAATGAGATCTTTGACCTTTGACCTTGAAACCCCCAAAGCTAATCAGATCATTGTCCCTACCATCTGCAATACATGAGCCAAGTTTGAAGTGAACAAACCATTTCTATGTACATAATGACCTGTTTGACCTTGAGACCCCACAATCTGATCAGGTCATTGTCCCATATGCATACATGAGCCAAGTCTGAAGTTGATCCTTCAAACCGTTCTTAAGTTATCGCAAGAACAAAAATGGGAAGGACGGACAGATGGACGGACGTCTCGAAAACATAATGCCTCAGGCACCCACCTTCAGTGGGCGGAGGCAAAAAAATGAATAAAAGGGAACATAGTGGAAGATGATTTTAATTCAATTTTACTTCACATGTACATTTGAAATTATGATAAAATGCTTCTGGATTTCAATTCAGTTTTACTTCACATGTACATTTGAAATTATGATAAAATGCTTCTGGATTTCAATTCAATTTTACTTCACATGCACATTTGAAATTATGATAAAATGCTTCTGGATTTCAATTCAATTTTACTTCACATGTACATTTGAAATTATGATAAAATGCTTCTGGATTTCAATTCAATTTTACTTCACATGCACATTTGAAATTATGATAAAATGCTTATGGATTTCAATTCAATTTTACTTCACATGTACATTTGAAATTATGATAAAATGCTTCTGGATTTGGAGCCTGCCCTTTTAGTCTGGTAATAAATGAACATGCCATCACAGATAAATATTGTCAGTTTATAGGAAGTGGGAAAAGTGGCTGAATCTGTGAAACTAGGCACACAGATAACTATAAATTAATTCTCCAATATGACCAGAGTTCTACTTCTTTGTTCCAATGCTATTGTTACCTGATCGTATACATTTTCAAGGGATAATCATTTCTCAATGCATGAGTCTGTCTCTATTTTAGGTAGAACTAGCTATACTTGATCCAAGCATACATTTATCTGGTTACATGGACAACATGTACAGTGTGAGATGGAATCTGCCATTTGTAACATGCACAGGGTTTGCAATAAATCTACAAACCTGCGTGTAATGCCTAAGTAAGATTCCTTTCTCGTGAAGCAGACGAATGAAGAAGTGACTTGGTGTTGGATAGTATGCACCAGGAAACAACTCTTTACTTAAAGCAAAGAATGGCTCTGGATTTTCCTGTACAGATAAAGAGCAGTATTAAAAGTTATGCTTTCATTGTAGCAAGTCAACATTCTTATCTCTACAACTCTACATTGATACCAACATGACATTCACTATGGCATAAAACGTCATAGTAGAGACATTTTTTGTGACCAGGTACCACAAAACCACCAAAAAGTCGTCGGATGTGAATTTCTAGTTGAAGTCTGATTTTCAGCTTCAAAATGATATATAACTCATTAGCATTGGAATTTCCAAACCCAATGTACAAAGAGCAGAATGCCCAGTCCCACAGAATGTTACTTATGAGAAATAAAGGTTTAAAGTTTGCAGTCTGCTGAAGTGTTCTGACTTGCGTGGTATTGTGCAAATGTGACAAAAAGAGGATTGGAGCCTAATAAAAAATTTTATGAAGGGATTATCAGATGTCCTAAAACTTGGAATACTTATTAAGCACATCCTGCTTATCATGGTGGGCAAGTATCAGTACAAGAAAATACCCTGTTTTAAAGTTATGGGAGATTAAAATGAGGCAAGAATTCAGGGTCATAAAACAGAAAACCAACAGAACAAAATCCAAACATACATGTATGCTGTACGTCTACTAAAAAAAAAAAATACCGCTTTTAGAATGTTTGGTGCCTCCAAATTTTTAATCACTTAAGAAAAAGTATACTCTAAGAGGAAATACCCAACACTAAAATTTGACCATGCAAATCAAAAACACTTTTATTGAGCTCTAACTGAAAATCACACAGCGCAACTTCTTGGTGGTTTTGCGGTGCTTGGTTACATTTAATTTTCAACCTTAGCTAGCAACCCAAGCCACAAAAGGTTAGACTTTACACCCACTAGTGACTTTAATACATCAACATTAACTGCATTCTATGAGATAAGAATTTATATGTTTGCAGGATATGGTATGACATACTCTAATCAAATGGACCATAACCAACAAATATCTAAGCTAATGAGTTCATTATTTGAAGTTTCATTATATTAGATCATGCCTACAGTTTGTTTTAAGGCTTGTGGTTTACTTGAGATAGAATCTCCTTTTAAAAAAATTATAAAAATTAATGATTCAGGGATGTCATGAAGACTTGTTCTAGCAGTTCACACCCAGTTAATTCAATCAAGTTTTAGTCAAATATTACTTTATTCAATCTGTGAACACCATATAAATACCTAAGCACTTCTCTTATACCCTAACAATGATTATTTCAGCTGATTCTCATTTACCCTAAAGAAATTTATCTCAAAGATGGCTTGTGGATTTGGCAGGTTGTATTTCTGCAGGTTGTCATAGAGACCTGTACCAGGGCTTCTGAAGTCAGGAATTCCAGCAGCTTTACAATGACAGAACAGAACAGAGCAAAACAGAACAGATGAATTTTAATGATTTTAATACGGTACACAAAAAACAAAGAATTAGCAGTGATGTGTCAGAGTCCAGTCAGTCCGAGTCCAAGTCCGAGTTCGGCCTTCCGAATCCGAGTCCGGCATGTCCGAGTCCGAGTCCAGCACATGTGCAAATGTATTACATCCCAATTAGAAGAACCGGTTAAAATCATTTGGATTTTAACTGGTGTAAACTGGAGTACACCAGTATACCAATTCCCATATTGAATTGGTATACTGGAATCAACTGGTTCACTTAACTGGTACCAGTTCCAGTTGCCTTGATCTGGGCCTTATATAAACTTTTTTTCAACCTGGGATAGGGATCAATTACAAATAAGTTTCTTATTCAAAATATCTGTACTTACTAAAAATCAATTCAAATGAATCAACAATCATTGAATTAAAGAATATTAACGCACAAAATAAATGCAAGACGAAAGTATGTAGGCCCAGTTGACTTTAGTTTGTGTCCAAATATGATAATCTTTGATTGCGAAGACATGCTCAAACAGTTCAATCAAGTCCAGAAAAAATCTTGACAAATCAGAAGAATAACAACCGGAAATTGCAATACGCTGAAGAAAATGGTTCAATAGTTGCGATACAGCTCTATGACGGTAGTCCAGATTCTGCACGATTTTTTCCATCCATCTTAAAATGCACACATCATGTGGTGCCATGCCCTCAGACCACGATACTCGTACCTCACTGATTCACTTACTGCGAAAACGGGTGTGTGTAACACCGATTTCGCTGAAATTTATGCAAGTGATTCAATATTTGAAAATATTGTGGGAAATTTGATGAAATTTCGGCAAGTGGAAAATGAGATATCCGTTTGGATACGAAACTGCATTAGCGCCAAAATTCCCCGGACTCGTGCCGGACTCGTGCCTGACCCGTCGCCGAGTCATAGGCCTCGAGTCTGAGTCCGAGTCCGGCACAAGCGGGCTCGAGTCTGAGTCCGGACTCGAGTCACACATCACTGAGAATTAGCACACAATTTAGTGTCCAAATCCACAGACTATTGACAGGGTGGTTCTTGTATTGAACCTATAGATTTAAGAAAAATCATTATTCAAAGGATGAACAGTTTCATTTTTATTTCCTGAAAATATCCTTAAAGGGTTCAAGCTGTTATAATTATATGTACATGTAGGACATGAAAAACAGTATAAATTATCTAGTCAGATAACATAACCCATCCCTGAAGATACTTTCAAGGTCACGATCAGTCAATGATCAGTAAATACTTCTGGACCCCATTTCATAAAACTTGTTATCATAACAACTGCCACATTTCTATGACAAATTTGCTCTCAGCCAATCAGATGCAAGGATTTCAGAAGCTTATAACAGTTATTGATACGTTTTATGAAACAGGGGCCCTGGTCTGAGACAGATGTAACCAGCCAATTATGACTGCTTCAAAATATGTACAAAATAAAATTCATGCTTAAAAGTCTGTGCAGCACAACATTTAGAGGGAAATTATTCAGAATCATGAGCACGGACGGACGTGGCATGGCACCCACTGAGGTTTACGTCATCTCGTCTAGAGGTGCAAGTACACATTTACGAATAGGCGCATTCACACACAAGAGGAATTGAAATTTGAATCACGATTTGAATCGCGATCCAAATTTCAGTTTTACTGCTACCGTTCACACACAAGGAAAAATCGATTTGGATCATGGTTCTAATCGCGATTCAAATTCCGACTTTGTTTTTGATCATTCACACACACACACGAGGAAGCAAGAGAAACAGGCAGGAGAGCCCATAAACTTCTCCACTTTAAACTTCTGTTATACACGATCTGGACAGGAGAAAATACACATCGACAGTAAAAGGGCTACAGAAAGTACAGCAACAAACTTAATAATTAAATACTAAATAATTATGTACTATTATACAAAACATTTGTTTACTATACGAGATCAACGGCAACGGCGTGCGTTCATGCTTATACAGTGCATGCATCCTGTATGTAAGACACACTGCATACTGCATGCACAGCGCATCGATCGCACATGCGCAAAGAATGATGGGATAGATAATATTGATTTTCTAATTGCAATTTCGTTCACACACACAACGCACAGCAAATGATTGCGATTATTCTGAAACATTGCACTTCTTACTGCGAGTTGAATCGCGATTAGAATCTCGATTATTAGTGAGATTATGCTGTCCACACACAAAATAAAATCAATTTTCTAATTGCTATTAGAAAATCAATTTTTGAAACTCACTTTTTACCTTGTATGTAAACGCCCCTATTGTTTCCGAAAGCCATAAGATTTTTGATGTAGACCAAAGTTTTGTTCGCCTCGTTCAGCAACTATGTTTCTAAGTCTGTTCTTGCACATCTCACATTGCATTGTGGAATCTTTCTGTGGTCACTAGGTCTTGATTTTTATCGGATAGTTCAGCATTTCTGTGTTTCATAATGGTCGCTCTTCGTGATCAAAATGGCAGCGAGGAATCACAACGTCCATAATTCTGAATGATGCCATCCAAATGTTGCACAGACTTTTAATTCTAATGACATGCAGATAATTTCATTCATCCATACTACTCTTTCTTACTCATATGTGGATATTTCAGCTTTACTCGAGACAATCAGTAGCCATAAATGGTTGTTTCACAATTACAAATATACAAACAGAATTGATACTTTGCATCATGATTTGGGATTAAATTTAAGCAACATTGTTACTTACATGTGGATATTCCAGCACCACTCATGACGATTATTTTTTTACCTGTTCAGAGAAAAAAAATGTAAAACATACACCAACTATTATAAAATGGATTACATTTGTCAGAAGATTTTATGTACACTTTTATATGCTTCAAAAAGAGACAATAACACGTAGGTAATAATTTAATGTCATATGTGCTATAAATGCATTGTTCAGTGTTATTCTTCTTATGAAAATTTGAAGGTACTTTTTATTTCTAACTTTTATACACTTTTATTGCCAAACAAAGTTAATAATGTTTCATACCCTTTCAGTTTCCTTGATTTAGTTAAGGTCCCTAATTCATGGAAATCTGTTCATACACTTTGGGGTTAACTTGATGGATTACTCTGTATCTTCCACGTGTACCTTTGTATTTCTTTATAAATGTATGTATTTTTCATTTGCAATAGGTTAGAGTGTGATAATACAGATTTAACAAATCTTGAAATATCTTGCCTGTCCTTATTTTGTAGACCTATGCATGTGGCTATCTATTAATTAACAATCAAAAGGACAGTTAAACATCTACCTAGAAAATGAATACATATTGAGGCTTACATTTTCCTTCCTTAATATAGTCTGCAATGCCTTCAAGAGTGAGTTCCTTAAGTAGCTGTTCTGGTTTAGGCTTTTCTTCTTCAGCAGCTTCGCCTCCTAAGGCTTCTCGCAAGTTGAATCTTCCCAGAAAATTTCTCAAATTTTCCACTGTAGAATGGAGATTGCACAAAAGTAGAGTCAAAAGCTGCCATGATATTGTTCATATCAATACAATGGAGAAAAGTCATAGGAAGTACTTGCGTAACTTCTTCTCCTTCTGGTTGGATACTCCAAATAGAATGTCATACATGTACTTACGCGTGGTGTGCCATGCTGCATTTTTGTGTTGCACAGTGAGAATAATATCTACAAGCTGTTCTAGCCAGTGTTATTGTACAAGTAAAAACATCTCCTTAAATAACCAAAAAACACCTGAAAGCCTTTGTTACTCCACCTGGAGTACACTTCAGTTTGAATATTCAAATGCTTTGATATTCTATTCACAAACTATTATACAGTGACAACTATTTGCAGCCATTTGGAAGAAAGACAGAAAAATGAGCTCACATTTGGACATTTAATCGAAAATTTAAAATAAAAAAAATCTTAAGCAAATTTCAAAATCCTTCTGTGAATTTGAATATTTGGAGACCTGCATAGCTTGTATAGCTGTCCATTCCAGTCTACTTACGTTGTGAATCAAGTGATGACCCACTTTCTTCACCTCCTTTGGCTTCTGCCTCTGCTGAAGCTCCTTCTGTATCATTAACCAGGAAAATACATTCACGTAAAGCTTTTTTTAATTCGGTCTATATCTAGTACATAGCAAATTGTCAAAATAATTTTAAATAAAATTTCCTGGGACCAGTGGAACTGCAGGGAAGGAACAGTTAACAATAATATTGAATTCTGAGGCATGTTCATTGGTCTCCCCATGAAACAAAGCCTGGCTTGGCAAGGGAAAGCATCAGTATGTAAATAAATTCTCATGCACTCTGCAGAAATATTTACAGTTGGTATGAGCAACCCTGACTTCACAGTTTCGTTCTGAGTGATGCTCCAGTGAAGCTTTTCAGAGTACTATATCCAGATCCAGATCCAGATCCAGATCCAAATCAAGTATCAGACACGGGTGATCTGGCGATCTCTCTCTAGTCTAATCACATGAATCAGAGTAATGAAAGTGAATACCGAGGTGAATTCCATTCACACCAATTCATATTCATCATATTCAATTGCTAACCTCTCCTAAATACTATAATTATACCATTAAAAATACTTGTAAAAATTACATGTACACCCCGAGCCTTGCCCTTCCTCTAAGGTTAGTTTTACAGCATTGATTATGGACATGATGGATGGGACTAGATCGAAGTGTTCTGTCTCTAACAGTCATCGTTAGCCTCGTATTTTGGTAGGGTCGGCACTCCTCCTTTTTAGAGACAGAAGCGACCCAGTGCGTTGTGCATGCAATTTCATTGTCGTGGGCACGACAATGAAAAACTACCTCAAATCAGCGATTTTCCCCCTTTATTCATGAATATAAAAATATCATTATACACTACAGAGTAGACCTATACAATGTAGCTTACCGATTTTATGTTTGATTCCTTTTAACTCTCCATTTTCAGGTAAATCCAGGGTCCTAACGTTAGGTCCTCTTGGTTGAAAATCTTGCAGCAGCCAACCTCTATCTCTGTTTGCCTCTGCACTTTTCGCAGGGAGATCAGCGAATTTGCGACTCGCATTTCAACCATATTAACGAGCGACCAATATGAAACAACAACAATAAAAACATCGTTCGTACGTATATGGCCAAACGTACGTGGTTGATCGTTTGAATATGGCCGGTTGAAATGCAAGGAGTAGCGAATTCGCTGATCTCCCTGCGAAAAGCGCGGAGGCAAACAGAGACAGAGGTTGGCTGCTGCAAGATTTTCAACCGAGAGGACCTAACGTTAGGACCCTGGATTTACCTGAAAATGGAGAGTTAAAAGGAATCAAACATAAAATCGGTAAGCTACAAGCCTACATTGTATAGACCCTCTAGAGTACTGGCTCTGGTGTGCGGCCGCTTAAAGGGAATTTGCGGATTATATTTATTAATCAAAGACTCACACATAGTTCAATACCATCAATGCAGAGTCCAAATACCTGCTAATTGAATAGAGGGCAAACTTAAAATTATTGACCAATTACGTGGTCAGTAGTGTCCATTTTTCAAAACAATGTTAGGGGTCCTGTGTGCGGCCGCCCCTACCCCTGTGGGCGGCCGCCTATCATTTGGCGAGCATTTAGCGCCATATTTGTGACGAAGTAAACAAATTTAATATTGAATTTCATGCTTTACACACCAATACTTTATGAAAAGTAATAATACTCTGTAGAAACCCATAAAATCTGTCAAAAGTGATGATCTACCAAATGCCGTGACAAAAAAATGAAGGCAGAGTACAATCTCCTACAAAAACCTGCATTTTGTACACGTTTTACATAGGGTGGCCGCTCACAGGACCCATCTTGAAAAATGGCTCTGGTGAGCGGCCACCCCCATGCAACTTTTTCCCTGGTGGTATAAATAAGAATTTCTGCAGCAAAATATAGACCATGAACTTCATTCTCTTAAATAAAAATCAAATCATTTATCAAATTGAACAAATAAAGCTTAAGTATTGGCTTAAGTATGTTAAAGTTTTTTAACTTAAAAGTTAAGAAACTGCCATTTTTCAGTCAGTGACTGGTGGTGTCGACTTCTAATGATATTCAGTGAGACTCATTATGCTTACTGCTTTTGCTGAGTATGTTTTATGGTGCACTAGAACCTACCTGAGACTGTCCAAGATAATTTTTGAAGGGATATCAAAAATATTTTTTTAATTTTTAGTTTTTATTCACCACCGGCCGCTCACAGGGGACGGCCGCCCACAGGAGCACATACTCTAGGTCTACTCTGTAGTCTATAATAATATTTTTACATTCATGAATAAAAGGGGACATGGGGGAAAATCGCTGATTTGAGGCAGTTTTCCATTGTCCTGCCAACGACAATGAAATTGCATGCACAACGCACTGGGGCGCTTCTGTCTCTAACATTGGCGTAAATCCCGGGGGGGGGATGGGGGGATATATCCCCCCACTTTTTGGAGAGGGGGGGATGGCGTGTACAAATATCCCCCCCCCCCACTTTTTAAGAAAGAAAATATATTTTAATTAATCCGTTAGTAAAATCTTTGAATATCTGTCATGAACAACCATCATATTTTAGAATTTCTATTTGAAAATGCGACTGAAAACCAAAAAAGTGGTTATTTTTGGCTCGCTCGCTCGTCATTATTTTAGAATTTCTATTCGAAAATGCGATTAAAAATGAGAAAAGTGGTTATTTTTGGCTTGCTCGCTTTGCTCGCTCATATTTCAGAATTTCTGTTAGAAAATGCGATTTAAAAACTAGAAAAATGGTTATTTTTGGCTCACTCGCTTCGCTCGCTTGCAAAATAAATATTAAAATGTGTGTAGGGGGGGTCTGTGGGGGTCAGTGAGGGTGTGTGTTTATACTTAAGTGTGAGATCGACAGAAAAAAAATCGTCAAAAAAGTCAATCATCCCCCCCCCCCACTCCTCAGAGTGGATTTACGCCGGTGGTCTCTGAAAAGGAGGAGTGCCGACCCTACCAAAATACGAGGCTAACGACGACTGTTGGAGACAGAACACTTCGGTCTAGGATGGGACTAGCTAAGCCACGTACCTCAGCTCCGAGCAGCTTTCTGCATGGAGTTAAGTACCGCTACTAATCAAACATTATAGGCCTTTATTACTCTAAAATTATGCCAAGTAATATCAAGAATCATACCCCCCTTTTCTGACATGATGATAAATGTCTGTTCACCCTGATGACCAACCAGTTAGACTGTGTAGCAACAGCTTCGACGAATTTATTCTGTGGCACTCCAGTATTTGCACGGCGGCTGCGTGATTGCCAAATAGTACGTAGGCTAGGCGCGCGCTTGCAGCCTGCGCTTGCAACACTAGGCAGGGAGAGAGAGGGGAATTCCCCCAGCTTGCTGCTCGTATGTACTTTTTACATTTCCTCTAATCAAGGAACCGGGACAAGGAACAACCTGCTATAGTTAATCAGTTAATTACGCCCATTTTAGAACAATTTCCGGGTAATCAGTATGAGGTGTGAAGCAGAAATCCTATGGATCCGCACCCTCTTCACACTATGAACATGGCGGACAAAGAAAGCGGACAAAATAAACAACCTCTCATTCTACCTTTCACAATGGTTCTGGTAGTCCAAAGAACATCCCTTCAAGCTATTATGTTTAATCATGTAGTTCCAGGTGAATATGCATGTGACACCTGTTCCACATATTTTAGACAATAGCAGTGAAGGGAGTTCTTTTGACTACTAGAACCATTGTGAAGGGTAGAATGAGGGGTTGTTTATTTTGTCCGCTTTCTTTGTCCGTCATGTTCATAGTGTCAACAAACAAGCTGAGGTGACATGATGGGGGATGGAGTCCGCGGTCCTGAGAACTGAGCAGGGTTTGTGAAGACTCTGTTGTTGTTGTTTTTGTTGTTGTTTTGTTTTGTATATTTGTTTGTTTGTTTGTTTGTTTGTGAATTAACAATATCTGAAACAACAATATCACCCATGATCAAGGAATTCAAGAAAATGGAATGCCATCCACACCTACCCCCGACGAATTGTCTACAAGAATCAATGATAATGATTACAGGCTTATCAGTAATCGAGCATTGGTATACAGATAAACTAACAGAATGTCGCTGTGGTTTCTGACTCTTCTCCGGTAGTCCCCTGCCCTTTTCTAATCTTAGCTGGATGCAGACAAAGCGGTCTTATATCACTGATTGAGCAGCATTGCAATGAAATTGGGGTCAGAATCCATGATCTTACCAGTCGTATGTTGGAAATTGCAGATAGGTGCTCTTTCTGATGGTAACATTTGCATCAGTTATCACCCCTCGCATGAACGGAAGAAGGGGAAGAGAGAAAGACATGGGGTGGATGGGGAGAGGTGGAAAGAGATGGGAGGGAGGGAATTTGATACTTAAAACATTCTGAGCATAGTTTTAAGCTCGTAGGAGAAGAGGTCACATGGACAAAACGAAAATTTGGGCGAGGACGTAAATATGGCATGGAATTCAGAGTATATTCAACGGGGTCGGGGTCGCCTCTAGCTGTGAAATGTCCCGGGGGTAGACTGACCATGGGTAGTTAAGGGAGTTTTTTTTTTTTTTTTTTTTTTTTCGTCAGTACTTGCGCACCCGACACGAGAGGGGAGTACTTTTGAGGCTACTTTCACGTGAGGGGAAAAATATTCATGTCTGAGAAGTTAAGACTAGAAATGAATCCGGCTATCAAGGAATAAAGTGCACCCATTACCTCGTCAACTGCTCGTGGCGCAGTGGTTAAAGCCACTGTCAGAGCTCGATATAATAGTCATGCTAGTCAAGGGTTCGAATCCCTGTGACGCTGCTGATTTTTTGTCGTTATGAAATTG
Source organism: Echinometra lucunter (assembly GCA_029962745.1). Classification (NCBI taxonomy): domain Eukaryota; kingdom Metazoa; phylum Echinodermata; class Echinoidea; order Camarodonta; family Echinometridae; genus Echinometra; species Echinometra lucunter. The sequence goes on from CM057152.1 coordinate 12,367,445, forward strand.
ATGACATTTATTCTGTTGACAAAGTCGCTGATAGACGATCTTCATTGTCCCCCTCACTTCAAAGTCGTCTCAAATGTACTGCCCTCTCGCGTCGGGTGCACTAGTACTGACGAAAAAAAAATCGCGGGCGGGGGAGGGGGGTACTCAAATTTGGTTCCGACGGGTGTGTACCACTGAAGCCTCCATACCCGTACCCATTTTCAAGGGTCATATAGGTTTTTAAAAATGGGGTACCCATTATTAGGGATTTTGCATCTCGGGTATGTACTTAGGCCTCATTATGGGTGAAAATATAATTCTAAACAATAAAATTACCGATGTTTTAGAAAGTGAGGGGTCTGTTAATAAAACCATACCCCATGTTTAGGGATTTCTTGCAAAAAAAGCGACCTATTAGAGCGGCATACCTCCGTATACCATATTGAACGAGTACCCCCCCCCCCCCCCTCGGGCGATGAGAAACCGCGAAATGTCCGGTATAAAGACTAAGGTGGTCTCAGAAACCGACTTTATCTTAAAGATGACATATTTTCGAGATCCATCAAAATTGCTGACCGAATCGCATTAAAAGGATATCGTGTCTCGAGGTCTGCAAACCTGTCAAGTTGTAGCCCACTTTTATTCGAGGAATGTTGTCCTGTGCTGGTGCCCATAACTATATTCCTTGTCCGGATATGCGTGACAACATAAAGAATAAGGGTTCTAAGACAACATGCGAACTATCAACATCTCGATCAAAATAAAAGAGAACATGCTCAACATAAAATATACCCTTTTTAAATGCTTTTTGTCCATGATAAATCTTAAACTGTACCTTTAGTTCCACTCAAAATAAGGAAATCCCCCCCCCCCAAAAAAAGTGTAAATGACTTTCCAAGATGACCTAAGCACCATGTTCAGGTGAAAATCTAATGATCTGTTAAGCCTGGTGATTTATTTCAAATTTCTCAATCACCAGGATTAACAGATCATTATATCTTCACCTGGACATGATAAAAACATTGCAGATGCTAAGAATGAATGAATACCGCTCTTGTTAGTCATCAAATCTGTTTATGCTGATGAATACCAGTGAGAGACAGAGCGTTATATACCGTCTTGTTGACTTACTGGTTAATATTAAACTACGATATGCCCAACGTTTGTCGTCCAGGCTTGCTCCGTGGCTTCTCCGATAAAGCAGCCTAAAGGCATGTGCAGCAATACAACCATTGGTCGAACAAACGGATGATGTAAAGTCTACAAAACATGTTAATCAGTAATCTTTTTTTTTTTTTTTTATTCGCTTTGCATTTTGATGGTCGGAATTTTATCTGAGGCAAGGCGCCGTGCGTGAACTTCGAGCCGCCAAAATAAAAGAGAATTTGGCATCCATTTTGTTTCAAGGCGTTCATTTGGATTAATATATTAGAAAACAACCAGTTCTTTTCTTCTACCAGTCAAAATGTCTGGAAGTGTACGAAAACCTCCTAAAGATCAGCTTCCCACTGACAGGGGAAGGGATTACAAGAAAGAGGCAGAAGAAGAGAATTTGTGGGAAAGCATCGTCCAGCCTGCTTTCGCAGAGTTTGCAGGAACCTTGCTCTACACTTTCATGGTATGCATGGCCGTTACTGCTCAGAATACCATCCTCTTTGCTATGGCCAGTGGTCTAGGGATTTCAGCCCTTTGCATCAGTTTCGTCAATATCAGGTAATATTTTCAGCTGACTATGTACGGATTTATGAAGTATATGAAAAAGAAAAAAGGGAACATACCCCACTTGGAAAAGAACATATAAATTTGTCTAGGAAATATAGCATATACAACAGCGTTGGCTATATATTGTGCATTATTTACATACTTTTGTATTCCGTTTTATTCCTCAAGAAGGTCTTTTTTCTTCTTTTTTTTTTCTTAAAAAAAAAAAAGAGAATAATGTTTGTCTCAGTTTTTGCGGGATGAACTATTTCTAATTTAAGTTGAGAGGGCATTCAACACAAACACCTGAATCTGACACATGCTGTTATCCTACGTTTGTTCTGATCTTTATAAGAGAAACATTGTGACTTTCATTAGTTCTTATCTAATATGAGTGTCTTAAAAACGTAAAATAATCTATACAACAATTAGGAAGTTTGTCACTTTAGATCATGCAAAGGGCCTAAATGTTGCAATATTAATATAAAACGGCATTGTTCGAAAACGTTATTTAACTCGAAACAGTGGAGCTGAGTGGGGATTATAACATTTTCAAAAGACACAACACGCTTTATCTTTTTATATAATCATAATTCGATTAAGGAATGTCTCAATTGCAGCTACCCAGACCTCCAGTCTTTACGTGATGTGAGGTAAAATGAAGGCATTACATAACAAAATTAATATATTATTCTACAGAGAATTCCCGTTTTCTTGCTTAAAACATTACACACAGATTTATGCTTTCCCCAGCTCATGAATCCTGAAAATTAGAAGTATACATCTTGAAATAGAAAGACAATCGAGCATAAAAAGCATTTTCTGGCTAGAAATACATAGCACGAAAATCTCTCAATACAAAATCAATAATGAATGTACTACTAACCCATACTAAAGTTTATGGTTCGGAATCTTATCAAAATAACATTTAAGTTTTGACATTGCAGTAATATGCGTTCATTTTTATTAGGACTATATTCAGTAGTTTGTGTTTTAACTTCATATTTGACTGTTATAACTGTGTCAACATCCTTCTAGCAAATAAAATGCTTTTCATAATTAAAATGTAAAGCATTATAATCACATAATGTTATCCTAGTTATTGCAAAATATCGCTCTACACAGTCATGATATAAAAAGTATCTTTAAATAGACCTCTTAAATATGACCACCAGATGCACAGACCTTTATTTCTACATTCTGTACAGAGCGGCATTCATGATTTTCCCCATGTTGTGATTGAGTTTTGGCATGTTTGGCATGTAATTTTGTGTTTCTGTCCTTTCAGTGGTGGTCATTTCAACCCAGCGGTAAGTCTGGCTACCTTCGTGTCTGGAGGTCTTCACATCGTCAACCTCCTGACATACATCCCTCTCCAGATCATCGGCGCCATTCTCGGAGCTGCCTTCGTCAGGGTCAGTTTGAAAAAATCAGTACATCACTATATTCGTGATAACTGTGAACATCACTGATGAATGTTAACCTATGCATTTTATGACGAAGATTAACATATAGGATCAATAAAAATGATGATACGTATCAACATGCGAAATTCTATTTTCGTATACATGTCAATAAAGGAGTTGTGGGAGAGATTGAGAGGACCCTCCATCTTCCCGAGGATCATAAATACTGTTATGTTACTGTGACATGACCAGGTGTTCAGGTAAATACCTTTGTATGGATTATATCGATCGTTTTTGCGATGCTAATCTTTATAGTTATAATTTTGTAAGGAATAAAGTATACACATATATATTTTTCTTCTTCTTCTCCTCCTCTGCCTCCTTCTTGTTCTCCTCCTCCTCCTTTCTTCTCCTTTAATTCACCTTCGTCTTCTCCTATTTTTCCTTCTTCACTTTCCATTTACAACCCTGCATCTTATATCAGGCCGTCATCTATGAACCGTCCTACACCGAAATCAAAGGCGGCGCTTCCGTCTTCCGCGGGAACCATCTCGTCAATGGCTTCAACGAGTGGATGAAAGTCAACAACTGGGACACAACCCCGTACCTCGCCATGATCACCGAGGTCCTCCTCTCGACTATGGTCATCATGGCCTACCTCCAAGCCAATGTTGATGACCGCCGATCCGGCAAGAAGAAAGACCCCGCCGTTTACGGACTCGCCGTCGCAGCGGTTTCGCTTGCCTCGTAAGAATGTATCTTCCTATTTCACCGTCATTTCATCTTTCTTACAAGACATTTTCCGCACTATATTATTGTCTATTCTATTTAACAGATCACGTCGAAATTGGGAATTCTGCTGAAATATAAATATTATTTAATATTCCAGATTTGTGGGACATTCCGTTAATTTAACAGAATCTTTGGGTGACGACAGATAATTTAGATATTGTTTCATTTGGGGGGGCGAGTCGTTGTTAGCAATCATTTTTAGTCCAGCTCTTTAATTCATTTGCACATTTCTTTATTTATTCATGTACTGATTCATTCACATATGCATATATTTACTGATTCATTAATTCCATTTAATTCTCATGAACAGATGGATGAGTTACTTTGTCAAAACAACAATCATGTATTTTTGACATTAATATAATCATAAACACACATTTTACTTTCCGTGAATATTAATTTCATTGTATATTGTAATCATTTCCCTCCTGTTGTTTCACTGTATTCAGATTCTACACAGCAGGAGCCGGCTTCAATCCTGCCGTGAGTTTTGGCAGTGCCATCGTATCTCAGGTTTGGGATAATCATTTCATTTACTGGGTTGGGCCTATGGCTGGAGCTGGCATTGCCTCGCTCTTTTTCAGGTAAGTCAGTTGCTTTTGCTTTTTATGTTTTTTTATTTTTATATAAATTGTAATGAATACATGTTTATTCATTCTCCCATCCATTCATTCATTTTCATCCATTCTTTCATTCACACATTCTTTCTTTCATTAGCCTATCCATACATTCTTTCATCTATCCATGAATGAATGAATTCATTATTTCTTTCCATCCATTTTGTTCATTCACCTGTTCATTTACCTCTTTGCCATTTTCTTTTTTTTTTTTTTTTTTTTTTTGGGGGGGGGGGGTTTTTTTTGTATTTTCATTCATTTAGTGAGGAATATCAGTGACAGATCAAGGATTCTTATACCTATGGGGGATACACAAGTAAGGATCTAAAGCCTCAAGCAAGAACATATTCACATTTTTCAAAAATATACATGGGTCTCAACTATTATGAAGGGGGACATCTGAAATCACTGTCATAGAAAGTTTCTCATTATATTCCAACAAAATATTTGTTGAAATGATTTCATAACTTCTATTTCTTTTTCTTTCAGATTCTTGTTAGGTGATGAGGACCATCGTTTGTTGTGCTAGGTAACCACGACAACATGGAAAGGTGCCAGCATGGATTCCATCACGAACACTTGTAAATGTATAATAAAAAGGAATTGAATTCAGAGGAAAATATTGATATCAATGCACATCTCAATGATCATAGAAATATTCCAAAGAGTTTATAATCACAATTCAGTACTTTAATACAAAAAAATCTGTAGAAAATTAGGCAAGCTGTGTGTATCCACAGGTACTTAAAGTACACATTCAAAGAAAATCACAAATATGGCAAATGATGTATCACTAGAAACTGGAAAGCTAACAGGTAGCAATCGTATCAGTTCTACATCAACTACGTATCAGGTAATTTAAAAATGATACAAATAAAACCACCTCCCAGCATCTGCGATATAGGAGCGATTCGCAAAAAAATAACGATGTTTTACTGACGTCACGAACAGATTCAACCCTGTCCAAGCAGACAACTTCCCATACAGAATGAACATAATTGCAGTGCATTTATTTCTCAAATGATAAAGAATTTAGTGTATTTTAACGTGCTCATTTTTACACCATTCTAAAAGGGAAATGAAACCAATTCTAATAACTGAAATCTCATTTTTGTAAATGTACAGGATAAGAGTTAATGAACAATCAAAGAAACCACACTTTCAAATTGAAAAGCCCGCCAAATGATCGCATGGACAGTAGTCGCTCCCTCTTGAAACGCCGAACATAGCGCAGTGTGTGCAGCTGAAAATGCAATTGCGTCTATTTTGATTCCTTTATCACTGTAACGCCTCATTTTCCATCTAAATGATACCATGCATGGGGTTTAGGGAAAAGATTATATTAAACATTTAGACTGACGCTAATGAAGTGAAAGAAATAACTGAATAGAGGACGACAAAAGAGGCACTGAAAATGTGTGAGATGTTATGGGACATCGTCTGCTTGTGTAATTAACATCCTACCCGTGACATCACACATCTCAGCAGTGTTTGGAGAGCTCTTCAGGTGCTATGTCGGGCCTGTAATTTAGCGCCTGCTAATTGATAATAATTAATACTTCGAAGCGATGCATTTTGACAAACTTGTTCAATCTAAGCTTTACCTACGCAATTATGAAAATTGAGTCAGTTTTTAAATCAATGAATGTCTACTTTAAATGTAAATTGTTGAAAAACAGGACCAAAATCTAAATCTAAAAACATATATGAAATGCAAATGAATACCCTCATTACAGAACAAGGTAGAATTAGAACCATTTCCTTTGAAATAAGTCATCCTACTAAAATAAGTTTACCAGTTTACATATTTGCAACTGAGTTTTCATGTGTTTTATTTATGGTTTTATCTAACATATAAATGCATCTCTGAACCTAAAATCTCAATCTATGAAGTAATTTTCATAGAGGTATACAGCAACAAGCCTGAAATTATGTCTTTGTTTAGAAATAATAATTACACCATTACTAAATTTCCAAACAATTGTTAACATTCTTATGGAGATCCAAGACTACTATAAAGTGCTAAAACACAATTTTACCAAACATTTTCACTTGCATCGAACTTAGACATTGTATATATTTGTGGGCTTTGTGCGTGTATATCTAAAAAAAATAAAAGAGAGAAAATTAAACAGAACAAATTTGCAGTTATTTTGAGTGATCTTTTTCCAAAATATGCTTTCTTTTTTATAGTACTTTTTTTAGTCTATCATTTTAGCTTGCCTTGCCTCTGTAGCATATTCTAAATATCAAATGTTAAATAATAATTCTTCTGCATTAACAATCAGTTCTGTATATTTAAGTCATTATCAACATACTTACAATCATGATTGTTTAATTACATGTTCGGATTATAGTCTAGAAATATAAACAAGTACTTGCTTGATTTTGCTAGTAATCTAGTTTAATCTTCAAAATAATGTCCATTTCTTTGCTGATTAATAGCGAATTGTTTTATTCAATACAGTTACATTCATTTAGCACCAGGTGAAAATAATGCATGCCAAACCTGACATACTATTATACCTTGCGACTGTTGTGCCTAGTGGTGTGTTTCTGCAAGTGATTGTAGCTCCAATAACAACATCAAATGTTCTTTCTGCAATAAAACTTGTACATATTAGCTACGTCTGGTGTCACTTTGGCTGTCCTTTGTGGATGATGTCTGTTTTTTGTTCTCTCAAGTTGATCTAGTCATCTAATTGAGGAGGCCAGTCTACATGCACAGCCTGCAACATGAGGTTCAGGAAATGAAGTGAAAGGGTTTGAGGGTTCATGAGTCATCATCATCATCACTTTTTGTCATAAATTTAAAGATCAAAACAGAAAAGGTACTTGACACTTTCCTTGTTCAATGGAGCAGAAACACATTGTATATGTTATATGTGACTGGTGTAAATATTTTTTAAAAAATGTTCAAAATTGAAACTCCTGGGCCCTGTTGCATAAAAATTACCATTGATGGATCCATAGAAACCTTGAATTTGATTGGCTGTTGAGCAGTGTTACCAAGGTATTTACCATTGATGGCAGAGTTACCATTGATGGTAAGTATTATGCAACGGTGCCTTGGAGTGCAATTATAAATAAAATTTCCAAAATATCCTCAAGGTATGCAGTGACAAAAGTTTCATGCATTTTTGGAATTAACTTTGAATCTATTTTAAATTTGAGTCCTAAAAATGATCTTTTTTAAAGAACAATATGATGCATGCCTTAAATAATCATGCCATTGGAACACTGTTTGCAGTCACAAGAATTGTTTCTCACTGAAAAAACAATCTGTCTCCAGGGGCAGATCTGGGGGGGGGGGGAAGGGGGGCGGCCCTTTTGACACTGAGGACCTTTTTTTTTTTTTTTTTTTTGCTTATAAGTGAATTTTTGGGGTAAAATAGACACCAGAAAATACTATGGACCCTTTTTTTTTTTTTGCTTGTCAGCAAGTTTTTTTTGGGTAAAATATACACCTAAAAAAGCCAACTGCCCCCCCCCCTCCCGTTCTGAAAAATTCTGGATCCAGCTTTGTCTTGTCATCACATCAAGCATATTTCTGCATTTCCTTTACTCTTACAATGCCATTACTTACTGTGACATCTAGCTCTGTTATATCAGCATCTGTCTTCAGTATTGTTCCTACATTAGGCTGAGTTCTACCAAGGTCCCCATGAACAAACTCCTTGATATATCTGATCATATCCATTAAGGAAAGAACATCAAATAATGCTGTAAAATGAACAGTTACAATTATCCATTTGTTAGAAGGGTAAAGGTGCGTTCAGATATGATGCGACTTTGTGCTGCCACATTGTGTCACCACATTTTGTGTGTACAGGTCTATGGGGTATGGGGTGACAAAAAAATATTGCTGAGGCAGGACACATTTTGGTTCACTGCCTGGCTGCAAAAAAAATGTGCACCAATCGAATTCCTAAAAAGATAGCGCAAAAAATGGTTGTCATGCGATTGTTTGCACAAGCTTTGACAAAATGATTTCTTATTTGAGAGTTGACACGTTAATGCACTTTCATAAGCATAAGTGGCGGAACAAAGTCATATCTGAACACAAAAAATATGCCGGCACAATGTGGCAGCACAAAGTCGCATCATATCGGAACACACCTTAATATCTCTTTCTTAAAATTTCTATTCAGTTATACTAGCTAGGCCTGAATTACCTACATTAGATTTCTTTGGTACTGAATATAAAGTCCAGCTAGTGTAATATATGTAGTTTTCATTTTCAGCTATGTTAAAAAAAAAAAAAAAATTCCTCCCTCCTTACATGGCTACACATTTTCAAATACTTGGGTAAAGGGCAATGAAACCTTTGTTTTTCTGGAGCAAAATGCAAAAATTTGAGAAACATTATCATGACATTGTAAATGAAATTGGACAAACCTTAATGGCAATGTCAAGGCTTCTCTTCTATCCATCATGTTTTTCTGAACAACTTTATAATTCATTGAAATTTATCTTTCAAGTTGTAGATTTCTAAGGATACGTTCCTGCTTGCGTGCATAAGAAGAGTTTGAAGGTGAGATCGTCTACTCTCTCTGTTGACATGGAGTGCACGGCACGCTCCCTAGTGGCTAGTGGACGCCTGTGTAGAACACGGATTGGCGTTTTCTGCTTCAGGACTATTTCCTGAAATCATACAAAACACATTTAATTATCATATTTATCATGACATATATCTTATCATTTGCTCATTAATTCTCATAAATATCATATTTTCATAGCTCTTTAATGAATTCTAGAATTCCATTATCTGTCCAAAGTTTACTAATTCTAAATTTTAAAAAAAGAAAAAAACTAGATGAATCTTTGACCACGCGTGATCGAACTTTATGCCTCCGCCATTATCAAATCAGAAATAAATGGCACTTCATGTTGATTTATTTTCATTTATACAATGACATCTTTGACTTTGACCTTTGACCTTGTGACCCCCAAATCTAATGACAGCATTGCCCTTTCCATATGCATACATGAGCCAAGTTTGTTGAACCGTCAAATGGTTACTGAGTTATCACAAGAACGAACCATTTCTATGTACATAATGACCTCTATGACCTTTGACCTTTAACCTTGAGACCCCAAAATCTAATCAGATCATTGTCCCTCCCATATGCATACCTGTACCAAGTTTGAGGTTGATCGGTCAAATGGTTGTTGAGTTATGGTGAAAACGAACCATTTCTATGTACATAATGACCTCTATGACCTTTAACCTTTGACCTTGTGACCCCAAAATCTAATCAGATCATTGTCCCTTCCATGTGCATACATGAGCCAAGTTTGAAGCCAATCTGTCAAATGGTTCTTAAGTTATCGTGAGAACGAGCCATTTTTATGTGTATTATTACCTCTATGACCTTGACCTTTGACCTTGAGACTCCAAAATCTAAGCAGATCATTGTCCCTCCCATATGCATACACGAGCCAAGTTTGAAGTTGATCTGTCAAACGGTTCTCAAGTTATCGCGAGAACGAAAACGGGACGGATGTACGGACGACCCGAAAACATAATGCCTCCGGCAACCACCTACAGTGGGCGGAGGCATAAAAAACTTTCTGAACAATGTAATAATATAGAAATATGAATTCTAATCCCAAAACATGAACATGGGTATCAGTTTTGGGGGGACAGCATGAGAGGTCTACCTCTCCTTTTTCTTCTAAATTTAAAAGGACATACAAATTGACCATTGGTTGAATAATTCTTCACAAATGACAATTAGAAGACACATTCTTAGTAAGCAACTGATAATCTAAAAATACAAATGGAAATATAATTGGAAATGAGTGATTGGTTTCAAATCCCTTTAACAAACGGGGGAGGTGGGTGGGGGGGGGGGGGGGGGGCTAACATTACCTGATCAGTATTGAGTAATTCCAAATCTTCTTGGCTGACTGGTGATGCCACTCTCACTAAGGCCATGTAAGACTTCCTCTTCTCAGCCTCTCCTTCTTTCAGTTTCAATGTGGCATCTCTGTAAGTCAGATCAGTTTGTCAATTAACTACTACTACAAGTGCACATCAATAGGAGCACTCGAGGATTTACACAACTATGGAGACCTCTTGCATAAAACTTAACAAGTTCACTTAATGAAATGCAATGCTGTCATGCTGTACGGTGCAGCAGCATACTGCATTAAAATGTGGACTAAAAATAGACCTTAAAGTGGTACACTGATCAGTTGTGAAAGTTCTTTTGGTGGCAAGTTGTACTGGAAATAGCTTCCATGATTCCCCTAATTCCTTCTCTTCTTCATAACATGTACTTCATATTTCTTCTTTTTGAGTGGAAATATATGAAATGAACTGAAATGAAAGTGAATGATTTGTAGTGAAGGACTGCTGATAATATAAAAATATTGCGTTCCTATAAAGCATGTATCATTACTTACGATTTAACTTCTCAATCAGCTTCAAAGGACTTTGGATATTATTACCCTGGCTTTAGCTCCGGCAAACACGCTCAGTGCATTAATTCCTACCAGGTACCCACGTACTACACTGGTAGTATGTGACAAATGTGGACTAATGTCTTGCCAAAGAACATTAGAGCTGCAGCAGGGATTTGAACCCTGTACCTTGTGGTTCATAGTCCAGGGACTCATCCACTAAACCACAACCTCTCTAATCCTACAATATTTGACTGGTGAAAGGATGTGACGTTTTCGGCCCAAAATCACAAAGGAAGTTGAAACCATGGGTAAGGTTTAAACCTTCATAAGCGTAGTGAAATAAAGCATAAATAAGCACACACTGCCTGTGCGCACACTTAAAGAAAACACAAAATTCAGATTCTGCACACATGTATGCTTAAAGGGGGTACCCAATGCTGAAACAATGTTAGCTCATTTAAAAGAGCATGATTTTATTAGCGAAAAATCATCTGCCTAAAGTTTTTTTAAAAAGTCGTGTTGCCAAGGAAATCCCCAAATGTAGTAAGATTTCAGGATATTTTTGACCCCTCAGCTGTGACCTAGTTTCAACCGGGTACCCACTTTTATGTCAAAATGACGTCAAAGTGGGTACCTTGTCGCGCACTTCTAGCAAACTGCGCGCAAAGTATAATACATATTGTACAGTCTAACGTGCAGCACAGCTGCAATGCGCAAAGCTGGGTACCCACTTTTAAGTCATACCTCATACTCAAATTTTTGTTGGTCAACTCTCGACTTTTTATGAGAAAATTAGCCAAAATGCATTGATTTCGACTGAAAATCATCAAATTTTTAATGTTATTCTTCTTAGAATCCAATTCTCGATCATACATCCAAAAAAAAAATTACCATTGTGTAATCACTTTAAAATAACTCAGGAGTGGGTATAAACCACCCAATGGTTTAAACTTCTCTTGTGAATTCGGGCCAGTGGGTTTTGCATAGAAGTTAACATGCATGCCTTACTTGCCAACAACCTGGAGATCTCTCACACCAACATCTGAAGTTCTTCGATTGATCTCCTGCAATTCATAAAAATGAGCAAATTACAAAATACCATCAGAAATTCTATATACACCAGCGATCTTATTTCATAAATGATGAAGCTAAATAAGACTAAAATTGTGAAACAATTACTCTTCCACAATTGGTGATATTACCTGGTAAGCTTTCACTTGCTGGTCTGCAAGCTTCTTCAGACCCTTGTCATAGCTGGCGCTCTTGCTGTAGCAGCCCAACGATGAGGGTCTGAACAAGCTTGCAGATAAGCAAGCGAAAGCTTACCATAAACCAGGTAATATTACCGATTATGGAAAAAAAATTTGTTCCACAAGTAGCTTCATCAATCAGATGAACCTCTTCAGAGACTGAAAATGATTTTCATATATTTATTCTGCAAAAATGTTGTAATGAATATATAAAGCTGTACTGGTTATTGCTTTACATCACTCAGATTAGCTGTGCTACATTACCGTGGCATCTTTATCCTTTTAATATGAAGCAGTGTTTGATGATACCAACAAGGGGAAGGCTGGCCAAGGAAGGGTTGGAGAGTTTTTCCCATGGGCTGCATATTCTGCCTCAGAGGGCCAGTTTCATTTGATGGTGATGTATGCCGAGTGAGCTGGTTGCATCAAAATTCTTCAGCAAAATTTGAGTATCAGTTCATACCTGATACCCACAGATTAAAGAATGATTCTAGGCTTTCCTCATCTTTAATCATCACTATCTGAGAAATATTGATTTTTCGTTAAATCGTCTCACCCCCCCCCACCCCAGAAAAACATTAAGGCTATAAGCATGTACGTTGTGTCATAAACCTCTTAAAGGATAGGGAGATGACACCATCCCCCCCCCCCCAAGACTAACACTCCTTTTTTGTAGACATATTTTTCATGAAGGAATTAATAAGGCCCAGGAAAATTCAGACAAAACAAATTTCAACCAACCTCTTGAAGTGCCTTACACTCTTCAGCACAGACAACATTCTTACGTGGGTTGACGATCTCCACCACAAATGGCCTCCCTGAAGAAAAAAAAAAAGTAATGAGATTGCAAACATACATACCCGGTATATCCACCATGCAATGAAACACTGTTCATGTAAATGTCAATATGTCTTGTGTGTGTGAGGGTGTGTGTGTGTGTGTGGATGAAGGTGCGTGCCTCTGTGTGTGTACGTGTTTCTCGATTTGTTTAGCTCATTCCTTTTGTTCGTCTTTGTATTTATCCCTTTTCTAATCCTTTTTTGAATTAGTTTTTTTATTTCATCCCATGTAACCATTTCAAAAAATAAAAATTTATAAGTACAATTCATATTTTCACACATGTATTTTCTTTTGAGGGGTTTGCACAATACAAGCCTGGCTTTTTAGCATTCCCCTCCATTTTCAACATTTATTTATATGCTTAATTTGTAAAATTTCACTTTGACAATTTCTTATGTTATGATTATGTAATTATTTTGTATGTACAATGATGTATGTTATACAACCATGTATGTTATTTTGAGTTGAAAATTATGTATGTTATATCTGAGTTGAAAATGGAAAAAATAAATGAAAAATAAATGAAAAAAATATCTATACAAAATGCTGATACTTAATGACATATTGATAGATGAGAAATATGATGAAGTATAAAGGAAATACTCTAGTTCACCTAAATCATATATAATTATGCCCAACCGAAAAAAGGTAAGGTTCTTCCGACAGGTTTCAAATATCTCAAGAAATATTTGGTAAAATTTGTTCATTCAAAAAGCAGAGAATGCAGCATTGGATATCACTGAAAATGATTTACAGTACAACAACGATATAAAAGCAGATCTAAATGGTTTTTCTCAGGAAAGAAAAGGAAAACTTAAAATGTGAGTCCTAACAACAAGCGACTGTCAATTGCCATTTGAGTACCTTCATTGTAAATTGACTTAAGTCCTACCAATATAACTTTTTTAAACTCACCTCTTCCTAGTGTCCTTACATCAACATCCTCTCTTCCTGATGAAGCAAATCGATAATCTGAAACAAAAATACGATTTAAAAGAAAGCAGAAACAGTAAATAATAAATCTATATATGTAATGCATTATTTGTGGCTTGAAGAATCACCATCATTATAGTCACAACAATGACCAGTATAGTCATGGAGTATTATTTCATACCCTGAAAGATTTAAACATACCTGGGCCCCGTTGCATAAAACTTACCATTAATGGTAACTGTGCCATTAATGGTGACTTCCATGGAAACCTGAATTTGATTGGCTGTTGAGCAATGTTACCATGGTAGTTACCATTGATGGCAGAGTTACCATTAATGTAAGTTTTTTGCAATGGGGCCCTGGTATATGCCATGATGTACGGTACTAATTTTTCTCAATTTTTTGCAAACATGCCCCAATTTATAAAATCATGTGCATAGAAATACCCATATGTTATACTGTATGTCTGTATGTATAGGCCAATGTGTTCAGGACAGCAGACAGTAAAACTAAGAGTTTACGAAACGTTTGGAATTTTCCCGATTCATGGGAATTTCTGAACATTGTAAATTACACCATTCACAGTAATCTTTCCTATAAAAACATGTGTAAAATATATGAGTCAAATTTCTTGGCCTATTACCAAGTCCCGCCTACACAGCGTAATGACAAGATGGAGGAATGAACTAACCTGCAGCTCTTAAGGCCTCTTGGATCGGCTTACATATATGTTCCTCTACTGAGGATTCTGTTTTCCTTTCGCCATCTAAGATCCATGGTGTTTGCGACAGATGTCGAGAGTGCTTGGTGTAACGGCCTGTAGGGGGTAACAAAGACATTCCCTTTCAGTGTTATTATGGTGCTAGAGTGATAAGGTGTTGGCAATGAAACAACTAACATCAATTAAAAAAAAAAAAACACTTTTGCTAAATAATGTCAAGAAAGTTTATGCAAAAATGTATGATGAGGCCAGTAAAGATGGCTGATCTTCCCATCAATTGAAATCATGACCATGACTGGTTCATGTTTGGTATATTGCAATTACTTTTTAATGTTGTCCAATCATAATGTCTTATTATAGCACACCAGGGGGAAAAGCGAGCTTAATCGATGAAAGATTAACAAATAAATAACACACTTACCAGCAAGTATTACAGGTTCATGCAGACATTCAATAGAATACGAAGACCCGATCTGTGGGACAGTTGGTGGATGCGGCAGTAATCTTGTTGAAAAAAAAATCAAACAGAACCAATATCAAAATTGGAGTTTTGAATTACAAAACACAAACTTCCCATCAAAGTGACTGACAATACAGTGCTCTCTTGTTATTCATATATAACTGCAACAAAAATGCAAGCGTAGCACTTCCTATCTGTATGGACGAAGTTTTAATCACAAAATCAAGATGGATCTTTTTCCTACCTCTTAAGATGCTTGCTTGATAGTGCCTTTAGAGCACTTCCAATGATCTGTTTAGTTGGTCCTTCCTTCTTCTTTTGAGAATGTCTTCCAAACTAAAAGAAAAATGAAATTATGCTCAGTTTCTTCATTTTGATCATAAATAAATACTATAAAGGCTACATGTATAAAAAAAAAAAATATATAACCATCTGACAGGGGTGTCGAGATATTGTGGACTGAATTTGTAGGAGAAATTATGTTAAACCAAAATCAATCCTCATTCAATAGATAATGGATACTGTGGGTTGATACTTTAAAAAGGCATTTAAACACACATAATGCAATGAATACACAATGTAGGGAAGAAATGAAAGCCTTAATCCAAAGAGATGCAATGTTCTCCTCAATTACGTTGATTTTAAAAGAAGAAAAGAAATGGCCACTAATGGAAAATATTTGAAATAAATATCATGTTCAAATACCTTATGTCTCTTATTTGGTGGCTCTTTATCGGTTACCTCATCATACCTAGTATAAAAATGGATTTCAAAAATAAGAGATTTTAAACGAATACTACTAACAACAGTTCCACTGTATAAAAAAACCTAAGAGATAAAAATGCAGGCTTTCCATTTTTCCTCTTTCTATACCTACAATGGTAGGCAACTCATTCACAAATACATTTGCCACCTCCTTCAAATTTCAGGATGATATTCACAAATCACTCTAATGTACGACACATATATAGTAGCATGACATACATTACAGTTCAAAGCCTTTCATGGACTCCTAAACTTTTATTCTCAGAAATAGCCTTCAAAAATAGCAGGGTAAATTTTTGGAGCAATGCCACTATGTTTTTAAGCAATACCAACATTTACACAAATATCATTACTCTAATGAAGGAAATGCAAAAAAGCAGCATGACATAAAGTTCAAAATGGTTCTCTTGTGTCATGTCACAAAGGGTTTTGTGTTTTCCAACTTACAATATGTCTACCTCTCTTTTTGTTTCATCATGTTCAAAGTTTATGCCAACTTCAAATGGGCTCTGTGTGGGAGAAAATAGAATTTAATGCAAGTAAATGATACAGATCATATAGCACTGTGTCAAAAGAATAAAGAAAAGATAAATCATCTATCTTTATCAAATATGTGAGTAAGAATCTGAAGGAATCGTCTCAAATCAATACAATGTAACCGAGGGTAGTCACTGCTATCTATCCTCCCATTTTCCTTTACAAATATCAGTTTTTCCATACAAATATTGCGGGTAATGGGGTTGATTTAAATGAGCTTAGAATCCAGGCAAACAGATAGCTCTTTTATTCAACTGGAGACTGGCAGAATTACACTTTTAATATTTAACTGTCAAAGAAAGTATTGATATACTTAATCTTACCTTGGGAGAGAATTTCACCTGGAACTGATCACTAAAGAGACGACCACAAACCCATTTGAATACGTCCTTAATAGGAGTGATGTCAGTGGACTTCAGAGATGATCTGATTTAAAAAAGAGATAATAACATAAGTAACAGAAAATTGCAATCACAGCATGTTTCTTATCTTAAAAACTTTACTATATATTTTGATTACAATAGAGTAAACAGTGAAATATGAATCAAATCTTAGCACACAGACACAAAACAAATTGATCTACAAACTCCTCTTATGCAGTTCAAGAAAAAAAAAATGATTCTGGTACATAGATTTTGACTTACTTGCAAATTTCATTGAGATGGGTAAGTAAACAATGCTGTAGAAATGAATGACAAGAGAAAAAAATGCACAAGAATGAATACACAGATTAATATTAAAGCACAATAAACCATAAAATGGCAAACGTACAATTCAAATCAGTTTCCAAATTGTGAAAATTTGTATTGCATGCTAGGGTCTTATGCACAACCTCAATCTTTTCTTTTGTTCATGTTATTAACAGGAACATACATGTATATTACTTCATCAAAAATGGTAGTCTAGTTCTCTTTAAATGAATGAAATTAATGATACACAAATGAACCCTACATTATTGTACTTACCAAATTTGAAATATTTTGAATAAAACCAATACATGTATCCTGACAAAAGATACATTTTCCTCCCTTGAATACTAACACTTCCATTTTACTCAACAATAATTCCAATCCTGATTTATCCTTTGGCCTCATAGCTAAAATAATCCTATTTTCTTGATAATTCTTCAAACATACCTAGAGAAATATAAAACAATAAAATAATCAACTAAACCAAGAGGATGTAAACATGCAAAGAGCTCCACATTTCAAAGCAAATTTCCAGAGAAAATACCTGTCTAATATCCAACTGCAGAGGGAGTGTAAGAGTCAGCATGTATGTCTTGAAATCATAGTTCAAGGCTTTCACATCGGCACATATCTAAAGGAACCAAAACATAAGACACACACAGAAAAGAAGGGTATATAAACTGGGGGTGTTTCATAAAGATGTTCGTAAAGTTACGGATGACCCCCAATTTAATTGAGATAATGGGAAATGCAGTCACACTTTGTAAAAATGTCAGGAAAAGCTTTGGGCATCCCATTTGGCACTTCATATTCAAGTCGTTCATAAAGTCATGCTTTACTTTACGAACAGCTTAATGAAACAACACCCCCCCCCCCCCCCCCCCCCCCCCCGGTCCAGTTTAGTAAAGGTCTGTTTTCCCTCACAGCAAATCAAATTAAATGCATGGCCAATCTCCAGCAAGTGAAGAGAAGTGTCACAACTACAAAATCATTTTTGTATTGCAATTTTATACATATCAAGTGAATTCTACTCAACAAAGCAAGAAAGTTCTAGATATTTTGATGGCTATGGACACATATTCAAGAAAGATCAGAAAATATCCAATATCATACCTGCCAACCCTGACAGTCATGAAATAGGAACAAATTATTCAGAAATTTTCAAAAATAGGAACATTCCTAAATTTCCTATTTGATACTACAGACATTTGTACAGAAATAGGAACGCACGGGTTAAAATGGCAATTTTCTTTTCCCCAAAATAGGAATATTCATATTTAATAAGAACAGTTGGCAGGTATGCAATATATTAAAGGTGCTAATAACTGTCCTGTCATTATCATATCAATCAATGAGGTAGCTTCACAAAATATAGTGGCATCAAAAGACGTGTCCAGAATGCAAAATGTATGGCGTTGAATGCACTGTTTGCATTCCAGACCTATCTTTGCATGCCACTCCCTTTTCTGCTTTTTAGCTACCTTACCTTTTCCACTGTCTGTTCACTGCATAACTTTTGGAGTATACCAAGACAAGCTGGACAAATCAGTTCCTCCGTACTCTGTTCATTTGGTACCTCTGCCTCAGACTGATCAACTTGATCAGTAATTGGATCATTGGACATTTCTTCCAGACCTCCATCTCCTGCTTCTGATTTCCATAAAGATGGGCAGGACTGCAAAATTTAAGGAGTAGTACTAGTACACTGTTGTGACTGTAATTTTCCGCTCTAACTTTACAGTCTCTAATACTAACTTTGCAAAGCTTACCTACCATCTGCAAATATAATGCATTCTTAGTTACCCCAAAATATCACAATTATATCGGATTTATATCCCTATAGTCATATGGAAGCAATTAAAAATCTGGATATATTACATAACTTGAAGAGCTAGTGTGTGTTTTTCATGCAATATCATGAATAATATTATTTTTCATGTGTTTCTTTTATTTCACATAATTCCTGATGTAAATTACTTATATCTTTGATGCACAATCATAATCATTGATTACTTATGCTATTTAGTAATTTACTTCAATTCTTGTTTTGTTTTTATTGATGATTGTAATTGAATAACATTGTTACCAAACAGAGCCTCATTGAAGACCACTGCAAATTGGTGAAATGTGCCACAGTACAAATATAAGATATGAATAAATACATAAATAATTCACAATCATTCATTAGTACTGATATGATTATTACTCTGTAAAATAAAAGATCTTCACATAACAAAAAATATGCAAATGTATTGATGAATGACTAGTATACACTCAAACCTTTGCCTATGTGCATTTGGGGATGAAGGAAGGGGAGGGAGTACATTGCACATCACGCCTTACATTTACCTCTGATGGGTTGGAGTAGACATAAATAGTTTTCCTCCCTAAGAACCTCAAGACACACCTCTGGCAACAGTGAAGGCTGCACAGTATGGATGCAGTTTGTATTTCAGTATCCTGGAATTACGGCACAAATAACAAAAACAAATACTTAGTAATAAGTGAACAACATGATATAAATATATATGTATTTGGAGTTTCCACACAGGGAGCATTCTTAGGGAAAATGTGCTATACACATGCATGGTCAGATGCTGATTGTAGAATGTCCCACACCAGGAAGACTTGTGGTCAGTGTTGACCACTGGCACCAGGTTGCTTGAACATTAGATTTACAGGTATTGATTCTACCCTCCCAAATTACGTATATCAGAGACATATATATGACTTCCAAACACTTGATTCAACGAGGAAGTGCAAATAACATCAGAAAAATGCAAAGAAATGTTGAGAAGATCTATTAAAATTAAACATGAAAAATGTTGATTTGTCCCAACTTTTCTCAGTTACTGCTCCAAGGTTTGACAGTTTTGTCGCTGCAGTTTCTTTGAGGTTACCATTACGATCAAAATGAAGTAGTGAGCCCTCTATGCTCTTATCGAGTTATTTCTTACCTCACCAATCACAGAATGTACACAAACCCTGTACGAAGCCTCACTCCACCAGAATTGTAAAAATCATGGACTTCGAATTCAGAATCACGCTTTCCAACAATATTGTGCAGGGGTGTTGGTAAGTGTTGCTGTGTTTGCCTATATGCCTTACTACACACGTAGAATAGAAACGGCACTTTGATACGATTAGGACTAGGAGTGACCACTCATAGGGCCAAACGAATATCGGACTGTAGTGAACATTCACCCTTGCAGCTGTCAAAAACAGACAACAAAATTACCCAAAGCAAGATTTAAAAAAAAATAATAAATTGCTAGATTATCTGATTCAGGGACTCTTCAACTCTTGATATGCCACAAAATTGGGGATTCAGAGTTGAAAATGGAATTTTAAACAATCATTTTCCTTTCATGTATGATTTTCTACCAAACCCAAACGCCTGGGAATACACACAAAAGCTATTGATGCTTTTCCATCGCAATGACTACTATGGAGTACAAGCTTATCTCAGATAAGCTTGTACATGTATAAGTGGGAGTGACTGGATGAGATGAAAGACACCACCGATGATTTAATGATTGATTGCATCTGGTTGGTCATAGCAGGGATGGAGCCAAGAAGAGTAGTCACTGAGATGTCATGAAGATGGTATGGAGTATTAGTTTTTTCATACACCATCTCAATGGCTTGTGCCATCTTCAATCTGCTGGACTCAAATAGTGCGCAGTGAAGAAGAACTGCTCTATGGTTTCTCTGTCTCTCTTGCAGATAGGTGAGGGATGGACATGAGGAAGAACCCTATGCATGTTGTCTTTGAGTTTTGTTTGACCTGTCAGCATCCTCATGAACTTCACTTCAGTGGCTCTGTCTAGGGTACTGGAAACTTTCTTCCTCATGACTCTTGGCTGCAGTTCATATCCAACATCCTTTAGTGGTCCTGTCCCAACGCCGTTGCCCCTGCCGTTGCCAGAGCTTCTCTGTACCTTTCCTGATGGTCTTGGTAGTTTCCTTGTATGAAGTAGTACCAGTAGTAGAAGTATGTTATGTATGGGCTGCATGGTGGGCTGCATCCTTTGCTAGTTGATCAGCAAGTTCATTTCCCTTGATGCTTGTATGCCCAGCTATCCATGTGATGGTGACGTTAGTTCCCCTTTTCCTCAGAAGAGAGATGTTGCTGTTGGTGCGAGACACAATCTCTGGAAACAAGGAGCGGAGTGAGCTGGTCATGGCTAAAAGAGCACTTTGACAGTCAGTGAGAATATGAACTTCTTGGTCAACTAGGACTGGTCTCTTCAAGGTGACTTGTTCAACTGCTTTTTCGATGGCTATCATTTCTGCATGAAAGCTGCTCGAATTGCTTGAAACAGGTTTGCTGGGAAGGGTAGGGCTGCTGTTGAGTCCAGTCCAGTAGATGGCAACACCTGCTCCACATGGGCCAGGGTTGCACAGTGCAGACCCATCTGTGAAGATGACTGTATTCCTATTGAGGTTCAGAAGGAAGTCTGTGGCTAGCTTACGAGCTTCATCCTTCTGCTCATTAGTCCTATCTTTAGTGTTTCCTAGATTTTCCCATCCAATTCGGACCTCCTCCATTTTACTAGAGAGGATGTCAGTCATACTTCCTGTGGGCTGGGTACCTGGGCTGTTAACATGCAGGTTGACATTCAGATCTTTGAGTGCCCTGGTCATTAGGCAGAGAGGAGTTAGTCTAGGTCCAAGGGAAAACACTAGGTCAGACAAAAGACTCTTGACCATCACCTTGAAATTGTCACTTTCCTCCTTGCTGAGAATGTACTGGCAGATAGTTCTTGCAAGGATTTCCGTAGTCTTATGTCAAGTGGAAGAGTGTGGAAGACAACTTCAACAGCATCAGATGAGCAGTGCATGAAAGTGCCTGTGGCCATTCAAAGTGCAAGGTTTTGAACTCTTTCAAGCGCCGAGATGGACCTAACTGTGCACCATACAGGGTATGCAAACTCTAAGTGTGGTTGTATGCATGATTAGAACAGCAAGAGCATGAGTTCCATGCTGGCATCAGCTGTATGTGATGTTAAGGCTGAGATCTTGCATAGTGCTCTCATAGCTATTGATGCTGCTGCCTCCACATGGCTGTTTAAGTTCAGATTCTCATCCAAAATGACTCCTAGGCATCTGCACTCTTTTACTTGTGTTAAACGGTAGTTGTTCATGTGTACTGCTATGTCTTTGTGCCCTGTTTTAGTGAAGCACATGATATTGGTCTTAGAGGTGTTAACTGAGAAGCGCCAAGTTCTGCACCACTTTTCAAGTTGTTGAAGCTTGACCTCCAGTTTTGCCACTGCATTGTGTAGGCTGTTGCTAGTCTCCCATAGGGTGATACCATCTGCGTACTTGATGTGTGGACCTAGATGCATGGATACATCATTAATGGCAATGATGAAGAGAATGGGAGCGATGACCGATCCCTGTGGAACGCCTAACTTGGTCTCCTCCCAGTCAGAGGTGATGGTGTTCACAAGGCACCTGCAGTACCTATCACTAAAAAAACTGGATATAGACACTAGCAGCCTTCCAGAGATTCCAGCTTTGGCCAGTTTGTAGAGCACAGCTTCTCTCCATACATTTTCAAAGGCACCTTCCAGGTCCATCAAAGCAGTAGCAGTGTCATGGTTCTGTTTAAACCCCTTCAGTATTGGCAGCGACATGCTGAGCAGGGCTTGAGTGATGTCGCGTCCCTGGAGGTATGCGAACTGTTGAGGTTTTAAAAAAAGCCAGATCATGCAGAGCTGCCAACAGTCTTCTGGAAATGACTCTTTCATACAGTTTGCCAACAACTGAGGTTAGTCCAAGTGGGCGGTATGATTTCTAAGTGTGGTAAGATGCTTTCCCTGGCTTTGGTATGAAGATCTTGTTTTCTCTCTTCCAAATTTTGGGTATCTTACCCTTCTTCCAGCAAAGCCAAAGCTGGAACAGATGAAGGAGGTAGCATTTCATTGAGGATCCAGCAAGCTTGATCAACTTTGGATGAATCTCATCAGGTCCGGGGCTGCTGTTTAACTTCATTTGTGAGAGGGCAACTACAATCTCAGCGTAGGTCAGGTCTGAGTTGTAGGTGTCCTCTGAAACATTCTTGGCAGTAGCCAATGCATTGCCATTGGTTTCTTGCTCTAAAGTGTCCTGAACTGATGTTGTAGAGATTTGGCCCCATTCACATTCACATACACACCTGTTACATTCACATTCCACTAGCATTAAGTATGTTAAGTACATGACAATGCACATGGCATGCATTGTTCAGTAGAGCACTGCCAAGATTCAGTCAGTGCAACTTTTGAGCTTGGAATAGACAGACATGTTTCTACAACTGATCTTCTAAGTCTGAGCTCTGCACCCTGCACCATTTGTCTTCGCTTCGGGAGATCTCCCCATCGGGCAGCTGTTTCCATGAGGACTTAGTCTGTCTTAGAAGTAGTAACTCAAGTACGAGTAGTTTAAGCTAAGCTTAAGGTAGCATCATATTTTAGTGTAGTTTAATGAGTAATTCCTCGGCCATTTTACTACAATTGGCGTAGTCGGCAATTGTAATTTGCATAGGGAGTAGTATGCACACGTGTATCGCATAGGCAAAAATCCGCCATTTTGTTTACATAGACTCCTGTGTTGAAGCAATTTCTGATTTCTTCAACTTCCGTTTTTAGAGTTTATATCGTAATATTTTGTTATCCCATACTTATTTATCGTTGTAAAACTTGTTTTTAGAGACTCTGTGAATATTTTTATATTCATATTTGAAATTTTAATGCTTATTTCGGCCAAATTTCTTGCAAAAATTTTCCACTAAAATAAAGCCGTAGCAGACGACATTTGTCTTATCCCCGGCTGTAGTTTCGAATTAATAATTGCATACATAGTTTATTACCTTGTTTAAAGTGATATTTTTGTAATTTTGGCCGTATTTTAAGTGAAATTTTAGGTAGTAATTAGGGATAGGTAGGATAAATTTTTCATTGAGCTGCCATTTTGCCCCTTTCAAAATTAGATTGAAGTGGGCGTGGTTAGTTAAACTTAACAGTTAAAGCTGAACTTGATTCTTCAAATTTTCTATTTCAAATTTAATTTTTGGTGGTAGGTGCCAGCTCAAATTTTTGCCGAAAGAAGAAAATTGGAAGTGTAGTGTATGTTTGAGAAGGATTACACCTTAGTGATTATTATATTGTAGTAAGTAACTATAGCGTAGTAATTTTGCCCTACTTTTCAGTACTTGTTTAAGTGTAGAATTACATAGGCCTAGCTTTACTTCGTAAATTTATCTAAGTACTTATTTAAGTGTAGGAATTTTTGATTGACTTTCTATACTTGTCAATCAAATTGAGTGTAGAAAGTAAATTTTTGATTGACTTTTTACCTATACTTATCAAATTAAGTGTAGGAATTTTTGACTGATTTTCTGCCAGAAAATTGTCAGATCGAAGAAGAACACTAAGTAAGTAGGAAACTAAGTATGAAACTAATAAAGTAAGCAAGCAAGAAACAGCAAGAAAACAACAAACATTAGTAACTAAGTATGAGAAACTAAGAAAGTGAATATATATTAACTTTCTGCCTGTAATTTGCAGTCAGATTGAACTCCCACTCTTTTCAATTTTGTAGGGGGAGTGAATAGTAGTTGAAAATCAAGAAAATTTAAGTGTAACCTTAGGCATTTTGATATTGTACTTTTCCTATTTGAAATTAAGACCATTTAGTATCTAGATTCTGTCTAGATTCACTTAGGGTAATATCAATAACATTGACCATTTGTGCTTTTCTTCATTTAAGATTGGCAATTTTCCTGGATATTGAGCAATCTCTCCTACATGTACATCATAACTAACCCTGTGACTAATACAATAAGACTATGGTTCTTTCTCACAAAATTAGAATTAATTTTTGTGATGAGACAGAAGTTTTGAAGGTTTGCAATGAAACAAAAGTAACCCAAATTTTAGATTGGAGAGAATATTGTGGAAACTTAGATAAGGAGTTATTTTTGAAATGTCCCCGCCTTGATGGAGCCGTGGCGCTCCTTGACTATTTTGATTTTACACCTTACCCGGGCGTCCCAACGAAAATACATGTGGGTGTGCCAGCTACTCCATCTCCTTTGCAGGGGCCGTTCCCTCTATCAAGGCCCCAAGACATGGGACACCTACAGCAACGTGGTTCTGGAAAGGTCGACACAGGAAGGGGAGATTCTCAGCCACAGTACCTCCCTCATTCACAGCCGTCTTCTCAGATGCTCGGCTCAGGGAGGTTAGATTCCAAACCGTGGTACCCCCCTTGCCCACAGCAAACTCCATCCTTTCCTAACCCTACTCAAAATCATCCCTTTGAGCAATCTTCTTCCTACTCTCCGCCTACCCTTCTAGAAGGGATCTCATTCGATGGCAAGTCAAGCTGGAGGGCATTTAAGAACAAATTCACTTCTTACGCTTCCTCGTGTGGCTGGAATGGTCCTACCTGCCGGGATGCCCTGTGCTGGTCTCTTAAAGGTATAGCATTGGAGTACTACTCCAACCTTTTGGATCAGGGCAATTTGGATTTTATGTTTATCATGTCGGCAATGGATCGTCGTTTTGATTATGGTAGGTTCCCAGAAGAGGCTTTAGCCGAATTTCAAACGGCTCGCCAGCAGCGTCATCGTCGTCACCCCCTTCTTACAGAACAGACCTATCGGTATGAACAGGGTGTTGACAACACTTCCAAGGGTGCGGAGCCAGAAGTTTTACAAGTTCGGCCCCCACCATCTGCCAGGCAATGTGTTAATAAAAGTTCCACTCCTATCGAAGAACAAAGTAAAACTCTGTTTCAATTTAGTACTGAAAATGACATTGATAGTCTAAAAACAGAAACAGGTTGCCTAAGGAGTGATATCACTGCCTTAAAAACAGAAATAAGTGATTTAAAGAAAAACATGGAAAGTATTGACACAACCCTGGCAGAGGTGCTTAAAACCTTGAAGACCCTCGAGGCCCAGAAAAAGTCTCGGGCCAGTTCTTCCCTTTCTTTTGCAGAGGCCCAGGAAAACTCCAAAGGATCGGAGAGC
Source organism: Echinometra lucunter (assembly GCA_029962745.1). Classification (NCBI taxonomy): domain Eukaryota; kingdom Metazoa; phylum Echinodermata; class Echinoidea; order Camarodonta; family Echinometridae; genus Echinometra; species Echinometra lucunter. Next base: position 12,393,568 of record CM057152.1, read on the forward strand.
CAGGCCGATCTCCGATCCAGGAAGGATTAGGCCTCCAACAAGTAAGCATGTCAAATATTGATGACCCGCCTGATGCTCCGGTCGGTCAACCCACTTATAAGAGCCTTGAGAGTGAGGTAAGTACATGTAATTCTTTTGATATTTGGGAAGATGAGTGTTTATTCATTGCAGATCTTTTTGAAAGGTATGCCAATGGATTGGATCCTGTAGAGGAAGTTATTGTCAGTAAGGTAAGTAGTATAATTAGTTGTAGCAGTAAGATAAGTAGTAGCTCTATGTTTTATGTACCTATTGTAGTTGGTAGTGTAAAATTAAGAGCAGTTGTTGATACCGCTGCTAAGGTAACTGTAGTCTCTGACAAATTCCTTCCTCTCCTGGATCCAGCACCATCTATCCTCAAAGATGTCATTCTGCGGACAGCGGGCCGAAATCAGAAGATTACTGCAGTGAAGGTCGGCCCCGTCCCCATCAAACTAGGTCAAACCTGGTTTGATGAGACTGTGTTCTGTGCCCCATTAGTTGATGATATGATACTTGGGCTAGATTTTCTACAGAAATTCGGTATTGATATCGCTATCGCACAGCCCAAGCTCATCATCGGTAGGGAACAGATACACATGTACTATGGAGCCAGCTCCCAAACTGCCTGTATCCAGAAAGCCTGCACTGCTAGAACGGCCGTGGTGCCCCCTACTTGTGTTAAGCGGCTGAGATGCATTCAGGAAGCCTGCATCGCTAGAAGGGCCAAGATGTTCCCTACTAGCGGTAAGCGGCTGAGATGTCTGGTTGGAGATCATCCAGCAGATCACTGGCTCTTGACGGAAGGGAGCAAGGACTCCTTGTTCTGTCATTCCACTCGAGATGTCCCCGTGTGGACTCCTCGAATCGTGTTTGATCGGGGAAAGGCACTTTCCAAGCATTCTGTTTTGCTATCAGCCCAGAGGCTACCTGGAAGATAGATAGTTTTTACTTCTAAAATTATTTCTAATAATTTCTTGTGCTATTTTGGTTGATTATTGGCCCAGTGGTGACCAGGAAAAGGGAATAATTATATTTCTTTCTTGATGTGTTTTGTTATTTATTTCCTGGCCCTTACCCAATGCAACTGCATTGATTTGAGTGTTGTTGGATTGTTCATTGTTGACCCATTTTAAACACTGGTTTACAACAATAAGTTATCCTAAAACAAATTTGCCAGTTCCATGTGACTGAATTTCCCATTCAATGTGTGGTCAACATTTAATATTTTGACTAATTAGATTATTGGGTCCATGATAAAAAACTTAACCTTGTTCAGAAATTCTTAAACATCACCTTTAATTCTCAAAGCAAAAATGTAGTACAAATTATTTTTGCAAGAAATTGTTGGAATTATCTTTTGTTATACTGACCTGACCTACTTTTTCCCAAATGTCAAAACAGAATTTGTGTTTTGGATTCCCCAGTGAAAGTGTAGTTAGCATGTACACTGGAAAGTTTTTCCTTTTGTTAATTAAGCAGCCAGACCTGTGTCAGCCGCAGAACAGATTTATGTACATGGAACATCCCCCCACGGTGAATCGTGTGGGGATTAGAGACATTGAGTCTCATTATTTACTTTTCTTTGAAATACATGTAAATCTATTTCGTTATTAATTGCAGTTCTACTGATAAACAATAATATTTTCAATGGCAGAACTGTTTTCCACCAAGTTAGGGAGGAATTGGACTCCGTTTGCGATAATATGTGACCTCAACCATTGCAAATTTATAACCCGTGACCTTTGAGATCAGTATTATGTTACTTTTCTGATAATACACTGTGCTTGACTTCATATCAACATGGCACTTTCCAGTTACTTATATCATACCAGCTTACTTTTTGGTTGAGGAATGTTGTTTAACCCTGGAAACCAGACTGCCCTTGTGATAAAATAAGTTTGATCACAATGGGGAGACTAGACTTCCACGATGATTTATAAAAACTTGTTTGCTTTATAAGATTTTATAGAGCTTATCGTGAACTGCATTTTCTAATAATTTAGACAGCAACAAGGATACATTGCTGCCCAGTTTTTATTCTGTTAGACTTTTTAGAGCATACTCTGAACTGCTCTTTCTGTCACCTTATATAATGGCAAAAATATCATATTAGTTTTCAACTTTTTGATCATTATTTTGTAAACCAAAAACTTTTACGGTATTTCCCACTTATTCTCAGGAAATATTTTAGTAGCCAATTAATTCATATATGAATATTATGTCAGATATTTTACAATATTTGGACATGCTGATATAACAAGCATGGCAGATATGTGTACATCAAGCCTTGTGGCTTTGTTCTTCCTGTATTTCATTACTTTCATTGCATTCATTCTTGTACTGAATGTTTGCCACTAGTTCACATTAGCTCAGGATCTTTGGGTCAACAGTTTAAGGTTGGTCGAAAAACAATCAACACATCTTCTAAATTATTCTAATAGAATTTGACACTGAGCCCATCCTTGCAGGTAACTTAGTGCTTATTCTTATACCTCATGAAAGGGCTCCCCAACATTCATAAGAATACTTTACATCTTCAGTTGCCTCCTTGTATTAGACTGGAGCCTGTGACCTTCAAGAATTACTTATCATATTCCCTTCTTCTTTTTGTGAATAAGGACTTGAATTAAATTTTTGGATTCTTGATTTGACATGTTTAGAAGTTCAGGCAGGAGTCCAGTCAACAGAACAAACCTTCTCAAAGAATTATGTTGGTTAGGATTCAGGCTCTAAATTTAATGCCCAAAATTCACCTTAATGCTCTAACACCTTATAGTTACATGTATATTGGATAACTCAATCCCTTTGTTTTTCTGAGTAACAAAAAGTATTAAAGCCTTCATTTACATTGCCATTCTGCTACTGGCTCATGTTACAGGTACATAGTAGATTCGGTGATGACCCAATGCATAATTTGAATTGATGGAACTTCTTCTGTTATTTCCCCCAGTTTGTGGCATGTCTAAAGTTGCTCTTTTATTTCATTTGAGTATTGTAATTGCTTCGCCAAATATTTCGCCATATTAAATCATCACCTCTAATCCATGTGTGGTCAACGGATGATGCATGTTGATTAGCATGTATATGGCCATCCTCTAGTGTTGCCTATGTCCGGCGCAGAAAAATCCCCCACTGCCGAACTGCTTCGGCTCTTAGGAGAATTCTTGTGTTGGGTGGCATCATATTTTGGCCATGGCTGGACTGTTGTCCGAGCTTTGCAATATTCCCAGAGAAAGTTGAAAGAGCCATTTGGGCTCAGGAGTTAGGGATACTTAGCTCTTTCTATCTCCCCTCAGTTCTCCTGGGTATAACTTAAATGCACTATCTGTTTACCCTTTATAGTCACCCGGCCCCATCGAGCCATGTGGCTCTCCACTGGAGCCATCTGGTTTTTCCCCTTTGGCACACTTCTTTCTGTTTTTGTTATTTTCATGCCTTCCTAACACTGTTAACATTTTTCCATACAAGACTGCTCAATCTCATGGTGTTTCGATTTGTAATTGAAAAAGAAAAAACAAGAACATATAGCACAATTATAGGTTGAAGCATTGAGAATCTGCCTCTCTAACTAGTTAGATCGGGGGGCATAGACCATTATTGGTTGAGAAGCCCCTGCATATTATTTGTGGACGGGCTTGCCCGATGATCAAATCTGGCCATGGGGGGTATGACAGCTTTTTGCATATACCAGGTCAATGTTTGCCTTGTACACTTTCTTTAATAATTGCGTAAGGTATCATAAGACTTTTTCAAAGGAAGTTGTTTCTTTTTTTGTATAACTGTTTACCTAGGTAATCATTTATCTCTCCCATTTGGAAAGACTGTTTCAAGTTGAATACAATGCTCAGATTAATTTATAGTTAGGTTCACTTGCACGAATGCCAGGTTATCATCAGATAACCTTGCACTGAATTAGGCCTGTACAGTGGAAATTGCTGACAATAGGAAAGTAGTGTTCTCTGTCACATTTCTGGGACAGAGGAACAAGAGCAGTGATCAGAAAAAGATTTCTCAAAATTCATTTGATGAAGATAATTTAGATCCAATTGAAGGAATGGAATGAAAATAGGATATGTTATCATACTGGGTGTAAAAAGCAAACATTTTCCAAGAATTTGTTGATTATTTTAGTGATTTCTATCTCCAACTATAGAGGGCAGCATTTCACATAAATTTGCACAGCTCACCATACCAATGGCTCCCTGAGTGAGTTAGGTTTTAAGTCGAGAGTAGGCTCTCGCCTCATAAGATGGGGAGTATTGTAGAGATTTGGCCCCATTCACATTCACATACACACCTGTTACATTCACATTCCACTAGCATTAAGTATGTTAAGTACATGACAATGCACATGGCATGCATTGTTCAGTAGAGCACTGCCAAGATTCAGTCAGTGCAACTTTTGAGCTTGGAATAGACAGACATGTTTCTACAACTGATCTTCTAAGTCTGAGCTCTGCACCCTGCACCATTTGTCTTCGCTTCGGGAGATCTCCCCATCGGGCAGCTGTTTCCATGAGGACTTAGTCTGTCTTAGAAGTAGTAACTCAAGTAAGAGTAGTTTAAGCTAAGCTTAAGGTAGCATCATATTTTAGTGTAGTTTTGAGTAATTCCTCGGCCATTTTACTACAATGTGTTGACACACCTGGTACCGACCCTACCAAAATAAGAGGCTGAGGCTAACTAACTAAAGACAGAATTTTCGGTCTATGAGTGACATTGTCCATGACAAATCTAGTAGTCTACACACAAATGTCCATGAATAACAGCCTAACTTAAGTCTACACGTAAAATTACAGCAAAGTTAGCAATGTATGGGACTGATCAAGTGTAGATCTAGGCAAGTAAATCTAGATCTATACCAAAGATATTGTTTCACTGTCCACAGAAGGTCTCCCTAGTAACAGATTACAATTTCAATGAGCAAGGGAAAAGGTTATGTTATGAGAGCAAAGTAACACAATTTTACTGATAGTTTATAGCTCACCATTGTCTTAAATCTCGGATTTGGCGTTCACAACTTCAAGTTACACAAAAACCATCACCCGATACGATCGAGCTGATATAATAAGGTATCGTCAAACAAACAAACTTGCAGTCTTGCTACTCTCGCATCCTGTTCTGAAATTCCCGGCTGAAATTTATCAAAGATGAGAGGAAATCTTGAGTTTAATACAAAACCAGTAATCATGAAAGCTACATTAGTAAAAACAAAAACAAAAACAAAACAAAAAACAAAAAAATTCTATTTTGACACTCGACTTTGCTTTGATATAGAATGGCCAGTAAGGCAGTATGATAAAGTCTCATAATATGCAGTGGCGGCACCAAGGGTGGGGCATGGGGGGGGGGGCATTTGCCCCCCCCCCCCCCCACTCAGAAGCTTTGCCCCCCCAGAAATTTTGAGGACTGAAAAGAAAAATTATACAGTAATTTGTAAATAAGTAGATGTTGTCATAAGCATCATATTCAAGCTGTGAAGTGCTCTAAAATACCATTTTCCGCTCTTCAAAACTTCGATTGAAAACCAAAAAAGTGGTTATTTTTGGCTCGCTCGCTCGTCATATTTTAAAATTTCTTTTCTAAAATGCGATTAAAAACAAGAAAAGTAGCTATTTTTGCTCGCTCGCTCGTCATATTTCAGAATATTTATTCGAAAATGTGATTAAAAACCAAAAAAGCGGTTATTTTTTGTTCGCTCGCTTCGCTTGCTCGCAAAATTGATATTAAAATGTGTGTAAGAGGAAAAAAAAATAGTCCAAAAATTCAACTATCCCCCCCCCCTCCGCAAAGTGGATTTACGCCAGCAACTAAAACTCGCGCTTCACGCTCGATTTTTCCATACGCGCAAAAAAAAATTGACTGCCCCTGCCCCCCCAACATTTTCTTTTGCCCTCCATTTGCCCCCCCCCCCCCCACTTTAACAATCCTGGTGCCGCCACTGATAATATGAGG
>CM057152.1:12400043-12748838 GCA_029962745.1 Echinometra lucunter
ATAAGGGACACTTCTATTGGTTGAGGAACTCATATAAAATCTTTAATGATTGTTTAACGAGAGAAGATTGGGCGTGTCAGAGATAATATATGGGGTGGTCCTTACAGACTTAATGTAATTTCAGAATACCGATTTAAGATAATACTAGCGAGCTATTATCTTACTGAGATAAGATAAAAGATAATAGAAAAGTTAAGACAATTTTCAGAATGATTTCTGTTTTAATAGTTCAATGCGGGGGAGCGTTAAGGACTTATTGTCGGATGTTTTATCCGACAAAGTCTGTTTTATCCGACAGTTGTCATAGTAACGATATTTCTCAGCCAATCAAAATCAAGGAAAGATGTCACATCTGAAAACTTGTCAGACAACAAAATTTTTGTTGATGAAACGTTCCCCTGTAGTTGCAATCTGGGGAGCGTTTCATGAAGAGTTTTGTCGGTGAAAATCACCGACAAAATAATGTTATAAGCCACTGAAAATACTCGCATCTGATTTCCTGAAAGCAAAGTAGTCCGTGAAAACCATCGACTAATTGTTTCATGAAACGCCCCCCAGGTTGGTCAAACCGGGTCAAACTAACTCTGACTGGGGTCCGCCTACTTGACCGAAGGCCCGCGAGGCCGACTTTTCTCGTATCGTATTTTCCTTCATCACAATGATGTGCTATATCGGTATATCCTTTAGACATGTTTGGTCCTCGTTTCCGGATGTCCCACACCTTCAATGTAAAAATTTCCGCTGCCCTTTAACTTCCTTCTGGCACAGGTAGTCAGAGCGATGTACATTATAGATTACAATTTGCTATTTTCGGTCTCGCGGGCCTTCGGTGAAGTGGGTTGTCACCCTTTGATTTGAGTTCATTGTCATTATTTTCGTTATTTTGATAAAATCTGCCGGAATTGCGCCGAAGATGCTTGATTTACGCAGGGGCGTAACAGGTACCTGTTATCGGGGGGGGGGGGGGGGGCAGAGCCCAAAATTTCCCGGTAAGTAGTCTAATGGGGTGTTGCAAGAAAGTTGCAATCGATTGCAAGTTGCAACTGATTGTCACTGGCCAATCAAAATCATTGTTGCATGCATGTCTTCTTAAAAGGGCAGACCCTAAGCCAATCAGAATGGTTGTGTCAAAATTAGCAATTATTTGCAATTGATTGCAACTTTCTTGCAACACCCCATATGTCTAGAATCAGTGGTGTAGCTAGGATTTCATTTTATGAGGACCATAGTGCAAAGGGCGCTCCCTAGGCAATGCTGGGGGGGGGGTGCAGGGAAGGTGATTTTCCCCTCCCGCGCGAAGCGAAGAAGCTCTGACCTTTCTTGAATTGTTCGTTTCTGTTCCCGGGTCTCTTACATTCTCTGCCTGTTATCGGGGGGGGGGGGGGGCAGAACCGAAAATTTCCCGGTAACTAAGTCTAGAAATAGAATATGCGGAGGTGAGCCCGCACCGCGAGTTGCTTTTTGCGAAGCCCTTAGCGGTGGGGCCCAGGGTTCTGGCTAGGGCCCCTGATGAAAGCCACTGCGGGGGTCCAGGGAGTGGAGCCCCCGGAAACTCTGGGGTTTTGGTACTTAATTTTCCCTCATTTCTTTTGTTTCCCTTTGCTTTCTTCTTTTTTTCCCTCCTTTCCTCTTTCCCCTCCCTCTTCTTCTTTCTCCCCTTTCTCCTTTTTTCGTTCCCTTTCTCCTTCTTCCTTTCCCTTTCTCCTTTCTTTCTTTCCTTTTCTCCTTCTTCCTTTGATTTTCTGGATTTACGTCAGTTATACATGGACATGCCGGGAGAAACTTATAATGCAAGTTGTGAACTATTTTTCATGAATAATTTCAATTTTACACGTCCAGTGCTGTCTTTGCAACCAAGTTGAACAAACTAACACTTTGATTTGGGTTCATTGTCATTATTTTGGTTATTTCCATAAAAACTGCCGGATTTGCGCCAAAGATGCTGGATTTACGCCAGTGTTCTATGCACATTGACATGAAGGGAGAAAGGAAAATACAAGTTGTGAATTATTTTTCATGAATAATTTCTATTTTACTAGTCCAATGCTGTATTTGCAACCAAGTTGAACAAACTAACATTTTGATTTGGGTTCATTGTCATTATTTTGGTTATTTTCATAAAAACTGCCGGATTTACGCCAAAGATGCTGGATTTACGCCAGTTCTATGTACATTGACATGAAGGGAGAAATTAAAATGCATGTTGTGAATTATTTTTCTTGAATAATTTCTGGTTTACTAGTTCCATGCTGTCCTTGTAATCAAGTTGGGCAAACTAACACTTTGATTTGGGTTCATTGTCATATTTTGGTTATGTTCATAAAAACTGCCGGATTTTACGCCAAAGATGCTGGATTTACGCCAGTTCTATGTACATTGACATGAAGGGAGAAATTAAAATACAAGTTGTGAACTATTTTTCATGAATAATTTCTGTTTTACTAGTCCATTCCTGTCTTTGTAATCAAGTTGGACAAACTAACACTGTGATTTGGGTTCATTGTCATTATTTTGGTTACTTTCATAAAAACTGCCGGATTTACGCCAAAGATGCTGGATTTACGCCAGTTCTATGTACATTGACATGAAGGGAGAAATTAAAATGCATGTTGTGAATTATTTTTCTTGAATAATTTCTGGTTTACTAGTCCAATGCTGTATTTGCAACCAAGTTGAACAAACTAACATTTTGATTTGGGTTCATTGTCATTATTTTGGTTATTTTCATAAAAACTGCCGGATTTACGCCAAAGATGCTGGATTTACGCCAGTTCTATGTACATTGACATGAAGGGAGAAATTAAAATGCATGTTGTGAATTATTTTTCTTGAATAATTTCTGGTTTACTAGTTCCATGCTGTCCTTGTAATCAAGTTGGGCAAACTAACACTTTGATTTGGGTTCATTGTCATTATTTTGGTTATGTTCATAAAAACTGCCGGATTTACGCCAAAGATGCTGGATTTACGCCAGTTCTATGTACATTGACATGAAGGGAGAAATTAAAATACAAGTTGTGAACTATTTTTCATGAATAATTTCTGTTTTACTAGTCCATTTCTGTCTTTGTAATCAAGTTGGACAAACTAACACTTTGATTTGGGTTCATTGTCATTATTTTGGTTATTTTCATAGAAACTGCCGGATTTACGCCAAAGATGCTGGATTTACGCCAGTTCTATGTACATTGACATGAAGGGAGAAATTAAAATGCATGTTGTGAACTATTTTTCTTGAATAATTTCTGGTTTACTAGTTCCATGCTGTCCTTAATCAAGTTGGACAAACTAACACTTTGATTTGGGTTCATTGTCATTATTTTGGTTATTTTCATAAAAAACTGCCGGATTTACGCCAAAGATGCTGGATTTACGCCAGTTCTAAGTACATTGACAAGCAGGGAGAAATTAAAATGCAAGTTGTGAACTATTTTTCTTGAATAATTTCTGTTTTACTAGTCCAATGCTGTCTTTGCAATTAAGGTTGGACAAACCAACACTTTGATTTGGGTTCATTGGCATTATTCTGATTATTTTCATAAAAACTGCCGGATTTACGCCAAAGATGCTGGATTTACGCCAGTTCTAAGTACATTGACAAGCAGGGAGAAATAAAAAGGCAAGTTGTGAACTATTTTTCTTGAATAATTTCTATTTTACTAGTCCAATGCTGTCTTTGCAATTAAGGTTGGACAAACCAACACTTTGATTTGGGTTCATTGGCATTATTCTGATTATTTTCATAAAAACTGCCGGATTTGCGCCAAAGATGCTGGATTTACGCCAGTTATAAACTGCACATGTATGATAATGAATGGAGAAGTGACCATGCAATTCGTATAACGTGTACCGTACGTGCGTTGGGCTTGTTCCGCGCGCCCGCAATTTCCAAAGCGTTAATATTAATGAGCCATACGTCATCGGCCGGCCGAACGAGATTTCCAAGCTCATGAATAATGAATCTGCCGGATCCACGCCAATATAGTCTCAACCGTTCACAACTTCAACACAAAAACCATGATCACCCGAGCGCATGACATAGTAAGGTATCGTCAAACAAGCAAACTTGCAGTCTTGCTACTCTTGAACACAGTACAGAACTAGGGGCCTCTGGGGCCCGTTTCACGGAACTGTCTTAAGTCAACTTCTCAGCTAAGATCGCCGCTAGTTGGCTAGTTGTCGGCTACGTGTTTCACGAAGCCGTGTTTGCCAAGATCAACGCCAACATCCCGACTAAGAACTTATGACGCCTCTGATAACTTGGCGTTGATTTCCAGAAATGTTTTAGTTCGTTGCTCTTGCACCCTGTTCTGAAATTCCCTGCTGAAATTTACCAAAGATGAGAGGAAATCTTTGAGTTTAATACAAAACCAATAATCATGAAAGCTACATTAGAAAAAACAAAAACAAAAACAAAACAAAAAACAAAAAAAAATTATTTTGACACTCGACTTTGCTTTGATATAGAATGGCCAGTAAGCAGTATGATAAAGTCTCATGATATGGCCAAGGTGTCTGAATCAATCAATTGGATCTGATGTAGATGTAAAGTTAGTTTTGATTTAATGCAGGGCCGGACCCAGACTTTCAAGGAGGGGGGGGGGGGGGTGGTCGGCTATGAGAAAAAAAAGGTCCTCGGCATTTACAGGTGTATTTCACCCCCAAATTCTGGCTGATTAGCAAATAAAAAGGTTTCAAAAGGGGAGGGCCGCAGCCAATTCAGCTCCCCTGGGTGTCAAAAAAGGGGGCCGCGGCCGTTTCGACCTCCCCCTGGATCCGGCCCTGTACTATGCCACACAGATGTGTTCTTAGTCCGGTATACATCTCTGGGCTTATTTCAATAATGCTGGTGATCAAGATTTACTTAATCTCCTTTTCCCTATCTCCGTGATTTCTTTTGACTTTGAACTGCATCTATAGACCCTTCATGGTAACAAGGCGAAAGATCAAGATCGATCAAAATCTAAAGTGCCATTAACAAAACAAATTTTAATTTGTGCTTGGCCAAACACTTACTGTTTTTGTTCAGAGTCTGAAAAATGACTTGCGCCAAATTGAAAAAAGAGGGACAATTAAACCAGAGTCTAAATAGGTACTCATAGGCGCCGGAAGCGGGGGGGGGGGGGGCAAGAATTACCCCCCCCCCCCGGGCCCCCTCGGAAGAAAAAAAAAAGGAATTTTTTGGATCATATACGACCATGTAAAACGAGCGTATTGACATGATTAGTGCTCTAAAATGCCAACTTTCAGCATTCAAAAATCAAAATTTTCTTTCTCGGTCCCTACGCTCCCTCGTTTATAGTAATTAGAAATTAAGCAACGGGGCAGATGCTTGCTTCATTCGGGAGATTATTTTGCCCCCACCCCTTCTCAGTATCCTCATATATTGGCATAAGGGCCCCCGTATTTTTTCATATTCGGGCAATGCCGGAATAAATATTTGTGTACATTATTTTTCACCACCCAAACTGTGGAAATTTTGCGCGAGCGAAAATTGTGAAACTGAATAGTTGATTTTCGGGCAAAGGGTGTCGGCCCCATTGCTAAAATCTACCAGTATGCCATTCATAACCCTCCCATTGCCATGCCCGGTCTCCTGAGTCTCTCACGCCATCCTAACACGCTAAAAGCGGTGAACAAATAATCATGTTTCAGTACTATTGATGAGAGAAGATGGGAAACAGTTGATAACAGTATCTTCTTAATTCAAAAAATTCTAAACTTGTCCTTTTATAATAACTATAAAGAAATATATATAAAAGGGGAATGAATGTGCTTGTTCGGGGGTGGGGGAGGTGTATATAGGGTACGTTGTATGCTAGTAGTAAGCATTTGAGGTGGGCCCCCATAAAGGTTTGAGGTTTGGGTTGGGCCCACAAGAGTGTTTGCCGGAGTGTTTGCCCCCCCCCCCCCCCAAAGCTGGGACCCTTCCGTTGTGCCTGTAAGTACTCCCATTCAAAGAAATTGCTCTTTGCCACAGAGTTGACCGACTGCCTGACAAGTTGACTGACTGATCGATTGTTAGGGCATTTTATTTGTCAATGATTTGATCAGTCAATGATTGATTGACTGTTGATTAAATGATACCTTATTGATTGACTGGTGGATTGAGTGACTAAATGGTTGCATGAATGACTGAATGGTTGAATGATAGATTGTTTGAGCCTTTTATTTATCAATAATTTGATCAATCAATTGACTGACTGGCTGTTGATTAAATACCTTATTGACTTGTTGATTGACTGACTGACTGACTGGCTGAATGATTCAGTTATGACTGACTGATGCATTGGCGGATTGATCTATCAGTTGCACCTATTAAAAGAGGGACTATTAAACAAGCAGTCCAAATAAGTACTCCTTTTCAAACAAATTACTCTTTTGCATAAAACTATGATAAAGTTTTGATAGTCTAAGAAGCTTAAATTAATTTTCTATCATATTTTTTGTGATTTCCCTGCTTTATGCATGGGCAAGAACTAATGTGCAAAATTACATCACGATCTTTAAAGAACACAATTCACAACTGACAGACACATGCCAGTCATTCAGTCAAGAATAAAAGTACCAAATTAATACACTTCAGATCATTCAATCAATCAGTCAAAAAATCAATCAACAATCAGCCCATTAATACATCAACTGATAGATCAATCAGTCAATGTATCATGCAGTCAGTCATTCAACCATTCAGCCAGCCAGTTCAGTCAGTCAATCAACCAGTCAATGAATAAGGTAAACATTTAATCAACAGCCCCTCAATTATTGATTGATCAAATCATTGACAAATAAAATGCCAAAACAATTGATCAGTCAGTCAACCTGTCAGGTAGTCGGGCAACTATCTGTGGCAAAGAGCAGTTTCTTTGAATGGGAGAACTTGTTTATACTGCTGGTATAATTGTCTTTCTTCTTTAAATTTGGCGCAAGTCATTTTTCACACTCAAAACAAAAAAAGTCAGTTTTCGGCCAAACGTGAATTAAAATTTGTTTTGTGAGTGACAATTGATAGATAACCCCACTGGGCATCTATCAAAATGAAAAACTCTTCTAGATATTTTGAAATATAATTTTCATTATTTTTTTCAAAAGTGTAAGGTTTTTATTGATACACCCTGTATAAATATGTATAAATGGGGGAATTATCCCCTCCTCCTCCCCCCCCCCCCCCCCGTATATAAGAACCTGCCTACGCTATTGTTTATGTCTCCATTTCATTCCCAGGTCAGTGCATGCTCGTTTCTCGACTGGTGCATGTAATAGTTGGCATACGGCAGGGCTCTACAATCCCACTTGCCCGCTTACCCAGGGCAAGTAAAAATCATGAAAGGGCAAGTGAATTTTGAAGTCACTTCAAAGCTATCATGAGAACAAATTTAAAAATCCAATGATATAATGTTCACAGTGCAAGTACATCTTTAGCAATGGCTAATTAATATCAATGTTGCAAAATTGAATTCAAACTGTCATGAATTTTCGTAATTTGTGGAAACAGAACAAGTGAAATATGTTTTCGGGCAAGCAATTTTCAAAGAAGGCTTGCCCAATGGGCAAGCAGGAAGACAAATTTTTGTAGAGCCCTGCATGATACGGCACAATTAAACCCTGGTCAGTCGAATCCGGGGGGGGGGGTATACTCAAATTTGGTTCAGATGGGGGTGTGCCGCTGAAGCCTCCATACCCGTACCCATTTTTAAGGGTCCTATTGCTAGAAAAGGGTACCTATTATTAGGGATTTTGCATCTCGGGTGTGTACTTGGGCCTCATTATGGGAGAAAATATCAATAAAGTTTCCCGATGTTTCAAAAAGTGAGGGGCATGTTTAGGGATTTTCCGACTAGTCAAAACCAAACCTCATGTTTAGGGATTTCTTGCAAAAAAGGACCCATTAGAGCGGCACACCCCCGTATACCATATTAGGCGAGTACCCCCCCCCCCCCCGGGTCGAATCACATTAGACTAGAGGTCTGAAGTGGGCTAAAAGAGCTCAATAGCAGAAAAAAGATTAAAAAGGAAAAATAAAAGGAACAACAGGGAAAAAAGAGGAACAAGATGCATAAAAGAATGAAGGGAAAAAAAAAGAAATTAAAATAAAACAAGAAGAAGATAATATAGCAGCCATAGAGATCCTATAGGATCCTATAGGATCTCTATGATAGCAGCTAACTAACAGGCACATGGGCGGCTTCTGTCAAGATGCATTGCATTCTAATAAAGTGTCAAGTAGGGTCTGTGCTTGCAGACTACACGGTCCTGTGATTGGTATGGTTTGCATGCCTATATAGGCCTCAATACAAAAGCTATACTCGCTTTTGAGCTTTCTTCTGAAATAATAATAAGGTGGATGGACTGCAGACTAATTTTGCAGTTCATGAGCCGAATGCTAGCCGCTGTGCATGTGTCTGTGATACATTTCCGAAGTCGAAGACGAGTTGACGAAATTACATCCAGCAGTGGATCAACTACATTTATGCTTTTTTTACCATGAGCTTTTGAAATTGTGAGTATTTTATCATAAGTCAGAGGTGAAATGAGAGAGAGAGTGTGTCTGTGCGGTAATTTTCTATGCTTATTAATGAGCTTGCCTCGGGCTTACTGCGCCTGCAGTCCGAACTTCGTGCCAGCGTCCGCCCCGCACGCCACCCGGGCCGGGATTAGCCATCTGGCTAGGGGCTAACTATACACTGCGCTGTCGCGAAGCAGCTGTACAAGCGGGCATAGGCCATAGCCGGAAATCATAGACCGAAGTGTTCTGTCTCTAACAGTCGTCGTTAGCCTCTTAATAATGGTAGGGTCGGCACTCCTCCTTTTTAGAGACAGAAGCGCCCCAAAGCGTTGTGCGTGCAATCTCATTGTGCTGGGCAGAAAACTACCTCAAATCATTGATTTTCCCCTTTAGTCTAGATCTATTCATGAATATAAAAATATCATTAGTTATAGGCCTACTCCATAGTTATAGCTTACTGATTTTATGATTTATTCCTTTTAACTCTCCATTTTCAGGTAAATCCAGGGTCCTAATGTTAGGTCCTCTCGGTTGAAAATCTTGCAGCAGCCAACCTCTATCTCTGTTCGCCTCAGTGCTTTTCGCAGGAAGATCAGCGAATTTGCGACTCTTGCATTTCAACCGTATTCACACGATCGACCAATAGGCATTACAAAACAACAACAAATACATGATCGTTCGTACGTATAATATGCCCAAACGTACGTGGTCGATCGTTTGAATTTGCCGGTTGAAATGCGAGGAGTCGCGAATTCGCTGATCTTCCTGCGAAAAGCGCGGAGGCGAACAGAGATATAGAGGTTGGCTGCTGCAAGATTTTCAACCGAGAGGACCTAACGTTAGGACCCTGGATTTACCTGAAAATGGAGAATTAAAAGGAATATATCATAAAATCGGTAAGCTATATTGTATAATGATATTTTTATATTCATGAATAAAGGGGAAAAATTGATGATTTGAGGTAGTTTTCTTGTTGTGCTGCCCAGCACAATGAGATTGCATGCACAACACTATGGGGCCCTTCTGTCTAAAAAGGAGGAGTGCCGACCCTACCATTAAGAGGCTAACGACGACTGTTAGAGACAAAACACTTCGGTCTAAGGAAATCATCGTGAACCCGCTGCAAAAATTGCGGCAACATCAAGTTTGTGATGAAGCTAAATTCTCTCAGCTACAAAAGTGACATTATCTTAAAATTGAATGTTTGATTGATGTTTTTTCACTTCTCATATTTATTTCGACAACTTAGAACTTACCAAAAAACGATGATTTATTGCTTCATCTGCACTCGGAAATTTCGTTCTCTCCGCCGAGGGTCAACCGGAAGTTCAACCTATCGCACATAAAGTCTATGTATGCAAATGCCGATTACCTTCTGGGATACCGAATGGGTTTGCCAAAATTTTGTGTGTGTCCTTGTCGGACGCCGTGCGGAACACAGCATCGGGTCTGGCTAGCTAGGGGCAGGCTGTGTACAAGCGAGGAAGCTCCCGACGCGACGCGACAGAGCAGTCCGGAAAGGCTCCTGGACATGCTTTTTTTGTAGCTCTTATACATAGTACGAGATTCGCCAGTTTTAAAAAATCACTTTCCCAGGGGCCGATGGTAGTAGGCGTAAATCCCGGGGGGGATGGGGGGGATATATCCCCCCCACTTTTTGGAGAGGGGGGGATGGCGTGTACAAATATCCCCCCCACTTTTTAAGAAAGAAAATATATTTTGATTAATCTGTTAGTAAAATCTTTGAATATCTGTCATAAACAACCATCATATTTTAGAATTTCTATTTGAAAATGCGATTGAAAACCAAAAAAGTGGTTATTTTTGGCTCGCTCGCTTCGCTCGCTCGCTCGCAAAATAAATATTAAAATGTGTGTAGGGGGGTCTGTTGGGGTCAGTGAGGGTGTGTGCTTATACTTAAGTGTGAGATCGACGGAAAAAAAATCGTCAAAAAAGTCAATCATCCCCCCCACTCCTCAGAGTGGATTTACGCCGGTGGGTACTACTACTGCTATCATCAACCAATGAATGTCTACATGTAACTGCCATCACGAATTGGTCTACTACCTCGTTCTCTTAAATCTGATAAAGTAAAATTTAGACTTAAAACTATGTTAGGTAAGTGGGTAAAAACTCACTAATGTTTATGTTGACATGACTTCCTTTGTAATGCAGATGGAAAATGGCAGCTGTTTGCACAAGCGCACTTTGATGTACCGTACTAGATCTAAGCGATGTAAGAAAGAGAATTGATTATCTTATAGGCCCTAGTCCACGGGCAGATGTTTTCATGAAATTTCTGGTGATATTTACTGGAAACTACATGAAAACATCTGCCATTGCAACTACAAGATAATTGATTCTTTATCTTGTATTGCTCACATCAAGATGTGCTTGGGCAAACAGCCGCCATTTTCAATCTGCATTACCAAGGAAGTCGTGTCAACATTAACATCAGTGAGTTTTTACCTGCTTTCCTAACATATTTTTTAGTCTAAATTTTACTTTAGAAATATCAGATTTTGAGAACAAGGTAGTAGACAAATTCAGGATGGTCTATAATTACAAGGTTGATAGTACCTTCAGCCGGAAAGTGATTTTCCAGGGGTTTTTAAAGCACATATTCATTGAATTTAAAAACTTACTTAATTTTCATTTTTGCGTAGGTGAAGCTTAGATCGGACAAGTTTGTCAAAATTCAACACTTGGAAACATTCAAAGTCATGATTATTATCAACTACAAAGACCTAAAATACAACCCTGACATAGCACCTAAAGAGCTTTCCAAAAGCCTCTGAGATGTGTGATGTCACAGGTGGGATGTTAATTGCACAAGCAGACGATGTCCAATAACATCTCACACATTTCAGTGCCTGTTTGATCACCTTCTCTTCAGTTATTTCTCTCACTTCACTAGCATCAGTCTAAATGTTTAATCTATTGCCTCACTCTAAACCCCATGTATGGTATTATTTAGACCGAAAATTCTGTGTCTAGTTTCGTCATTAGCCTCTTATTTGGGTAGGGTTGGCTCTCCTCACTTTAACCCATAGCAGTACAGAGCTTTCTTGAGGTCTAAATTAATCATCTTCAATCCTCAAATTGGCAATACAAATTATTTTTTTCCACGTTTACATAGCTTGAAAAAAATAAATATGGATATAACATAAACCAAAATGAAATATAATTGTAAAATTGAATCAGAAATTGCCAATTTGAACACAGAAATAATGATTATATATTATTCACTGCATTGCCAATTTAAAGAGTTTAATGATTGGTTACACTTAAACTACTCTAATTCGAGAACGCTACACCATACAGCCATGGGAATGGGCTCAAATTTTTTGGTGCATTTTTCTCTTTCTGCTCATGTATGATATGTACTGCCCAACATTCTGGACCAACAGATACTGCAAAAGCGTCTCCTGAAGGTGACACTGTACCTCTATGGGTTAATAGAGACAGAAGCGCTCGAATGGGTAAGTCATGCATGAAATGATGCACGACTGCTACAATCGTAGTAGTGGGAAAACTCCCGGAAAAATGGCCTAAATTCCTTCTTTAGATACTATTATAATCCCATCAAAATACATGGGCCTAGCTTCTGATATCTGTAAAAAGGTGTACAAGTCACCAGTTTATTGATATAATCCGATTAACTATCCTTTTCTGGGTAAAAAGAGTCCTCTGTCTTCTCGGTTTGATAAAAATTGCAGCCGATTTCAAACTCCTGTGCGCTTGCGACATACAAAAAAAAAAAGAAGATGCGTTCTAGTCTACGTACAAGGGAAAATTATTACAAAGGCAGAATATGTACGAGTGACATGAACGCTGTGTGTGTTATCACTAGTTCTGTGTAGATCTAAATCAAAATCAAAATCAAAATGTCTAAATCATGGAGAGGTGGATTAATGGTCAACATCTGACTCCAAAGTCCTAACCTCAAAAGTATTGTCTCTGGACCATTCATAGGCTTGGATGTTTTGCCCCCTTCCTCCTTCCCCCTCCTCTCTCCTCCCCCCCCCCCAAAGCTAAGGTTCATATATGCCACCTTAAGTTGGCCTTGAAAAATAGCTTAGAGCATACATGGGCCACGAGTTGAAAAACTTTAGAAGTCTCGATCACTTGTTTTCTTTTGAACACTCACATTTAAGATCTCATTTTTTTTTTCATTGAGTTATTTTTAATTCTCTTGTTTGATTCCAAGCTCCCTTCTTTAATAGTGGTGTCAGAATTTGTTATCTTATCAGTAGAGTTAAGCTCTGACCTGCTCAGAAGTTTGAACCCATTAACAATTGCTGTTCATAAAACTTTGTCCTTTTGCATTCTTTTAAAATTTGATAAAGATCCTATATGTACTTATTTGAGGATAGTGCTTCATAAGTATTTAGTGGGAAATATTTGTCAAGAGGCATATTGTAAATTAAACTAGGTTTTAATTATACTTTAGAACGTGTGGATCAGCCCCTGCCCCCCCCCCCCCCCCCCCAAGGAAAAGAAATACACAGGAGCAATGAGCATTTAGCTCTGGAAGATACATGATGTTATAATTCTAGTAATCTTAGAAGAACTTAGTGATGAAACAAAAAAGAAAGAAAGAAATAAAAGAAGAAAATAACATTTGGACAAAGGCAAAGGCAATCTCATTTTTTATTTTTCAAAAAAAAGTCAGGAAGTGCTCAAACTGCCAAATCTTCTACTCATGGATATTATATTTCTATTAACCTTTAGAAGAACTTTTGTGATGAAACAAAAAAAAAATTAAAGAAGAAAATAAAATTTGGGCATAGGCAAAGGGAATCTCATTTTTTTTAAAAACAAGTCCAGAAAGAGCTCACACTACCAAATTCTCTACTCATGGACGTGAATGTAGGAAACTCATTCTCAGATTAAATTCTTTAAAAACACATGTTCAGATAAATAAAAACTCCTTTGTCTCAACTTTAATATGATACTGCATACTGTTTAGCTTTTTGTCTCTCTTTTTATCCTTTTCCCCTTGTATTTTGATTCAATTACTTCAACTACCAATCTCTGACATATTGTTGACCTCGCAAGCAAATCATCCTCCATGGATGGTCGAAGATCTGTTGACAGCAGGTCTTTCGCTGATGTCTAATGAGACCTGCCTCTTGAGGTGTGACAGTCTGAATGTGACATAGAGGCTTAATGAAATCTGGTCTTGAGACAAAAATAGCTGTCAGCTTTCAGGATTCATTCTTAAAGGTTGCAATGAGAGCATGTAGTAAGATTTCATTTGAGAGTAACTTTTTAGAAGCTTTTCTGATTTTTCTAATTTGGAATTTTCAAGTACAAAACAAAAAGATTGATTTAACCACCCTAGTTTTATGTAACAGTAGAAAGATGAGAAAATCTCAGTCAAAAGTTTTGACAAGTTGTAAGTAATTTTACTATTAGCCTGCACTACAGTGACCTTTAACTCATGATGTGCATCATGTTTACTGGCTACGTCGAATTTCAATTTTAAGCAACCAACGAAGCTTTACTAAATGAGTTGTGTGGTACAGAATGGATTTCTTCTCCTTGTGAGTCTATACAGAACAGATTGTGGAGAGGCCTCTTTTCAGGTGATATTTGTAATATTGACAAATGATTAAGAATCTTCATAAATTTTCCATTGAATTTGAAGGAATACATGTGTCATGTAGGTTAATAGAAACACTTTGTGATGTAACTCTAAGTCAAAGTGTACTGAAGGATTGTGGTATTGGAAGAGAGCAAGGAGCAGAGCTCTATGTTCCCAGGTAAAACTCTGATTAAAAGATTTGATAGAAGTTCAACATAATGAATATTTCAGAACTGTATGGGCTATCTATCACTCTTCTCCCTGGCAGTACAGTGTGTTAATATTCATGGTCTCCTTTTCATTTCATGGGCACTTAATTTGAAACTGTGTGGATAGTCACTTGACTTCACAAAAGTCGTTAAGGTTGGTAGAAGCTTAAGTAGTATAATTTGTGATTTTTTGCAACCTCATTGTATACATGTACATGTGTGTACCTGCAGTGAGGTTAGCAAAACAAAAAAAAGTATTTTTGATTTGAAGATGAGTGCCTTTGTTTATGAGGGAAAGTTTAAAAGACAGAGTTGTGTTTTGAAATCATTTCCTTGATTTCTTTTCTCAGCTGAAATATTCTTTGAGATTTAGATTCAAATGAATGAGATCAGGGAGAAGTTGGCTTTCAGCAACAATAAAAATTATGATAATAATAATAGTGGTAATAGTTTATATACATGTACATGATACACAACTGTAGCACTGTTTCCACTGGACATGAAGCACTTTGAAATCGTTGATACTGAAATGGTTTTTATGAAAATGAGTGAAGCTTTAAAACACACACAGTTGTGGGTTAACGATGAAGGAGTGTAAAGAAAGTGAAGGAATTTAACATAAACCTCTTTTGCAGAACCCTAGATGGACTTTGGTTCTGTTCAGGCACTATACTTTGCAAAGTGTACATGTACATTTACTATTCTACTTACAAGTGGCTGTAATGTTTATTTCATAGAGTGCTTTTAAAGTTTCAATATCTTTTTTTATAGAGTCAGCAGTTCAGTATAGCAGTGTAAAACCCCTAACATACTCAGCAAAATGTTTATTGGTAATTGATCTGTATGAAAGCATAATACAGCCCCACCCCACCCTACCCCAACCCCTTTTTACCAATTTTTTTTTTTTTTTTTGCAAATGTGTGATACATGATATCATTAATACATTCTTACTTTTTTTTTCAAGGCCTGGACTTTGATATTCAGTTTGGAGGAATTATTGTGTATTGTATTTTTATGTCAAGAAATGTGTAATGTTAAATTCTGCTCCCTCTCAAATGTATATTCTCTGGTTCAAATCGTAATGATCGATACAGTCATTTTTATAGGAAGCTTAAAGTTCAAGCATACAAGTGTGCTTTCAGGATACAATAGCATAAAATCTCTCAAATTTGTTTTTCATATCTCTCACTTTAAAGAAAAAAAGAATAGGAGCAGTGAACAATTTTGTTTTTACATGTAATTTCAATTTCAAATTTCAATTTCAATGCATTTATTTTCTCAGTATAAAAAAACATACAAGGAACAGGATATGAAACATTTCAGACCGTACAATTATTTACAAGAAAAGGAATAAAATATACTGAGTGGATAGCAGCCAAAAAGGGCAATCCTTATAGAAGGCTGACCCAAATAGAATTAACAAAATGTACAAATCAATTTATACAGGGGAAAGAAATACCTAACAACCCACACAAAAGGGTGAAGTGAAAAACAACAAGAACAGCAAAAAAAAAAACTAAATAAATAAAATACAATTAAAATGATGCATACGTAGTGATGACCATAGCTTTCTATTTACTTTTGAATGTATTCATAGAACAACTGTTCTTAATTTCATCCGGTAACAAATTCCAAGATATTGGCCCACTATAAAAAATTGATTTTTTAGATAAATCTGTTCTTACTTTTGGTATATGAAGATCCACTTTAATACACTTAAAGCAACATGATAAAATGCAAAGAGCTAAAAGAACTGATTCTTCAAATTTTTGAAACCTTATTAACAATTTCCTATTGAATGATGCAAAGTTGGTTGCATAATCATATATATAGTTGCCACAGTTTTTATCCAAGGATCTATCTTATTTTTGTTCTCTACAAGCATCTAATTCAGCCCTAGCTGATTGATCTACCCACTCCTTTTCATTATCATTGTCTTGTTCAAATAGGATTATAGGAGCAAATGTTGGTTTGTCAGGTGACACAGGGTACACAAAAGCAGATCTGGGCCCCGTTTCATAAAACTTGTTATCAATAACAAGTTGCAATAACTGTTAAAAGCTACTGAAATCCTTGCATCTGATTGGCTGAGAGCAAATTTGTCACAGAAATGTGGCAGTTGTTACTGATAACAAGTTTTATGAAACGGGGCCCTGATCAGTTATGACACATGAAAACAAGACAGCCCATATGTAGAATGGTTCAGGGAAGTGTCGAGTCACATATTCACAGCTATTAATATCATTTTATTGCACCAATTACATTGTGAGTATTGCTGATTATTGTGTACATATGAGCAGTGTACATATATATGAGATTATGAGCAGTGTACATACATACATAAGCAATGATTTTGCAAAATAGTTTAGTTTTATGGTACATTTGGGAAGTTTGAAAAAGGGTTTAGGCAAATATGACCGCCATTCATTAGAGACAGAGGTGTATTTTCATGTTAAGTGCACCTGAAATTTGGGTGTACTACATGTAAATGTACACCATATTTGTGCCTGTAGATTTTGCCTTTTGATTGAAAATATTTGCATTTTGTACATTATACATGTTCTGGACAAAACTATTTGCTTTTAAACTTAAGACTCTGATATGCAGTACATTCGTTTTATTTCTAGTTAACATAAAGTATTTGAACCGCTTGGAATTATACAATTTCCATCGCTATGGATGCTTCACTTTTAGCATTTGTCTGAAAAAAATAATCCTTTCTAAATTTTCTGTCAGTGCTTGACATATTTGCCACATAACCCACATAACCACATAACCCACATTAACAATCATACAATTTCATTTTATAGAAAACAACAATCTCATTAACAAGTTCATGAATAGTACATGTATGTATTCATATGTACCTGTAGGTATATTTGTTTGTATTTTGTATTTTACTAGTGTTGCATGTACAGTGTAGGTCAAATGGTATACTGCTTCATTTATATTAATTCTCTTATCCAAACATTTACATGTAGTTCAGCACTGAGTATAGATATATAGGCTTTTTGCTTTCTTTGTACAGTACATTAAGCATTTTCAGAATTTAACTTTGTCCTACGTTATACTGAAATTTATTTATAGTACACATTGTTTGAAAAGGTGATAATATTCTTTTGCTTGTGTGATTACCGGTATATATTTACTTGTGTATATTTTTCATTAAAAGGTAGTACCTAATTACGGTGTGCTGATTTGGATTTGTAACTTTCCTGCACTTCCTTGCTACAAGGATGTATGTGAAATGGTTTGATTGTACATTCAAAAATAGTTTCATTTGCTTTTCAACTCAGACCTACCCACATACAGTGTACCACACATCAAATCTGTACCTGTAAGTAGGAATGGTATTTTTAATATTAGGTAGCAGTTAAGGTTAATTAATTTTCACAGAGGTTGACTGCGCATTTAAGTGAAACCCTGCTGGGGCACTAGCTACGTACATTGTGAATTCCAGTTCGGGCAGTGATATTTCTCAGAAATTTCTCTGAATGTTTTTCTATTTTTATCACAACTAAAAGGTGGACACGATTCCTAATTCTGTTGTGAGACAAGTTTCACTTCTGTCATGCAATTGACATCTTTATTGAATTTCACATCACACTTGTAAGTTGTATGGATAAGTCATTCTCACAAATGAACAAAACACTTCCGTCATAAAGCTATACATGTGTAGAGTACATGTAGGTGTTTGCTGTCTGTTTAAGGCCAGTAGGGCATTGACTCATTAAGTTTACGCCCTTCTGGCTGTCAGGAGACGATATACATTGTGCCTTCTGTTAAAGAGAGATCACATGAACAAAAACAAACAAATCTGGCCCACAACAAGCAAAGTATAAAAGTTGTCAGAGGAGTCCCTGAATTGACCTGTCTGATGCACTAGGCATTGTAGGGAGATCTTAACCTCATTGGTTAATTCTTGTTTAACTGAACTCTGAACTGAAGTGTAAAATGTAATAATAGTTAACCAACAGAAACTAATACATAGTTGTAAATAAAATTTTAGAATTTGATGAAGCAAATTAGTGATCATTCTCGTCATGTATCCTTGAAACGAAGTTTACAAGTTGTTGATTTGCATGCATCAACTGCATTGTTTATCACCTTGTTTTTCAATCAACAAATTTGTCCAGGATATTAGGTCTTTGAAGTGTCCCCCTCAAGGAGTTCATTCTTTTATCAGCTTGGCTACACTCTTTCCTTCCTGTGATTTCTTTGTAATTTAAAAAAAAACATTATTGTATGGATTTCACTACATGTGCCCCCACAGTACCTGCATGCACCAGAAGAAGTGAAATAAATACTTTTCAGCATCAACCAACAAAAGGAAATTTTCTTTTCTCAAGGAGGGAAACTTTTATGCATCAAGACCAGTTGCATGCATGTTTGAGGGAATATTGTTTGGCTCTTCTGGTCATAGAATTCGAATCATTTTGTTGATGAGTACATGTACATATTTACATGTAAGCTTGATTCTGTTGTACAGGATGCTAGTATTTTTATCATAGACCAGCTATACCATGCATTAATTTTTGTGGCAGTATCAGTGGAAGCTTACTGTTTAGTAAGTTTGATAAAGCCACTTTCTCATTACAATTAGAGGCATGCTTAAACTGGGTTAACTTGAAAATAGGACATCATCTCTCGTTGCGCACGATTTTATTTGAGTATTTTCTCCACAGAGTGTTCAATGGGTGAAGACTTGCGTCAGTCTGACCTTTTATGAGCTGAGCCTAAGGTCAAAAGTTTTTCTGTTTGTCATTTGAAATACATATTTATGTTTCTTAGATATATTTGAACTAAAAAAAATAGGCTAATTTCCTCCTGATGTTTGAAAGATTATACAAGTCAAGGCAATACAGCAAGCAGGAATTTCATTCTGAATTGACGCTATGTGTTTTTCGTAAGAACTAAATGTGTTGTGTCATTTCTCTTTCCAGGATGTTCCAGATGATACCTTCCTAGGACCAACTCCTGGACAGGACCTGGACTGAGTGTAACATCTAGTCCAAGATGGAGTCCAGGAAGGGGCTACATCAGAACCTTAAGGTTCGATGGGACCGCTACACATCCTGTAACCAGGACACTCAGTCTGAGGTAAAAATTACAATTAACCAATTGGCAACTGAATTCTGTCATTCCTGTAGGCATATTACAGAGGCTACCTGGTTCAAGAAAACTATGGGTTAATTGGCTTTCGAATGAGCCACATTCATGAACTTTATATACATGTAGTCTGAGCAGCACATGAAGCATAAAGGCTTACATTGCCATTGTTCTCAAATACTCTGATTTTGGTAAGACGTATGGAAGTAGCCTGGACCACACTCATCTTCAAGAAAGAATACTTGGTGTTCCGTGAATCCTTCTACTTCCATAAACTGATTGTGATTTGTTAAACTTTGCTTTTCATGTACATGTTTGATCCGCACCCATTCATTCCTTAATTGCAATTAAAAGCATTGTGATGTACACTCTGTAAGCTTGATATGCTGCCATGGTTTGCATTGCTAAGAATACTTTGGAGATCAGGGCCGGTATTCTGAAAATTGTTTTGTCTTTTATCTTTTTTCAGTTGTCATAGCAATCAGAAATAACAAAAGCCGTTGGTTATAATAATAATAAAAATAATAAAAACATGTATATGAAAAAAATCAGCACATGAATTTTCTTTCTTAAAAAAAAAAATTTCTACTGTACTCAAAGTTCTCAAACAAGTATGATTTGAATTGTCATGACTGGTTTATCGTAATAATGCTTCCATGATGCCACATCTCTGCTCTACTTTGGCAAAAGGTAGCAAGTGTCAAAAGTGACATTTCCTGTAAAAGAGCAAAATGTATCTTTCGTTAACACTGATGTGAATGTGATGTGATGTGATATCTTTTCTAACATATCTCTTAGCATGATGAGTGTTCATGCATAAAATTTGGCCCAGATGAAGAGAACACTAATCGGGTGTTGCAAGAAAGTTGCAATCAATTGCAAATAATTGCTAATTTTGAAACAACCATTCTGATTGGCTCAGGGTCTGCCCTTTTAAGAAGACATGCATGCAACAATGATTTTGATTGGCCAGTGACAATCAGTTACAACTTGCAATCGATTGCAACTTTCTTGCAACACCCCATATGTACAATATGAAAATATAAAAACCTCAAATTTGGTTGAAATGTCACTTGCTTCCTTTTGTCAAAGTAGGCCACATCTGTTGAGCTAAATACATGTACATGTACATTGTACCTGTGCAAAGAAAATCCCCTTCCAACAAACGTGGTATGATTTCAAGTTGACCAATGGTTTGATGTTAATCAGGCTGCATCAGAGTCAAAGTAAAGTGTATCAAGATATCAAATGACCTTCAAATGATATGTAAATAGTTTCAGTGGAATTTCAAACAATCATTGTGCTGAATGTTCCCTTTACCCTCTTTGACGGATGTTTGTTGCACATGCAGATAACCTTTGGACTGAAAATCTGAGAAAGGAGGATTTAACGTCATTTGATTGCTATTAATCATGTTAATCTTCCAAAGATTTCTGGTATAAATTACATTTAAGATATTCCCTTTTCATATGAGAATGATAATTCATTTTGCTATTTCTGGGAAATTTTGAAAAATTTCATTAGGGGAACTAACCCTCTGCAGCCATGTCACTTTATAGGGCTATTTTCAGGTATTATTAAACAACTTTTTCTTTGTAGTTTGTTTGTTTGTTTTAATTTTGGAGCAGAATTGCAGATGTATTACAATTTTGATTTAAATACTGAATAACTTACTGGCAGGGTCACAAAACTCCACTTTACTCTGTTGTGCTATATTATACATATTTCTTCACTTTTTGATGAATATTCATTAATGGTAATGGAGAAATAAAGGCTATCTGTAGGAGGCAAGCACATTCATGGGAATAATTCTCTGAGTGATAATTGAAGATCACCTTGTTCTCTATGTAGATAAATCCAATTTTGGATATAATTGGAAAAACTTCTCAATCACGGAGAAGAACAACATGTAAATGTGTGGCAGATTAACAACCCTTGAATTCAAGGACCTACAAATGTATTCTACTAATGAGGACATGTGTTATTGTGTACTATCTTTATCTTGATGTTATCCAATTGGCTGTTTTACTAATCACTAGATGTTTTCTTGTCTAGTTGGTCAATGGTCAAGTACAAGTCAAGTATAATTAGCTGTCGATGTGAGATTCAGTCAATAATTAGAAGTCTTTGTTGGCAGGTTTCATAACAAATTAATGTAATTAGAGCAAGTACACTGTATAAGGTTCAAGATATCCTTGAAAAGGATTGAATTCTTGATGTTGGATAAATGGTATTCACTCCTTTTATTTGATTTTCAAACATGTTATACCCCAATCTCACTAGAAGGTGATCTCGCTGCGATCCTGAAAAATTGACAAAGCATGGTGGATCGTGGCGTGAGCTTTGTCAATCTTCTCTGTCGTATCTTGAGCCTTTCTCAAGCGGCAACAGTTGCCCTTGTCACCACCAAGTTTCGACCATGTTCAGCGAGAGCGCCGAGGTTGCCAAGAGCACCACAGTCGTCTTAAGAGCGTATTAAAAATGACATACCCGTAGCTCTGACGTATCAGCAACGCATAAAGCGTACTTCAGGCGCATTGAAAGCGACTCCTGTCGCCCATGCTTTCTGGCCAGTTCCCAAGACATTTTTCCTCAGTTATGTTTCTGCGCATGTCATCCGCGCATCCTGGCTGGTATTGTTACGTCATCACAACAGCAAGGCAATCACTGCGCATGTCAAAAATGGAGTTGGAGGGTGATTCTGCCACACTTTGCAAAATTTTCACAGATCGCCATAGTCACCATGGTCGCCTTTCTAGTGAGATGCGGGCCTTACATCATATAAGTGTTATGTGCATGTGCTTTGAAATGTGAGAATATATCAACCTCATCTCTGATGATTGTACTCTTTATATATTTATTACCCTCTACATGTATCTTTGGTGGTTTGCGATATTCACCATGTGTGTGGACCTGAAAAAGACTGTTTGGGGTTTGGAATGGTAACAAATTCTTTCGGAAGTTGTGGTTTCCCTAAAAACCACAACTTAATTACATTATTATATGTACTTCTACCTTATAAATAAGTGACAAAGTTTATGTACATTTTCTTTCTTCCTACCATTGCAGAAAAAGTCTCAGTACCTTGATGAATTCCTAGAGCACCTCATTTCAATGTCCATGAATTCTTCAATAGATACCGAGGATCTGTACAACTTCTGGTAAGTTTCATTCAGTTTGTTTGTTCCTTTGCATAATGTTGAGATAGTATTGTGTGGTGATGAAATTTTAATTGTAGTTTTGTCCCTATAGTCACTCAAGCGACATCCTCGCTTTACTGTCTATGATGATAATTGATTGTCACTTAATTTTGATCTTTAATAACAGTAAAATGTTAATTTAATATCAGTACATATTTGTATAATGCAATTATTCTCCTTCTATAGCCTCTCCAATATAAGTGTTAATGTCATGATCAGTTTTACCCTTTGAAAACTAAGCAGGAGATAACTCGGGGTGGGGTCTAGTCTTGTGTGTGACAAATAGTGTAGCCTAACCATAATCATGAATGCAATGAAATTTTCTTTACCTCTTTGATTTTCTTCAAATTTGCCCGACAAAGGCACCATGCTTTCTTACATAATATAAAAGAGTCTGTGACTGTGTAAAATAAGCCTTCAAATATTCATTGTTCACCTGTCCCTGTAGATTTCAAAGGTCCACATGTATGATAATTGCTGTAAACAATTTTTTTTTCCTTAATCACTATAAACAGTAATGATGTACACAGCACCTTCAATATCCTTTCCCTTGAGTTCATGACCTCTGTGAAGGACATATCCACCAAGCCGTCAGCCTCGTCACCGGCATCAATGACTGATTTCCACAGAACTCTGGACAGCGCCATCTCAAGTCAGGTGTCACCACAGCTGCCTCAGGCTGATCTGATGGACTTTCTGATGCATGGTAGAGGATGGCTCCTACTCAATGCTATGTCTATATTAGCCACACAGGTGAGACATTTGATGAAGGGGTGTCAAAGGCCTGAATTAAGAGAATAGTGGTTAAAGTTTTTTTTTTTTTTTTTTCCCAGCTTAAAGCAGAGATTAAAATCATGATTAAAAAAAGAATAATTATTAAGCAAGAAAAAGAAAACAGTAATGTGAGTGATTTATGCTAGCCATACATTGAGATTATAAATTGTTGATTTTTGAATATTATTGTAAATGAAGTGAATGAAATGTTCTGTCGTGGTCTAGTGGATACATTGCCGGACTGTAGATCACAAGGTTGGCGGTTCAAGTCCCGTTGTGGCACCCATGTCTTTTGGCCAGACATTAATCTGCACTTGCCACTTTTGACCCAGGTGTGGTAAATGGGTATCTGGTATGAAGAAGTTCCTTGAAAATGCTAGAGCAACTTATGCTAAAGCCAGGGTAATAACAGTGGAGCACCAAGAGTGTCATTGCTGATAGACATGAGCACAATACATGTACAAGAACCCACTATTCTTATTTTTTCTTCTTTCTTTCTTGTAAAGGAATTGATTACCCTGCTTAGAATGAAAGTAATAATTGTCAATATTTTTCTTTGTTTGTTTTAATATCAAAATGATTGATTCTTGATTTTGTTACTGATGGTGTTATTGTTATTGTTGTATGATGTGGTAAAGTGACACAACAAAATGACTGAGAATATTGGTCATGTGGCCTACCTTGAGTGTTGCATGTGTTTCTGATCGCGAAGAACTGTTTAATGATTTGATTCCAATATGCAATGTTTAAAATCAGGTTTTTCACCTTACATGATTTTAAGTACTCTTTCAAGCTTTAGCATGTTGTTGCAATTGGATTGTCTTCCAGTTCACTGGAAGAGATTTTCATTTCATATATATTTTCTAAATGTGAAATATGGCATTTATTTGAATTTATATAACACCTAAATAGATCCCTGTCATTTGATTGGTTGTTTCATATTTGTCATTTGCCCCATTGCACTATGATGCCATCATTCGTACATTTGTGGCTCCATTTACCGTGCAATCTTGGATCCATACGATTTGCTCCATTGCACGAACGCCAAGAGCCCGGCACACTACCTATGTAAAACGCTTGCGTTTGCAGTGTGTTCCACGAACAGCGCGCTAGCGTATAGCACTGTTGATTTATTGCGATTTGATCTATTTTTAGGTGTCATATAAAACAAATAATGAATATTTTTTGCATTCGTGAAATGGACAGAATATTTCATTCAGTGAAAGATGAAATTATTGATCAATTCAACTTGGCTGCACCTCGTTGAATGGAGATCATTTCATCTTTCACCTCATGAAATGTTCTGTCCATTGCACTCATAAACATTCATTACTTGTATAATATGTGGCTTTCTAGAATTGCTGTTGCTATTTCAATATTTTTAGGAGCTTTTGTTAGCTGATTGTACATGCGACTGAAATCAAATTCAAACAAGAGCATATACCTTCTCTAATGACACCAATGTTCAAGTAACATCTCTTTTTCTCAGGGGGACAGAAGAGACTTCACATGTATTCAAGACTTATTTACCTGTATGGTACATGTACATGTAGTATAGACTTTAGAGTGTCGAACATCAGTTTAAAGGCATTGGCTAACTTTGTGAGCAGCTGATTTAAAAAATTTTCAAACTGAGATGAAACACGTGTATGAGTACTTGTATTTGTACTCAAAAACCCTGAAACCAACCATAATTTGGAATGAAAAATTGTAAGTTAGACGCAAACCGCGATTTAATTAGCTTTTGTCTCGAGAGACAGTGAACTAAGAGGACTGTTTGCACGAATTAAAAAATACCGTTATGTGCCTTCCGCCGCGTGATACGCCAATACTCACAGTGCGGTCCATTGAGCCATCGGCGCATGCGCACTCCTTATGTCTGGTCTGTGCAACTGACCCTCGTATATTTTTCAAACATTGGTTCACATTTCTATTATTTAATAATACTTCCTGTGGATATTATACTCTGAAACTTTCAGACTGGTATTTTTACACTATAACCCCTATGTTTATCCCATTTTCAAGTAACAAAATGAGTTTTTTTTTAAATCATAACAATGTTAACCAATGTCTTTAAGTCACAAGTTTGCACTCAGAGTACCATATCCAAGATATAAATGCTAAGCTGTAAGATACATGTAAACTCATTGAATTCAAAGAACTCACACAAGTTTTTTTTCTTTCCCTCCAAATAATGACCAGCAACACTGAAAGGGTTAAAAAAGAGTGATGTGATGCATTATGCATGCTCGAGACTCAATAGAAGGCCTTAAAGCTCATAGAAAGTTGTGGCTGCACAAAGAAAATTGGCATGGAACTGATTAAATATTGTCTGCCTTGCATAAAAATGTACATGTACATGCATGTGATCATCCAATATTCTACTCATGATTTCCAGTGAATTTCAGTGTAAATATTTGAAATGAGCACAATGTAACGGTTACATTCTGCCATACGCTTTGTCCCGTACACCCGGATAGCTGCCCCCACAGCGATCACATCGATTTGTATACTATGTTGCGTAAACAGAACTCTCATTGGTCATGCTTGTGTGTAGGCCTGTGTGAATTTTTTTAGCTGTCCCAGCTAAAAAAAAAAAAAAAAAAAAAAATGGGTCTCTCATTTGTTTAATATTCAACTTGGGAAAGAAAAAAATTCACAACATCTTAGTTTTGCCTAAAGTTTTTTGTCACTGACCAGCTGAAAACAAGAAAATCTGACAAACAGTTTTTGAGGGCCTGCCATTACTAGAATGGACCTTTTTTAAACTTAAAGGTAAAGAGAAGTTGAGCAAAATAGGTCAGCCTGGAAGCCAGACTAGGATCTATCCATGTGAATCCTCTGAGGCATGAAAATCCTTAAGCACACAGAACTATTCTTCTCTCCCCCCCCCCCCCCCCCCCCCCTTCATATAGCAATTCACTGCCATATAATGGCTAACCACACAACCCAAGAATTAAGCTACAGGATCTATTCAAGGCTATTCATAGGGAGTGGATGCATTATTGTAGGACCAGTCGCCCATGGTCAGTCGTTAGTACATGTGCTTGTTGTAGTGATGTGGAATGGCATTTGGCACTTATTGATTGATTTGGTGAACTTTTGTTGGGACTTGTAGAGTTTCAAGTTCATTTCATCAAGTTGTCAAATGGGGTTGTTTGCTAGAAAGCATCAGTTGATACATGTACTGTGCTCTCTCTGGGAATATATAATTTGTGGAATAATCATCTGATGTAGAACCATTGTGAACAGTTTGTGCGGGAATGAAGCTTGTGAAAAATTTTGTGTAGGTAAGTTGGCACTAATTACATGTAACAACACATGTTGTCATGTTTGGAAACTTGTTTGATTGTGAAAACTGTCCAAGTCTGGTCCAAGAAAAGAAATTTCTGGTACCTCTGGATCTAATTTACAAAATGAAATAGAATTCATTTATGCTTGACATTTATTTTCCTAAGTATTAACAAATTAGTAACATTAATTATTTCATATATTCCTACATGTACAGTGTATTGTACTTACATTTAAATTATATGGGGTCATGTTCTACTTTGTGTAATAAATGTACATGAATTAATGCTCTCAGTAGTTCAGAATTTAGCATTATTTCCCTGTGGTAATGAATAAAGTTAAATTTATTTGATGTAGGAAAACAATATATAAATTCACAGAAAACAAAAATAAAAAGAGATAAACCTTCAGAATATATTGATATTACAACAACAAACTTTTAAAAAATAATAGTAATTATAGCTCAAATATATTCTACAAGTCATTGTCACATGACCTGTTGTTGTATATAGCCCTGGAGTATTTGACCCTGACTTCCATACCATTAGTCACATTTGTTTTGTCACATGAGTTTTGGGGTCAATGCCAGATGATGGAAATACAGTATGTATTGCACCTAGACTACATGCTGGAATTGGGTGCTTGTACAGTGTAAAAAAGTGGATATTCTCACTGTAAAAATAATCATATGTGTTTTGAGCCCTAGAGTAATGTGAGATTTGACCCTGACTTCCAAAAGGTCATATTTGTTTTTGTCACATGAGTTAGGGTCAAATCCAGATGATGGAAGCATGTAGACTGCATACTGGAACTGGGTGCTTGTACATGTATGGTGTAAAAAGAGGATATTCTCTATTGCTAGATAGTTTAGTATCAGTATTCACATGTGTTGTGAGCCCTAGAGTAAAGTGAGATTTGACCAGACGTCGAAAACGTTCACATTTGCTGTTGTCACATGAGTTATGCCTTATGGTTTATAGCCAGCTGTTCTAAATTAGTGGTATGTGTTATGCTGGAACTGGACTCTGTACAGTGTAGAACTAGAAAAAGGAAAACTGTTGCAGTGGGCGCGCATTCTTGATAGTGGAGATATCTTACCTGTTGCACACCTGGCTGTAAGTTGTATAAGTTGAAATCTGAAAGTTGATATCTTTCCTGCTTATTGTTCTAGTGCAGCCTTACTCTTGTCTTGATGATATTTTGATAATATTCTTTCACTTTCATAATAACATGTTTGAATTAAACTAATGCTTGCATTTATTTGTATGAAAAGAAAAAAGAAGAAGAAGAAGAAGAAGAAGAAGAAGGAAGAAGAAGAAGAAGAAGAAGAAGGAGAAGAAGAAGAGAAGAAGAAGGAGAAGAAGAAGGAGAAGAAGAAGAAGAAGAAGAAGAAGAAGAGAAGAAGAGAAGAGAAGAAGAAGAGAAGAAGAAGGAAGAAGAAGAAGAAGAAGGAGAAGGAGAAGGAGAAGAAGAAGAAGAAGGAGGAGGAGAAGGAGAAGGAGAAGAAGAAGGATGAGGAGGAAAAGAAGAAGAAGGAGAAGAAGAAGAGGAAGGAGGAAAAGAAGGAGAGGAAGGAAGAGGAGGAGAAGAAGAAGAAGAGGAAGAAGAAGAAGAAGAAATAGATGAAGAGGAAGAAGAGGTGAGGAAGAAGAAAGGGAAGAAGAAGATGAGAAGAAGATGGAGGAGAAGATTTCTGTTACACTCTTTGTTACACTACACTTACAGTACACATTGATCAAAATGTTAAGGAGGTGATCCAAGTTTGAGGTAAAAATTCATGATAATTTATCATAAAATATACTGAAATTCATATGCAATTAAAGACAAAGAATAGTCTTTGATAGACCTTTAATAATAATACATGCATGAACAGATAAGCACATTGATGCTCTTTTTCAGGCTTTTACTAAACACTCGGGTCACATCGCGCTTGAAAACACTCGGGTCGCGGCTCGCTGGGTATGGTGCGCCAAGTGTTAACTAGGTTATTCGGTCCAAAACTGAAGTCGGTTAGTAAAACCAAAACCATCATAGCCACGCCCACAAGCATATTCTGGTAAACTGATCCTCCCACCCTCTGCTATGCACATAGTGTTTGTAACGAAACAAAGGCAATGCCCAGGCGAAGTGAACATAGCAGGCTTAATGAGAAATCATATGGCCTAGACCCTAATTATAAATCCTGTCTGTTTATTCATATTGGTGGGAGTTTTTTGTTGCAAAATTGTCTGTTGTATTTCATTTTGTAATGAAATGGTTCACTGTTCGTGAATTCTATAAAGAAATAAAGTTTAGAGTGAACTTTTGACTCTAAACTGTGCAGTTTTGGACCAAATAACTTAGTTAACACTTGGCGCCCCATACCCAGCGAGCCGCCACCGGAGTGTTTTCCAGCGCGACGTGACCCGAGTGTTTAGTAAAAGCCCTTTTTCAGACCTTTCTCTTATCATTAAACTTTGAAGGATAACTTGTAATTCTTTGGTAGTCTTGGTTTGTTCATTCATTTTCCTCACAGATGACATGACATCCTTCCATTTGATTTGCAATTCTTAGTATTTCAGTTGGCATTCCTCATTTTGAAAACATTTTGTAATTAATTAATTTCTCATGAAATGGCTATATTGAGTTTGTATAGAGGTTATCAGTTACAATGTAGATTGTAGATTCATAAGTCATATTTCAGTTCATGTCAAAATGAATGAAAACAACAGAAATACCAAGAATTGTATATCAAATAATAGGATATCACCTCATTTCTCAAAAAAGGAACATCAAGCCATAATGATCTTTGAAGCATTACAAGTTATGTAATTGTTATGTAATTGGTCATAGCTACAATACATACATGTACAATGTACATACATGCATGAATGATCACGATTTGTAACTAAGGGTAAATCAAAGGCTATTCTATGAATACTTTTATGATAACTTATTTGAGAATTTCAACTTCAGGCATGGTTCACCTTCTCCTTTTATAGTGATTTTATGTGCAGTGTACAGATTGGCTACACTGCACATCAATGGGAAGGAGTGAAAAACAGTTTGTCAGTATAATCAATAATTCCTTTATTTTGTTAACAAGATTTCCAAAAGCCTAAATACATGTAACTGCATCCTTTTCTTCTTCGTCTATGAAGAGTAGCATTTAGCTATATTTTGTAATCTCAGTTTTAAGAGTTCAGCATAATTTGGAAAAAAAAATTAAAACATTGCACTCGTAATATGTTGTGAGCAATTTCTCCCAGAGATAGTAATGGGCAATTCCAGCGTAACGGACATGACAATGAGACAGATATTTGTGCTTTCAGAGTATTACACTTTAGAATGTGCAGTATCCAAACAGTTCTTGCTGAGTTTAACAGACACATAAATCAAACACACACAAATCTTAATCCCAACGAACTTTGAGGAATTATCTACATTCTGCAAAGTATACCATGTATGTACAGTATATGTAGTAATGTTTACATTGGTGTGAGTCAAGATAATCTGTAATTAGTCACAGAAATAAACAAACA
This sequence comes from Echinometra lucunter, assembly GCA_029962745.1. Classification (NCBI taxonomy): domain Eukaryota; kingdom Metazoa; phylum Echinodermata; class Echinoidea; order Camarodonta; family Echinometridae; genus Echinometra; species Echinometra lucunter. Next base: position 12,430,244 of record CM057152.1, read on the forward strand.
TTCTAGCTAATCCTATCATCTTGTAGCTTTTAATAGTACCAGATAATGTACAGTGTATAATGCTCAGTGTTTTAGTCATTACATGATAAGTAAATGTACCTGTTATGATTCACATTGGCAAAATGTGTGCAAAATTGTATTTTTATATCAGGTTTTAGAATACCGATATTTGACTTTTTTTCTTGATTTTTTTCTCTTTTTTTTGGGGGGGGGGGGGGGGGGGTGTTTTAGGCCCAGCAATTTTTAATTCAATGATTTTATTGATATATGGGATTCTTTTTCAATTTGTGTTATTTATGTATTGTATTGTGCAATTTGATCTACAGTTAACATGTAAATATGTAAATGGTACCATCATTTTAAATATGATAAATTTGAAAGAAGAAAAAGGAATAAATTAATACTTCCTCTACATATATACTTAATTATACGACATGTACAATGTATATTGTGTGTATTGTGGAAATTGCCGATTATGTAAGAACCAGGCTTGTGTAATTTTTAGAAGCATTCCTGCAGATGATAAATTTCATTCTAAGCTCTTCTTGTAGTATTCAAACCTTCTGGCTACAAAGAGGCATTTCTTTTCAGTGCAGTTCATGTAAATACCATTTCTGTTCAGCGCAATAATTCCTGCAATGCATTCATGCAAGTCCTTCTTCCAACCAGGCAAGACAAGATTTGTTCCATGTGATTAAAACTTTTCATTGTACCTCTTTATTCCAGGCTCTATCACACCACGTTGAATTTATCCGTCTGCTAATCGCCCTCTTGGAAGAAACTCTGAAGGTGCCCGTTAAATCTAGACCCATCCGAGGTAAGCTCCATGTCTTCAGTCAACTGTAACTGGAATATATTGATATAGTAGCTGCACTGTATAAATTTGTCTATTATTACAGTGAAACCTGTAAATGTATTTAAAGACCACCCAAGGGAGACAAGAAACACAGACTTTGTGAGCAGGTGGACTTTATTGACAGGTTCCTTTAATACATGTTTCAATGGAAAAAAAACTATTCAAGGGAACTAAAAATTGTGGTCTATATAGGCAGGTAGCCTTTCTATACAGGTGGTCGCTAAAGCAGGTTTGACTATTACTATTATAATTATTATTATTATTATTATTATTACTATTATTATTATTATTATTATTATTACTATTATTATTATTATCATTGAATCAGTATTGTAGTATGGTAATTACTGTAAACGCTGTTATTTTCGTATGATGAAATTTTCGCACTGAGGGACCTAAGAACATATTCGCGGGTGCTAATATTTTCGCGATTTCTAGAATTCACGCTTGCCGAAAATAGAGCAAAATCTGGGAAAATTAATGTACCGCGAATATTTCTGCATTAACAGTAGATCATGTATGCATTCATGTGTATTCTTTTTTATGCCTGGGGCCTGGGCTTTCTTTAACCCATTGAATGCCCCAAGAGCTAGGGGCTATGAAAAATGCTTTTTAACTGAAAGCAAATCATGCTCAATAGGTTCATAAGGAGAGATGCTGCCAAAGCGTGTTATTCCTTGAAATGCTTTTTGCGTTGAATTTATCCGTCTGCTAATCGCCCTCTTGGAAGAAACTCTGAAGGTGCCCGTTAAATCTAGACCCATCCGAGGTTAGCTCCATGTCTTCAGTCAACTGTAATGGCTGCCAGGCTAAAGCCGGGGTAATAATATCCAAAGTCCTTTGGAAGTGCATGAAGATGTTAGATGATAATGTGATATGCGCTATACAAGAACAGAATATTATTATTTTTATTATTCATGTAAAATACTTAGCCACCATCGGTATTGTATTTAATCTTCTGGCAAAATACTTAGCCACTATTGGAATTCAATTTAATCTCATGGCTAAGTATTTTACCCTAAATCTAAGACAACCACCTAGCATTATGCAAATTACTTTGGAAGTCTGATTAGCTGGCATGTAGCTTTCACATGCATACATGCTGTGCACATGTAAATATTAGACTGCTTAAAAGATTTTGGTGTTTGATAGGAAACAGGATATGAAATTCAGTATTACTTGACTGACATATTTTGCTTGAAGAGCAACCCTTTGTGTGAAAATGCAGTCCTACATATGCAAATGTACATGTCTAATATTTTTGTTGGTTACTGGTATTAGTCAAGTTGCACTAAATCACAACAATTTATTTGAGGACAGAGACTCATGTTGACAAACATGCAAAAGCATTTTATTTTGAATTTATATCAACTATTTGTCTAAACCAAGTATCTGTGAAAAGCTTGGACTCTACCCTACATTGTATAATGGACTTGAAGTTGGATGAGTGTCACAGAGAATGCATTGGGAGACTGTTATCTCTGTATCTCTCTTTTCATCCCTTCATGTGAAATATTTGAAGATCTATCACAAGTCAGGTCAAGAAGTTAATGTTTAATCAGTCCTAAGTACTTATGGTCACGTGTGGTAAACCACTCAAAGAATAAAATCTGGCACGTGCTTGGATATTTTGCCTGCATATCTGTGGTTATATGTCTCTGGGCCCTCTTACACAAAAGTCAGGTTAAGATTTATGCAACATTGATCAGTGTTTAAGTAGTAACGGAACTTGGTTCCGACACTGCCAAGAGCCATGAACTTTTACTTTCATTGACAGAGGAGTTTTCGAACAATGACCTGCCACACACCTCAGCTGGATCCGAGCAAATGCTTTGGGATACATATGTTGGAAAAATTAACATCTAGTGGTTAAGGCATTGGCATTCATAGCCAAAGGCCCGGGTTCATTTCCCGGCGAAGACATTTTTTCAACCTTTGCAAAATTTCCAAAATGGTAGGACAGCTCTGGGGAACTTTGATTCATGCTACGCTATTATTTTCTCAATTGATCTCACATGTATTTATTTCCACGAGATTTGCCAAAGCTGTTGTATATGTTACCAGATCACACATGTTAATTATTCCAACATGTACATGTATCCCAACGCATTCACTCGGATCCAGCTGAGGTGTGCGGCAGGTCATTGTTCGAAACTCATCTGCCACCAACAAAGGAATTAATTAGTGAGGGTTGAAGATTTGTCAATCTGTCGGTTAAGCGATTTGGAGTAGCTGAAACCACTGGCCCGTCTCCGTGGTCTAGTGGTTAAGGCATTGGCGTTCATAGCTAAAGGCCCGGGTTCGATTCCCGGCTGAGACATTTTTTCAACCTTTGCAAAATTTCCAAAATGGTAGGACAGCTCTGGGGAACTTTGATTCATACTACGCTATTATTCTCTCAATTGATCTCATATATATGGTTCTAGGACAACTCCCCCGATACGATTCCCACCTGACAACTCCCCCTGGAGCACAGATCCCCTGGAGGACAGCTCCCCCGAGGGCAACTCTCCGCAGAGGACACTTTTCCCAGATGAAAACTCCCCAAGGACAACTCCCCCAGTCCCCGGGGGAGTTGTCCTGATACGCATATATATATATTTTATGCCTCTGCCCACCGTACTGTAGGTGGTTGCCGGAGGCATTATGTTTTCGGGTCGTCCGTCCGTCTGTCTGTCCGTCCCGTTTTCGTTCTCGCGATAACTTAAGAACCGTTTGACAGATCAACTTCAAACTTGGCTCGTGTATGCATATTGGAGGGACAATGATCTGATTAGATTTTGGAGTCTCAAGGTCAAAGGTCAAGGTCACAGCAATAATAATACACATAAAAATGGCTCGTTCTCGCGATAACTTAAGAACCATTTGACAGATTGGCTTCAAACTTGGCTCATGTATGCACATGGAAGAGACAATGATCTGATTAGATTTTGGGGTCACAAGGTCAAAGGTCATAGAGGTCATTATGTACATAGAAATGGTTCGTTTTCACCATAACTCAACAACCACTTGACCGATCAACCTCAAACTTGGCACAGGTATGCATATGGGAGGGACAATGATCTGATTAGATTTTGGGGTCTCAAGGTCAAAGGTCAAAGGTCATAGAGGTCATTATGTACATAGAAATGGTTCGTTCTTGTGATAACTCAGTAACCATTTGACGGTTCAACAAACTTGATTCATGTATGCATATGGAAAGGGCAATGCTCTCATTAGATTTGGGTCACAAGGTCAAAGGTCAAGGTCAAAGATGTCATTGTATAAATGAAAATAAATCAACATGAAGTGCCATTTACATGTATTTCTGATTTGGTAATGGCAGAGGCATAAAGTTCAACCACGCGTGGTCGAAGATTCATCTAGTTTTTTTTTTTTTTCCATTGTCATCGCAAACTGAAATTGTCTGGAAGAAACATTATAATATGGGCTTGTGCAGATGTCTCTTTCACCTTTACAGGAACACAGCACTTGTCCTTAACTTTTTATTTGTTATGAAAATTAACATTTTGTTGTAAAAACATCAAACGTTGCATAGTTTCAGAATAACATCCCAGCCTATCTATTCATTCAAGTTTGTGAATGTTTTTAAGTTTTCTAACAAATCTTACAGACAAGCTGTCAAGTTACCTGTTACATGTATGTATTGCAGCATCTGCATAGATGAAATGCACCTGACTTGAATTATTAGCTGTTGCTATGTTGAACAACCTGTATAGCAGAGGATTCAGGTTGTGAAAGGAAATTTTGTGTAAGAAGTTCCTCTAAACCATGTGCGAAATTTGAATACATAGGAATTATTTTTTTAAAATATGTTTGTACTATTAAAAGTGAAAGTTTGTCTGACCAGGCAGTCCTTTGAACAAATATTCTGCGGGCCCATTAACATGGTAGTTTGGTAATCATTGCTGCAGTGTCACCAGTATGATGGTTTAACAACATTGTAATGGGGTTGTCAGTCAATTCTTACTGTAACATTACAATCCCAGGATTGCAATTTCAGTAAAGTCTTGCTGTTCGGACCCTAGTTTACTTGTAAGTAGACCCATTATGAGCACTGTTCAGTACCCAATCAAACTCTCAATGCAGTGAAACCTAAACTTTCATTGCTGTTATGTAACATTTCTTTACCTGAAAAACAGGAGGGCCACTATAAAATATGTTAAGATTCTCTTCCTTGAATTCGTCCATTGCAGCATTACATGTACAATGTACTTATACAAAGAGACTTTAATCATCAAAGGGAAGGGAATAAGAAGGGACAGTAACGGCTCATTTATATATCCAGCACATAACCACTGCATTTTTAAAACTTGCTCATACATGTGTGGCAATGGTAGACCGGGTTACAGTTATTCCGAAGGTTCTTTAAATATTCCGAAGGTTCATTAATGCGATGGTTCGTTAGTCCAAAGGTTCATTAGTCCGAAAATGAAATAAGGTTTGTTATTCCGAAGGGTTCGTTAGTCCGAAAATGAAATAAGGTTCGTTATTCCGAAGGTTCGTTAGTCTAAAAATGAAATAAGGTTCTTTAGTTTGTTAGTTATTTTCGGACTAACGAACCTTATTTCATTTTCGGGCTATCAAACCTTCAGAGTAACAAACCTTATTTCATTTTCGGACTAATGAACCTTCGGAATAACGAACCTTATTTCATTTTTGGATTAACAAACCTTCGGAATGACGAACCTTATTTCCTTTTCGGAATAACGCCACAAATGTTCGGATTAACGAACCCTTTTTCATTTTCGGACTAATGAACATCTAGGTATGCGCAGTTTGCATGTTTTGGAATAACAAACCTTCAAAGTAATGAACCTTCGGAATAACGAACATGATGTCATCTTCCGGTCAGAGCGAAAGAGATTACAAATTTTCATGCGATGTATGCCTGAAGACAGGCACTGAAAAAGTGACCTTTGACCGTGAGAGGAATTTTAGAGTGGACTAAAGGGCCCAGCAAGTGCGAGACTACAGAGAATGCGCAATTTCCGTAAGCCCCATTCACTTGCACACAAACTTTGTGTGTCTCACGCGTACGTCGAACTACCTGCGATTAATTATCGGCATGCCCGGTCTTGTCCGGAAGCGACCAAGTGTGATGATTTCGGGAAAAGGAAAGGTGCTGCAGCAGCCTACACGTTCGGCGCCGCTTGGCCAGGCCTAGCCGGTGTAGGCTGCAGCAATCCAAGCAGACTGTACGACTAGTACTAGTAGTCGGCCGGCGGAGCTAGGGTGCTTCTTTCAGTAATTCTTTGGTCTACACCTGGTCCACCCCTGGTGCTTGTAAAAGCAGCTCTAAAATAGTGCATATTATTTTGAGCTGTGCCGTTCAGTAATTCAAAATTTTATGACTAAGTGCAGACCTGGTCCGGACCAGCGATTTATTGAAAGAGGTACTAATCATCCTGCTTTTACCTTTAGTATGCATCACCCCATAGAAGAATTAATACATTTTGGGCTGATGAGTGATGACACAACTAGTGCAGGTCACCCAAAGTCATGGAGAGTAAAAAGAAACAAACTCATAGGGGATATGAAATTCCTGTTGTGTTTATATCATATTAATTTATTTACAATCGGGAATAGAGCAAAAACCATCAACAGTATAAGTCGAAGAAAGAAATTCTCTCTTTTCATGTATTGTACATACTAGCCTTAAATAATTTTACATAGTGTGTTTGTTCTGATTACATAATACATCCAGTTATTGGACTTTGCTCAGTATTTCATCTCCTTGGTGTAAAAAAAAAAAGACTGAAAGCATCTAAGCCACAGCATCATTTTTACTACATGGCTGCATACTTGATGCCTTTTTTCTGTGAGATGACCAATTAAAGACGCTCAGTCGTGGGCTTTCATGGGGAATTGACACCATGGGTGCTTACCCAGTAATAGGTGTTGTCCATCACTATGAGTTTTATGACCATTATGCAATGCTCTGTATATTCCACCCTTTGCCCCATATGGCAAAGTCGTTATCTCACTTTCCCTGGCCCGACAATGCCCGAAGCAGGCCAAAGAATGTTTGTGGTGGGACAGCTTGTTTTGCTGTGCTCCAGAAATGTAGCTCTATTACAGGTATTTCCAGTGCTTTTCACAAAGTCTGGTGTCAGCAAATTATGATCCACTCCCCATGAAAGCCCACGACTGAATGTCTTTAATACCGTGTTTACACAGTGACTCGGCTCGAGTGTTGAATCCTCAAGCAGCGAAGAGGGCAACTGTGATCGTGTTTATACAAAGACAAAAAAGGCGAGTTCGACACGGCCCGCGGATCACGAACGGAAGTAGAATTGACGTCACAAATGCGGGAAATTTGCCTCCGACTACATTTTTCCACAACGTTCCCAACAAAATATGTTAAACACTGAACACCAAGAGTGAGGCTGGGTTACGTTAGTTATAAAGCTGCCATGGTGACAGCTCTATATTAAATATATGGAAGAATAAGTAATGCAAGGATCATACCAAATAGTGATAAACCATACAAATAATTTAACGAGCAAGAGTAGAATTTCACAATCCCTAAAAAGAGTATTTTTTACCTCAGAAAATCGAGCGAAGACAGGGGCACAGCAAGGACAAGAGAGCTATCTCGCGCAATACTGGATGCGGCTATTCCATGTTTGACCTAGGTCACGAGGGTTTGACACGGCTTTCTGTTTACACACGAAAAAATAGAGTCTGACTCGGCTCGCGGGTTGAAACCTGCGATTCTAGTGGATCAAAAAAGCGGTGTTCAACACGGCTCGCGGATCACACTGATCATGTTTACACAACATAAAATTGCCGTGTTGAGCACGGGTCACGTGTTGAACACCCCCCCCCCCCCCCCCCAGCCGAGTTACTGTGTAAACACGGTATAAGTGCCAGAGTAGTTCTGAAACTGGTTTCATTTTATGAATGGCATCTACAGAGCCTCACCTCTACACATCTCCTGCATAATTCTTTGTTGACATACTGCAGAGTTCCTTCCCACAAACTACAAAGCTTTTTCTCAAACAACTTCAGGTACCTTTCAGCTTTCCATGCAAGGGTTGTCATTGAGGTTGTCTTTTTGCATGGAGCATCTGCATGTCTGTGCATACAAGTCAGGGAAAAAAATACACGGGGGCTCAGGGCGAATTCGCCCCCGAAATGCCAAAAAGAGCCCCTGAAATTCTCATAGGCTCCAATGTAAACTGCAATTAAATGTAGAAAATTCGGGCGAGTGAGCTCAAAAAGTAGCCCTGGAAAAAAAAAATAATAATTTTTTCCCTGATACAAGTTGACCCTCTCATTTGAAAAAATGATAAAAACTGTAGGAATATAAGTTAATAGTAAATAGTGTATGTGTAATACATGCTGTTATTGGTTAGATTTGCATCACGTGACATGCAAAAATTTTGTTATAGTGCATGATTGCAAACTCCCCTGTAGGAATAAAAGGGAATTCACTTCCGAATCTTAGTGATGTCATAGCTATCTTGCGATCAGCTTCAATTTGAAGCTGATTTGGATTTTACTCTGACCATAAGGATCGCAGTTAACCAAAATTTTGATTATAGTATTCCTATCATTATTCTGAACTTCAAATACGATAATTTTACTTGTTTTAACTATCATATCTAATGCAAAATGTCATTTGTTCTAAAATCGGGTCGCAGTTAGATTGTTTAGTGTGCGGTGGGCTTTAGTCTTCCATTCAGATTTCAGTCCACTATACTGTGTTTTTACTGACCAAGGTTTGTGCCTGCAAGGCATTGGCTATCAAAGCTCATACATAATGTACAGTATCCAACAGAAGTGAGTACACCCTTTACAAAATGCTAAAACTCAAATGTAAATTCTTACATAAATGTATTACAACTATGATAGAGAAGAATGAAATTCTGTGACTGGTGTATTGATAGGAATTATCTCTTCCATAACAATAATATAATAGCTGAAGGATTTTGTTTAAATTTGTGGCAACAAAAGTTAAGCACACAGGGTGTAAGTGGATACTGTACATGTACCAGCAGAATGAAAATTACTTCTAAAATTACTTTTAAAATTTGTATGAAAATTGATGAGATATGAATTATAAAATGTAATCAGCATGGTAAAACTCAGATGGGGTGAGATACAAATAAAGCAAACAAGCTGCATATTTCAATCATTGGAAGTCTCATGCATGTCCTTGATCAACCCCAGACATGTACTCCTTTATGCGTTTATTCCTCCTCATCATCACCATTATCAGAATTAATCTTTACTTTTGTGCATATTTGACAAACTGGTTTATATGATACCTGCCATATTGTTTGCACAATATTTACTGTTATGTTAGAAAACTTCAAAGTTCACTCGTCCAAAGTCGTATTGGTTGATTGAGAGGAATCAGGTAGGGATTTTCATAATTGTTTCCCTTCTATTTACTGCTTGGTTCACATGGCTCCCGTAACAGGCTGTAAGCTTGGACTTCAGCTTATGGTTTTGAATTTTAAGGTCATCTTGTAATTATGAACTGTGGAGACACAAGATGGTTTGAGAAACTTAAAGGTTACGCATAGGTTTTGATAGGCCATCGAAAAGTTTTTGTAAGATTTTTTTTATTTTAGCTGCTCAGCAGCAAGATAAAAACAAAAGATATAGTGAAGTTCTTTCCTCCTCAAGTTGAATATTAGACAAATGAAAGGCGAAAAATACTTTTGATCCCGTGCCACGGGAGTGGACAACGTCACAAAGGCCTGCACACGCACAAAATTAACAAGAGTTGTGTTTACATGACAAGTACAGGGTATGAAGTGCTGTGATCATTGTGCAGTGAGCAGAGGGGATGCAAGGGTCCTAATGCAGATCACGATGTAACCGTTACATTGCGTTCATTTCATATATTTACATTGAAATTCACCAGAAGTCATAAATGAAATATCCCACAATTTCAAACATGTATTTTATACGTAAGGTGGGCATTGTTATACAAACAGTGCACAGTTGTGAGTGCGTTGGGGCGATGCGGCGCACAGTATGAGGGTGTTTGGTGCGAAACGCACGAGGCGCATTGCGCCAAGTGCGTTTTGCACCAAACACCCTCATACTGTGCGCCGCATCACCTCAACGTCACGAACGTTAAAACTGTGCATTAATTGCTTTATAAGACAGGTCTCTATATAAAGGTTATAGCACTTACCTTGAAGATTTAGGTACATGCATCTCCCATATTGTCAGACAATACGAAGAAATCAAATGGCTTCCTCCACAGACAAGAAAGGTTAATCACAGCTACATATACATGTAGTTCAAAAATAGTCTACTGTGTCGACCTATACTGGTTGAAAACTTGAAATGATGCAACACCAACAGTAGAACACTAAAACCTGAACTTTGATGTGAACGCATTTACAGTTATGGACATCATCATCTATAAATAAGAGTTTATTTGTTATAGATGTGGACCTCGCAGTTTGTGAAATTAAACTGATTACTACTGGAAGATCTACCAGTAGTTTCACAGATTTGAGGTGAACTCTGTCTCTGACTCTGGGATTGGGTTTGAATAGACTCTTGCTGGTAACGAAATTCACAGATCTCTTGGCTGCACTGTGAATCTTCACTTGTATTTGTTGTACTGGTATTGGTAATAGATCTGCATGTAGATCTTGTAGTAGACATAGGCCTAGTTCCGGTACTAGCTGAACGTTTTTTTCTTTGACTGAGGTTTAGATCTACTGGTACTGCCACGCTCAGAGTCAGACTGAGAGAACGAAGCTTTTGAGGTTGAGGAATGTGATGCATGCTGGTCATGATGGTACAGATTCTCTGACAACTGCCTTGACATCTCGCGTTTATGACTTTCGCTCGTTCTACTATAATGTTTAAGTGAACTCTCGCTGTGATGCCCGCTTACTGACATTATGTCACGGGATTGGAATCCGGCGGTATCAAGTGACGTGATGCATGTCGCACGGATGCAATGGTTTGTGTACAGCTTGCTGCAGTGTGCTTTCCTAGAGATCTCCTTCATCTTGTTTGATAATATGTTAACTCCAATTGGAGAATTGCAGTACCATGGTTCTCCTTCCCGTTCTGGCACTTTATCTTTGGGCCTTTGCCAGAGAAATGGACATCTTGGGTTGAGTTTGGAGAGGTAGAGAAGGAAGGATTTCACAGGGCATCTGTCAGATTCAGGAATCTCATACATAACGCCACAATTTGAAGATTCATCCTCATCCTCCCGATTATTCTTCGTAAGGTCATCACGCTTTGACACGAACCTCAATCCATTTTCATCGGTTTCAACTGTGAAATCTGATGGTGTCATTGACCGAAGGTTCTCACGACCTCTGTTGCAAAAATCGGTCATTAGGTCAAGGAAGACTTTGTTTTGTAACCCCAAAGGGGTACTACTATCCAACTGATCTGATGTTTGGATTCTCTCCATATCAGAAGAAGAAATTATTGGCTTGGGTTTTACATTACCTTTTCCCCCCTTCTTTAGCTTGAACAGTACTGCCTTGAAGACCTTGTTGCTCCTTGGAAATTTGGCATTATCGCAAATATCAAATTCACGCTCTTCCAAAAAGTGCCGTTGCACAGCGTATCGGATTGCTTGAATAGATCTTTTGGAAAATTGTGAGCCATCTCCTTTGCGAATTGAAGGATAGAATTTTGACAAGAAATCATCCAAACATTCCAATGAAATTCCTTCCAAATTTGTGTTAGTATAGTCGGCAAAGTTCTTCAGTCTTGAGTAACCAAACTTGATTGTTCTCTTGGTGCTTTTTGAAGTCGTTCCACTGATCAGTTCCTCAATTTCTTGCTCCGAGAGAGGCTGGAATTGTGGATCGTTCTTTTGCGTGGAGGCAGCCAGTTTTCTTTTCCCAGGTCTCATGTAAACAATACGCTCAAGCTATCGCTAGCTAGCTAGCTCTTGTACTATGATCAGTTAAGGGCCGTGTACTGATCGTCTGCCGTACCGCTTGCAAGACTGCATGTATTGCAGTTCCCTTCGCCGCGGCATGCCGCGATCTTCGCATCAGTAATTTTGACTCAGCCCTGGAACTTGTATAACCTCTTTCCATCGCGGTTAGATCAAACATGCCGACGATTAAAAAAAATTTGCATTGAGTTTTGTACACAAAAGGGAAATTGATGCATGAAAATTGCACAGTGCTGCACAAAAAATGCACGGCTGGAGAAATGAATAAAATTAAAGCATAAACATGTGACTTGCATACGCGACTGCCATTGGTTACATTCTTGAACCAGTCTTATAAAAAACTATATTTAATCACTTTCATGCCAATTTTCATTAGCTTCCACAACTTTACATGAGCTTTAAAGTCTTTTCAAAGTGTTAAACTACTGCGGTCATTATCAGTACTCAGAAATTACTTACTGTGCAGACACAATTAACTTCCAGGTTTTACCAACTTGTAAACCAACATCTTGCTTTAAAACTCCAAGCCCTTGTTATTTCAGTACCTTACAAATCTACTTCCTTGGTGGATTATTTCAAACTTTAAAGTGTCTCATAGTGATATTAGTTTTAGTAGTGATATTAGAACATAGCATGATAATCTAATACCCCTTTCACAACGGGCTCTTCCCCTTTACCTGTTGAAGTTCCCCGCTTAACTTTACCAGCACGCATTCCTCACTTCACCGGGGAAGAGACAAGTGTCGCTTTTTGCATTGGCTTCTCTTCCCCGGCGAAAACAAGACGGGCAATTGGGCTTTGCCGGAAGTACAGCAGGCTGGGGTCATTCAGCGCGAGAAATCCAATGGAAAGTTCTGTGGCGGAATCTCGGTTAGGCGGTAATGAGATATGACCTCTGACGTCATTAAGCGGGGAAATTCTCTAGTGTACCTTTTGCAGTGGCCAGTTTAAGCGGGTAAACCGTTTTCCCGCTTAAATTCTCCACCTCGCGAGGTGGAGAAGTTTCCCGCTTAAGTTCAACGGGGAAGTTCTCCACCTGCGCCTTTCACAGTGGGCTCTTCCCCTTTACCTGTTGGAAGTTCCCCGCTTAACTTCAACGGGGAAGAGCCCAATGCGAAAGGGGTATAAGAAGAAATGTGAAGAGATACATGTAGTACTAGAATTCATTTTCAAAGGATTTAGAAGAGTTAAATCAATATTTGCTACGTATTCACACTTCTTTTTACTCTTTGTACGTGTAATTGAATTACGAATCCAAGCATAGAGTTTTGTGTGAATGCAATTGTGGCTTTTGTATAGAAAAGCAGAAATCAGTATTATTTTTCCTCCTCTTTCATGACTCTTTTCTAGCCTTCAATTTTTATTGTTAGACTTTGCTACATGTACGCCTCCCCACGTCAGTATTTGAAAGGGAAAGATGTACTTTGGTCTAGAGTCCCTCGATAAGTTTGTGCTTGAGCAAATTCATATGTGCCTTAAATGCATATTGTAAATATGATATCCATAATTTTATCTCTCTCTCTGTGCTGTGCATTGTCATTTCACTGTCAGGTTCACTTTGGACAGTCTCTTAGTACACTAATCTCTAGATTCTTCAGTGTGAAAAAAAGAACTTGATTTGGAGTATTCGTGTATGTAACAGTTACAATCCAGCTTATATTAATTTCACTGGTCTGACTGCTTGTGAATTAATGGGATGGTAACAGCATTGTGCTTACATCGGATTCAACTGTGTGCCATTGGATATCACACAATGTAGATTCGTAAAAGATGCCTGTGTGTAGTTGTAAAAGATGTATGGATAACTAGAAAATGGGAAATTTTAGTCATTTTGTTTGAAGATCAATTAAAATAATGGATATCTTTAGCAGTGATATGAATCTTCATGGATCAGGTGAGTTTTGTTTTTTTTATCCCATCCAAATGCGGATATTTTTTAAAATTTTTTTTAAAGGAAATGATGAAATCAGTTACAATTTGTATAATGGTTCATGTACCTTGTCCCTTTCTTTCTACATCAAGCAAAACATAATTAATGCACTATCTCTGTCACTGGAAATCATTTAACCCATTCATGACAGAGAGTCCACATTTTGTGGTTTGGTCTAATAACTTTTGATGCACAGCCCTAAAAATCATACCAAATACATGAGCAGAAAGAGCAAAAAATTCTACACTTACTGTGCCCATTTTCGTTGCATCAATATTTGTTGTTTGATGCTGAAATTTTTTTAAAGGAAAATAAGCATTAAAATCCTTAAATTGGCAACGCGATGAAAATGTTAAAATTGCCATTTTCCCCTGCAAATTGGCAACTTTATGACTTCTCATCATACATTCTGTCAATTTATATTTATTTCAGATACATGTTTTATAAGAAAAATGTAGCAATAAAAGAAAAATGTTGGTGTTGCCAATTTGAAGAATAAAAGCTGATCAAATTAGGCTTTATATAATTCCTGTCACGAATGGGTTTTAATTCATACATGTACATATATACTACATGTAAAAGTACGTGTTAACCATATTCTGAGGGTCCACAGTCGACGGTCCACCCCTGTGATATTTCTCTCTCTCTCTCTCTCTCTCTCTCTGTTTTCTATCTCTCCCTCTTTCTTGCTCTCTCTCTGCCTGTCTCTGTCTGCCTCTGTCTCTATTTTTTCTTTCTATCTGTCTGTCACCCCCTCCCCTCCCCGCGCCTGCTCCTGTTGGTATTACACCAGCTTAAAACAGATGTCTTACTAATAATATGATACCAATGCCAATGAAGAAGATTTTAAAACAACCGGGGGGGGGGGGGGGGGGAGGGGGAGGTGTTCCACAAAGCTGTGTGTAAAGTTACGTGTGGCTTTAAGAATGATTTAACTATGAACAGCCAAATGGAATGCCCAAAGTTCTTCCTCTGTTTTAACAAAGTGTGACTGTATTTCCCATTGTCTTAATTGAATTGTTGGAAAAAAAAACTATGCTTCACATTAAAATGTTTTGTTAATGATAACGTAAATCTACATAGATATTTCAACTTTAGCTTTGTGAAACACCCCCCAGGATTGTATCTTTAGGACCTGGCTGTGTCTACTAGTACTCTTCAGGGTTGCTTCTGTCTTGTTAACATATTTTGCCATATGATGCAAGCTGTGATAATACCAGTAACTTCTTCATATAAATTACATTAAAGGTGCATTCACACACAAGAGGAATTGAAATTTGAATTGTGATTCAAATCGCGATCCAACTTTCAGTTTTCCTGTGATCGTTCACACATGAGGAAAGATCGAAATTCTAATTGCCATTTGGTTTTTTACCATTCACACACACGAGGAAGCAACGAAAACAGGCAGGAGAGCCCACAAACTTCTCCGCATAAACTTCTGTTAAACACAATCTCAACGGGGAAAATAAACATGGACAGTAGAAGGGCTACAGAAAGTACTGCAACAAACATTGAACAAAGGTTCACATTTTTTATATTTAAAAATACTTCCTGTGGATATCATACTTTGAAACTTTCAGACTGGTATTTTTACACTATATAACCCTTATGTTTATCCCATTTTCAAGTAACAACACAAGATTTTTCTAAATCATAACAATGTTAACCAATGTCTTTAAACTTTAATTCATTCCTGAAAAACCTCTGAGTGCACATTTAGTAAATTCTTAAGATTTGTGGAAGAATCAAATTTAGGGTCACTATATATAGACCACCTCCCACAAATATGCCTCATAAACCTCTGTGTACACATGCATGCACCTGTCATAAATAACTGTAATAAATAATCACTGTTTTTCCTCATGTTTCCAAGGGGTAAATAAAGATTCTGAAATTTATTGCCTTTGAAATCCTAGTGGGATAGGTACATACAAATTACTGTAAGACATAAAAGTGTATCATATTAGCCTTGTATTTTTCAGTAGATTTTTTTTTTCAATCGTTTAACATGAACATGGAGGGAAAATTCTTTTGGACCCATCAAGGATGCTTGTGATTGACAGAAACAGAACTGTCAGAAATTTTTTAAAGCCCTGTAGTGTCAGTCAGACACCCCCTTTACCAAATCAGCTTGGCAGATCTCATTGTTTTTAGGAGATAATTGGTAAAAGATGTTCATTATTGTAATAACCTGCGACCCTTATCAGCTGTGCAGAATGATGTAGATCCCTGGCTGTGATGTAAGATATCTTGTTCCCCTTTTATTTTGTTTTCCCATCCTGTCTTTCAATGTGTAACTTTTTTTTTTTTATTAACTCCTCTACATAAGTACATGTACTTAAATATCTTATGGAATCACCTTATTGTCACAAACTGGTACCAACTTGCCATTATCCTGTGCTTGGCCTTTTAACGGAAGCAGTGACATCCTAGTCTTTCCTGGATAGTAAACAATGCTCTTCATAACCCTTTTCTGTAATACTACCCTTATACTCTCCGGCCTATGTGGAGTGATTAAGACCACCCAAGGGAGACAAGAAAGGTGGCCTTTATGAGCAGGTGGTGTTTAAGGTCAGGTTCCTCTAACATAGGTTTCAGTGGGAAAAACTATTCGAGGGGAACAAAAATTGAGGTCTTTATGGCCAGGTGTTCCTTCTATATAAGCGTTCACTAAAGCAGGTTTGACTGTAGTTCAGTGAAAGTTTATAAAGGTCATACCAGTCCAGAATTAATGTATTACACATTGTAATGGTCAGTGTTGGGTGTCTTGAGACATGTCTCGGTCTCGAGACATGTCTCGAGACAGTGATTGTGTGTCTCATGTCTCGTCTTGGTCTCGGACGCTAATGTCTTGGTCTTGGTCTCTGTCTCGAAGGGAAATGTCTCGTGTCTCAGAGGCCGAGACATCGGCGAGACACTAAAAAAGAGCTCAAGTTTGACGAGTTAATCTCACTGCTTTACTTCAATCTGTAGAATAAAATCACATTGTTTTCATTCTGAAAGTAAAAAGAACCCGAAAGAGAGCAGAGATTCAGAGTTGGATACCTTGAAATACAGTTTATAGATTTTTAATTTTTATTTAACAATCAGAGAATACATACCAAAGTACATGTACATACACAGAAAAAAACTAGAAGTTAACAAATTTCAGAATTGACATCCGGGCGCCCAACGACTATGTTACAAAAATGGCAAAAGTCCCACATCTGTAAGCCCCCCCCCCCCCCCTGCATTATACTCAAGCATTTACAGTGTTGGGTGTCTTGAGACATGTCTTGAGACAGTGATTGTGTGTCTTGTGTCTCGTCTCGGTCTCGGACGCTAATGTCTCGGTCTCAGTCTTGGTCTCAGCTGTTCTGAACACAAGTGTCTCTGTCTCGGTCTCTGTCTCGAGGATCATTGTCTTGGTCTCTGTCTCAGACCCAACACTGGTAATGGTGTATGAATATCAACTTTATAACTCTACAATTTCATTTTGATAATCTCTTCAAATAGTAAAGCACTCTGTTCAGGGTAAATCTTAATTTTATGTATAAGAATTATGACAGGAGGATATGATTTAGAATGAAGTAGGATATCACCATGTTGAATTCAATCTGATTTGCAAACTTTTTCATGTACATTGCACATTTTGATACTCTGTACTTTTAAAACAAGTACTTAACTCATGAAATGGTTTATACACTCACAAATAAAAAAGTAAGAATAAAATTGGTGAACAGAATCAAGGCCAAACGCTAGTTTTGTTACATGAAAGTAGATCCTGTTTTACTTTGAATGCTACGTGGGTATACATGTGCTTTATGAGATTATGGGTAGAGGTGATTTTTTTAGTGGTGAGATTTACAGGTAAACTATTTTCTGGCTCGATTCCAAGCACATCTGTTTGGCCCATTGACTTGCTGCAGTACAAGTTTAATGCAGTACCCCTGGATGTGTAACAAAGCTCGCTCCAGAGCTTGACAATAAAGTTTGGTGTTTCTAGAAGTTCAGATATTGTGCATTCACATCATAGTCTGGCTGCCCATGATTTCCCAGAAGAAATGTATTGTTCTGTGCCTTCTGGAACTGAGATGTTTGCAATGTAGTGGAAGTTTTAGTCAATAGAGCTTTCAAATCAGTATAATGTGCATGCTGCTTCCTGTAGCATGGAAGTTACAATGCAAAGTGAAGAATGGGGGACAAATATCAGTTTGATTTCAATACAGACTGCTAGTCAGGGTTGTATTAGTGTAGTTATTGAAGCTATTCAGTTGAATTGCATAAATAATTCCTTTTAGGTGTATTGTAAAGGCTGTATCTCACTGGCGGAGACATTACTGTCACTGCCGTGACTGACCAGTCGCAGAGACCAAAAAATGGCTTGCGCTCTCACCAAGGCGTGACTTCTAGGAGATGCCCCATAGATGTCTCCAGGCAAGGTGACAACCAATTTGCCCAAAAATAGCGGAGCATCGCCACGGTGTCTCCACAAGGTCTTCTCAGTCGTAGAGACGTCTCTGTGACGTCTCCTCCCAGTTGCAGTGACGTCTCCGCAAAGTAGGGTAAAATTAGTCTCTGCAACTGATGGAGACATCGCGGAGACATCTCCGAGATTTGCTGGAGACTGGAAAAAGTCTAAAAAACTGAACATGTTTAAATTTTCTGCACCTCCCCAGAAACTGGCTAGTCTCCAGGCCAGTGAGATATCCTCTTTAGTTACAAAGGTGATTTAGAAAGTCTAGATTTGTGATTGGAAGCTGGGAGACACATAGTCTCCCCATTCTCAGTCCATTGCAACCCCCACTTTAAAAAAACAAAACAAAACGGCTGAATAGTATAATACATTTCAGTATACATCTGTATGTACCGGTATGTATAATTCTGTGAGAACAAAGCTCAGATGAATGTTTACCGGTATATCCAGCACCATTTTACAGGATATGTGTTATGTGTTTGATTATCTTACGTCATTTTTGACCAAAGCACTAAGTTGGTTTTTATGCATAGGTTCATTTAATCAGAGGGAACACAACTATAATGTTATAAAAAAATGCATGACAGCTGGAAATTTTGGACCTACAGATTTTTATGGTGGAAGGAAGTTTGTGGTACTCTCCCCCCATACATGTAGTGTGGCCAAATGGATCATGTATATACATGTACACGACAGTTTTGTTCCTTTGATGATGCTTCTCAAGAAAAAGACACCGTGTATTTTGGAACACCCAGGCACCTGTACACTGTGGCTCATGGCCTGAACTTTCAAAGGATAGACCATGGTAACATTGAAGTAGACAGGTAGCTCCTATTATTAAAGATCATTTCTTAATGTTGAAACTTTCATTAATACAATGGTAATGCAGCAATTTAATTGAAAAGCCAGGAAATATTCATTTAGTGGATTAGATGAGAAATGATTGACACAAATCACTTTTCCATGAAGTGCCATTTCCTGTTTACCTAAGTCATATAATCCTTTCCTACCCAGAATTAACACTCACAGAAATGCCTTTTTCATTATTGTTCTTTCAGATGTGGCTTCGTTGGTGCCACCAATGGAAACGTGCTTTCCTGCCAAGCTAAATGTGAGACAAAGCAGTCAAGTAGAATCACCCACTATCATGGCATCTCATCTTACTCATGATGTCTACCGCAGAAAAACAGCATTCTTGCGAACGACCACTTCCTACCAGGGAGGTGGGAGGCTACCAAGAGCAGCGGCAGGTAACCAACGTCGGAAGAGTACTCTACCACGTGGCAGGGAACAAGAGAGCACAGACTCAGAGAATGAACCAGGAAGGCGATACAGAGGCAGGCACATCTCTGGCAATGTGAGAAAACACAAAGTGACAGCTAACTATCTCATGGCATTCAGGAACTCTATTCCAAAGTACCAGTGGAGTGGGGGGAATCTCATCATCAGACACAGGATGAGTGTTGATGATGGACTCTCTGGTGTTGATCTGTCCAGAACAACACCATTTGACCTGTGCATAACTCTCCTGTCCCTCCTTGAGAAGTTGTGCTCTAGTGAAGCAATGAATGCAGCTCACAGAAACTCTCTCAGCCTCTTCTTAGCACCACAGCTGACAAACTTACTTGTGAAGATTGATCACAAATGCTCTGGTGAGAGCATCAACTTGGATTATAACTGGGGGCCGGAACTCCTTGGAGCTCTGAAGAGACTGATTCTGCGTATTGTATTGAAGGTTTGCCTGTACAGTCTGACACAGCATCAGAAAATTCAAGAGCTGTCTTCCAGTGGGTTGCTGCAATCGCTCCTGTCTGAGGCCAAGAGCTCTGCTCAAAAGATCATGCACACTCTGTCAGAAAGGACTAAGGAGAAAGAGGATGATTTTGCTCGAGATGAGGCAGATGAACCTGAGGTGTCTGACTCTGTGTTTGAAGGATCAAGTGATGACCAAGCATGTACGCATATGAAGGATTCAGCCATTAAGAAGTTAGAGATCAATGCCGCAAATATGACTTACATCAGTGAAATTCTCCAAGGTGTGCTTCTCCTCCTTTCGTACGTGATGTACAGTTGCCATGACAACCAGACAGTTTTGACGCAGGGATTAGCAATGCTGAATGAGTTTGAAGAAAATGGAGGATACCAAATCTTCCTCATGGTGATTGAGGCAATGGACAGTATGCTGTCTAGCGGTGAGGATGATGGTGAGAAGGTTCGAAATATCAAGGACACCATCATCTCTTTGGTAACATGCATGTGCAAACTTACCACTGCTACAAAGAAGGCCAAGCTGGAGTACCTTCATAAATTCCAGTGCCTGAAGAGAACTCACAGTAATTGTGATTACAGTCACTACATGCATCACCATCACAGCATGTTAGGAATGACCTACACTGCCTTTGAGGAAGATAAGCATGGTCACTCTGACTCTGGTCATGTAGCAAGTGGTGGGTTGATGGAGAGGAGTCCTATCAGGGCTAACAGGAGCAAGTGCTGCATAGCCACAGTAGTGGATATGGTCTTGGAGTTGATTTCTAAAGTGCAATGTCGAGTAACCCTTGTGCGGTTACTTGGAATGTTGGAACAAGGTGGGATCTGTTGTTGTATACCTCCACATGTTATCCTCAGCAAACTGTTGCATTCCATCGAAAATAGATCTCTAGCGTTGTCCAACTATCTGCTCAGTGTTATAGCGAAGCTGATCTTGGAACAGTTGCGTGGCGGAGAGAAGGCTGAAGCAGTTCCAGTTGACCTTTGTCCTGAGTGTGTCCAGTTGGATGCAAGGAATAAAATGACAGGCAGCCAGTTGGACATGGGAAACATCACTGATAGTAGAACTAGTGATAGTGCAATTGGGAGTGATGGTAGCCTCCAAGATGGTGATATCACCAAGTCCCGATGGCAGGTCTTAGGAACATATGCCAATTTGATCACCAGTGGCGTGAATGAAGCCTTGAGTGTCCAGGTGGCCAGGCATCTGCTGCATCTTGTCAAACATGGTAACTACCACATCAAGCAAGAACTATACCTCCATGTCTACCTTCCATGCTTTGAGTCTTCAAGCCCAATAGGCCCAGAGGAGTCTGCTGGATCAACTCCCAGGTTGCCATACCGTATCACTTCATCTACTGTCTTGGAATACTGCTTCAGTGCTTTGCCTATCCTCTTGACCTCTACCTTTGCCCAGGAATTGTTTCTTAGCCAGGGAGGTCTGAATCAGCTCCTACATTTGCTGCAGTTGGACACTACAAGACCTCATGTTCTACAGGTGTTTGAGGTCATCATCCTATCAGGTGATGAAGAGAAAACGAGGAGAGACAGGAGTAACACAACAGATAGTGGACTTAGTGCAGCATCATCTGTGACTACAGCAAGCTCTACTTCACAGGTGAGGTATAACACATCACGTTGCAAGAGAGACCATGCAAGCACTGTTGTCAGTGTCCTGGATGCCTTCACAGGAATTGTCCAAGAAGTTATCCCTGAGGACCTACACTCTAAGAGTGACAATTCCGATAGCA
This sequence comes from Echinometra lucunter, assembly GCA_029962745.1. Lineage (NCBI taxonomy): Eukaryota > Metazoa > Echinodermata > Echinoidea > Camarodonta > Echinometridae > Echinometra > Echinometra lucunter. The sequence goes on from CM057152.1 coordinate 12,451,916, forward strand.
GTAGCTATCATAATCAGTCTGGAGGGCTACATGACCGTTCCATTGATAGACTCCTATCGTCCTATGAGATAGTGGATGAACCATATGAAATTATGGCACACCAAAGCATCGAGTCAGTACTAGGCACTCTTCATGAAGGAGTGCCAGCCTTGCCTGAAAGAACAATGCCCTTGTCAGACAGCAACAGTTCAGACTCCTCTCAGACAAACACAATGACGCCAACCAAGCTCTTCATGCCAAAGGATAGTATCAGTATTCTACCAGATGCAAGACTTGCCATGGCCAGTGATGTTTGGAGGACTTGTGCTAATCTCATAGTGTACAGTCAAGGTTTCTCGGAACATTTTATGCAGAGCTCTGTGGCAAACCAGATCCACAAGATCTTGAATGAATCATTCCTTGCCCTAGCCCAGATCACCAAGGAGTGTGAGGTGTTAGAGATCAATCTGGAGTCTCTCCAGGACTCCTCGAGGAACTACTCTGAAGATGAGATCAACAAGAGAGACAGGTTCCATATCATGCTAAGCATTGTGGGATCTCTGATGCGTATACAACTCAAACTATGCAAAGAAGTAGCTGCTGGCAAGTTCGAGGTAAGCATAAATCATAACTTTGTAGAAAACCTTAATAATCTATTGAACATATTCCCATAAGGCTGGTAAATGTTAATTGTTTCGGTGATATTGAGAGGGAAAATGCAGGGATTTCTGGTTAACAGAGCATATGGTTTGTTTATACAGGCTTGTTCACATTAAGCAACAAACTCTTGCCATAAACCCACCTTTTTTATTCTAAATAAGGAAGAAAAAAAAATGAAACAATGTGGGAAAAATCAGCCATTTTGCATCCTGGCAGTGGAAAAGGTATGGACCAATCAAATTCCTATGGAGTTATTGGAAAATATGAAATCATAAGTTTGCGCAACTTGTGGTTCAACCTCTCTTTTATTTGAGCACGCTTGAGCATGGTTTATGGAAAGGCGCTATATAAATACCAATATAATAATATATTAGTTTGAGTGTGTTAATTCACATGTTAATGCATGTCTCATTATCGCAAGTGGCACTATAAAAAAAATAAGCAGGATTTTTCCCCAGGGGTTTGGCTCTGGATATCTAAATGAGCCTTTCGTATTCCATGTGCCTTTGTCGAATTTACCAGTCATTTGTATTACTTCAGTTTGTATTATCGATTATCGAAGCAAATAATATTTGGAGGCCATACCATGATAACAAAAGTGTCAGGAGATAACTTCTTTGAAACTGAATCAAAATAGTCATGAGCACTCATTTAACAGTAATTTCTAGCTTACCTGAACTTGACAAGTGCCCTCTTTAAAAAACCTAAGAGAAGTAAAGTAAAATCTTGAAATACACTATTTGGAACATACATGCCAAAAGGTTACTGGGATAATAATCCTTAGGTAAGCATGTTTACTGTTTGGTGAAAGCATGTTTACAGCGTAATCTTTATAATCTGTGTTTTAATTACCCAAGCCTTCCTGTAGAAGTACTTGGTTGAGTATGAATTAAATGGATGTTTTTGTGGTTTGGGCAAAGTCCCAACATTTATTTGTTTGGGATGGCGATTTGCTACACGTACTTACATATTCCAATGTTCAAAGTACATGTATTGGTTGCTTACAGTAAACTTCAGTTCTGGTCGTGCGACAACAGTATGATAGAAATTATTTCAAAACCATTGGAAAAAGTTTATTGAGTAGTAAATGAAAATTGGTTTGTTCAAGCTCATCAAAATTATGAGATATTGACTCAGTCTAGCTGAAAATCACATGCAGTACACAATAAAGTGGGTGTATGGGACTACAAGCAATCTGCAGGCCAAATACCTCAGCTGTTTCTTTTCTTATTTCAATTTTTCTTATTTCAATTTGAGTGCATTTGAAGAGCAATCTTTTTCAAGTGACATTTTCAATTTTTGTTGCAGTATTCTTCAAACTGACATAAGAATTCTGATTAGAAAATTGAAAAAAAAAAAAAATTTACTCATCCCAGAACTCAAAACATCTCTTTGAAGGAGCTAGTTATTGACTGTAGTCATGAAATAACCGATATGGTAATGTGCTGCAAGGTAATGCTTGTAAATGTTTCTTGTTAACAAAGAAATTCACTTTCCTAAAGAATAGAACAGTGTTTGAAGATTTTGAAGAGTGACTGTTAAATTTAACCTTTCTAGTTTGTTTTAAGGCAAGTTTTTTTTTTTTTTTTTTTTTTTTTCTAATTTTCATGCTCTTCATGTGCATAGGATGAGTTCACATAATTGTGAGATAACACACAAACAAATGTTTACTCATTCATTAAAGTTCTGAATTATCTTGTTGATACTGGTAAGCTCTAGATTTTTGTTGACGTCAGAACGGAATGTAACCACACAGATAATCTTTTGGTAGTGTTATAAGATTAAAAACCATTGATTGGAAAATCACGAGTGTACATACAACATACCTTTATGTTCCCCCAATATTTGATCAGATAAGGGGGGGGGAGGGGTGGGGGGTTCAAATGTACAATTTCTTTTCAAAGTCAGGAAGTTGCTCTTTTTGTGGCTAAGGATGTTATGTACATTCATAGATAAGACATCAAGCTTACAGGCCTTATAGTGATTACACAATGGTAAAAAAAAAATTAATATATGATCGAGAACAGAATTCTAAGAAGTAAAAATTTGATGATTTTCAATCGAAATCAATGCATTTTGGCTAATTTTCTCATAAAAAGTCAAGAGTTGACCAGAAAATTTGAGTATGAGGTATTACGTCAAAGTGGGTACCCAGCTTCGCGCATTGCAGTTGTGCTGCGTGCTAGACTGTACAATATGTATTATACCTTGCACCCATTTTGCTAGAATTGGGCAACATGGTACCCACTTTGACGTCATTTTGACGTCAAAGTGGGTACCCAGTTGAAACTGGGTCACAGCTGAGGGGTCAAAAATATCCTGAAATCTTACCACATTTGGGGGTTTCCTTGGCAACACGACTTTTTAAAAAACTTTAGGCCGATGATTTTCTGCTAATGAAATCATGCTCTTTTAAATGCAGTAACATTGTTTCAGCATTGGGTACCCCCTTCAAATTTTAATGATAGCTTGCAACTAGCTGAAAGCCTGAAAGTAATTACATGTATTCAATTCAATTCAATTCAATTCAATAACGGTTTATTTAAAACATGCCTCGCAGCCAAAGGCTGAATAAAAACATGTGTACAATTTACAATAGAAAAATACTTAAATACAAACATGCAATGACATAAAATTACTAGAACTTCTTATTGTAATGCAAGGAAATAAATTGTTGCAAGGAAATCAATTGTAAATTAAATCATAATTGTATTGAACATAATAAATATTAAGTATGCAAATTATAAACACTATAATGAGGCACATTATACATGCATGAATAAAAAGTATTAGAAAAGAGAAGATGGGGAAGGATAGAGACAGCATAGGGAGACAGACAGAAAAAGTGAGAAAGGGGAAAGGGTAATTAAACGGAGATATAAATAGAAAGTACAGAGAGAGGATTGGGCCAGAAAGATGAAGATTAAACAAAAGGTATGCATGTATGACAAGAAATTATGTACAGGGTAGACTGAGTGGGCCAAGGCGTAGAATGAGGATGACTATCCTAGCAAATAAAGAAAACTATATCAGTCATGTCGTCGGGGGGGGGGGGGGGGGGGCAACAAATTTATCTAGTTCTCGTTTAGTAAATCTATGAAGTAGGGGATGGGACTATTTCGGAATCGGCTGGTTTTGCATTTGAATTGATTGTACTTAGGGATTTTCCTTAGCGAAATGTCTAGCCTTTTGGGAGGAGGGAGCCAAGTTCTGCAGTGTGGATTAATTGTAAGAGATTTAGCGAATTTTTTAGCAAGAATTTTCCGTCTAGAATCCAGAGTTTCAAGGTTGATTGTTTGGCAAGCATCTTCATACGACGAGTAATTACGTCCTAGTATAATTCTGCAGACTCTTTTCTGTACTCTTTCTAGGTCAGCGATCTGTTGTTTGGTCAAAGCCCCATTGAAAACCGGTGTGCAATATTCTAATAAGGGACGGATATATCCAACAAAGACAGTTTTTAGATCTTCAACAGGCATTCCATATTGCTTGAGTGATCTGAACATATAAAGTTTCCTATTACACTTCTTTAGAATTTCACCTACATGTTCATCCCATTTCAAATTTGACTGTATTGTTACACCCAGTATCTTGGCGGAAGTGACGAATGCTAGAACAGATTCACCAATGTGTAGGTCATTACGAACAGGGGGTGTTTTCATGAAAGTTACATTCATACCAAAGCACTTGGAGGGATTCAATTTCATATGGTTATTTGTCGACCAATTTTGCAATTCATTGAGACATTCTTGTATTTTGGGGGGTGATGATATTACTCTACATTCTGCCAAAGTTAGGTCATCAACATATTTGAAGTAAGGAATAGTTGAAGAATTACATGCGTCATTGATCATAATCAGAAATAGTAACGGACCTAGTTTTGTACCTTGCGGTACTCCTGCATTATTTTCCAAACATTGAGATATTTTACCCTGATACTTAACACACTGTTGACGACACTGTAGGAAATCAACAACCCACTGAATTAAGCATGGTCGTACATCAAGATCAATCATTTTACGGATAAGGATTGTATGGTCAAGCCTGTCAAAGGCTTTTAAATACTAAAATCAGTACACACAATAGTAGAAATTGATTTACTTTTTTCCGCATTTTCAAAAAGACAATGAAGAAGTTGTACCAAATAGTGAGTAGTGGAAAGTCCAGTCCTATTACCAAACTGACGTGAATCAATGTGTTTTTCAATGTCTTGCAAAAGCCATTTTGCCACAAAACATTCAGCTATTTTGGCAAAGTTACTTGTGAGAGCGATTGGTCGAATTTTGTCAATAGACGCGGGCAGTGCCTTAGGTATCGGGGTGATCTGGGAAAGCTTCCATTGATGTGGTACAACCCCAAGTTGGAACGAAGTGTTCAAGATATCAGTAAGGGGCACAGACAATTCAAGAGCAAATTCCTTTACAACTCTAACAGGTATGTCATCCTTGATCCCTGCTTTGGAAGAATTTAAGTGTTTAAGCTTTCGAAGTACTTCCCATGGTTGGACGAGGGGGCACTGACTTGGAGATGGTAAGTACGCAGGAAGGGAACCTCTGTCAAGAGGAGGGAGATCAGCTGCTATGGAAATGAGATGTTTGTTGATAGTAGCAGCTGCTTCTTGGTGGAGTGAAGAGTCATTGGCGTCAATACCAGGAATCGCAATGAGTGTTGGTGCATCATCTCGGTGGGTAAGAACTTTGATTTGGCGATACCACCCTGCTGGGTTTTCTTTCTTGAGGTTATGAACACGCGTGTTGTAATACTGACGCTTAGCATTACGGATAGAACGAATGACCTCATTCCTTAGGCGACGCCAAGTGAAAAGGTCACTTCTAGCAAAAGCTTCCTGCCTTCTGATAATTGTTGACTTGATAGCTGGGGTCATCCAGGGCTTGTCTGTGCTGTGGAGCCGAACTTCTTTTACAGGTAGGTGTTGGTCTAGTTCTGACATGATCGTAGTATGCAATATATTACACTTTTCTGATGGATCTTTTGCTTGCAAGAGCTCATCCCAAGACTGATGTGTGAGCCATTGGCCAAAAGATCGTATTCCACTGTCTTTCAAAGGTCTGACTAGCTTTCGCCGAACTGTGTTCTGTGGTCGATCGTGGTAGGTATAGATGGGAGACCACAAAACACTATTGTGGTCACTCATGCCGACAGGGGAAACCAATGATACTGGAGAGTAGAACTGATGATAGTTGGTGATAATCTTATCTAGTATGTTAGCTCCTCTCGTTGGCTGGGTAACAACTTGTTTGAAGCGGGTGTTATACAAAAGCGGTCGAATATCAAGGTCGTTGAAGTCTCCAACTAGCGAGATTCCAGAATCTGGATAGTTCATCAGTAGATTATCTATTGTAGAGGTGTAGTGATCTAAATATTCGTCAGCATTCGGCTTTCCGGGTGGATAGTACGTAACACATACTATTATACAAGATATTCGTCGTGGTAAACGCGGAGGGCGGAGCATTATCCACAAGGCCTCAACATCATCTGGAACATCAACTTGTAGAATTCGTGGATTTAGTCTATGTCGTGCGTAAAGAGCGACTCCTCCTCCTTGCCTTCCTATCCTAGGTCTAGAAAACATAGTGTAATCTGGTATCAACAACATTTCGAGTGGTGCATCCCGGGTTATCCAGGTTTCTGTAATTGCTAGAACATCACTATTATGACTTCTGGTAACAACATCAAGTTCATCTAGCTTATTGTTAATCGATCTAACATTAGCCAGGAAAACTCGAGGAAGATCGTATGGCATAGAAGCAGGTTTGCACATCTCCAAATTTCTTAGGTTCTTTGGGTTGCTCCCCTTGAGAATTGGAGGTGGGTGTGACAAACGTGATGTCACAATGACTGATAAGACACAGTAGTTCATTGGAAATATGCATTAGACCAAAGAAACTATTAACAAAACAAACAAGGAGGTAAATGTAAATGTATGTATACCTATCTAAGAGTTTCAATATGTATACTCTACATTCAAGCAATTGTGTAAAACTGTGCATTGGTGATTCCTTAATGTTCCGATTGCCTGGATATCTTAGGATCACCTTTTGTAGAGAGGAGGAGAAATGAGCAATTTGCCTTTAAATTGGAAGTACATGTATTATATCAAGGTCCTGGAAAATTTCTTTATCATAGTTTCATCTTGTCATACACACGGTATTCATTGGATAAGAACTTGTGTATGCGGTTGTGATCTGCATTATACTGTACCTGTATTTCTGTAGGAATGGATTGAATGTGAAGCCAGAGTAATTTCTTTATCATGGTTTCATCTTGTCATGCACACTGTATGCATTGGATAGGTCATACATGTATCTCTGCGATTGTGATCTGCAAATTGTTCTGTACCTGTATTTCTGTAGGAATGGATCGGATGTGAAGCCCCCCCCCCCCAAAAAAAAAAAAAAAAAAAAAAAATCCTTAAATTATTGATGTGATGGAAAGTTAAAAATCAATGTTTATCCATGCAAAATTACAACTTTTGAACCTCTCGACATATTTTTTGTCCATTTGTATTTATTTTAGATTCATCACTTTACATGTATAAGAATGATGTAGCAAAGAGAGAAAGATACTGGTGTTGCCAATTTGAAGAAGAAAAGTCTGATTTGATAAGGCTTCAAATAATTCCTGTCATGAATGGGTCACGGCACTATGCATGATGGTGGATTGGACCATTATTCCAGAAGCCATCTTATGAATATGATTTTTTTTACTCTGTAACTTGGCTTCTTGGGATTGCTATTTGTAGGGAGAAGGAATGACTCACATACTACGCAATGTGAAACACCATCTGACAGAATCAGAACTGTTAGGGTCCAGTCTAGGAAGAACTGTGGCTGACACACTGCTCAAGCTAGCCCAGCTTGAACCTCTGGATGCATCCCAGTACCAGATCTGTAGCCTCTCAAGAAATTCAGTAAGTGTTTACCGGTACAAGTTAGATTTGCTTGATTTTAGACCAGGACCTATATTCTTTTAACTGTGCAAAAGCAAGCTTCAAGAATTTTTTTTGCTAGAAGGCATGATACATGTTAAATGTCAGCAACAGCTAGGCCTACAAAGTAGGTAGTTTTCATACTGAATAAAAATTAAGTTGATTAATGCATTTAACTTTGATATATATCATTCTTCTTGTAATTCCATGTACCAAATGTTTGGTACGTTACTTGTAATTTCTATTGTCTTACAAGAAATCTTTGCAAAGTGAAAAAAATTTGAGCTGTGACTTAAAGCATGAAAACTTAATGTATTTGGACCGGTCGACAAATTTGTAAAATTTGGTATCAATTCATATGATATGACTGAACAAAATAGGTGGTTTAAGCTGAAATCTTGGAACTGAATCTGAGGAACTAATGCTCTACATTGTGTGGCTATTTTATTCCTATTTAGCCTAAGGATGGGGGTGTAGATGGCTTGAGCTGGAATCTGGAGGAGCTTCAAGAAGCATCAGATGACCAGAGCAGTGAGCTGAGTGATCTCTGGAGCGCCGAGGGAGGTTATGAAGCGGACAGTGAAAGGGATGAGAGAGAAGATGCCTTGACAAGTAAGACCAAAGCAGTGTTTGAGTTTGAGTTTGAGTCTCTTGTTTCAGTGAGTGTCTGATGATCATAGCAGTGAATTGAGTGATGTATGGAGTGCCAAGGGAGGCTATGAGGCTGACAGTGAAAGGGACGAGAGAGAAGATGCCTTGACAAGTAAGACCAAATCTGTGTTTTGAGTTTGAGTTTGAGTTTGAGTTTGAGTCTGTTTTGACAAACAAATTCCAGTGAGTGTCTGATGATCAAAGAATTGATTAGAGTGATCTATGGAGTGCTGAGTGAGGTTATGAAGCTGACAGCGAAAGGAACGAAAGAGAAGATGCCTTGATAAGTAAGACCAAAGCTGTGTTATCAGTTTTAGTTTCCTGGTTTGTTATGATAAACAAATTCAGTAATACTGAGTGTCTGATGACCAGAGCAGTGAGCTGAGTGATCTCTGGAGCGCCGAAGGAGGTTATGAAGCTGAGTGAAAGGGACGAGAGAGAAGATGCCTTGACAAGTAAGACCAAAGCTGTGTTTTGAGTTTGAGTTTGAGTCTGTTGTGACAAACAAATATTGAGTGTCTGATGATCATAGCAGTGTGCTGAGTGATTTATGTAGCACCAGGAGAGGTTATGAAGCTGACAGTGAAAGGGATGAGACAAACTGCATTGATAAGTAAGCCTAAGACTCTATCTTTACATTAAGTCTGATTTCTGATGTAATAGAAATAACACACTCATCTCTAAGCTCTTATAATGTAAGTGATCTGTAGAGTACTATGGCAGGTTATGAAGCTGATTGTGAGAGAGGTGAGATAGGAGATTTATTATAAAGTATGAGTATTTTTATTTGGAGGTACAAGCCTATTACCACTGTATAAAAAACCCAACAAGAATGATAATGAAGCATGATAATAACGCCCTACCTACACTACATGGATATAAGAGGTTGTTTCTATTATTGCATAAATGGACAATATATGAGGCTGTTTCTATTATTGCATAAATGGACAATATTTCGAGAGCACTTTAGAACTGAATAATTGACTACCTTCTGATCGGACTTGAGACTACTTTTGAAAGTGATCTAGAGCCATTTATCATGAAGTATCAGAGCAAATCTGAATATGAATTATATTCTCAAGAGGGAAGGATTATATTCTCAAGAGGGAAGAAAATACAAAGTCATGTGAATTTCTCTTATTCAAATATAGGAAGTGTTACATCCTTTTTAAAGAATTATCATTCTTTATTGTTGTTAGTCACTTTTAGTGACAAGGAATGCTATTTCAAATTAACAGTATCAGAAACAAGTAAAGATAAATATCACTTTGGTTTTGTCAGAAAAGAAAAATGTCTGTATTGATTGCAGGCAGTAGAAGATTCATGTAGTAAAGCCCAAGGGCCGGAATTTATGAAAAGAGGTTTAAACCATGGGGTGGTTTAAACCCCCTTCTAGGTTTTTTAAGTGTACATGCGCACAGAATCCAGTCCAATTATCTGTTTTCTTCAATTCAATTCAATTCAATTTTCAGTTCAATTTCAATTTTTTGTCTTTCGAAATTCGTTTTGCTCACATTTCTAGACAAAATACTCTCATACACAGCATAATGACATAAACATGATAGAAATTCTCCAGAATTATAAACATTATAAACATTGCGTGTGGGTCATTACATTTGAGTGTTTGAGTGAACAAGATGGCCTGGAACGATGGCAGAAATGATATTAATAGTACAGAGATAAAAAATGTAAAATTCGGGTCGTATGTTGATTGTGCATGCGGATGGAAAAAGGAACGAAGGAATTCAGAAAACGTGGAGTGCGACACTTCATTGAAGTGTGCGCATGGCTAATATGTGTCAATTTAAGTCTATTTTAGTATGCTTATGGAGGTTTAAACCGTCCCATGGTTCAAAGGCGTTGGCTAACTTTGTGAGCAGCTGATTTAAAAAATTCTCAAACTAAGATGAAACATGTGTATGAGTACTTGTATTTGTACTCAGAAACCCTGAAACCAACCATAATTTGAAATGAAAATCTGTTAATAAGACGCAAACGCCGATTTTATTCATGTTGGTCTCATGAGACAAATAGCTAGAGGAGCATTTTCAACCAATTAAAAAAAAAAATGTTGGCTTCACCTCTCTCCCTGTACTATACATGATATGCATACACACACATACACATACCACTGTACTATATATAATATGCATACACATACACTGTTCAGGTGAACTCTGTGCACATTCAGGCTCCTTATGTCCAGTCCGTGCAACCGACCACTATATTTTCTTGGTTTACATTTTTAATATTTAAAAATACTTTCCGTTGACATTATACTTTGAAACTTTCAGACTGGTATTTTTAAACTATGACTCTTGTGTTTATACCATTGTCAAGTAGCAAAATGAGATTTTTTAAAATTCTCACAATGTTAGCCTTTTACTTTAAACCTCTTTTGTGTATTCCGGCCAATATGTTTCTCATATTTCTATGTTTGCATTTGATACATCATCCAGACAGGGTAGGAGTACTAATCATTGATCACTGAGCTTGTTTTGGATCAAGAAAAGATAGCATTCTAAGTTTTGATATAATGTCTCTTTACTATGTGAAAGGGATTCCATAACAGAATGTCAAAAGACCAGCAGTTTTTAATCCTGTCCATATCCTTTTCTTTGTATACAGATAATAAGCCAGACAGGGAAGATCTCATTTTCGCCCAGTCACAGCAGTCACTAGTCTACCCAGAGGTAAGTTTCAAAGGTTACACATTATGTGCATGGTTCCCATAGTAACAATTATGACCCCAATATAAATCTGCTGTAAACATTTCATTGCAGATATAAACCTGTTTTTTTTTAGTGTTATTAGAGGAATGTGATACTGGCTTAAAGAGTGCAGGGAGAGTTTTTATGATGTATTTCTCTTTCAGGCATTCTCTTAGATGCATGTATGTTGAAAATATTCTTGGCAAAGTACTAAGTGTGTAATACTTATGCATATTCTGTATGCATATAAAGGCAAAGTCCACCCCAGAGGTTTCACTGTTTCAATAAAAGGAGATGAATTTGAACAGCATTTTAAAAAAGAAATCGGTCAAAGAATAAGAAAATTACACTCATTTACATTTTCTAGTAAATACTCTTGGATCTGCAACTTGGCAACACTGATGACATCATATGCGAGCAGCTCTCCATTCACTTACTACATGAAATTACACATTTTCTCAATTTTCTTGGAAGTTACACATTTTCTAACCCCCATAGTCAGTGTATGTTCAGAAGAATTGCTTTTTACATAACATACTTGACTATGGGGTGAGAAACTTCTGGGGTGGACTTTGCCTTTAAGCTTTCATCTTTCCAGATATCTGTGCCCCATCTGCTGCCCCTCTCCTTATCTCTCTCTCTGACCCTTTCTTGCTTTATATGTTTCTATGTGTCCTTTTCATCCCTCCATCTCTTCTTCTCTCTCACTTTTGCTGGGTCTATCTCCATTTCATTTTTCCTATCGCTCTTTCTTTCTCTCTCTGCTTATCACTTTTGTCTTTTGTTTTCACTTGCCTGTATCTAAAGTATAAACTGACCTTTGCTCTGCCTCTTATGCCATATCATCTTTTTTTCTCTCTCTCTCTCTCTCTTTAAAAATAATACACCACTCTTTCAGGTGTGTCAGCTAATGCTAGAGGTCCTTTCAACCACTGGTGGAAATGCCAAGAAGGTCCTGTACTTTCTCCTCAATCAACTCATCTCCCTTGTGAAAGGGAATGAATCTTGTAAGGCCAGTCTGAACCAGTGCGGAGTACCTACAATCATCTTGGAAGGATACCAGAAAATTCTTCAGGAAGATCAGAAGGAGACGAGTGGTAAATATCTAAAAAAAAAAAATAATAATAATAATAATTTGGGAAGAGGGGGGTGTAGTGCTATAAAGCTCCAAAAGAGCAGTATAATTTTTGTTTTAATTATTGAAAAAGGAGGGGATGAGTGATGTAAGACCAGTCTGAACCAGTGTGGATTACTTGTTTCTTCTTTAATTGAAGGCCCAGAAAATTCTTCAGGAAGATGATCAAGGTACAAGTGGTAAATCATTTTATCTGGTTATGTTCTTATTACCAAGACAAAAAATAGGGAAAACAAAATTGAAGTATGCAGACATTGAAATGTATTATCCTACATAATGTTCAAAGTACATGCATTATGCTCAACTAAGCAGTATTAAGCATCAATAAGTATTAAGCATCAATAAAATCAGTGCACAGCTGTAGGATTCATCTCATTTCAAAATTCTCAGACTTCAATTTTTGAGGAAAGTGAATCTTATTCTTACTATCTACTATCTACTGCTCACAGTATCTGCATTAAATTTCTAGTTATTACTTTATTTTGAAAAAAATGTGAATTGAATTAAACTGTTATTTAATGTAGGAGGGTACTTTAAGTAATTCTTACCATTGATATTTTATGGTAGTCATGATCAGCATATAATTTAAAGACATTGGTTAACATTGTTATGATTTTTTAAAAATCTGATTTTGCTACTTGAAAATGGGATAAACATAAGGGTTATAGTGTAAAAATACCAGTCTGAAAGTTTCAAAGTATAATATTCACAGGAAGTATTTCTAAATATAGGAAATGTGAACCAATGTTTGAAAAATATACGAGGGTCGGTTGCACAGACTAGAAGTAAGGAGTGCGCATGTACGCATGGCTCACCGGACCGTACTGTGTGTATTGGCATATCACGCAGCAGGAGGCAGATAACGGTATTTTTTAATTCGAGCAAAACTGTTCTCTTATTTATTGTCTCTGAGACGAAAAATAAGAAAATCGCGATTTCCGTCTAACTTACAGTTTTTCATTCCAAATTATGGTTGGTTTCAGGGTTTTTTGAGTACAAATATTTATACACATGTTTCGTCTTAGTTTGAGAATTTTTTAAATCAGCTGCTCACAAATTTAGTCAATGCCTTTAATGTGTATTCACTTTATTTTCTGTTGTAGTTGAGAGAGCTTTGCTTCTGGAGTTGTTTTCTGAACTGGTAGAGAACAGCATCACATCTTCTCAACTCAGGGGATATCTTACTCTCTTCCAGTCACCTCAATCTCCCATGGTAAGTTATATCATACTCAGTTTGAAGTACTTTTCTGAACAATTTGACATATATGTGATTGCAGTTGCATTGTTATTATTGCAGCCTTGAATTTAAGAAAGTGCATTCCTGAAAAGTCTTTGAAAAAAGTAATGTTTAGTAAGCAGATATTGAGGCTCATTGTCAGAAAGAGTGGTAAGAATTTTATTTGACTAGTGTGAATATCACTCACTTTGTTGTTGTTGTTATTGTTGTTGTATAGATATAACTAGAGGATTAATTTCAAAGCATTCCATTCAGTTGTTGCCTTCTATACCGTCATACTTCCTGTCAATTGCCTGTATTTTCCAAAGATCAATATCAGAGATGCCAAGGTCAAAGACCAGTAATGTGGGAGGTTTTAGGGGGAGTCTCATGCCTAATGCATGAGACTTGACATGTCTGCAATATGTTCATATTTAAAAGACTATCTGTCTGCTATATTCTCCATGAAGCAGTAATGATGATACCATTCTTCAGACCACAAAGTAATTCCTTTGTTGTTATAACAAGATTTAAGACTAAGTACTGCTTGACAGACAAGTGGTCACTTTTTAATGAAATGTTGATTGAGATTTCAATCGTTATTCTGATACTGTAGCAAAAATAAGGATTTAATTTCCAATTTTCAACTTCCAGAGCTGCCTGTTGTCAACGCTGTTAACCATCGCCAACAGCGCTGTCACCCAGCCTGCTACAACCATCACCTTTCCTGTCTTGCCCGATCCCTCCACCACACAAAACCCCCCTCTGCCAATGAAAGTAGAGTCTTCCAGCACACCAGAAACCAATGCCTGGTCTGCTTCAGCAACACATCTGCCACTGAGGAACAATATTGGGTGGACTGTTCCACTCAGTAAAGGGGTTGGTGTAGCTATGTGGCTGAGGACAGAGGAAAGGAGGAAAGGAGAATTTGGAGGAGAGAAGATGAAGAAGAGTAAGACAAGGACAAGATATATGCCACACTCAGCGAGTGCCTCCTCAATTTCAAGTTGTAAGAAATTTTACCATATATTGTCTTTCAAAACCTTGAGAGTTATACAGATAAGTTTTTTGTTAAATCAAAGAATCAGATGATTAAAATTTTACTTTATAATTTGCATAGAATAATGTATTTGAAATGATTGCATTGAGAGGAAGACGTATCGCACTTTCTTTTTCAAATCAGTTCATTAATTTGCAAAAAAGAGGCACAAACAACAGTTCATTTATCAGAAGCTTCTCTTAGTTTATTTGACAAGGTGTTTTGTTTGTAAATGAGTTCATAGAATTGTTTTCATCAAATAGATTACAAGTGATTGTATTGAATCATAAGAGATTTCCTGGAAGAGTGTTATATAATAAGAGTATTAAAGCATGTTCCTATTACATATCTCATTCTACATTCACAATACATTGGTCATACACATAAGAGGTGAATTCTGAAGGCACCATAAATTTTGTTTTGTTTCTGCTTCATAATATAGGAAACCATTTCCTTGTTTGTTATACATATGTAACTTTTGTAAATTTCATAATTTTTTCTTTTTTGGTTTTCTTTTCTACATATTGTTTTGTAATTATGCCTATGTATTGTAAAACAGAATATTCATATACATATGTGAATGATGTTTTTCAAACAAATACAAATACACATATAACAATCACAATAACTTCCTCAATAATTTCCACCATAATTTGTATCCAAACAGTCAGTATGTCAAGAAACCCTCTCCAGACCTCATCGCCTTCTAAATCTGGATTTAGAGGTCGTCAGCCTGACCTTCACCTGGTGACCCTTGGTACCCGTGATATGACCTTTGAGATCTGGCTCGAATCCAAAACATCCAAACTCGTCTTCAGGTAGGTCGCACAATGGACCATGTAGTCTCCAAAGTCTAATCAACATGTTAAAAATATGTGAATGAAATAGTGCCAGGCCTGCCAACTTCTCTGGTTTTTCCGGAGTTTCTCTGTTTTTAAGATTTTTTAGCAACCAAAAAACAGAGAATTCCATTTTCCTTGATTTCACATGATTTTTTTTCATGTGGAAAATCACGCACATTACATAAATCTCTGTCTCTCTCTCTCTCTTTCTCAGAGATCTCTCTTGCATTTTACATTTTACGTACATGTGTCGTGTACGAACAAGTGTATGAGCAATACAAGCGCAACAAGCCACGGCGAGTGCGCTATTATCCGACACTGACCATGTGTATTGACATAGGACAGTTCGCCTGCGATCGCAAGGATCCATAGCCCACTTCAATCAGTGTGTCAGTGATGCTGATTGTTAACTACTTAGAAACCTTCTTATCTTGTCTATATAGACTCTTTGTGCTAACATGTACAGTGTATACAGAGCATGTGTGTGTAAGCACAAACAGTGTACATTGACAAGATAAGGTACTATGCACCATGTGCATGTTGTGCATGATGGCAGTGTATGATCGCGAGACCGAGAAATCACAGGCCCAAATAACCAGCATTTGTCCTCAGAAAACTGATTCTGAATTTCAGAAATGAGTCCAAATGGAATATTATTGCTATTCTTCATGATTCAGGTGAGGGAAAATGTGTTCTTTGATGTTTAATTTGTTCAAAGATATTCTTGAAGAATCTTCGCTGCATTTCACTTTCCAGCAGGAATGGGAGGCCTTCTTCCCCTGCACCAGCAGCCTACATAACTTGGTAGTGTGGTGGGTACACTGCGTGCACATCATGAATCGATCTTCATGACCAGGCATTTGTGGTTTATTTTCTACTCTGAAACTTTATCTTGGGGTGTTTAAATTTAGCTGTGGTTGACTACATATGATCAAAGAATTTATGGAATGTGCTGGATGCTGGTAAGGAAGTCTTATGAACTTCTGTTGTGGAGATACAGTTTACATGTATTTGACTTGAGGAGAGTTTGTGTTTACAAGCTTATCCCAAGGTGAGGGGCTGGGGATGAGCTCTGTGAATTAAAAGACCTTTGGACCCATACTGATATTTTTTTTTGGGGGGGGGGGTGCACAATGTTCATGCCTCCTGTATTTTGTGTTTTGAGTTGAAGTGAGATCTTTGTTTTGTCCTTTTTTGGGGGGGTTAAATCTTTTGTTTGATTTTTTAAAAACATTTTCTCATATATTAAATGTAAGTGCATCTTGTCTATATTTAATATAATGCACATGTGTATATATTGTAGATTAATGATTTTAGCCCTCTAAATAACAAAACATACAAACTTTCAGGGGGCTCTGCCCCTTGCACCGTACCCTGGGGGCGCGCCCTAAGGCGGGCCCATTGACCCCTGCCGTTAGGATTGCGGCTCTCCACGCGATTCATGGACTCCTTTTTCTCATTTTCAAATGTTGGCAGGCCTGTAGTGCTATAGAGAGTGATAACGTATAAAATATGTACTGATTTAATTTACAAAGTCATATTTATGTTTGTGTGTAAGATGAATCTGAATGTCTATGAAAGGGGAAAAAAACGTATGAGTTATCATTATAATGAAATGGTACATATTAACAGAATTATGTCAACCATCCATATTTTCATTTTTTTCCTTTTTTTTTCTTCTATTTGGTCATCATCCTTTTCTCTTTTGAAGTGAATTGAATGGTATATTTATTCAAATTTGAATGGCAGCCAATATGCTGAATTGTAAAAATATGTACAAATAAGAAGGAAATGCATACAAGTAAAAAAACAACAGTTTGCAGTTTCAACAACATAATCATGTAATCATATAATATGTACATAGAAATGATGAGGCCAATTGACATAGTAAAGGTGATTGTGACTACAGATCTTATCCTCAGAATAAATTGTCACTGGCATGCATATGGATTGGAGCAAGGCAGATATATCAGTTTGCTAAACAAGCAATGATAAATGTTTTTTTTTTTTCTTCAAATGTCTGTTGTTTCACTGTGATGTTCCATGAAAATGTTTAAAAATAAATCACTGTTGATACATGTATGAAAATCTTTTGTTTACAGGATTGGTCAGTCATCAAGTGACCATCAGAGGACTGTCTTACTTGCAGAGACTGTGTGTGCTGGTATGCTGACCAGTGGACAATGGGAGCATCTAGTAGTGACCTATCATGAAAGGAAAGATGACTTCATGATACTAGGCACGGTAAGAATGTCACCTGCAAATATTTTTGTCTCATCGCTGTCCTGAATGAATTATCACAAATAGCTGATTCAAGCTCAGTATACGTGCTGTTGATGCTGTTCATATGTGAACAAGCTAATACTATAGTAAGTATACACAAATGCTTTTGAATTGTCATTAAAAAAGTGCAAACACTGATCCTAATAATAGTTTTCTGTGATCCAATGTGATCCAATGTGATCCATTGAATATGGGCAATTCCAGGGTAACGGAATTACAGATTTGTAGCACATATGTTAGAGTTTGTGTGCTGTGTTTTGTACTCTGCCCCCCTTTTCACAATTTGATACTTTACACATATGCTCATTCTTTCACCTGAACTCTTTCATTCCAACAATTTTCTACTTAAATTCATGATATTGTGATAATGTACCTTGATAACGGAATGTCATAAATCAAACATGCATTATACCGTTACTGATTCAGATTGTGGATTTCCTTTTAAAAAAAATTTTTTTTTAGCTTCTTTTAATTCAAGGATTTGGCTGTTCAGAACTATCAAAGTGATTGTTTTTACTATAAATATGAAATTAACTGATTTTATGTTTCCTATGTGGAAACATAGTATTAGGCGCATTATGAATGTGCTGTATTATCATTAATTGCCCATGTAAATAAGATAGAGTTGCAGTGTTTATTATCTTTCTCTCTTTCTTCAAATTTTGTCAGATCTCTGTGACAGTGAATGGTCATCACAGGAAGGACGTAATGGTGGACTACAGCCACTCCTCAGTCACGGTCAAGCCTGCCCAGCAGCCCATGATCTGTCTGATTGGCCATCGCTTGACCACTGCCCAGACTCAAGGTCAAGATCCAAAGCCACAGGGAGCATGGAGTCTTGGACATATACACATCTTCAGTGGTCAGTTTACATTAAAGTAGTCATGATTTAGTGATAGTTTGGGAGAAACTTTAAACTATAACTAGAAATTTATGCATATATGCAAGATTTCGACAAACTTGGTCATTGGGCGGGACTAAACTAAGAAAATATTCTGGGAGTTACAAAAGAGGAATATTAAAAACATGGCCAAGACTCATCAAAGCAGGTATTTCTTTAATTGTGTAATGTCAGATTTTCATATAGTAGTGATATTTGAATATTCCATATTGACACAGAAAATATCCCTCAGAATTTCAAGAAAAGAGATCAATTTTTCAGTGAAAATAATCAAGAATTCTCTGTCTAATGCAGTAAACGTAACTCTTAAATCAAAATTGTCACCAGGCCTGCAACTATAGTAATTTCAAGAACCTTTACACTATCGTGGCCACCTACTGAATCTTCCCATCACCAGTTACACTGATTGTTCAACATTTTAGTTTTTAAAAGTACCTTTTTGTGAATATGTTACATAATAACCAAAGTCATTTGTAATTTGTAATAGATGCCAGTGCATTACAGAAGGAAGCTGCAGCATTCCACTTGTTCTCCATGGGACCTGACTTATACACCCTCAGCCAGTGTGAGGGCAGCAAACAAACACAGCTCTACAGTCGTCAGATCAACAAAGACATTCTGATTGCTGGAATCAAGCAAGATATCTTGTTTGGAGACAGGGAAATCGATGAGAAACATTTGAGGGTAAGAAAGCAAGAGACATTGGTCATAATACGAGTTTGATGAAGCTCATGTATTTTGTTGTTGCTAATGTCAAAGCTTTGGAGTGAAGTAGTAGCCCCAAAAGAGCCATAGCAGATGCAGAAATTTTAATCTAGAATGCCCCCACCCCCAGATACAGGAAGATACATATGCATTAAAAAATGCATTTATTTAGGATCAGTTTTAAAATTCGCATTTGTCCTGTGGAGGAATTTAGAGTCTATTTAGAGTCTATTTAGAGTCTATTTAGAGTATATTTAGAGTCTATTTTAAAGAGGCATATTAAAAGTTTTGATAGTTATCCCTGAGTATAATTAGCATTTTTATAATTATGTTTGGCATTTCAAATATCATTGTGATTGTTTTCAGTCAACATGCTGATTTACTCGTGCTCTTATCTTCGGACATCTTTTCTTTCTTCCAGGAGAGTCTAGTAGCCACCTACTCGGCCTCATCACCATCCACCTTCAGTCTCTACCAAACCTTGTCATCAGGCACCCTCAGCAAAGTGCTGCCGGGAAAGATCATTCCTCCATCCCTCCTGCACTCGCCAACCCTCATGCAGGCCATACACCAAGCAACAACCCCCATCATAAGACATCATATGGGACTACACAAAGCAGTCTACCAAGTTGGAGGCATCAGTGTCTTTGTCTATCTCTTTGCTAAGGTACTGTGCTTCATATCTTGAAATGTTTTCTGTTCTCTGCCTCATGTATCTAAATATGCTTTCTTTTTTTTTTTAAGTGACTATCGATTAGTGATAAGGAATTTTTTGAACCTCAAAATACTTATTTTTCAGTTGCAATAACCTTTTTTCTGTAATCCAGGTGCAACACTGAAGAAAGAAAATCAGTACATTTTCACTGGCATGACTGAACAACCAGCAAGCACATTTAAACATGGAACACCTAAATGTATTTACCTAAACCTCTGTGCACACCATAGACATATAATAAATTTACTAGATGAAAAGCAGCATGTGCTTATATCATTACGCGAGTGGTATTAAGCCCCGCTTCTTTTGGATCATTTGAAGGTCAACCTAAGCACCCGTTTTTGTTGCATTATTCATATCTATTGCGCGTGTGGCGCTTATCACTTTTATTATGATACTTTGATTTAAAGTGCATTTGTTGCACATTTGTTGCGCATTGATTGTGCATCATTGCGCATATTTTTAGCTGATGGGCGTAATGTTTTAAAACATGCGCAAACGCACGCGACTCCTTGGAATCATCTTACAGAATTAATTATTCATTTTTGCTCATAAATATTGATGGGTGCTTAGGTCGGCCTTCTAATGGATCTGGACAAAATGGCGGAGCTTTAGGGGCCTGGTGCACACCTCCTGGGAGTAATGTCTATCATTTCTTATACCTGCATTGTGAACATTTGTATAAATACAACCCATCTGTATTTCACTTGTATTCATTTCTCTATGTCAAGCATTGACTCCTTCAAAACATAATATACATTTATTCTTCTGTATTTGTGTTATACCCTTCAGGTGGTTGAGACATCTAGTGATGGTCATCAGCAGGCCAGAGCCCTTCAGCTCCTGATGCAGCTTCAGAACAGTAGTTATGAGATGGCCCGGGAGTTCCGTTCCATCTCAGGCCCTCTCATGGTGGCCAAGGTCTTGGCCTCGGAGAGATGCCATGTTGGTCCAGAGATGTTGAAGGTAGGAAGACTGATTGCTTGCTCATTTTTCTGTTGTCTGTTATTACTGGGGTTCTGGATTCAGGAGTGGTGTGAAACATAGATTTAGTTATGCTGAAATTGAGATTATGCATGCAGGAAATCACAGGGTATGATAGCATATCTAAATAAAGTAGAGCAGTGGCATTTATATTGAAAGCCTGTGATTGCTAGTATAATGCCATTTTGTGGAGCTAAAATGTATGTTATGTTTGGTTCTGTTGTGCTGTATGATATGAAAGATGATGCAAGTTATGAAGAACTTTATATAAACAAAGAAAATGCAGTAGCCAAATGTAACCTTGCAGACTGTTTTGTTCACACTCTATTAAGTAATGGACATCCTCAGGTGGAAATAGGTTTAATTACGTATCAGTCATATACTCTCATGAATCAACAACATTGCCGCTAGGGAATACATGTACGTGTTGTAAATGAACATTTTTTTTTTCCTTTTTTTTTTTCACTACAGGTGCTGTTCGATGCTTGTTGCAGTGAGTCAGTCGTCTTCCAGTGCTCCCTTCTCCACCACTACAAAGTGAACGAGGAGTCAACAGCCATCCTGCAGGACACAGAATTCTTCACCCAGATGCTACTCAATTGGAGGGTGTGGGACAGGGCCAGGAAGGGTGCGTGGAGGATACTCCTGGAAGGCATCCTGGCTCTGATCAGACACGACCATCCGTTCTACTCGTTCAACATCAACCAGATGCAGAGGGTCGGGCTGGTACAGAAGCTCTTCACTATCTGCAGGGTGAGAAACCACTCGTGTTGTATTAGTGTAGTTTTTTCATTGGGAGCAGTGGGAATTCCTTGGCACAATGTTTCAATGAAGAGGCAGAGGGTCAGAGCTTTCTCAGTGTTCATAAATTATTTTTACAAGGTATTTTTATACCCCTCATGTCTCACCTGAGATAGCACAAGTGAGTGCCTGGTAATTGCAATTCCCTGTGCACTAAAGATAGTCATTTGATTAAGTAATATTCTTGAGAGAACATGTCCTGACTTGTCAAGTCAAGATATTTATTTAATCAGTAGTTTTTATACAGGGTAGCCCCATCAGTAGACAAGTACTGTTATACTTGGGGGCCCTGTAAAACATAAAACAACACAACAATGCATACATACAATAAAACAAGTTAAACAAGATGGCATTTCAGGAAAATAAGCCAACAAAATAGAATTATTATTACATTGTACTTTCCTTAATATGTCTATAAGTATGATAAGAGAGGGAAGAGAGGGGATGATATAGAAAAAAGGAAGAAATAAAAGGAGAAAAGAAAAGGAAGGACAGGGAGAGAAGCAGAAAGAGAGAGAGAAGAGAGATCAGAATGTGAAAAGATAGTAAGATGAATATGACAGTAACAGAGATATGATAATGATGTGAAATCATAAGGGTTTCAAAAACATTTTGGTACCAATATGTTACGTTAAGGGAGACACAGCATCAATGTTTGTGTCAGATCAGGTCAAAATGGATTTTAATTTAACTTGTCACCAGGTATAATGGGTTTGACATTTCCTTGAATCTCTTTATTTTTAAATGGGAGACCAGAAGACATATTTGTCCTCCTAGTTGATTTCTATTCTTCTCTAACAGATCATTAAGACAGTGGTAGGCATTCCAGCTGAGTTACATCTATTAACTGAGACCAGTAACGTTATCATTTTAGTCACCACCTAAGAGAGGCAAACAGAAGGCCTGTCTGTCCTTCCAACCATTTCCTACCCCTCCTTGACAGAGATCAGTAAGACAATGGTTGACATTCCATCAGACAAACATATCATGTGTGACATTGGTGCCTTTCTCATTTTATTTCCCTATTTGGTCAGGAGAGACACAGGGAGGGCCTACCCATCCTCCCAGCTGATTCTTACTCCTCCCCGATAGAGATCATCAAGACCATGGTAAGCATCCCAGGTGACCCTCATCTTGTGGCTGGTATATTGGTCTTTAATAATTTATGTTAGGAGAGACATAATGAGGACCTACGACCTACTTGCCCTTCCTGCTGATTCCTACTCCTCCGTGATGGAGATCATTAAGACCATGGGCTGGCATCCAAGCTTACCCTCATTTCGTGGCTGGAACCTCTAACTTTTTTTGTCTTTATTCATCTTTCATGTTAGGAGAGACATAGTGAGGACCTTCAAGCCCTTTCTGCTGAGTCCTACTCCTCCCTGATAGAGATCATCAAGACCATAGGCTGGCATCCTAACTTACTCTCATTTTCTGGCTGGAACCTCTAACTTTTTTGTCTTTATTCATCTTTCATGTTAGGAGAGACATTGTCCTTCGGAGGGGACTTAAAGCCACCGGTCCCCTGATTGCTTACTAACAATCATACACATGCTTTCTTAGCAGTCAGGTAAATTAACCAAACATTTACCCATTTAACCATTTAATCATAGTGAGGACCTACCTGCCCTTCCTGCCAAATCCTACTCCTCCCTGATAGAGATCATCAGGACCATGGCTGGCATCCTTACTTACCCTCATTTCTTGGCTGGAACCTCAAACTTTTTTGACTTTATTCATCTGTTATGTTAGAAAAGACATAGTGAGGACCTACCTGCCGAGTGCTACACCTCCCTGATAGAGATCATCAAGATCATGGCTGACATCCTAACTTACTCTCATTTCATGGCTGGAACCTCTAACTTTATATTTTGGCCTTCATTCATTTGTTTTGTTAGGAGAGACATAGTGAAGACCTACCTGCCCTTCCTGCCGATTCCTACTCATCCCTGATAGAGATCATCAAGACCATGGTGGGCATTCCTGCAGACCCTCATCTCATGGCTGAGATCAGTGACTTCCTACTGGCTGTCCACCCTGCTGTCAACACCTTTGTGTGTCATGCTCCCTCTAGCTTCTTCTTCATCCTACACAAAGGTACAGAATTACAGAGTTAGTCTTGATGATTATAATGATGGTGGCTTCTTGTGTAGCACTCAGGTCCATCACATCATGGTGCTCATGGCTCTCCAACATTATTAACCCAGTCATAGCCTAGCTGCCAAATATGTAGAGCTCTAGCATATTGGGTCCCAATTTACACTTGGGTAGAGAGTGGCATACATGGATCAATGTCTTGCCAAAAGACATTAGTGCCAAGCTGGGTTTCAAACCCTCACTCCTCTGATTGAAAGTCAAGTGAATGAACAAGTGAATGATGGCCAGTGATACTCTAAAATTTGAAATCAGCTCCTACTTTGGAGCTCATTTTAACAAAAATTGTACTAAGATGTCTGTCTTGGTCAGGCTAGATTGTTCAGTAGAATTTGAGGCAGTAAGGATATATACTCCATATCAGACATTTCATCAAAAAGTGCAATGTAGCCTCCAAGAGATCAGAGATCAGAGATGTTGGTAGGTAGCACTGAAGAAAATGTGCATCATCTCAATACAGAAAAAAGCTTTGACAAAAAAGATGGAGGGATTGGGAATGAAAGAAAATAGAAATAGGTAACAAGATGTAGATGGAGATGTAACAATGTAGATGTAACTATGTTTGAAATGATAGAAAGCTTAACATGTGAGTGAATATCAAGACTCTTAAAAAATTTTCTGGCCAGGGAAGTGGTACAAGTCACGTTCCAGCACACCCTCTGAGATCTCATCGCATGACATGGATGAAGTTCGTCGTCATGAATTCAAACTTGGCTTGCCTCCAGCTTCCAGAGAGGAGATGCTGATGAAAAGAAGTAAGCAGTCATATTAAAATAATCTGGTTTCCCAAGAGATGTTTGCTCGTGTAAAAATTGTGAAGAACAGCACCAAGAAGGGTAGATTGAAAGGTTTTTTGTGATGGTTATTTGTTGTATTGGATTCTTTAGCCTCACTTATTCAGCGATCTGTCAAGTATAGTGAGGTAGTCCGCTTACTGAATTAAGAATTGTTTAGATGAACTCTAATAGCCAATGAGATATTGAGCAAAAAGTTTATTTTTAAGATGTTGCCTCAGAGATTTGAAACCATCACTCTAAGCATTAAGTCTCTGTTGGAAATCATACTGTTGGAAATTGTCAGGAAATAAAGTAAGTTTTGAAAGGTACATGCCCCCCATCCGTTATTTGTAGTACTGTATGTCAGCAATTGCTTTTTATATCTACAAATGATGCATATTTATGACACTCATTTAGACTGAAATAGTTCCATCAGCTATTCTTTTTTTCTTTTCTTTTTTTTTCTTATTTCAGAGAGTTCATTAAAATCTAAGTCACCTGATCAGAATTTAGATGAAGCTAAAGTGGATTTAAGCCAGAATGCTGTCAACAATAATCCATCTAAAGAGGAGAACCAGATGCCAAAGAAAGATGGAGATGAAGGAATGAACAAAGGAAAAGGTGATGAAGTTGATGGTGGTAGGCCAAGGTCAGGCAGTTTTCGGAGGAAGAGGACTCCAAATGATAAAACACATAGTGGACATGATGGTAGAAGGCGAAGGAGGAAAAGCTCCTCTGGTCCTTCTTCCACCGATACCAGTGATGAAGTGTCCTCATCTTCGTCATCTTCAGCCTCAGGAGAGAGTGAGATCTTGTCGAGTGGAGATGAGCAGGAGGCAGAGGAAGATGAGGAGGAAGCTGGAATAATTTACATCGCCGACAGTGATAATAACAAGAGCCAACTCCAAGAGGGAGATCTGGAAGGAGTTGATGATGAGACCTTTGGTGGTGGTGGTAGTGGTGGTGGTGGCGATGATGGTGGTGAAGATGATGCCGGGTTTGGAGTGCAGAGCAAGGTACCGACTGTAAGAGAACGGAGGACACAGAGTGCTATCTTCAGTGGTACGCATCTGGCTGCCATACCTGAGGATGGTTCTGTTGAACTATCGCAAGGAGGTATAAACTACTACTATTTTTATTTGAACCTTCAGAAACCTTCACTACAGTAGTGTTACTGCCGGAAAGTAGTTTGTGAGTTTTCCACAGTTACATTAGACTGAAATTAAATTCTTTCAAGCCTTATGCTGCTGCATTATGAAATAATAATGACATGAGAGGTAAAGAATGATCTTGATCAATATTAATGACTGTAATTAGCATTTATGCTTTCCTGATTTTTTTTATTTTCAGTTTGCTTTAATGTGATTACAAAGTAGAAGTTGATTTTTCATTTTAAGGATGATTTGTCTATCCAAAATACGGAGCCACTCTTCATTACTAACTATTATCATTTTGTATTACCTGTAATTATAATGCGGTAGCTTATATGTTACCGTAATTGTTTGATATGCATTTATCAGATGTTGAAGTTCCAGCATCATATAATGATGGCAAATCCTTTCAAGATACTCAGGAGATGAGCTCAGAGGCTAAGAATATCATAGGAGGCGATGATCTGATCCATTCGTTATTATCATTATGTATTCTCATGTAATTGTATTAGAGTACCACAACTTATGCTTTTAGCGTGTCATAATTAATTGATTTAGCCTCTGCCATATGCTGATGGCACAATGTCTCCCAGAGACGATGACTCCCTGTCAGGCCCCAAGGAGCGCCTCTCAGAGGACAAGACCACAATGATTTAAGATGATCTGTTTCAAAGCAGGATGTCTTTTAATCATCTTGCATGTAACTGTAACTGTAAACTCAGTTATAATAGGTACCTTTTTTTACTTTCTGGCTTCCCTCTTCCAGATGAAGATGGTGCACCATCACCGCTGGACGATGACTCCCTATCAGATGTCAAGGAGCTCCCGTCAGAGGACAAGACAACCATGGTTGAAGACGATGGTAACCTAGTGGTATCCAGCTTTGACAGCCTGGATGCCAGCCATCGGGACATCACACTCAGCAGGCTCTGCTCTGGGTTGTTAGACCTGCTGGCTGAATGCCTCATTTTCATCTCAGAATCCAAGCTGGATAAGGTCCTGGGGATCGTCCTGAAGCCAGAGACCCTCATCGTCATAGCACACCATCACTCAGAAGAGATACGTACCAGTGTTGTCAAGGTTAGAAAGGGTCATATGCCTATTTTTCTAGTCTTTAGTCTCACTATATTTTTCTGTGAGCAATTGTTTCTAATTCTACCATTTTATGTCATAAATGTAACTACTAACCATTCCTGTTTGTTAGGAAATACACTGTTCCTTGTATTACCTTCATAGATGTCACTTCATAATTGCGTGTTCAGAGTGCTCGTGACTGCTGATGAATTACCAGAGTAGGTTATTGAGAAAGCATTAAGTTTGTGGTTTAAGTATACCGGTATATGTTCACAGCAGAAATAACCAACATATTGGTTTTGCAGCTCCTTGACGTGTACTTCCACCGTGCTAATGATGCCCAGCTGTCCAGCTTCCTACGGATGCAAGGTTTCCATCAACTTGCCAATCAGCTGCATCAGTACCCTGCTACACAGGACCTAGCTGAAGCATGTCTAACCATCACATTTGGCAAACCTGTAGATCTCAGCGAAGAGTAAGACCTTCTCTTTCAAACAAAAATAGAAAACCAGATATATATTTATATTTCTTAAGGGAGTAGTTATTATTTATTTTTTTTATTTACAAGTTCCCTTGAGTTGTTGATTTTTTCTGCACGTGTTCCTTGAATGAAATAGGAAAGTCATTATTCATTCATTATAATATTTCTTTGTGATTCTTAACTGTTTCCACATTGTTATCAGGGTCCTATCCTTTGAAACATGCAATGATTTATTTTGATCTCTGTGTTCATAACCTCTTTATTTTCATAAAAGATTTGATGGCCATAATACACAACCTTATTTCATATCAAATTTTAACAGGTTTTTTTTTCTGTTTAATCCTTGCATTCTGGCTAAATGACTTTCTATTTTCCTTTCTCTTTACAGTCTTGACCTAGCCTTGATTCAAGACCTTCCTCGGTTCAGGCAGCTCTCAGTTGTGCTCATCTGCTCTCTCATGGAGACTTCTACCCATGATGCAGTGCTTTGCCATAACATCCTGTGTGCAGTATTACATGTGAGTTGCTTTTATTTCAGATTGCATTCATTCAAAACAGCCAGACTACGTGTGAATTTCAAGTCATTCCCTAGCAAAACAAAGTATTTAATAATTTGTCAGAACGACAAGAAAGTAGCATAGTTTGCGGCAGAGTTGTCATATTCATGCTTGACCAAAGGTATGTACAAATTAACCCATTCGTGACAGAGGTCCACATTTTGTGGTTTGGCCTAATATCTTTTGATGCAAAGCCCTAAAAATCATACCAAATACATGAGCAGAAAGAGCAAGAAATTCTACACAAACTGTGCCCATTTTGGTTGCGTCAATATTCGTTAATTGATGCTGAAATTTTTTAAAAGGAAAATAAGCATTAAAATCGTTAAATTGGCAATGTGATAGAAAGTTTGAAATCATGATTTTCCCCTGCAAATTGGCAACTTTTTGACATCTCATCATAATTTCTGTCAATTCATATTCATTTCAGATACATGACGTTTTATAAGAAAAATTTAGCAATAAAATAAAAATGTTGATGTTGCCAATTTGAAGAATAAAAGCTGATTAAATTAGGCTTTAAATAATTCCTGTCACGAATGGGTTAACTTGGTATCAGATATTTACAAATTTCTTCTACAGGGTAATGCTCCACTGTAATCATTTGTAGATATGTAACCTTTTTATTGAAGCACTATGAAGCCCACTATTGATTATCATCATCTTACAGCTTAAAAGATATTACCATCTTTTGATTATCATCCCACTGACACTCTGTTAAGAGTGCTATCGACAATTTTAGACCTTTCAACAGTTGATTGATTCATGAATTATACAATGTTTAATTGGTGAATAATGATCATTGCCTAACCATACATGTAAGGTAGAGTAGATTTGATTTTTCTTCATGTAGAAAGCAAGTTTCACAAACAGGATGTTGGGGTATAGAACAAGTCATATTGAGGAGATAAAAGTTTCGTATTTCTATGACACTTCCCTCACATCCAGTTGTTTGAGGGAGGCCCTCAGCTGGTACCAGCCCTTCTAGAAAATGGTCTTCTGGAAGCCACAACCAATACGCTGGCATCACTCTGTACCACATCCATGGAGGACTTGGACTATGAATGGAAGAACAAGGCTCTGACAGTTCTTCTAGATGATGTCCGGCATCTCCTAGCTTGCATTGCCAATAGAATCTTCAGGTGAGCAGAAGAATGGGTAATTGCAATACATTATGTCCAAGCGACAGTTTCTTGGTGGTCAAATTTCTCACCAAATTACTAGCTTCCACCCTGGACAAAACACTATGAATAACTCTTAAGGCCTCTGAACACTATATGACCCTAGGTCATACGACCCGACACCGCACACTATGCGACCGGACCTTCAGGACTTGCAAGTTGCACTGTTTACTTGTACTTGTGTCATAGCAACCACAAAAATGGTGGCAAGAACGAATTTGCTGCATTTGCTGCAGTTACTGTTGCTCCGAAGGCAACGTCAGCGACGTCAGTACAAATACTTCATCATGATTGGTTGAAAATTGTGATCAGGGCCCATGGCAACCCATGACCAGTCGCAAAAATTCAACATGCCAAAACCTCCCAACCTGGTCGTGCAACCTGGTCCTACGACGTGAAATTTGAGTGTGTGGTGACGTCAAACCATAGGTCTGGAAGTCGTAAGACCACAGGTCGTGTAGTGTGCAGTTGCCTTAACCCTAACCCCAGTTGCAGCCAGAATGGTAATTGTGTTTGATGAAAAAAAAATCCAGAGTAACCACCACCAGAGCAAGTGTTAGATCATGGCACAGAGAAGGAAAATGTGCCAAAAAAAGCAATATTACAATGTCAAACGTTCAATTAAGTACTTTCTATATCTGCTATCCACAGCATGTCAGGTGACCAATACCTGCAACACCTAGAGGACATGCTAACCTTACTGGGAGGTCTGGAGGAGATGTTCCAGCGGCACTATGGCACCCAGTCCACATCGTGTCGTCTGGTCCGGGACGTCCAGTGCCATGTCATCAGGGAGGTCTTGGAACACTTCCAGTCCACCTCCAAGGCCATGGAGTCCAGTCTTATGGCTGGTCCTAGAGCGGGCAGCCTACACAGGAGTATCAGCTACTCGGGTATGTAATGCATTGCAACCATTTTCACCAGATTTTGTGTGGCTACCATTTGCCTACCCTTTGATATCCAGCTCAAAACGTTCCATTAAAAAAATGGATAAAATGAAAAAAATATATATGTGGACCAGCTTCAAATCTGCTTTTCAGAGACATCAACCATCACCATTATATTATATTATATTGAAATGCATGAAAGGTTTTTTTCCATTTCTTTTATCATCAAAGATTTTTCAGTTTTGTTTCACTTACCGGTATGTTTGGCCTTTCTTCAACATCAGAGATGGAGTTATATTTACCCTAAATTCAGTGAATGCATAATTGAGATTATATAAATGATTTCTTTTTTTTTTTCCTTTTCTGAAACAGAGATTAAATCAAACCATGCGGAGTGGCAAAATTTCTATTTATTTACTTATATCTTTTCATAAATTTGATTGCCCTTATACAGTTTATTTATAGATTCATGAATTTACATGCTCTGCTGTACAAAAAACATGATGTCTTTTTCCTTGCACTTCCATTCTCCTTTGTTACTTTCATTTTTTTTGTCACAGTGAATCACATAAAACTTGTAAAAACATTCGGTTCTGATACACAAATATTTAATGTTGCTTTTTCAAAGTCTGTCGTAATAAAGGATTAATATTTGATTGAAGACTGTTTTATACTATCATGCTACTCATGTTCATTCATATATGTGTAACACATGTTTTTTATTAGAGCGACAGTATGAAGCGTACAGATGGAGAGAGCGAATGAAATCACTTGGAGATACCAATGCAGCAGGTCATTATTCATTCCTTCTTTTTCATAACTATCCCATAATAATCTCTGGTTTCATATCCTTTATTTCATCATTTTATGTCAACTACATCAAAATACAGAGGTACATGTAGTTTTGCCTGTTCGTTGAGTATCTTTTATGAAAGTGGGCAGGTTGTAAATGGGGGGGGGGGGGGGAATTAGACATTTCAATGTAACTCACTGAATGTTATTATTTTTCAATGACTATTGCATGGTGAAAAAGAAAAAGAAACAAACAAATGTGTCAAATCTTCATGCAAGATCATATAAGCAATTATAAACACCCCATAATTCCATGGCAGTGCAATGGTTAATTCATATATTTATCCAGCTTGCTTAGTTTTCTCGGTATTTGCTACATTTTCTTCTTTTTTTCACAATTGTAGAATCTGTCAGAGATGTGCTGTGCTTTATATTCTTCATCTTCTCTTTGGAAATATTACTCACAGATTGCTGTAGTACTAACATTTATTCATGAAATCAGTCGCAATATCATGGTGGGAGGGAATACATTCATTCACTGTACATATTCATTTTACAGGTTTGCTTGATTCAACATGGTTCTTTGGTTCTGGTAAGGGAGATGAATTGTAGAAGATGGATGAAGATGATGATGATGTTGATGATGTTGATGATGATGATGATGATGATGATGGTGATGATGACGATGATGGTGATGATGACGATGATGATTATTATTATTATTATGTTGATAATGATAATGATGATGATTGTATTGATGATGAATTTGGTGATGACAGTGATGATAATGATGCTGATTATGAGTAATGGTCCTAAGAATGGTGATGACTATCACAATTAATAGTGGTGTAACTTTAAAAATTTTGCTATTTAAAAAAAAAAAAAAAAAAATGGTCTTAGATTGTAGTACATGTTCTCATGCTTTTTGAAATTACTTGACCTTTTTTCTTCTGTAATTGAAAGATGGGATGCATTGTACATAAGCCTCACCATTGTGTTAAATTCCCTACGAAGGATTTTCATGAATGCAATTTGTGAGATAATCTTATACTCCTCAATATAGAAGCTCCTTATTGTGCAGTTTGATCTCAGATACATATCTCGAGAATGAATAATCCAGTGAAAAATATTTGCAATAGAATGTTACCCTGTATGTCCTTATGGCAAAATGGCTTGCTTTAAAATTAGAAATTTTGACACGATTGATTTTTCGTGCTCAGCAGAATTAAACACAATCATGCATTTTTAATTTTCACAGACAGTTAGGATAACTGTATTCAGGTACAAAATAAACACATTTTTTTTTTGCATTTTCGTGCAAGTGTCATGCCACATGAAATGCTCGAAAATTTACAGTATTCTAAAAATAGTGGAGTCTACTCCACTTGCATTTGATATCTTTATAACTCCCCAGTTCTATTCTAAATCTATAAAGAAAAAAATTTTTCTACCTTAAAAATATTGGGTAGATTTTTCCAGCAGTATCACTTTAGGACTTAAATGCTTGTAGACTTGTAATTTATTACAACACTGATATGCCTACTAACTCAGGCTAACAGTCATTTCCATTTACCATTCCCCTGCTTCTTAACCCCACAGTTGATAATCTCTACATTCGTAGCAGCCATCAGCCATACGCCAAAGAACCCACCTGGGACTACAGGAAGCCACAGACCTCTGTGCCAAGTATCTATAGAGACCCGTTCTATTCCTTTGCAGGACTTACCCCTGAATCTGCTGGAGGTACTAACAAACATTAACCTGCTTGTTTCACATACGTATGATGCATTGGATTGCAAGCAATATTTTGCCCTAGGCTTGTAATTGCATGATCTTGACCTGTACTTTTGCCATCTTTCATGTGTTAGAAAAAAAAAAAACTCATTTCAAAGGTGATATTCTGTGCTAATGGTGCTACTAAGACTAGAAAATATGTTGTTACACTAACCTTTCACTTGACAAGGTTTTAGCTGTTCTCTTTTAATGCTTGTCTTGATAAGGACAGTGTTACATGTAATTGAAAGTAAACAGATCAAAGGCATTGGCTAACTTTGTGAGTAGCTGATTTAAAAAATTCTCAAACTAAGATGAAACATGTGTATGAGTACTTATATTTGTACTCAAAAACCCTGAAACCAACCATAATTTTGAATGAAAAAATGTAAGTTAGATGCAAACGGCGATTTTATTATCCTTCGTCTCACGAGACAATCAATAAGAGGACCTCTTTGCTTGAATTTGAAAATGCCATTATGTGCCTCATACACGAATGCGCACTTCTTATGTCTATTCTGTGCAACCGACCCTTGTATATTTTTCAAACATTGGTTCACATTTTTGACATTTAAACATACTTCCTGTGGATATTATACTTTGAAATTTTCAGACTGGTATTTTTACACTATAACCGTTATGTTTATCCAATTTTCAAGTAACAAAACAAGATTTTTTAAAAATCATAACAATGTTAACCAATGTCTTTAAGTGAATATTGCATATAGCTCTCACATACTCTTTTGATAGCTACATGTAGATGGTCAAATGAAGAACATGGAAAATACATATGAAATGCTAGAGCTGTCTAGTTATATGAAGATCATGTGATGTTTCAAGAGACTTTGCAACTACTTAGTATTAGTTCAGTGGATTGAATATTGAGTTTTTGTGTTCTTCCCCCCCCCCCACACGCACTCATACACATGCAGCTCGTCGGTATTCAAGTAACCTGGACTCTTTGCTGCGATCAAGAAGAGATAGTCTGACTCGAGGCGGGTCAGGGCGAAGCGGAAACAAGGACAGCGGCCAAGCCACAGAGCAGGAGATGGCAAAAAGGTTTCAGAGGCTCTGTCTTCTGGCAGTCAATCTGGTTGTAAATGCTGGTAAGGATGAGAATCGGAAAATGGATGAAGGGATGAAAGATGCTGACGGAAATGGTTTAGAGTGGTGATGATGGGGTGAAGAGTGATAAAGAGGAAGAAACAGGAGGAAGAGAAAGGGGAGTCTTATGATAATAATTTTGATGATGTTAAAAAGGATATGATGATGGTGGTGAAGATAATGCTGCTGCAGATGCTTCTGCTGCTATTGATGATGATGATGATGATGATTATGATTGGTGGTGATGTTGATGACGACAACGATGACGACGACGACAACGATGATGATGATGATGATGATGATGGGGGTGGTGGTGGTGTTGATGTTTATTATGATGATGCTGATACAGATTCCAGATAAAACCTTGTGGTATAATATTTTAGGGAAAGAAAGGGGAACATGATGTAGCAAATGTGAATACTAGTAGATGGAAATATTACTGCTTGCATTGGAAAACAAGTGTACATTGCCTGTAGATGCATCCAGAATCTAACTAAATTCTTGCGCTGCTCTTATTTGTACTTTTCCATGTCAGATCTGAACTGGCTTTGCCGTGGTCCTGACATTCGTCTGACTGATGACCTTCCGACTCTTCTGGCCAAGGATCTCTTTCATCTACTCATTGAAGCTATGGGTGCCACTATGGTAAGGACTGCTGTGATGCTTTGTGTTCAGCAAGTTCAAAATTCTTATTTGCCATTCATTTTCCTTTTTGCAGTGACACAGAATAATCGGTGATTACTTTGTGTACATGCATTTTTTTATTGAACATGCAGTTGAACACACCCTAAATACTGCTATGGATTGATTCTCACTTATAATGGTGTTGCAAGAGGTTTACGATGCAATATAGAGCTTAAAACAGCCTGCTGCTTGTTAAGAATATTAATATTAATATTAATATTAATTGTCTTCATTTCAAGTGTATTTGTGAAAATATCAAGAACGTTACAACATTGACAGGACTTATGTCCAGTACACAATAATGACAAGCAGTATCTAAATATGTTATGAAATTGTTCTGTGGTGTATTGTGTCCTTTTTATTTCAGGAGAAGAAGCTAAACATCAAGCGTCGACAGTTTGACAGCATTGTCTGGTCCTCCCGACAGACCCTTCAGCTCCAGCTAGCTCGGCTCCTGGTCCATATGATGTCTCCAGCCCAGGATCTACTGCTCAGGATCTTCACGTTGCAGGTAGCCCATGTGGACAAGTCAAGACAGATCCTCAAGTGTGTTCTCCAGACAAGCATGCAGGTAAGCTTTTTATCTTCTTCAGTCTTTGTCAAATAGAAATAAGAACGTCAACTTATCTTGGCATTAGAATTAGAGCAGTGTAGGGTTTCCAAAAGTGTGAAGATTAATGCCAGATGTAGGTTTGCTGATTCCCATCCCCTATTGCAAAGGGAAGATGCGTAGATCGTTGTGCTGTGTATTTAGATTATTTTCAGACATCAAGCAGGCATATCATCAAAAATATTGTTATAACCATGAAATTTTAGATGTGAATATAAAAAAGTATATAAGTAATATCACTTTATTTTGTCATTATATTGGATGTTGATCTGAGCTTCCTTGTTTCAAGGATATTGTAGAAAATTTTCTCTTTATCAAGGTGTTTGGAATAAAAGACAAGCAAGCATACTGGTGTGTTTGTCTGATCTTAGTGCATGCCTTCAAGGAATATGGCTTCAGGTCATTTACTCTGACATCACTATGGTTATTTTAGTTCCAAATTCATCTCGTTAATCTTGTACTTGCTATACCAGCAATATGCCAGCAAGCTTGAGCTGTACCTGTATGACCTGCTGCACAACCACCGTAACGAGATGTCGGACACAGACCGTATGTTTGGCATGATCCTGGTGGATGTCCTCAAGGAGTGTGGCTTCCAGTCATTCAATCCTGATGAGGAGGATCCACAGGCACTCAAGAGTTTGGAAGAGGTAGGGCAAGTCATGGATGATGGATGCTAGGATGTTTGATAAAATGGTGAACTTGAATTGTCAGTATCGGCTTTCATTCCTGTTGTCACCTACACCATCATCTTCTCTTTCTCCTCCTAATTCCACTTCTTCTCCCTCATCATCATCATCATCATCATCATCATCATCATTCATCTCTGTCTCCTAATCCCTTGACCACTGGCTCATTATCATCATCATCATCATCATTATCCCTCTCTTTCTCTTCCTAATCCTACTACTGTCTCATTATCGTTATCAACCTGTTTCTCTTTGTGTTTGTAACTTGTACTATGTTCCCATTTCCCTTTTTTAAATGTTTATTCTCTCTCAGTTTCTTTTTCTCTTTGTTTTCTGTTCATCTTTGTGTTCTCTTTGCTTTGACACCAATGCTACAGCAGCCTTTGCATATGAAGGCATACTTATTCAGGATGTAGTCTGGATTTTGATATTATTTTGTATTAAAAGCTCAATCTTTATGCTCCCATGCTCCATCACTTGTAGTGAGGAATAAGGTGGCCACTTCTTGAAGGTCATACATCATAGGAGAAAAAAGAATTCAATCAGTTTCCTAATTCTTTTTTACTTCTCAGGATCTGAGGACATCTTGGACAGACCTTGATATTGCCAGGTCAGCATGGCACAAACATCGATTAGATAAGGCAACCCGACTAAACCAAAGAATGAGTGATATCGCCAGGGAGATTACCCACTCTGCTATGGAGGTTACTCAGGTAAATCAACTTGTTTAAAGATTGATTGATTGATTGATAGACTGATTGAGTGTCATTGGATGCTGAATGCTGTGAAAGAAAACATGTGTATACTTTTGTATATTGACCTAAATTTTGGAGTGGCTGGCACTAAGTAATAATGTGTGTAATCTTTTCAAGGGCTTTTGAACTTTTTCTTGTTTTATGTGTTTGTTTGATTGGGGTTTTTGTTTTGTTTTTCATTTTGGTTTCTTGTTGTTGTTTTTTGGGGGAGTTTAAAAAAAAAAAAAATTGGAACCAATGTACTAACTACTTCATGCTACAATTATTACATTTATGCTTTTTTTTTTCTATGTTATATTCTATATAGAATATGGTGCCCATAGGTGCTAATTGTTGCTTCACATTTAAATCATTTTTGGGAATATAAAGCAGTAAGGAAATGGTAATATAATGTAAAAATGATACATTACTGAATATAAGATTTCATAAACCAAATTTCTCATAGTAAAAGCAAAAAAAAAACAAAAAAAAGTTTCTGGCATGTGCTATTTGCATCATGCTGTATCACTGTGATTCTGTGTCAATAATCTTATTTTGATCTTCTTTTTTGTAGCTTGTTGGGAACTACCAGAATAAGCAACGTCTTCAATTCTTAGAGCACATCAAGCAGGCCATGTCGTCTGCACTAGATGTAAGGACAGCTTGGCAGTATCTCATTGAACAGCTTACACATGAGAGGTAGGTCTTCTAGAACTACTGCTGACTTCAACAGAATGAAGTTGGTCTTCCTTCCTTTCATTTGAAAAAATTGTAGCATCAAGTCTTCTTAAGCCCACCACACACTATGCGATCATACTGCGATCTGATTTTCGAAAAACTTGTCATAGCATTTGATATGAACATTCAAACATATAAAATCTTAATGATCCAAGTTCCGAATAGTCGTATGAATAATAAGAACGAAATTCTGGGCTATTGTGAGCCTCCCTGCAGGAATAAAAGCAAACTCTATTCCAAATCGTAGTGACGTCATAGCACAGCTGATATGGCCTTTACTCCGACCACAAGGCTTGCAGTTAACCAAAATTTTGATTTTAGTATTCCTATCATTCCGAACTTCAAATAAGATAATTTTACTTGTTTAAACTTACATATTTAATACAATATGCCATTTTTTTGAAAATTGGGACGCAGTCGGATCGCATATTGAGCGGCGGGCTTTAGAAGAGCTTCAGAAAGTAAGTGAAATTCAAAATAACATCTGCACCCCACAGTGTCATGGGAGTAACCAGTTATGTTCTTGGACAAATAGGCTCTTTGTGGCAAGTACTCTATGATGAACTTGAACGCTGTTCAAATTTGTAACTTCAACTCTAGATCTAACATACCAGCTACGTCTAACCCCAAACCCAACATTGAATGCAAGCAACCTTGACTATCAAGTAGCATATGTCACAGGAAGATATGTTTGATCACCTTTTCAATGCATACTACCTTTTCCAATATGCCATGATCTGTGTCTGCAGGGCTGTATGGTTTGATCCAGAAACCTACCCTTCAAGCTGGCAGCTGGACCCAACAGAAGGACCAGGTAGGGTGAGAAGAAGACTTCAGCGATGCCATCTCCTCATCCCTAAGAAGTTCTTCCTCCCAGAGGAACAGTCCAAACACAAAGAAGCCTTCTCTCGACCTCTGGGCTACCTCTTTGATAGCAGCTCTCAGTCACAGAGCTCTTCAGAACTCAAGAGGAGGCTGCAGATGAATGAAAAGATCAGGTAGACTCACATTCCCACAACCGTAATACAGGGCCCGACTGATTCCTGTAGGCAATGAGTAAATTGCAGGGGTTTTGGGGGGGGGCTATGCTATAGTTAGATCTCCCTGAAGAGACCTATTTTCAACTCAATAAAAATTTTGGAAAATTTTTAGTAGATGATTTCAGCTCTCTAAGCTTCATATTTGTAAGGTGGCATGGGCTATAGCACTGTAGAAGACTACAGAAGCTATACTTCAAGGCAATTTCCATAGGGCAAAGCACAAAATAGTGCATTCTCTTTCAAAGAAACCACTGGTTCTGTTTAGAACTTACTCAAGAATGAATATATTTGATCTTGGAAATTCTCC
Source organism: Echinometra lucunter (assembly GCA_029962745.1). Taxonomy (NCBI): domain Eukaryota; kingdom Metazoa; phylum Echinodermata; class Echinoidea; order Camarodonta; family Echinometridae; genus Echinometra; species Echinometra lucunter. Next base: position 12,490,219 of record CM057152.1, read on the forward strand.
ATCTAATTTCAATAATTTTAGTTGTCTCCTTGTTCTGCATGTGAACTTGAAGCAGTTCCATCCAAGATCAAATAACAAATATACTTTTTCAATATCTGTTAAGGACTATGATACCTCCCATGTTATTTCTGTAAAAATCACTAGTAAAAAGATAATGATAAATATTTTTCAATATTTTGTCCATCTTGCAGCCTGTCATCAACTTGTGTCAATGTCACTCCTGCCACTGAGACCAGGGGCGAACTGTTGTTAGGTAACAACAGCATGTACTTTGTCGGAGAAGAACCTCTGAGGAACACTATTGACGCAAGTCTTACAAAGGTTGGTGCAGCGTATGAAACCATACCAGTAAGCATTTAGGCATATCTGTGACAGTCATAATGGTTCCCACGAGAAAACTGATTTCTATTTTCTATTCATCCACTGAATTTTGTCCAGTATTTTTTGTGGTGACATTTTCCAATTACTTTCACTCAAATGATGTAGATGATATGATATAACCCTACTTCTGCTTTTATTCGGTTTATCAACCTCAGTGTGTGCCTTGATAAAACTACCCTAGTGATTCTGATAAATACAGCATCCTCTCTCTGTAGAACTGATTTGTGACAAAGCGACTTTACAGATCCAGTAAACTTCATTATGTTGAAATATTGCTCCCCTGATCTTGAAGATCTCAATAGGTGACACTGACCTTGTGACCATCTGGTGGACATACGATGAGATCAAGGAACCTCATCAGACGTTTCAGAAGCCTTGTATTTATGATTTAAACATTACCTTGATCTTAAAAGTAGACCAGTCTGTTCAGAATGAAACTCAGGCATTCCTGATCCTTTGATCTTTCAGATCTCAATGGGCGACACTGACCTCATGACCATCTGGTGGACATACGATGAGATCAAGGAGCTCCATCAGAGGTGGTATCAGCTGAGAGATAATGCTCTAGAGATCTTCCTTACCAATGGAAAGACTCTGCTGCTCAGCTTTGATAATACTGAGGTAGGTTTCCATCATCATAAAATTACTCAAATAACCAATAACGGTATGGTGTCTGTTCATGGAAGTGGATATAGCACAGCTAGTGCATCACATGATATACTTTTTTTCAGATGTTGGCAAATTTGAAAATGTGATGGAATGAAGAAATAATCAAAGCAAGTGTACTGGTCGCATGATTATCACAGTATTATTACACATGGCAGTTGAATTGACAACATTCTAGCAAAACGTGACATCAGTCATTGACTGTCAAGTTGCTGTGAGAAGAAAAAAATCTCTTATTTGAGGCATTACTGTTGAAGTAGGAATACTGCTGAACTTCATTGTGAAAAATCTCAAGTTTAAACTCTCTGTCATCCAGGAGCGGCAAACCATCTTCAACATGATCAAGTCTAGGGATCTCCCTAACCTGATCGAAGTGGACAGTGTCCTAGCACTCACTCAGGCCTGGAAGCTTGGTCAGATGACCAACTTCGAGTACCTGACCCAGCTGAACAAACTCGGCGGCCGTTCCTTCAACGACCTCATGCAGTATCCGGTCTTCCCATTTGTCCTGAGAAACTACGTAGATGAGAAGATAGACCTGACCAAGGAGAATTGCTTCAGGGATCTCACCAAGCCAGTGGCAGTGCAGAATAAGGACAGGGAAGAGAGATACAAGGAGAACTTCAAGGTGACTTTGATTAGAGTAGTGGTTCTGAAGTAGCATGATATTGAGTAGCACTATGAACTACTATTAGAAATATGTAATATAGGTAGTTTTAGAGACCCTGTTATGTGAAGCTTCATAACTTTTGCACTACTGCTACCAGTATTTTCATCTGTTTTGATCTTTTAATATGAAATGGAACATTCTGGAAACATTGTCTCATATTCTTTAAAACACAGTCTGACGTGATAAAGGTATAGACTCAGTCTCTCGTAATTCTGTTGGGAATGTCATTTGTGGAAACAAACTGCCTATCAGTGAATTTATGTGAACTATATATCTATCACTTCACGACAGAATCCTATCGCCAAGAACGAATTTGAATGTATATTTTTGTGTACATGCCACAATTAAGACCTCTTTTTATGATGATATGAATGAAATCAAATTATTTAAATCAAATTTGTCTGATTGAAATGAATTTATTTTCCAATGTTCTGTATTCCTCTTCAACAGGCTCTGCACGAGGAGTATACTAAAATGAGTGATATGGGAGAGGAAGCCAGCACTTTGGTTATCGCGCCATATCACTATGGTTCTCACTACTCCAACAGTGGTACAGTCTTGCAGTACCTCGTTAGGCTACCACCATTCACACAGATGTTCCTCCACTACCAAGGTAGGTGTGCATCGGGTGTTGGTGGTGATAATGTTTGTGGTGGTGCTGGTGACAGTGTTGTTGGGCAGCTATTGTGGTTGTGGTGGTGGTGGTGGTAGAAGTGATGATGATGATGCTGGTGGTGGTGGTGGTGATGATGATGACTTTGAAGATGGATTCGGTGTTGGTAGTGATGGGAGTGGTGATTATGGTTATGGTGGTGGTGGTGGTAATATACTGATGTGGTTGCTGTTGGAGATTATTAAGTAATCATAATGGTGGTTGTGATGATGAATTTGATGATGGTATTTTTGGTGACAGTGGTAGTGGTAGCGGTTATGGTGATTGTCCTGGTGAGAGTGATGAGGGTAGCAGTAGTGGGGGTGTTTAGGGTGATGTTTTTGATGATGGTGGCAGTGGTGGCAGTGATGCTGGTGGCTGTGGCAGTGGTGGCAGCTGTGATGATTATTGAGATGATGGAGATGATTGTATTGAAGATGATGAAGATGATGATGATTATGACAACAACCATGCTGATGACTACTCTCTAGTAAATAGCTATCCATCGTAGGAGTAATTAGTTGGTTAGTGGAAAATTTAAACAATAGAAGCCTCATTATGGGCATTACTAATTGGTATTTTCATGATATTCATTGCCTACGCTGATAAAGATTTATTACATTAATGGAAGAATGTACCTTAAGGCCCTGTTCCATACTGCCGTTTATCGATTCCGTCTTCCTCTGTCTGAATATTTATGTTAGACGGTGTCAGACGGAGGCAAATTAAAAAAATTGTAGCCATGAACTAGCATCGTCTGCCAACGTCTAGATAAATCTGTAAACCAGCTGAACAACATGTTTAAAAAGTCCAATAAACGTAAGCGTTCATTTATCAAACTGAATCATTAACGGTAGTATGGGACAGGGCCTTAAGTATGTAAAGTAGAGACAAGTTTTCTGGCAGATGCCAGTTTTACATGATGTGTCAACTTGCATATATAATGTTACAGATCAAGTACTTTTAATCTCCTTTCTCTTCTGCAGACAATCACTTTGACCTCCCGGACAGGACGTTTCATTCTATCCAGACCTCTTGGTATCTGTCTTCCTTCCAATCTTCCACGGATGTTAAAGAACTCATTCCTGAGTTCTTCTTCCTCCCAGAGTTCCTCTTGAACAATCAAGGTTGGTTAAATCATGACAAGATGATTTCTCTCATTTAACGGCCTACTATCACTGTGAAGGTTCACTTGTTATAATATATTCTATATGTTGTTCACCTATCCTGTCCCTTCTGTCTTTGTATTTATCTTCTGTCAACTCATTTCTTGTCTACCTTGTTATCATTACCTCTTTTGAATCTTAGTGAATTTTTGATATCAGTTTGTTGTAATTTTTGCCAGGCATGTGTTTTATATCTGAATTGTGAATCCTATGTAATTCAGCCCCAGGGCTGCAAAAGTGTTTTTATTGCTGTAAAAACACTTTTTCAATTCAAAAGGCAGTATTGATAAAAATGCAATATTATAGTTGAAGAAAATGCTTGCGATTTTATTTTTCAGATGCTTTTTATGTTGAATATCCCTGTAATTTTCTTATTAGGGTATTGATAGTGTTTTGAAATATGAAAAAGGGAACTAAAAAAGGATTCAAGAAACTATATGAAATTATACTTTATATGAAATCAGGGGGGTGTTTCACAAAGGGGGTGTTGCAAGAAACTTATTTGCAATCGATTGAAAATTTTAATTGCAAATTTGCAATTGACAGATCAATTTTAACTATAGCAAATTAATTTATACTTTCTATTGCAAGAAGCAGACCAGCAATCATTTGCAAATTTACATTTAATTGCAAGACTTATGATTGATTTTGGGACCTAAAATTGACTTGCAATTTATTGCAAGTTTTTTGCAATGCCCCCAAAGACTAATGGGGTGTTGCAAGAAAGTTGCAATCGATTGCAAGTTGCAACTGATTGTCACTGGCCAATTAAAATCATTGTTGCATGCATGTCTTCTCAAAAAGGCAGACCCTGAGCCAATCAGAATGGTTGTTTCAAAACTAGCAATTATTTGCAATTGATTGCAACTTTCTTGCAACACCCCATAAGATTGACTAAAATCGCACTTAACTATGGCTGGCCATTCATGCCACTGTTTTCTTTCACCATGGATCTCTCAAAGGATTTGCAAATCATGGTCACAAATCTGCAGAATTGACAATTTTTCATAGTTCATTGATGAAGAAAACAAATAATGCACTAACAAACGAATTTCAAATTTAACTTGATTAAGGTTGCAGATATCCTTTGCCTGTAGAAATGAGCTATTCCTGTATTATTGGAATTCCTTATAACCTTTCCTTTTTTGTTTTAATAGAATATTGAAAGTTATTTAGTGGTGTAAAAATTATAAGAACAAACACTAGTCCATCTCTCTCCCTATGCTTCCCAACAGGCTATAACTTTGGCTCTCGTCAGTCCGGTGAGACAGTGCACGACGTCATCCTTCCACCCTGGGCCAAGGGTGAGGCCAGGCTATTTGTGCAGATCATGAAGCAGGCCCTGGAATCTGCATACGTCTCTCAGAAGCTCCACAGCTGGGTGGACCTGGTCTTTGGTTACAAGCAGCATGGACAACATGCAGTGGATGCTATCAATGTGTTTCACCCAGCGGTAAGTTCTTGATGTCATGTGTTATAATGTTCCTAAGTGCTCACATGTCTACAAATGAATTAAACAATCAACTTTAAAACTTAGGCAGTTAGAAAAAGATTATATCCAGAAGAGTTCTGACTTATATTATTTTACATGGACCACCCTTCTTGTATTCTAGCATCTTATTCGGCATCATCTGTGCCTTGGAGGGGAAAAAGGATCTGAATCACTGTAACCCTCGGGTCTCTCCTCCTGGTAAAACTGACTGGCATGGACAGGTGTACCACTGCACCAGGGTTTCCCCCTACAGTTATTCAAATAGGGCAATGAGTTCTGAATATGGTAAGGTGGTGACTCTCCTCTACATGGAGCCTTGACTTAAATACCCTGTTCAAGGGAAAGAGTGTTTGCTACTGTAACTTAATATGCATCTATAAAACAGGAGGGGCATGTCTGTTTGTAGATAGTTTGAATTTCATATGCTTGAATTCTTATTTTGTTTGTCTCAATTTTATTCAGACCTACTTTGGTCTGGACACACGCAGCATCAGGGACCTCACTAGGAGACGCGCCATAGAGACCATGATCAAGACGTATGGCCAGACGCCGAAGCAGCTGTTCACCAACCCCCATCCTCAGCGTAACGACCCCGACCCGGTCATTGTGGACTCTGCCATGATGGGCACAGTCAACATGGGATTCTTGACCTCATTCACTTCCAGGTCAAGGGGGTCAACGTCCAGTGACAAGGGCACCTTGAGGGTGAGTTTTAGAAAGCACCAGATAATTTTCCAATGCATCATGTTACTTCTACATCACAGTATTGTTTCTAGGATTATGATTGCTATTCCTTCTATCGCATACAGCCCTCTGAATCCCAAGGCTTGTGACATTCTAATTTTGAAGCATACAGATGAGTCAATTTGTTGAAAAATGTACTGCGGTATGCACAGCTCTGATATTGATCTTTGTCGGAAATGTTTATTTACACGTCCATTATAGAAAAAAGTCACTTCTTTCCTCTAATCTGGTGAATAAATGTGTTTTCATGCTATTGGTTATTTAAATGGAATTTTTTTTTCTGATGAATTATTATAAACCTCTGAAGATTTAATATCAAATAGATAAACAATCAATCACAAAGAGAAGCAAGGCCATTATTTGAGCAGGCAATACTATACAGATTATGCCTACTCAGTGCTGAATTATACCATTTGAGATCCTCGTGGATGAGTCATGTGATGCAATAAAAGTTTAACCAATGAGCTATCGGTATCTGTACGGGTCATATATTAGAGAAATATATTGACCAGTCAATATTGTTGGCTTGTGAAACTTGGGCGATACAATGTTTAAATTACCTTGCTCAGATTTCAGATACAGTTACAAATAATATCTGACTGGTGGCATATGTATTTTTGATTTGTTTACAAATATCTTCTGACAAATTGGCGGTCGGCTCTCCAGTGATCTCCCTCCACTTGATTTTTTGAAGCTCTGCATGTCTGCATACTCAATTATTTTCGCAGACATGTTTGGCCATCTCGCGAAAAGTCTGCCTGAAAAAATTAACAGGGTTGGATTAAAACAATTTTTTTTTAAAATGTGTAAAACGTATTAAACAAACATGTTATATAGCACCATGTTTTAAATGTCCCAAGATTTCTGGTTGTGTTTTTGCTCTTGAACAAATCCCTTTTGTTAGAGATCAGCCAAGTAATTATGCATGCATCCATAACCTGTCTAACCCAAGTTAGACAGCAATGTCACCTCTAATCAATAGACCTTGTAGACAAGCTTAACAATGCATATTTTTTTTTCTGAGAGGGACATAAGAAAGGTGACTTCTTTAGACTGATTTCCTTTATGTACATGTACAGGTCATTGGTATGATATGATTCTTTTCTGCTATTCTTATGGTATCAGGAACCTCTGTCTCATGTGAAGGGTATGCGATGGGGCGACTACCTGGGATCCCCTGCGTCCAGCGAGCCCATGGTAAAATGGCAACAGGCTTTCGTGACCACGCCCAATCAGCTCGTCCCTCTACCCACAGGCAACGTGTGTGGTGTGGCCAAGAATCAGTGTCTCCTGGTCATGTACAGCAAGGAAAAAAGTATGTACAAGTATTTTACTATTTTTCTCTGTCAATTTTTAAATTTTCATATTGATTACTTGTATTGCGACTGATTTTCTTGATTGACATCATTCAAAAATGAAAGACCGGCTTTCACCAGAAATTTGAATTCATTGTTGTCTTCAGTAACAGAGAGTGTTCTGAATGTAACATTGCTCTGGTAGGAAGCATGATACCTATTTTGACACCCATGGGATATCCCTTTTGTTCTTTAAGAGCGGTTATAGAATTGTTAAAATATGAATTATGCTTAAGTGTCATCTCTTTAACCCTAAAAGACAAAGACCCGGGCTATTTCTGGTCTAGTTATCCGGGGGGGGGGTGGGGGGGGGGGGGGGGGGGGATAATGGCCCCCCAAAAAAAAATCTCGGCTGTGGATCGCCGGATCGGCACGAAAATTGGCATGAGGGTAGAGAATGATGTAATCTACAAGGCTATATGGTTAGATTTTATCAAATTGTTTTTTTTTATTTTATATGAATTAATTTATGCTAATTTATGCGAGAAATCATAGTTTTGGCTATATCTCACTGAATAAAGCTTAAGGAACAATGATTTTTTGTAGAAATGTTTTTCATAACATTCACATCAACTACTTTACTTTAAAAATGGGTTATCATTTTTTTTGGATTATGTATTCTATTGTTTTACAAATTCCTTATGTATTTCTTTGGTTTTTTTTAAGTGCCTTTTGTGGGTGTGGGGGTGAGTGTGTGTGCGTGTATGTGAGAGTGTGTGTTTGATGTTTCTCACTATTTTAGAGAGTAATTATTCTTTCCTGACAGTATTCACATAATTTTGAAAAGTTTCTGATTTTGCCCATAGGTTTGTACACAGTCATATACAGAAATAGTGAAATTTTAACGACTTGTGCTCGTAATCGTAATCTGACACCGGCACCGTAGGTCCGATCGACATAAATTTGGTATCAGAACGTGCGGGAAGGATGAGAGAAAAAAGTCATTGAATCTCAGATCGATACATCTAGTCGTTGCGGAGTACCGTCAAAAATTCAACAGGGGGGCCATTATGGCCCCCCCCCCCCCCCCGGGTATATTAGGGTTAAGCTTTTTGGTTGTATGCTCAGCATAGCATTACCCCACATGATAGAAAAATGTATACAGTCAATTAGTCTGAATTGAAAAAGATTGCTTTGAAAGGTTAATGGATTACCCCTTCATACAAATTGTTTGTTGAGAATGGTTAGGCTGTTGAGATACTTCGAAGCATTTTAAGGTATTGTTAAAATTCAATTCTCTCCTGTTCAGGTGAGAGCAGCATAGAGGAAATTACAAGTGAGTCTCTTTTTTAAGGAGGGCATTGGTGCTGTTGACAATTTGATATTGTATGAAGCCAATTCCTTTTCCTGTAGGTGTGAGCAGCATGTATGCAGTGGACATCAAGTGGTCAGGTTTCTTAATCTGGGGTCATTCTGATGGTATCCTCAGACTAAAGCACAAGGCTAAGACACCTCCCATCAACTTCCTGCAGTCCAATACTAATGATGAGGTAAAGAAAGGGGCATAGCAAGGGAGCAAGGGTCCAGTCATGGGGGTGGGGAGGGAAGGGGTTGTCCCTGTTCTCCAATGGTTAAGCTTCTGAATGTGGGGTAATTCAGATGGTATCCTCAGACTAAAGCACGAGATGAAGACCTCTCCCATCAACTTCCTCCAGTCCAATACCAATGATGAGGTAAAGAGGGTGGCATAGCAAGGGGACAAGGGTCCGGTCAAGGGGGAGGGGAGGGAGGAGGTTGTCACAGGTCTCATGAGGTTAAGCTTCTGAATGTGGGGTAATTCAGATGGTATCCTCAGACTAAAGCACAAGGCAAAGACAAAAGGCAGAGACAAAATCAGGACAGAATGAACCGTAGTATTGAAGGTTGCATTGTTATTAAATTTCTAGAGTATTTGGAATAATGCATCAGTCAAATGTCTTTGGGAGAATGAATGGAACATTATAAAATGGGTTCTGTATTTTCAACATATCAATGAGATATTTTGATCCTTTGCCTGAAGTAGGTACCCATGGCTTTACTAATGTTTTACCTCAACATCCCACAAGTGCTCATGTTTATGTATTTGTCTTCTTTCATACAGACCTGAGATTGCATTCGTTGTATTCTCAAACTTTCCAAAGAAGACTATGATGTAATGCGAATGTATATTTTTTTTTTCTTTTTGCTGTGTTTTCTATCCTCACTCCACACACCAGATTACCACATGTAGCTCTGTGTCTGACTGCCGTCTTATGTTCACTGGGATGGCTTCGGGTATGATCATTGCATACAATATCAAGTTTAACCCATACAAGGTAAGCTCAAAAGATTCATTATACCGGTTTATTTCTGTTTATGTCTGGGTCTCTCTCTCTCTTCATATTAATCCTACTCTCCTGGAATGAGTTTATATTTCTTCTTGAAAAGGACATTCAGAATTGCTCTGTTGTTGAATACAAGAAGAAATAAACTACTCACATTTAATTGGTTGTTGATTACAGGATGAAATGAACCAAGCAAGAATTTCTGTCATAGCTTCACGATGTTGATGCGATTTATGAGAAGGATTAGTAATTCATTTTGATGATTTAAAAGCATCTAGAGAGGAATGAAATTAGCAGATGGGTTACATGGAAACTGATAAATAGATTTTCAAATGCAGTTTTTAGTCATCGTATGGCTGTAATTTTCCTCTAGTTATCTTCCTTTGATTTTTCTTTCATTTTCTTCCTTTAATTTTTCTGTTTACAGCAAAGCAGCATAGAAGTGACCAGGTCAGTGGTACGTCTTCTTGGTCATACTGCACCGGTCACCTGCCTGTGTGTGTGCAGACCATACAGCATATTGCTCAGTGCAAGCCAAGATGGGACCTGCATTATCTGGGATATCAATAGGTAAACCCCCTACTATGAAAGCAGGGGGGGGGGGGGGGGGGTGCTTTACAAAGCTGTGTACAAAGTTACACATGACTTGAAGCATGACTTGAATATGGAAAGCTAAATGGGATTCTCAATGACAGTTAATTGCATGAACTGAAGTTGAAATATCTATATAGATTAATATTAATATTATTATTATTATTAACAAAACATTTTGAATGTGAAGTGTATAGTTTTTGCCAACAGTTTAATCAAGATTATGGGAAATACAGTCACATTTTATCAAAACAAGAGGGAAAACGTTTGGCATTCCATTTGGTTGTTCATAGTTAAGTCATTCTGAAAGTCATGCATAACATTACGTACAGCTTTGTGAAACACCACAGAAATAACATATTTTATACTGTTAATTTAATACTATTGCTGTAAAGAGTGGGTTCAGTTCTTGTAGTGGTGAACATAAAATTTATTAACCCGTTGCCAACGGTAGCAGGGTATACACGGCTCCGTAAAACTCATTCATATACGGGAGCCGTATATAGTTGGTTCCCAGAGAGCAGTTACTTTGATCCATTTCAAGGTTTTACATATGCTACAATGTTGTAAATATGACTAGAAGTAGATTACACCTGTTGACCAAATTGTGAAGTTGTATGTTTTGTGCTGTCCCGTGTAACCATATCTGTGTTCACTGCTGTACAAGTTTCGTGATTTTTCAATTAGATGTAGTACGTATGTTGTAATGTTTTTGAAAAATTTACTACACATTTCTTCCTATTGTCTACATGAAAACCGCTCAATAACTTCTGGACAGTTTCTGTCACAATTTGGAGCTGTTACCAACATTATCTCAGTTCAGAGACGTACCTATGATTGTGCTATGCACGAGATGAAAGCTGTGTAACAAACAGAGGCATATAAATGATATGCAGCGCTTAGAAACATTTGTATTAAGCGCTATATAAATATTGCATATAGCAAATTATACTTAGCCATATCTGGTTACTGCATTGGAATTGCATTCAGAATACAGTTTTTAATTATTGATGGTCGCAGAGTCGGAATAGCATTTAAAATAAGTATATTGAATTGTGGTCATTAGCAACAATAATTCTTAAGTAATGCCAAATATTGTTTTCTTTTTTCATTTATATTTGTATGGGAGGAAGGGGTAAACTAAAAGTCTAACATGGGTTTATAAATTTTGGTAATTTGGTCATTTCTTTAGAAATTTGTTGTTGTTGCTGTTGTTTTGTTTAGACTGTGCTATGTGAGATCTTTGAAAGATGAGACTAAGAGAGGAGGTAGTATCACTGCTGTAGCCATCAGTGAGGTTTCTGGCGACATCGCATCAGTTTCAGATATTGGTGCGTTTATTTCCTTCATTTGTTATCAAGTCTGAAAAGATGAATATATTTTATGGTAAAGTCTGTTAGTAAGAAATTTTAGTTCTGCATTTAGAACCAAACAAGATGTGGCAATGAACAGCTATTGAACCTTTGTTGGTCTGCAGTTCACAAAATATTTGTATTTTATCAAGCAAATAAGGAAAAATTACCAACCCCATCCCCTTAAAAAAAAAAGGGGGAGAGGGGGGTTGTGGCTAGATGTACAAGATGGCTACCACCACTGAACAATATTCATGTCATGTTTTCAAGCAATTACTGATATCTATGCTTTCCACTTTTATCTCCCTCTTTTGCCTATTTAACTCCCCACCCTGCATGTTAATGTTTATATCTTCTTCTTGTTGCTATTTTGCTTTGTTTTCACATGATGATTGGCTCTTTCACTTCTTGTAATCATTCTGTCGTATCGTGCTACTACACTTAATACTGTACTTTGCAAATCCTTTACCTTTGCTTAAACTATATTGCATCCTTTACCACTTCCCTTTGACCCTTTTCTATATAAAATTTTTAACCTTTTTATTCCCCTTTTGTCCTGAGTTGAGCCCTATCCCTTTATAATATTACTTAAAATTTTCTATTTTCCATCAATATTTTTTTTTCACTTGCATAAGATGAATTTGGACCCTGTTGCCTTAATTTTGGGCACTTTTTATTTGAATTGATCCTCACTTCTCTTCCACTGATGACATTAATCCTTGGAATGTAACTAATCACCAACACCTTTCCCCAATACACCCCCTCTTCCTTTCCCCTCCCCACCCTGCACTGCACCCCACTTTCTTGGCTAACATCAGCCTCTGGTGATGTCTTTATGTCTCTGACAGCGGCCGGTGTGAGTGAACTAACCCTATGGAGTATCAACGCTGATCTGATAGGACGGGTGTTCTGCCACAGCCAGATGCTGTGCCTGTCCTTCTCCAATGCACCAGAGGGTATCTCCATCAATGCCATAGCTGCTGGCTGCTACGATGGCATTGTAAGGTAAGGATGCCAGACAGGAGGAGGGGGGGGGGTGTTTCACAAAGAGTTAAGTTGGACTTAGAGTTATGCGTAAGCACCAATGCGCATCCGGTATTTAACATGTAATCTCATTGATGACTTCCCAATAGCGTGCATCCCCTGAGCATTTAACACGTAATCTCATTGATAGACTTCCCAGTAGCATGCGTCTCCTAAGCATGATCTTACCGATGCATTGATGCGTACTATACAGCACGCAACTAGGAATTTAAGTGAGACTTTGAGTCCAACTTAACTCTTTGTGAAAAAAACCCCCATGGCCCCATTTCATAAAACAGTAAACAGTCGCAATAACTGTTATAAGCTACTGAAATCCTTGCATCTGATTGGCTGTGAGCAAATTTGTCATAGAAATGTGGCAGCGAATATGATACAGGGCCAAAAATCTTGGGTTCTTTCTAACATCAGTAGATACTTAAATAAAAATGAAGGACATTACTGAGCATAGATATCATTTTTATGGTTTAAACATACCCTAATCTCATTATTTCATTTTATTTGGTCCATTGAGGGAACTCAAATCTATACAATTGGCGTTTATGCTACTTACATTTGCCATACTATGTGCACATAGCAAGGGTGTAATGTTGCTATAATGGGATCAGAAAGTGTGTTGTTAGTTGTTATGCAATGTGGAAAGGATAGAAGTGAGTTTGTGTCTGTTTCAAAATACTTTCTTTTATGTGCCAGTGCATGTTTTATTTGTCTTTCATTAGAATGTGGAGTACACTGGATTTGAGTCCACTCAGGAACATCTCACTTGAAATGCATCGACCAATCACAAGGTTAGTTTCAAGTAGCCATTTTGTCATATTTGTAAATTACATAAATGTGTTATCAGTAAACCAACTGGTTGATCGGATTGTCATTTGTGTGGGACTGAATATTGAAATTCAGATTCAGGGTCATAATGAAAATGTTATCTATTACAGGTATCAATGGTAGCACTGTTTGTAGCATTGCTGTGATCGTTTTATAGCACCCTGTAATTAAGTATTATAAAAAGTATGTAGCAATCATCTGAGAACAAAGTAAATCTGGTAATTTTATTGGATAGTGATGAAAACCTTCAAATCTGTAGTTTTTCATTTACAGTTTCATCATACAGTTGTCTCTTTCTTTGACTCCTTCTTGTCCTCTAGTATATTATTCATTCTTTTCGTTTTTGTCATTCCAGCTTAACATTCAGTCACGACTCCCACTTCCTGTTCACCTGTGATGTGGATGGTCTGGTCATTGCCTGGGGGAAGAAGGATACCAACAAAAAGGTTCCTAAGTTTGAGACCTTTCTGAACACACCCAGGAACAGCGGTGGCAGCAGTAATCTTGAAGCAAGCATATCTTCACCAAGGTAAAAGGGACAGATACTGAGGTGCTCAGGTTAGAAGTCCATCCTGACTTCATCCCCAGAGAGAGAGGGCAAGGAATACCTAAGAGTGACCAGCCTTTGCTGGAGGTCTTTCTCGCTACATTACATCGAGATGTAGTAGGAGCAGCAGCAATCTTAAAGCAAGTGTATCTTGGACACGGTCATGAAAACAGGAGGTGGCAAGGTCAAGAGCCCTGGTCACCTCATTCCAGAAGCAGGGAGGATTCTGTTAACAGGGAATCAAGGTGCCGTGTTCACCCATCCCTATGAGGATGATCTAGTGATTGCCTGGGGGAAGGACACCAACAAGAGAGTGTCCAAGTTTGAAGCCTTCCTCCATGCACCTAGAAATAGTGGTAGCAGCAGTAACTTGGAAGCAAGTACATCTTCAGCAAGGTTGAAGGAAAGATCAAGCCCTCATCACTACATTCCTAAAGGAGTGGGGGGGCAGGAAGTAGTAGCCAGGAAGTGATGGTATCTGTACAAGGTAGAATGTTCAGAGGTATGATATTGAGCTTTCCTTGGTGTGCTCCAAAACAGAAGTCGCAACTAGCGGAAAGCAAATGTTTCTTTACAAAGGTAGAAGATAAGATACCCAAGATGCCCTGGCTTGAAGCCTTCGTCAATTCTTACAGAAACAAAGAAGCAGGAGTAATCTAGAAGTAATGGTGTCTTTTTATTTATTGGTGGGTTAAGATGCCCAAGTTTGAAGCCTTTTTTTAACCCTCCAGCCCCCCACCACCTAAAAGCAAGTGTATCATCGAGGTAGCAGGAAAGATTCTCGGGGTGCCCAAGATTGCAGCCTTCTTTGCTGCTCCCAGAAATAAGCAAAGTAGGAATAATAAGATAGGAGATACACAGCGCCCTCACTGCTGCAGCCTAAGAGCAGTGGCAGAAGCAGGAACTTAACGAAGGTAGAAAGAATGTATGAGCGTTCTCAAATCTTAAGCATTCCTGCTGCACCCAGAACAGATGCAGCACTTAGCTTGAAGCAGCAAGTGTGTCTTCACCAGATAAAAGAGGATGCACTCTTATGTTTAAAGCTTTCCTCCATCTATTTGGAAACAAAACTGGCTTCACCAACCTGGAAACAAATATATCTTTCAACAGGGAGAAGAAAAGATTAAAGAAAGAAGGAAGGAAAGGAAAGGAAAGGAAAGGAAAGAGGTGTTGCTGTGAAGTTCTTGTAGTCTTAGTCTTTATACCCAGAAAAAGTCTGGAGCAAGGCAGAATGTTTTATGCTGCAAATCCAGAAAAGGTCATTCATGACGAAGGGTTATGTATATTTTACAGAAAAAGAAATTAATGGATTATACATTAGGTCAATGGGGTATCTCATAGAAAATCATTATTTTTGCACAGTATTTTGTTTGAAAATGTGTGCTAAGTCATTCAGAATACAAAACTAAATGTACCAACTAGGAGTTATTTAAGAAAGGGGGTACAGTTACTGTAATCTTAGAGATACAGGCATTGAAAAAATGAAATTTTGACAACTTGTCGCCAAACTACAACTAATTGTGCGAGATGCAGTGCATTGTGCCATGGACCTACTATAGATGGACATTCATCGTAACGTTAATTAATTCATGCAATTGTGACTGTCAAAGCCATCTCAATAACATTCTGTACATATTTCTCCCCTTTGATCTTACGAGGTCTGCCGCTAATTAGCTGGGAGAAAATAGAGATGGTGATTTGAAATAAGCTGTAGCTGCAGCTAAAATAATAAATCGCTTAAATCATGGAAAATCAATGTGCAGTTCTTCTTAACAGTTTGAATTTACTATTCTATGTGTTTCATCTCAAAAATTGTATGAATATTACAAGATAGAGGTAATATTTTAATTGAATTTTTGAGATTTATAAACCTGTTTTCCCCATTTTTCTCTTAGTTTTCCAGAAGTATAATGCACGGATCTTATAAAGATCATGTCCTTCTCGTTGTTAAATAAGGTCATACGCGTGTGCGAAAGTGTGCAAATCAGTCATGATAAATTTTATATCACAAAAATTAACATGTTCTCAGGTTTGCTGCTCCCCTAGCAGTGTTCTGAATCAAAGAAATATTCTGCAAGAGCACACCAGCCAAACAAAACCGAAATGAGGGTATCTGCTCCTTTGTCAGTGACTGAATATGCTTACACAATCACTATTGTCAAAACATCTGTTTTCATTAAGCTGCACATGATCAGAAGGCAGTGACAATTATTGTACTTATGTAAATCAAACCTCGCGGCGGAACTGGTACTTCAAAGGACCCATGAACGTTGGTATTCCATTCACAATAATTCTATGGTTGTACTGAGAAATAAGAATTTCGCTACTGTTCCTATGAATATGGCATGCAGTCAGGGAAATATTCAAAGTGTAGAAGATTAAGTTGTGGTATTCTTAAGGAAATGATATAAAGTTCCAATTAAGCTCTCTTTCTTAACGTTTTCTCTGACTGTCTCCAAAATTTTCAGGAGGAAGTAAGAAAGTAATGATGAAATATGAAAGGTAGATTTCACCGTATTTGCTACAACAGATGGTACATTGAAAGTGATGAAGAGTGAAATATTCAAATCACGCTGTACACTTGTCATTATTTTATGAGTTAGATTTGAGCTAAATGAGTAATATTCTGTAGGCTGAACCACAGGATGTTATGAATGAGCAATATGAGATATTGTGACATGTTTACAACAAGTACATATTCAGTGTATTATTTCGCATTCCATTGCCATCATGTAGTAACTGAAAATGAGCAAGTTATTTGCATGTTTTCTCAAAATGTACATTTGACTGATGTTGTGTATTACACTGAAAGCAGGATTGTTGATCTCTCTCTCTCTGTGTCTCTCCCTGTCTCTCTCTCTGTCTCTCTCTCTGTGTCTCTGTCTCTGTCTCTCTCTCTCTCTCTCTCTCTCTCTCTCTCTCTCTATTCCTCTCTCTCTCTGTGCCTGTTGGTATGGGGGGGGGGGTGGTTCCAAGGTAAGAACTCCCCTCTGGAAACTGGAAGATCCTTGATGAAAATAAAGTTGTCCTAGGTAGTATACACATTTTTTTGGTCTCTACAGTGAGACTGATACTTTCCAGACAAGAGACCAAATTTTAAAAATTATATTACCCCGTTGGCCAAGAAGAGGTCACTTTGGAGTCAGTTTGGACTCAACTTTGCATTGTGACTGAGATGTGAAGACAAAAAAAAAACCCAAAAAAACACACATTTGTGACAGAATATCCACATTTTGTGGTTTAGCCTAATAACTTTTGATGCAGAGCCTTGAAAATTATACCAATTACAAACGCAAAAACAAAAAATTCTACACATATTATGTCCATTTTGGTTGTGTCAGTATTTGTCATTGATGATGAAAAAAACAGAAGTGGAAAATAAGTACTAAAATTCCTTAAATTGACAACATGGTACAAAGCCATAAAAGAAAAACACTGATGTGACCAATTTGAAGAAGAAAAGCCTTCTAATAATACCCGTCATGAATAAGTTAATGGAACTGTTCAGCTTCTATTAACCTTACAGTGTACACCGCAAGCTTTCGTTCACTCCGCACTTTTTCAAGCCTGCGATTCTTCTCAGTTACATGTAGCCTCAAGATCACTGGAATGAAGATTATGCAAAACAAATTATCCAAAACAATACCATTTTTTGGAGGGGGGGTATTGTTTTACCATTTACCTCTTTGTTTATAAGCACTCTAGAAACTATACTCATGTGCTTTACTAACATTCAGTGTATGAAATATAAATCATTTAGTATCATAACCGAATCTGTATTACAATTACTTTGAAATACTCCCTGATTGGACATACGTATTCATATTTTGCCATTTGTTGTTTTTTTCAAGCAGTGAAATTTTCCATTATAGTTGTGATAGTGTCTCTCACAGATTATCATATGCTCTTTTATCCATTCACTCGGCTGTAGAATTATTTTATGACACTCTGAAATACATCATTGTGGCTTCCATTCCAGCAAAGAAGTCTTATTTGTAAAAAAAAAAAAAAAAAAAAAGCCTAACAGCATATATAGGAATTTATTACATTGATGTCATTTGATAAAACTTGTTTTCTGTTGTAACATTTTATATGTCATATTTTAAACCTTTAATTAGCTTGAAATTGTTGTCACACTATTTTTTGTCCAAGTTTATTTCCATTAGTATAAACCTCTATTTTTTTTATTCGAAATGAAATCCATTGGAGAAAGGACTTTATCATGACTGTAGTTTATTATCATGAATTGTATCTTTATTCATTGACCAAGTTATGTGTACAGTGAAATAATGAAATACAACTTTAATATGTTTCTCTTATTTACATTTATACTACAGTACAAGTGTACATATTGTTATTGCAGATTGCAAATGTGTGTTTTATAAAATAATGATCAATATTGGTTTGTAAATTATTTTTGTAACACTAAAATAGATTATGAGGTGCAATCCCAAGAAGCATTATTGAGGCATATATCAAGTACTTAAGATTTGTAAGTTGCTTTATGAATAATTCAGTATGCACAGGGAAATTGGGTTGTCTAAACTCACGTGTATATCTTGTATGCAATTATTTTGGATGAAAAAAAATGTCGTTCAATGACATGTTAAAGGTAAGAGATCCCATTTGCAGCTCTAAAATATTAAGATGTGTTCAATTATAAGAGAATGATTATTAAACACTTCTGTGAAAGAAAAATGGATTGTGCATGGCTAATCAACTGAATAATTAACATTTTTTATAACTCTGTATTTATTTTGGACCAAAAATTTTAGCGGATTTTTTTTCGAGATAGCGCATAACGAAAGGATTCACGTTACATACAGTACAGCGCTGCTATTATGCGGTAAGTGTGGTGGCCGCGAGCTGCGCGCGGCTGAGCTAGCTACTGAGCTAACTGGCTTCGCTTCTGCCGGTGAGCTGCTCTGACTTGCTTATTCAAGGATGGTAGCCAGATTTTCATTTTTGTATGACCGTAAGATTAAATAAACAGTATCAGAAGGGCATATCCTAAACTCCTGCCAAGTTGTATGGATTTTCGAAGATTTTGCAAAAGGGATCTCCTACCTTTAAGTGTAATGATACAGGTGCAGTTCACCAAGATAGTGACTTGGGTTTCACTTCATGCTTTAAAGTAAAATGATCTTTCAGAAGTATTTTGTAGAAGGCATGAAGTGTAAAATTTGAAGTTGTGTTAATAGTGCAATATTTTATGAGTTCACCTCTCATTGTTTTCTATCTCACAGACATACAAATGTGAAGTGGAATTGAAGAAAAAGCTTGAAGATCGTGGTCATGATCATTGTGTTTGTGATCTGTGAATATGACACATTTTATCATGAGTTTTGTCACTGCCTGGAAAAAGACAAAAATGACCAAGATTTATTCAATTGCACTCTGCCTCATTTGTCAGTTCAAGTACTTACTGTGCCAAATCTCACTTGAAAGTAGTAATTTTCCAGTTTATTATTTCGTATGACTGGTACCAAGTAAAACAAAGTATATACAAGAAGATAATTTTGAATGAGGAATCAAAACAAATCTCAGATGTATTTTTGTGTTCCTTCTTCTATTGGTTTCATATGAACATAGTCTTTTAACTTTCCCACCTGCAATGCTGAACAGTTTTTGGGTTTTTTCCAGAACTTATCAAATAAGTTTTGGGGAAAAAAATATTTCATGTATTGATAAAACTCTGGGTTGCTTCTTTGTCTCAAACGGTTCATCAGTAATTCAGTTTAATTGGAATCATTATTCTTACCCTCAAAAAGGACAAAACTGAATAGTATTAAATTTTAATTCAGAAAAACTCATTATTTACCCTACATAATTTATCATTTAAAAATACGTAACAAGCATGTTCATTTTTGTTGACTGTAAAAATTAAAATGCACAAAAAAATCATGTTTATTGCAAGAAATAGTTGTAAATGTGCCTTTTGATAACGCATGTTCTGGCATGTGCATTTCAGTAGTCTTCCCTGCCTTTGTCTGCCCTGTGCCTGCCTGGTTTGTATGTTGTTCTGTTCTAAGGACTGCTAGCTAGATACCACACAGTTCACCAGTAATAGATCACTGTGTAACATAGAAATCTTGGGTTTCCTTTACTGTGTTTTGTTATTGAAAGTTTCTAAAAAAAAAAACTCCCTTCAGGAGTTACATGTCTTAAAACAAGGACATGGCAATATTTTCAGTATTTGTAATTTGTATACCCATATCCTGTGCTGTATTTATCAGTTTGGTGCACATGCGAAACCTAATTTTAATACTAATTCAGGACTAGATTCCTCACACTATAAAGAGACCAAATGAATGCAGATAGTGCATTGATCCAAATTGTCGTGACATTTACTTTATATAAGAGTTTAAGAAATATCACTCTGCCACTTTTACTTGCTTGTCTTTTTTTCTTTTTTTTTTTACCAGCCAGCATTAATTATTTTTCCTAACAAGTATTTTGTTTTTACAAATAGGTACATGTATTGCAAAGTTATATGTGAACGTCAGAGCCACATCAGAGTTGTAATGCGTTTGGTCAAACTATATATGATAGAGGAAATCTAAGTTGGGATTTGTGAGTGGATAATGGTACTAATCATGTGACTTGATTTGCCAAGGTTTTGTCCAAAGGCATCTTTCTTTATGCAGCATGTACAAAATGTATTTCTATATATGCAAAGAGAATAAATCTATACCAAGTACTAAGATGCAAATGACTTCATCGCTTCCGTTAACTTTTCTCGGCCATCACATTACCATCAATGACTTCAAAGTATGGATGGATATAGAGCAGAGGCGGCGAAACGTCTGGCTCAGACAAAGGAAGTGGAGGGGCACCTTTTGTCTGATGAACAATAGGTGCCCCTCCACTTACAATGTCCAACTCCAACGTTCTGCCATGTCTGATACAGGGTGAAAATCAAGAATGAAGAGATGAAGAGAGTAAGAGAGAGAGGTAGAGGAGGGTGAAAGAGAAATAATAAGGACGATAGTCAAAGGCAAGAAAAGGGGACTCCTTATTAGCATTTCATATTTGGATTCTTGATATTGTACTGCAACTTCACATTGTCCAGAAGTATGGGGGGTATAGTCTACAGACACGGACCCTAATTTTGACACTTACAGACAATGCCAAAAAGTCCTAAGTAGTAACTAACTTTGCCAGTCTCTGGCTGTTTCAGATGCAGCTATAGTTCAAGACTCCCTTAGAGCTATGTTAGTCTTGTAGTTAACTCTTACACGTGTTTCGACTGAGCAGGGTAGTGCCTGTGCCTGCAAACTAGGGGGTATATGAAACACTAGCCATTGACGGAGTAAAAGTGCACTCAAACACCAAAGTTTGAAATAAAATACATGTATTTACATTCAATCTCATATACTCATGCATCTTATTGTCCTTCCCTGCACTGGCATTCATGTAAATAGAATGGGTTTTTTTTTGCAAGTATGGGCTTTTCCTATGGTTTATTCGGGCAAATGTTTATTTCAAAGTTGCAGCAAACTGAACCTCTTGAATAGCACCATCTTTTAACCCATAGCAGTACAGAGCTTTTTGGAGGTCTAAATTAATCATCTTCAATCCTCAAATTGGCAACATTTTTTTTTTCCACACTTACATAGTTTGAAAAAAATAAATATGGATATAACATGAACCAAAATGAATTAGAATTCTAAAATCTAATCAGAAATTGCCAATATGAACATGGAAATAGTGATCATATATTATTCACTGCATTGCCAATTTAAAGAGTTTAATTATTAGTTACAATTAAACTGCTCTAATTCGAGAATGCCACATCATACGGCGTCGGGGATGGGCTCAAATTTTCAGTGAATTTTTCTCTTTCTGTTCATGTATGATATGTGCTGCCCAACATTCTGGACCAACAGATACTGTAAAAGCGTCACCTAAAGGAGACGCTGTACCTCTATGGGTTAACAGTGGATAGAGCAGTGGTCTCGTAACTGGGAGTACCCGGATTCGAAACCAAATGGATGTGCTAATGCCCTTTGGTAGGTATTAATCCTCATTACCAAGTCCTTCGGAGGGGACTTAAAGCCGTCGTTCCCCTGGTTGCTTACTAACATTCATACTGCTTTCTTAGCAGTCGGGTAAAATAACAAACCAACCATTTAAAAATGGCTGTGCTTCTGATGTCCCCATCATGCACCATTCTCTCTAGTAAAAGCCTAGAATGTACTTGAGCAATTTTCTACATTAGCAAGTCATAAGTAATAGTTTGCATTAGAAATTATTCTAAGTGAGTCGGTGGTTAAAATTCAATATATAGCAATTTTTCTGTAAAATCAAAAATCACCTAGAGATGGCACTGTTCAAATTCTACCAGTTCGCCATTATATTAAATTTCATTTTCCACAAAGAGAAATACATCATCTAAAGCATACCATACCATATCGGCATTTCCAGCATCATACTAAGACTAAACACAAACAACATTTTATTAAGGCTTGCTCACATATGATTTGAAAAGAATGCCAAGTTTGTTTGTTGTTTTTTTTCTTCTTGGGGAGGGGGGGGGGGGGTATATTGCTTGATGCATTTCTGTTGAACCAACGTACTTCCGTAGCAGCATCTAACCACTCATAACAACTTGCTATAGTACACAATACAAACCACCATGTTTTTAACAGTGGTTTACTGCTGCAAGACTGAACGAGCCTTTAATGGTAAGGAAATGAAAGAAAATCTACTTCTCAAATGTCTGTTTTATTGAAAACTTTCAAATTTTCACAAGTATACACATCCATTAAGTGCATGAAATTAACTTTGACAGAAATGCCAATTTACACAAAAGCCATGCCTGATGAAAGCACATCTAACATCACGGCTCTGGTCCACTGTATCTAATAATTACAAATATACAGTTTCTGCTGCAAAATTAGACATTTTTACATATTTGCAAACAACTTAAAGAAGAACTAACCAAACAAGACACTGAAATGTTCTTTTAAAAAAGAAATTGAATAGATCCCCTTATTTACTCTTCCCAAATCATCCTAGCACCGCCTTCAAAGTAATTCTCCTGCTGTGATAGTATTTTTAACCCAAATCCAAACCAATTGGTACTCAAGTTACCATTTCCTATAACTAGATAATTTTAAGATACATCCAATGAAAGATATTGGGGTTCATTCAAATGGAAATGGAGAATTGTACATTAAATGCATTTGGAATGATTTTCCTTTCTCTTGGTATCATGAGGTGAAAAAACCAGAAGAAAATGATGGCATGAAATTTCTCTCAAGATTTGTGTGTACTTTCAAATATTGTTGCTATTAAGTCATAAGATCTTGTACCAAAGAACAATAATTTACAAGCAGCTTTTCAATAAATCAACCACCACGACTTTCCAACACTGATACCAAGACACTGTCGTACTTTGAAGTTTGGAGAAAAATGGTTCAAGATAAATAACTTTTAACTGTACTAATCCCTGATTGGTTTCATTTGATATAATATGGGGATTGTAATATCAACAAAATACGATAATATCTAAAAAGCAGAAATACCTATACACCGATCGACTTGGCAGCAGATAATCCGCCATTACTGTCGTGTTCTGCAGGCTGGCTGTACCTAGCATGCGCGCAGTAGAGAAATCCCAACCAGAAAGTTACATCTGCACGCGCACCATAGAGTCACATACACACTACATGATACGCAATGACCTACACACGCGATGTGAAATGGGGGACACCGCAGTAATGGCGCTGCCGAAGAGGGCTAAATACACAAATTGATTTTCAGAAGGGTCTATACAAATACACACATGTTCCTATATGATCAACAGGCGCCATTCCCAAAATTTATTCAAGTATACAGGTTATTCACAGTATACAGGTTGGCCTAGGTATTAAAAACACCTATTAAAAGTTCAATAGCGGGCTATAGAGATTAGAGGTAATGGATGGAAATAACTAACATGATAACACTTGAATCATTATAATCAAATATTTTAAATCTTTCTTGTGGTCACATTCAACTACTGGCGAAGCTGTAGCTAATTAGATTTTTTATTTTTTTTTAATTAAATTTTTTTCGTAACAAGGAAGGACTGTTTACCTCTGACTATATTTCCAATAGACCATCAAATTATTTTGCTTATCCAAAGTTTGTGATCTGTGCTTTTACAAAGAAATCCAACCTAAAGAAATGGAGACATAACCAAATTTACATAATTTCTTTTATTCTATTGCATTAATTCAATAAAAATCTACATGGGCCCAATCTACTCCTGAATTTATTTATGTATACGTCCTAATTCCTTTAACTGCATTATGCAAATATTATAAATTTAGTAAATTACTTGCTCTGCACCTTATTAAAAAAACATAATCAAATAAATATGAAATACCTACTTGAAACGATTATAATTGACTACAATTATTGTCAGGAGGAGGATAATCGCACAAAAAAGTAACACTTCTTTGCTACACAGTAACATATTTGACACACAATATTATACAAGTATGGATGGAGAGCTATCTAATAACTTGGACCTGACATTAGTTTAATAAGACCTGCGTCCATGAGAGTTTGGATGTTGGCTGCAACCTCAGGGTTCTTTAGATGTCTGCAGGGATAGGAAAAGCAAAATGGGAGATTGAAGATCAAGCCGTGTTCTGGTAATGATTATACAATGAGAAAGAAATGACCTCCAAGCAGCTGGGGAAAGTAGATCACTTGTACATAAAGACAGGTTTCTAGTGTTAGATTTGGAGATTATCAGATCAATAATGAATTTGCTCACTTTCCCCAAAAGGGACTTGCACTGCACGCCAAAAAGAGTGTATGGGACCACACACAAAGAGGCATGAATTTCAGCCCTAATACTTCAGCTATTTTTTGTCTTATTTTCAATATGAGGGCATTTAAAAGAGCAATTCCACTTAAGGGATCCTTTCTCCTATGATACCTCATTTCATTTCATTTCATTTTATTGATTTCCACATTAAAAATCAGAATATTATACAAATACAATATAAATCACAAATTCAAACACATAAAACAATAAAAACACATGAATTTACATAGAAATATACAAGAAAAGGGGGAGAAGAAGAGAGCATAATGTGGGCGGGGCTAGAAAAAGCAAAGCTTGTCTAGTCTAGCCCTGTTAATTATTTAAAGGGGAAGTCCACCCTGAGAACATGTGTGGCCGAGTAAAAGGCAGAGGGAAAAGAGGGACAGGGCGGGGGAAAAGAAGAAGAAGAAGAAGAAGAAGAAGAAAAAGAAGAAGAAGAAGAAGAAGAAGAAGAAGAAGAAGAAGAAGAAGAGGAAGAAGAAGAAAAATAAGAAGAAGAAGAAGAAGAAAAATAAGAAAAATAAAGGGAGAAAAAAAGAAAAAAGAAAAGAAAAAGAAGAAAAGAAAAAGAAGCAAAAGGAGTAAAGAAGATAGAAAAGAAGAATTGGAAGAAAGAGAGAAAGAAGAAGGAAAAAGAAAGAAAAAAAAAAATCCCATCAAAAAACAGGAAAGTCGTGAACCCCTCTCCCTGCAATCAAGTACGGACAAGTCGGCAGCCCCGTAACACAGCACCCGAGCCCATCCCCCCCCCCCCCCCCACTCACTCGATACTAAAACCTCTGAAACATCCCAAAACATCCTCTTCCTAATTGGGATAAAAGAAAATGAGAATGCTCACAAATTACTTTCAACCTTTCCCAGAACTCAAGCTTCCCTTTAAATTGCACATGCTGACACTCAACTAAAAAAAATCTTCTTCATCACATGACATATAACTTCACTACCCCACAGGCACAAGCATTTAAAATAAAACAAAAAACAAAACCAAAAAAAATGTTAAACATTAGAAATGGAAAGAAGCAAATTAAATCAAACTGTTATGGGCAGCACAATAATCAAGAAAGCAAGAGCTGTGAAAAATCACTTCTCCATTAATCAAAGAGAAGGTTGAAATCTGGTAATGGCAAAAAATTTTTTTTTAAATATTGTGAACTTTCTCAATCTTTGTTTGTCATTTTGGAAGAATACCATAGAAGAAATGTCCTCTGGAAAAGACCGCTCGTACACTGCCCCTCAAACGTGATGAGAAATGGTGGGTACTTACTCTCTGACAGCTCCTGGGTTTCTCTCCATTTGTTCAAGGATCATCCTCATTGCAGGATCCTCCATGATCTTCTGAACCCTTGGGTTTGCCATGGCCCTCTTTTTGATCTCCTCCTCACTCATACCTTCCGTGGGCATGGAGAACCTTGAGCATTTATTGATGCCTTCCCTAGCTTCCTGTCATTGGAAGTAGGAGAAAATCAGTAATGACACTCATCATCATCATCACCATCATCATCACCATCATCACCATTATCACCATCATCACCATCATCATCACCATCATCATCATCATCATCACTATCATCACCATCATCATCATCATCATCATCATCATCATCAGGCTACTACACAACATAGGCTGAATATGGACAAAATATCCGACCAGCAATTCAAAGTACTAAGACATTCAAGGCAAAGCTGAGACACTGCAATGCAGAATCAAGTAAGTGGAATAAGTGTACGGCTTATGTAAAATTTATTTGACAAAAATAAAGGGTTTTTTGAAAGGGACATCCCCAATGCCTAACAATATAAAATAACTAAACTTGAAAACAAAATTGTGTTACCTTATTATTGCTGTCAAGTTCCAGTGCCTTCTGAAATGCTACGGTGGCTTTCGAATAATCATGTAGACCCATTAGAATTGTTCCTTTCCTGAGGTAGCCCTTAACTGTTAAAATGAAATAAAGAAGTACTGAAAATTCACATAATTTCTGACTTTACAAATAAAAATACTATTACACTAATCATTCCAGTTCACAGAACTCAAAATGAATGTCTGTAACAGAAATGAAAGAAAACTGTTACAAAGCAATTAAGAAAGTTAGATTAGGTGTGCATAAATAAAGCTGTCTGGTGTGAGATTTTGAGATTATGGAATTGATAAATTCACTAACTATCAAAAAAGGCACTTGCACTGCACACAGAAATGAGTAGGGACCTAACACATCTCTTGCATGAATGCTTCAGCTATTTCTTGTCTTTTTTTCTAATACAAGGGCATCTGAAGAGCAATCATTTTAAGTGATCTTTTCCATGAAATTCTTTCTACTGATTTGAAGAGAATGAGAAAGCTCAAAAACTATGTTTAACCTTACCCAGCACTCAATTTACTCTTTAAGGGTCAATCTAGTTCAACATAAACTGATTACTATAAAAATAATAAAATTATTTTCTCACAATAAGATCCATCCAAATCAACTATATTAATGACTGTTAACAAGTAACATTTAACTCAAGCATTAAACAGGAGTTTTGATTTGAGTGTGGTTAGGATAAACAAAAGCAAAATGAAGAATCACTGTGCATAGAAATAGAATAAAAACTGATCTGAAGACCTTTACAGGGTATTGTGTGGTGCCATATATAGTCTGTAATCAGTGTGGTAGCACTGAAACAGTCGGAAAAGGCTCTGTTTTATATACCTCTGTTTGTTACACAGCTTTCATCTCGTGCACAGCACAATCATAGGTATGTCTTTGAACAGAGGCTAAAATTGTTAGCAGATTGAAGGACAACAAGGAAAATGACCAAAGTATTTACATTTAAGTCTATTTGCCCATTTACATACAACAAAATTTGCAATCCTATTCAGACTGACAGGGATGGGTTGAAAAGAACATCGAGTCACTGGGAAGTTTCGAAAAATCACAACACTGCCCTAGAAGAAATGGGTCTTTGACACATTTGTAACCAAATCTTAGCAGGAGAAATGCTCCTGGGTCTCTTGCCACTGCCTCAAGTCAGCTAAATTCATGGCTCAAGTTACTGATAACCAGAGTTAGAAATATAATCACATGTATACTGACCTCTTTGATCTAACAATCCAAAAGTCTGATAACTTTGTCTGGTAATGACAGAAATTAGTAACCTTTAATTTTATGCATATTGACATTTTGACCTCTGTGACCTGTAACCTACAACCTACTGCACCGAAATCTAACCACCTTCAATTCAAGAATGGTTTTATTAAGAACAATGCCTTGCAGCCAAAGGCTGAATTGCACATGTTTTACATTGTCTCACTAAGGTAATGCACTTTAATATCAAATTTAAAGTTCAGCTAAAATAGTTCTAGAGATGTAGGGACAACAAAAGTACATGAAGAGCATATAAAAACATTCATCAACTAAATCCATTACCATAATAGTTTATCCAATATATATAACAAAGAAATAATTAACATTCAGAATATTTATTCTACAAACACCATGATATCAATTTTTCAAGGCAAACATTAAAACTCTCCCTTACTGAAAAACCTAAAAACAAACAAACAAACAAACAAACACACTTACTAAATGTAGGATCCAACCTAATACACTCTTCGCAGTCATCTAGACCCAGTTTAAATTCAGCTAATTTTGTGTAGCATGCAGCTCTGTTGCTATAAAGTTTACAGTTATCAGGATTTCTTTTGATGGCCTCAGTGTAATGTTTTCTGGCAGTAGGGTAGTCTCCTGTGAAGAAAACAACATTTATTCTTTAAGAAAATCTACAAGAAAAAATGACTTTTGGAACAACAAACAGTACAGGTTTGCAGTTTGAAATAGCAACTCCTCCTCCTATCGCCCCAAAGGCCACTTCTTTCACAATAGACACCTTATTGAATTAAGATTTTCTATCATTTACAACTATCAAAAGCAGAATTATAATTTACAAACTTATTCAGAAATTCCAGTAATTTCAACTTAAAAATCTCTTGTTTTCCTTTAAGCAGCACAAATCATATTAAGTACATGGAAATCAGAAAAGTCAGTAGTTCAGTAGTCAAAGAGTGATAAATCATTAGTTACTCAATTTAAGAGATAAAACCAGCTTATCAATTTCCTGTGTAAGGTATACTTTCACAAATTTACATAGTTTTCTGATGCTCAAAAAGATTTCCTGAGGATATATGCCACACACCTTTTTGAAATGCTGTATTGCCTAAAGCCTTTTCCTCTTCTGATTTTTCGGGGTCAATGTAAGCCAACCTTTCTGCCTCTTTCATCCTCTTCTCCACCTAATTACAATAAAAGAAAGCATTTGCAAACTTAATGATAATAATAATAATAAATTTATATTGCACAATTTTTTATAGGACTATGCTCAACTGCACATAACAATACGTAGTAAAAATAGGAAGAGCAATACCAGTAATAACATAAATGAACATATCAAAGTGAAATCATAGCTAAGAGGGCACCTGGGAAGATTACTGTCTCTACCAAAATGCCTTACAACAAACATATCTATAATGTTCCGAGGAAGGAAAACAAAATACTGAGGACTATTTTCACAATCATACAATTAAATCACAAAAACATAATAATTAGTTTTCTCCTTTACAAGTGTACCAAGGAACCTGAAAACGGCAAAACAAACTACTGTGGACTATTATCACAATCATACAATTAACCCATTCGGGACAGGAATTATTTAAAGCCTAATTTGATCAGCTTTTATTCTCCAAATTGGCAACACCAACATTTTTATTTTATTGCTACATTTTTCTTATAAAACATCAGGTACATTGTATCTGAAATGAATATAAATTGACAGAAATTATGATGAGAAGTCAAAAAGTTGCCAATTTGCAGGGGAAAACAGTGATTTTAAACTTTCTATCACATTGCCAATTTGAGGATTTTAATGCTTATTTTCCTTTAAAAATTTTCAGCATCAAACAACGAATATTGACGCAACCAAAATGGGCCCAGTTTGCGTAGAATTTTTCGCTCTTTCTGCTCATGTATTTGGTATGATTTTTAGGGCTTTGCATCAAAAGATATTAGGCCAAACCACAAAATGTGGACCTCTGTCACGAATGGGTTAAATCACAAAAACATAATAATTAGTTTTCTCCTTTACAAGTGTACCAGGGTACCTGAAAACGGCAAAGATACTTGAGTGACATTTATAGATTATTAGCATCAATGACCGCACAAAGGATATCAGAATTCAAAGAAAATGTCATACAAACAACTGTCATTATTTTTCTCTTACAATTACTTCAGTAGGCAAAGTGGTATATTCATACATGACTCTGTCTTAAACTGCTCGAAAACAAACATTGGACAGGTCTAAACAGAAAGATAAGACAGCTGATAGATAATTCATCTACTTTGTATTAGATTGTTTACTCAGGTAGCTTTGGTGAAATGTAGAGGGACCAAAAAGACGTGTCCGGAATGCAAAATACATTGTTTGTATCATCTGTGTTTCTGACTTGTCTTTTCATGCCATTCATTTCAATTTCATTTCAATTCAATTTCAATTTCAATTCATTTATTCATTTCCATTAAAAAAAAACATTCAAATATATATACATTCATCATAAATACAAACAGTTCAAATATATATACAAAAGAAAAAAAAAATCAAATACACGAGCATAACAAGATGAGATTAAAATAAACTGTGAGATTAAAGAAATGGAAAAGGGAGCACCTGTAGAAAGCTTACAAAGCTTGTAAGTGGCTTGGCAAAACTGAATGTTTTGCCAAGCTCCTCAAGTGCAACTCATTAACACACTACAAAATAGATAATCACATCTCCTCATTTCGAGTAAGTTACGTTTTACGACAATCAACTAATATTCTCAATAGCTACAAAACTGGGTGCTGTACCACATGTCATCTTAAAACTGGTAATATAACTTAGGGGAGAACCCCTGTTCCCTATCCTAAATATCAATTAACAGTCACTTCTGCTACAATGCTCTTAAAATGTGTTGCTTTCATATTTCACAACATTTGATTGAATGTGATTCCAACACAATGCTTTCATATAGAACCAAGCAAAGCAAATACATGACTGAAGAAAAGAAAAAGGGTAATTCACTTTACCTCTTGCCTCTTCTTCAATGTTTCTGGTATTCTATGTTCAGCAAGAGACTTGTCATAATACAAAATAGCATTTTTTAGATCGTCCTCTTTGGCATATGATGCAGCAACTCTGGAAAATGCTCTGCAAAAAAATTAATTAAATAAATAAATAAAACGTACAAAATATAATAACACATTTAAAATCAGGCAAGGTTCATAAATCTGGTAAAAATATTCCTTCCTCATGTATCATAAATAAAAGTCAGAAACCGATTATTTGCATTTCTTGCAAAGGCTTAACAAAAGGAACTCACCAGCTCATATTTAAGTATATTCATGTCTACGACAAAAGAAAAACAATGAAACAGATGATTTTTCATAATCTAGCCAGTGTTAATAGTGATTTCTGAATTAATACCACTAGACTTAAAGTTCCAAATGGTAAGAACTGTAATCCATCATTTACGTTCACGGTCTATTTTTCCAACACTCTGGAGTGTAACACCAAATGTTCATTGTTGCCCTATTAGATGTCCATATTTGTGACTGAAAACTTGTGAAATCTGTGAAATTTTCCCCTTAATAATTCATATGACAGCTAAATTGGGAAAGAAAAATGACCAAACACATTGAGCCTCAAGAAGATAAAGTACTGAAAACATACAACCCATGAAAAACACTTACTTTGCGATCATTTTGAAATCAGCTCTATTTTCTCTGCCAACCTCAACGGCTTTCAAGCAATCTTCCCTGCAAGCATTATAATCTCCCTTTTCAAATTGTGCAGCTGTATTCAAAAGATAAGGTACAGATGTAACATATCAAAAAAAAAAAAAAATTCTCTTTTAATTCCAAGAATACAGAACTGCTGAATCCTCTGGTGTTCTTGATTTACGAAATCGCATACAAAGAAGCAAATTTATATAAAATAAATTGAAATAATTAAAAGAAATTTTCTTTTCCCAAGCTGTAAATGTAGCAAAGCTACAGTGCAGGAAGGCTATCATGAAATTTGGTAGCATTTTGAGAGAAGGTATCATAATTCTCAGAAACCATTTAAAGGTTAAAAGGTAGATAATAAAAAGTTGGGAAGTATTATGAATCAAGATAATAAATCTGAAATTAGCCATGTAGGTATTCATTTTATGCAACTTTTTGAAAACTACTCTCCTTGTTTGTTTGTTTGTTTGGTTTTTTGTGGGTTTTTTTTTTTTTGGGGGGGGGTTGTGTTTTTATTAAGATTCCTTCCTCCATGTAAATATCCTCAAGGTATGGTACACAGCAACAAACCACAAATTTAGCTTCCCTTGTCCTTGAAAATATCCAATTGATTTTCTTGAACTTTATGTCAAAAGTCACTTATTTAACCCATTCGTAACAGAGGTCCACATTTTTGTGGTTTGGCCTAATATCTTTTGATGCAAAGCCCTAAAAATCATACCAAATACATGAGCAGAAAGAGCAAAAAATTCTACACAAACTGTGCCCATTTTGGTTGCATCAATATTCGTTGTTTGATGCTGAAATTTTTTTAAAGGAAAATAAGTATTAAAATCCTTAAATTGGCAATGTGATAGAAAGTTTAAAATCACCGTTTTCCCCTGCAAATTGGCAACTTTTTGACTTCTCATCATGATTACTGTCAATTTATATTCATTTCAGATACATGACATTTTATAAGAAATATGTAGCAATAAAATAAAAATGTTGGTGTTGCCAATTTGAAGAATAAAAGCTGATCAAATTAGGCTTTACATAATTCCTGTCACGAATGGGTTAAGGGGGTAAGTGTATGCACAATTGCATACTTTGGAGAAAAAAATATTGGGCAATAAGTCCTATAGCTTTGATGGAACTAATTTTACTTACCAGCTCTGTTGGTGAGACAGGATATATTGGTTCCATCTTTCTCAAAGCCTTGGGTATAGAGCTCTATGGCTCTATCAAAATTCTTCTTCTTATACTCAGCATTGCCTTGCTCCTTTAGTTTTACAGCCTGGAAAATGGGGAGGGGAGGGAGAAGAAAGATATATATATATATATATATATATATATATATACGTTTGTTGAATAAAAACTTTGCACAGTTAATGTCATCATACAACCAATTAAATGGCAAGTGTCAATGGAATGACATTTATTTTGAGGAAGACCATTTCTGCCATGACAATTTCAATTTTTAAAACAATTTTCTGTGAGATTTTGTGAAAAGTTTTCTAATATCGGAAAATAGCATGGAACACGGACATACTGAAGCTTTTCGACATGCACTCATCAGAGTAAAATCGCATGAATGAACAGAAAGCCAAATCGAAACAATATATAATAGAAGCGAAGGAACAATACGCGCATAAAATGACGAGCTGTGATAGGGTGTCACAGTGAACAAAATTGGCATTGCTGCCAGCCGTTACTCAAATAATACTAAAATAATGCGTTTTTCACAAACTCCTTCTGACGTCAAAGAATGGGGTCAGTGAGCTGAATGCATGCTGCTTCGAGCATGCGCAGATGTGTGAAGCTTCTCGCTCGGCTGAGTACCTTGAACCAACATGAACAGTATTGTTCCACACACTCTTGGTTGTTCATTAAGTGGTGAGCAATGGCCGAATTGGAACTTTTCTAATATCATTCATTCGATCAACCTGGTAGCTGGTCCTGAAACAATACTGAATATCACCAAAACATTTCTGTGTCAGAGGATGAGCTGACTGTAGAGGATTGTTAGAATTAAAGGCCAAGTCCACAGCAAGATGAAGTTCATTTCAATAAAAAGAATTAAAAAATTCTAAACAAAACAGTGAAAATTGATGAAAATTGGATGCAAAAAAGGAAGTTATGAATTTTTGAATTTTTCCTATTTTTTTCACAAAACAGTTCCTGAACAATCGATATGAATATTTATTTATTTGATATCATATACTCACAATTTTTGCATCCGATTTTAAACAAATTTTCACTGTTTCGTTTGGAAATTTTTATTCTTTTTAATGAAATGAACTTCATCTTGCTGTGGACTTGGCCTTTTATGTTTTAAGGCACTTACAAATTGCAATTACATGAACAAAATTACAAGGTTTTACCCATTATTACTTACTTCACATAGCCTTGTTTAAGTTCAACTTACAGTTTTTACTCCAATAATAAATAGATTAAGGTCTAGATTCTAAGCCAGGGCTGGTATTCTGAAAATTGTTTTATCTTTAGATCTAATCTTATTTTGGAGGCGAACTTGTCATTGGTTTGAAGTCTGAACTACACAAAATTGCGCCCATGGACCAGCAAGCAAGTCAAAAGTGCACAGGCAATGGCATACCCTATTTCTGATTGCTATCAATTAAAATAAGATAAAACAATTTCTAGAATACCGGCCCAGGTAAATTAAAACTGAGGCATTGTCGTTAAGATGTTCGACTTACTTTCAGTTCAGTTAATTATCATCAACATTTTTATTTGTAACCACCATACAAAATATGACTTTGAGTATGGATCTCCAATCCAGCTAACTTTTAATCAGGACTAGGCTACGGGACTCCCCCAATGGATTCCCGCACTGGAACCCATACGGCTATGCCTATGGAATATGAACACACACCTCACTTGGCTTGAACACATGCTTGCTTCGCCTCGCACTACGCATGTACGATACGGGTACGTCTGAACAACGGACAGTCTCCACACGCTCTCTAAGACTAAGTTAACTGTTACAAGTTACTTGTTAGGCCAATCACACCAGAAATTATACGATCCAATCAATACAATCAAATAAAAAGAATATCTTACGTGAATTACGACATAAATCAAAAAATTTCATGTGTCTTAGTTGTAAAAACATAACAAATATTACCTCTTCTGCCATTTTTCCAACAGACGCCCTTCGCTCCGAACCTTCTGGATCGACGCACGTAATTTCACATTACTAAGGAATGCAATTTCGTCTATTGCCTTTCTTCAAGTTGTATTACAGGAATAAAATTAATTGAATACAAAAACGAGTTGACTAAATGAATACCGAGTGTGTTTATAAGAAAACAAATAAATTCATTATCATAGAATCAGAATAATATTATTGTAGCTAAATCTAAAGAATAAGAAGTAAACAGGTAATCTTTGCAAACAATAAACTTTCCTGCTACGAAGAGATTATTTGATTCGGTCTGCTTAACTTATCAGAAATAAAGCTTTAAGAAGTTCTTGCACACTGGCACTAGATCGAGTGCATGCTCGTAGTTGTATGCCTAGTATCAGTATTAATCCAGGATTGGCAGTTTCAGGAAAATCCTATACCGAAAAGGATAAGATATATGATTTATTTTTTTCTTATATGATAATCGATCAAACGCTAATAGGTAAATTTTATGATGATGATTGATGGCTAGAAGCCAGTCCAATTATATGTTACGTACAGAGCATTACGGTGTAAGCATAAGGCATAATTCTCCAAGTTCTGTACATGTGCCCCTGTTCTGCATGTACATCCGGTCTGTGCATGATGATATAAAGAAATTTCAGTAAACAAATTTACGGGGAAATTTATCTACACGTATTCCATTAGATCATCTAAATATGGAAATGGGAAGGTCTATAAGCCCTTAGCGTAGACGGGTCCACATACCTGGGGGATGATTAACCAATTCGCATGTATTTTTGTACACACAAGTCCACCTCAAAATATGGAGGTATGCATTGCCCATCCCCCCCCCCCCCCCCAGCTATCTACGCCCATGCTATAAGCCCTTCCGAAGCCCTTGAATATATGACCGATACGAAGTGGCAAAGTTCAAGACTAATAGATTTGTACGCAATTTTCTAGAAACTGATCTTGTAGTTCAGTTCATTTCAATTCAGTTTAAGTTTCCATGCATTTCCGACAAAACAGGTCATAACTATTTTGGAAAGAAATCAAACGTATTAAGCATCATACAATAATGTGATACATTTTACATTACTTGAATTTTAAAACAGAATGATATACATAATGAGACAGTAGGACCTGTAACGGGTATGTTTGGTTTATTTCTAAAGAAAGATCTGGAAATATTTCATGTGTAAGATGCCAATCAACGTGACCTAAGTGGTTTGAGGACAATTACTTTTAGGATAAATATACCCCAAGGACAACTGACAATTCACCCCCCCCCCCCCTATATATACCCCCAGAGAATCCAGACAATTAGGCCTATATAGGGTATAACTTTCTGGAAGAACAGGAGACTCTATTGTCTTGTGGGATAGAGTTATAGTCGATCCACTCTAGTAGCTGCCGGAGAGCATGGAATGATATCCTAGGAGGGTGATTGTTCTACATGGGGACAATTATCCTGGCTCGGGGTTACTGGTATAGGGTTATTGTCCGGGGGTGGGTAATCATTAGTCCAGGTAGCTAGTTGTCCATACTGACTAGGCTGAGGGCTTACCACGTCACTGAATTTTTGGTTTTTATTGTTATCATCATTCATGAGTCGATACTGCATGGTCAACGCATAACGTATATTCTTCACTAGTGGCCTGATTTGAGACCCCCCCCCCCTTCTCTTCCCCCCCCCCTCTCTCTCTCTCTCTCTCTCTCTCTCCCTCTATCTCTCTCTCTCTTTCTCTCATTGTCTCTGCCTCTGTCTGTCTGTCTCTCTTCTCTCTATTCTCTCTCTCTCTCTCCCTCTCTTTTTCTCTCTTGACATTTCTCTCTGTCTCCTGTTGTCTCTGTCTTTATTTATTTTTCTTGTTTTATTTTATGTATAGAAATATACTGTTACGCTTTGAAAGGAGTTTGTGTCCCTGCTGTTCAAAAAAATTCTGGCTCCTGCCAGCTTCAGGCGTGTCCGACTCCAGGGACGATACCTTTCGCACTAAAAATGATGATCATGATGGGAGATCAAAACACTTGTGACCGATAAAGCAACAACAAATTTACAAAGGGGGATGATGCCATTTTCAGAGTTACTGTTCGATCGCTATGAGATCCGGTGAAAGACATCATAAAGTTAGCACGTACTTGTTATTTTGTCAAAACCCGGGTCCCATTCATACGGACGATTGGCTTTCTTTGTAAATCCTTGTTCATAATATCTTGCATTTCACACATTCAAAAGTTGTTAAGCGCATTTCGTCATTGCCTTTTTAAACTATAGATAAATAGGCCTTTATCTATGGTTATCATTATCGGAGCCCTAAAGAATATTTTCAGATTTTCAAGTGTAACGCATAAAAGGCGGAACATTATAAAATGCCCTGAATACCTGAACATGCTAGATACTACATAGGGGTGACATCTTTCCACGAATATCAATTCTTCGGTTTCATGATGATTATAATTTTCCCAAGCAAGTAAATAAAAAGAATAGTGAAAATGTAAAAAGAAATTACAAATATATATGCGGGCATCTCCCTAGCGAATATATTCTACTACACTCTAAAAAAGGACTGGTCAAAATGACCAAAACAGTTTGGTTAATATGTTTCCGACCAAAATATATTGGTAAAGATTGATCAATATGATTTTATAGAGTGTATGCATAGTTGTTAAGAAAAGGTTCCCCTTGATAGCTTTCCAGGGCCTGTCCGACATAACAACGACTAATGTATGGAAACTAGATTCCATCTATTCATACAGAGGCATGTCATTATGCATAACAGGTGAACTGAATAGTTTTTTAACCAAGGTTTTGGACAGAAACGTGCATCACTATTTGAAACATTGGTAAACAGGTCGATTAATGTGCTAAAACTCAACTTTTTACCCAGCATGCCCAGGGTCAGGTTTAAATTTAAGCTGAAAAAATGGTCGATGTTTTCTGGAGGATGCCATTTCAGCACTGCTTTCTGGTTATTCAATGCACGCTTCTTTGCCCAGATCCTTTTGACATACTATTCCATTCACCTATTGTGTATTTTCATTGGAGAGAATGGAGACGCCTTCCATTATGGTGTTGTTAGGTCGGCCGGACGAACGTTGTGTGTCCGACCTAGCAACAAGTCTTAATTGCGTAGGGAGCCTGATTTGCATTCTGCTTATTGAATTATGATTACAGCTCGTTTTTGCAGAAGGTTCTTCCTTCTTAAAGTTCGTGTCAGGTCATTCCCTGCCAAAAGTCATCTTCTTTTTTGAACCATACCGTCGTCGAAAGCGCCAGCATTGTGCCCGGCCTAACAATAAGTGTATAGGAGTTAGCTAGTAATTTGCAAGGCAATTGAAATTCGGTGAGAGTTTGTTATAGATTAATTCTGAAAGTTCGTTTAAGGCCACTCTGTACAACTTCTTTAAAACTTTTAACTATATACACCTGTCGAATTACCCTATTTACTTTGTAACTAAGAATGTGAATGTTTATGTTTTATACTAACCTTGGGACGGTTTTGCGCTATTACCATGGACGTATTGTGAGATGGACATTCATCGTTAACGTTAATTGATTTCTACAATTGTGACTGTCAAAGCCATCTCAATAACATATTTCTCCACTTTGATCTCACGAGGTCCGCCGCCAATTAGCCGGGAGAGAAGCGAGACAGCGATTTGACAGTAGCTTTTGCTACATGCGCAGAAGATAATAACTTGCTCAAATCATAGAAAACCAATGTGCAGTTCTGGTTTACAGTTGGAATTTACTATTCCATGTGTTTCATCTTGAAAATTGTGTGAATATAACAAGATAGAACTTAAATTTTGATTGAATGTTTGAGATTTATATATCCTGTTTTTCCACATTTTCCCCATAATATTCCAGAAGTATAATGCACGGATCTTATAAAGATCATGTCCTTCCCATTGTTAAATATGGTCATACGCGTGTGCGAAAGTGTGCGAATAAGTAATAATAAATTTCATATCACAAAAATTAACCCGTTCTCAAGTTTGCTGCTCCCTATCAGCAGTATGAATCAAAGATATATTCTGAAAGAGCACACCAGCCAAACAAAACCAAACTGAGGGGAACTGCTTCTTTGTCAACGATCGAACATGCTTACGCAATCGTTATTGTCCAAACACCCGTTTCCATTAAGCTGCACATGATCAGAAGGCGGTGACAATCATTGTACTTATGTAAATTAAATCCAGCGGCGGAACTGGTACTTCAAAGGGCTTGTGACCGTCTGTTGTCCATTCATAATACGTCCATGCTATGACAGTCCTTCTTGCTAAACACGTACCAGAGTTTTACTTCTAAAAAATCATACCCCTGCATCATCACGTCGCCATATATAATTTTTTTAATTTGATATCTTCAAAAAAAGAATTTTACCAATAAAAATCAAGATTTCTCATTATTTTCCATGTCGAGCAATGTGAAACTTTGCTCAAGGCTTTTAGTTTGATCTTGAATTTCACTTCAGGTGTCAAGAAAACTTGAGTTGACATTTTTTGTGAATCTATAGGCCCTTCACATATATCATTGAAAATATCAGGTATAATTTTCTTGTTTGCTTTCTTTTCACTGATCAAAGAAAGATACAATCCGGTTCGGTCTGTCGTGAAGGGGATATTTTATTTTGATCAAGGTTTATAATTATTTCATGTCAAAACTTTACATCAAAATTAGAGAAAGTTGACAAGTAGAGGTCAAAAACATTATACTTCCCAAATGTATTAGGAACATAGTGTATAAATGTTTCAAGTTTTCATGCTACATGTCCTGTCCTATTCATGTAGCTTGATTTTAAAAAATTCTTTCTTTGAAGGCTATTAAATGAGGTCAGATTCAGTGAATGCTTCTTCGTCAAGTTCCCAATGGCAAACTGTTACATTCACCTGTTGAGACTGTGAATCAAATTTAAGGAAAATGAAGATGTCATAAATTAGGCTTATAGGTAGGTTGGACGATCCGTTATTGTGTCCGACCTAGCAACAAGTTATAATTGTTCAGTGGGCCTAATCTGCATTCTGGCTATTTAAATATGGCTACAGCGTGTATTTCCGAATGTTTTTGTTTTTGTTTTGTTTTGTTGTTTTTTTTGCCGAAAGTTCGTTTAAGGTCATTCTGTGTCAAATTAGCTTCTTTTTTTGCATCATATCATCATCGAAATCACCGCCATTGTGTCTTACCAGCAACAAGGAGGAGGGATGGCTAATTTTTGCCTGTCAACTGAAATTCAGTATACAGTTTGATAAGTTCTTTATTCTAGAAGTTCGTGCAAGGTCACTCGGTATCATATCAACTTTTTAACCAAATAATGGTTCATGTACTGTATTGTATTGTATTAAATTTCATTGATATAAATCAATATTCTGCCCTTTTTTCATACATAAACATAAACAATATCATAATTATAAATCAAAATTTGTATTAGATATATCATAGAAGCAATTTTGGTGTAATAGCAAAATGACATAATCAACAAAAGTAACCAAATAACAGAGGCAACATTATAACAAAATAGCTATTAACATGTGGGCAGTAAATACACGTAAAAGTAGATTATAGAGATATGATAATTTCATGTTTCCTAGCTTAAACCGATCAAAACACAATAACAAAAACAAAAACAATTAAACAACAAAAGCAATAAAGTTTTCTTCAATGGACCCTAATATCTAATTCAATGCATGCTTTGATTTCATTTATTTCTTCACCACTCATGGGTTGCATAGCCCTTCGTCAGCTAATAGCTGTTTTTCAAAAGGGGTCCGTTGCAGATGTCGAAATGACGAAGTATAACATTCACCTGTTTTGACCTTTCGTGTTTGTTAGTTGGGAGAATGCAGAGGCCATACATTAGGCCGAACGAGCTATTATGCTTGCCCGACCTAGCAACAAAACATGCATTAGTGGGCCTAATTTGCATTCTGGCTATTGAAATACGGTTAGGGCTTGTTTTCTCCAAAGGCCCTTTATTCTGAAAGTTCGTGTAAGGTCGTTCCGTGCACATCACCATCTTTTTTTACCCGAAATCGCCCGCGTTATAATGTAACAGGCTGTGAATTTCTAGTGTTCGGCTAAAATATACGCGAAATTCAGTAAAAAGTAATACTGCTCTGCAATAAGGATTCGCTTTTCCGTCAATCAAGGTCATAGGCCTAGTAGACATGCTTTTGGTTAAAATGCACTATTTTGTCGAAAATTAAGAAATGACAAAGTAAATAGATTAATAATTTTGATTCATGATAAATGACTGATTGAATAAGAAGATCAATTAATGAATTTGAAATGGAATGAATCAAATATATTCTTTCTGTCTTTGCTTTAACATTGAATTTCAACTTTTAATCATGGAATCTTGAGCTAACGTTTAGTGATCTATAATTTGTATACAAGATATTATGGATATATAACTCTTTTTTTCTTGGCAGCTAAGATATGGATATTCATATTCAATGAAGTACATTTTTAGTCGTGCGCCCAAAATCTGACACCGCGGAAGGAAGAACTTTTCTAAATCGCCGGAACTCCAGTTCGGTAAGAGATTGCTACAAAATCAAGTTGTATTTCGTTTTGTTTTAGTTATGCCTGACTTTGTGTTCTGTATGTTCAAATCGGCTGTAAAGCTAAATGGACAAAGTTCAAAATGATTTTTTTTTCACTTTATGTTACCAGGGTAAGATTTAAACAAGGACAAGGTTTAATTTTTTTCCTGTTTACTAAGTATGCGGAAGTTTTCGGCAAGTGACTTCCTATGTTTTTTTTTTTTTTTTAATTTCACATTCAAGACCTCATTCCCTTGATTAATGTTGGTTCGATTTTTTTCTATGTTACAGAGTCGCAATTAGATACCTTTGAAGACGAAATGAATCTTGAAGACACAAGGATATCAGGCCAGTAAAATGCTACAGTCTCTGCAGATGGAAATTAACCAGGTAAACAAGGTCAAGAAAGGTTTTTGACGCTTCATCTAAAGGATCAGATTCTATATTCTTAATTTGTTGAATAGATTCAGGGTAGCTTTTCTCCTGGTCTGTCAGAGCAATAATAATAATAGAGAATACTTATCAAGCGCATAATAACTGGAGTAGTTCTCTGTGCGCTCAATGAACTTCATCCATGTGCTATATCCAGGTGTTCACATTGATGATAGCTCTGGATTACTTGGGTCGGGCTTACGTTCTTGAGAAGATTAGGCTTTTCATCCCCTGCCCCGGACCGGACATATTTTCTGGGGCGGTAAGCCACGTCTTTTTGAAAGGGTAAAACACAAGTACTCTCGCAGATATTTAATTGACTGCCACATAGTGGCAGAAGCGGTTTCATTGGTTAAAGACAAGACACGTGAAAACAACATTGGTGAATGGATAGTTAGATTAGGGATGCACTTGGATTCGGTGCTGTTTCTAATGTTTCTAAATGAAGTTGGAAAGCTTTTCGTTTTGTTTCGCCATAAATTTAGGGATTATACCCCCTTAAGTTAATATACAGTACGCAGTTTGAATGAGGAACGCCCACTTTGGTGATATATTTAACAGTAGCCTTTCATAATTAAAGTGTTGTCCACGGTTTATTTCTGATTAACGGTATAGGTAGAAATACTGACCGCATTTGAGAAGTATGTTTCAGCTTAATGGAAGATGAAGAAATGTTGTCTCGTGGGTTGAAGAAAGGAATGAACAAAGTCAAACTTCACCAAGGTAACCATTATGGGAGAGCATAACTTGGGAAAGTAAAAATTTGATGCTTCTTTGAATTCACATAATCTTGAGTGATTGTGTAATCGGTGGTGCTGTCTTTCACTGTGGAATATTTATGCTAGTAATTTTGTCAAGATGTTATAGTTTGCTATACGTACAGTTTAGAACTGAGGCAGATTTTCAATATGATCTGAGACGGTCCCTGCGCGAATTGTCTCTATTAATGAATTCATACACCTGTTCCTCCTGGTACAGGCAGTTCCGATATTAATATTAATGAAGTTCATGTTAACAAAAGTTGTTTTATGCAGCTTATTCGTAGTTTGCGTAGTTTGGAGGAAGATTGGATTCTTCAGAATCTTTAAGTTGGCATCCTCGGGCATATTTCTGGGGTTTTAAGCCACGCCCATATTGAGATGGTAGAAAGCACGTGCTCTTTTGTCTCTTTAATTTGATTGACTCCCCGAATCCTCAGACGGGGTTCTGTGGTCGTGATTTTAACTGGGTAGAGGGATTTAATTGGTTGGGTAAGGTAAATTATATTCAAGCTTTAAAAGATTTCATCTGATTGGGGGACTTAGGTGTATAAAATCGGAAAGGTACTCGGGTGCGGGGCATTTCGTTCATAATTATTTCCACTGTTAACTTAGGTCAAGCTACTGGCATGATAAGCTACAGGCACGATGTTGCATTCTGTTATGTTTTCTTGGTAAATATGGACAGAAATCTGAATTGAAAACATTTCTTCCTGCACGTGAGGAAAGTTGATTCCCCCAAAACTCTTAGATATCTAAACAAATTAGTATTACGACTATGATCTTTTTCCGGGCTTTTCGGATGTGAACCAGAAAAGTGGATAGATTTGTTCTTGGATAATTTTCTGAAAGTTATGAAATATTAAGTGTGGGCATAACTG
Organism: Echinometra lucunter; assembly: GCA_029962745.1. Classification (NCBI taxonomy): domain Eukaryota; kingdom Metazoa; phylum Echinodermata; class Echinoidea; order Camarodonta; family Echinometridae; genus Echinometra; species Echinometra lucunter. Next base: position 12,533,373 of record CM057152.1, read on the forward strand.
TAAGAATAATTCCATATTGTCAACCAAACATGAAACATATAAACAATTTTATTTTGATGTTCACATATATTTCTCATAATTTTTTATTCCAGGAAACCGGAGAGATGTCAAAGGGTACCTTTGGCCAAGCAAGCATAGTGCTGAGACTGTGCTGGGATGAAGGGGGTAGTTTCTCGTCGCCAAACATGCCAAATGTGTCGCCACGCTCATCGGGGGTTTCCAATGGTCAGCTAAGGACTTTTATCCCTGTTTCTGCGTGTAGATGAACTTTCACTCTGCAGGACATGAACTTCAATTCAGAACATTTATTTCATTGAGATCATTGCTGGAGGATTTGGTTTTTTTACATTAACTTCGTTTTTGAACATCAAATTCGTTTTACGGACAATAACTTCATTCTGGAAATTGTCTTCTTTTTGGACATTATCTACCTTTCTATATAATCATTTCGCTTTAGCTAGAACATTCGCTTCGTAATTGGACATTATATTTGTATTTGGACATTTGCTTCTTTTCTGGACATTATCTTCGTTTCTGGACATCATCTTTGTTTCTCTGAACATTATCGTCGTTTCGAGACTTTACGTTTCTGGACATCTCACTTTGCTTTTGGACATTCACTTTGTTTGGGGCATTATCTTCGTTTCTGGACATCATCTTTGTTTCTCTGGAGAATATCGTCGTTTCTATAGACTTTCAACTTCGTTTCTGGACATCTCACTTCGCTTTTGGACGGAGCATTATCTTCGGTTCTGGATATTCATTTCGTTTACCATCATCATCTTCGTTTTGGACATTATCTTTTATTTGGACATTCACTTCGTTTCATAAGAATTATCTTCGTTTCTGGGCAAAATCTCCTATTCTCAACATGTACATTTACAGACTGATTCGAGCCTTGCGAGAGGTTTGTTGATCGGTCTGTGCCGGACACCATACAAAATAAATGCAATTACCATTATCTTCATTTTGGGACATTGTATTTTATTTGGACATTCACTTCGTTTCTGGATTTGATCTTCATTTCTGGACATTATCTTTGTTTCTGCATGGACAAAATCTCCAACTATCGATATTTACTTTTACAGGCTGATTCGAACCTTGCGAGAGGTTTGTTGATCGGTCTGTGCCGGATACCGTCAAAATAAATGCAAACTTTATATGGCATTAATATTGTCATCGCTGAACATTTTCGAACTGAGCACCATGGGAACAGACGAACACTTGGACAAGGAAATTCATTTGGATCACAATTTTTCATGGATCTTTTGGATTATATTTTGTGCTGGCTGATCAGATGATTGGAGGAGATTTGCAGAGACTGAGCCATAAGATGTCGGGGTAAGTGAAGGTTTGTCTGTAAACAATACAACAATATCACTTATGATCTTAGTGGAACGCCAACGTTGACCGAGATGGGTCACGAGGTTGTGTTTAATGTTGGGCCATACATCTAATTATGATAAACTTTAGGACACATAGGAGTAAAATGTAGCGTAAGGGTCTAACTTAAATCTGACTCTAACCCATCTCGGAATATGTTGAGTTTCATGTCAGGAAGATTGTTGCGTTGTAGAAAATACGGGCAACCTATATAATTATTTCAATATTCTTTGAACGGAGTCTCGGCCCGCTTTCTTTTTTTCCGACAATTTTCACGAAACTTTTTACGATTGTGGATGGTGGAAATCGTAGATTTGGTAAAAGGCAACAAAAATTCAGTCGTAGAGATATTCGTGAAGATTGTTATTCTGCTTATCGAATTCGTAAGTTCCAACCATCTCAGTGCACGGGGAACCCATCAACTGTCCAAAGAGAATCAGTGCCTGGACGCCTTTTCACAGGTAAATGACATTTTTAATTTCAATTTTTATGATAATTATCATAATATTGAAAACTACAGCAATATGTGATTCATGATCGCAGAATAATTGAAATATAGTTTCGATATCTACATTATTGACATGCTAGAATGAAATGTTAAATATTTTGAGTTTAATCTAATTAATACACAGTGATACATCGTTGACTGGCACAGTTAAACTACCTTGAAATCAATAGTTTATATAATTAATGTCCTGTACAGAATAAGAATGAACTTATAGGCATAACTCACAGAAATGAGAAAATACGACAAAGAAGAAGAGAGAGAGAGAAAAAGACATTTATAGATATTTGTTGTAATGCTATCTTATAGAATTAGAATTTAATTAGGAATAGACTGTTATTCTTTTAGATATAACAAAATACGACAAAGAACAAGAGAAGAAAGATTTTTTAGAGATATGTTAGAATTGGAATTAAATTAGGAATAAACACTAATATTTTTATAAGGCAAGGAAGATTTTTATAGATAGTGCCGTAATGTTATATCTTAGAATTAGAAATAAATTAGAATCATATTGTTTTCACAGATGATGATAATATACGGCAAAGAAGAAGAAGAGAAGATGTAGAAGATCGTTTTAGGGATAATGTCGTATTTATAGTCTCATCTTGGAATTATTGGGCATTTTTCTATAACCTAGATGTACCAAGAAATTAGCAATACTTTTGCAAAACAAAGTATTTTCAAGACAAAGTGATGAAAATTCTAATAGCCCTGTCCCTCCTTACAATCTTTCAAGCAAACTATAATTGGCATTTGATTTGAAATAACCATCTTGGTATAACAAACAAAGCACAATTGTAAGGCTAGATAAAAGAAGGAGAAGAGAAAAGTACGAGGCATTTATTCAGTAAGTATTATTTGAATTAGATCTATCTTAGCTTTATGAAAATAGATAATGACATGATGATAAACTTTGATGAAAAAGAAATATCTAGATATATATTGTATATTAATGCTGAATATTTTCTTCTTCAGGTTCCTCGCTTTATAACACCCATTATCACGGTGGTAGCTCAGTCATCTTCAGTACTCCCACCCTCTGGAACTCTCTCCCGTTCGTCATCCGCACTGCACCTACCCTACCATGCCTACACACCAACAAGATAGTGCACTCAAGACCATGTACACCCATATTACCAGGTCAAAGCTCGGTCATCTTCAGTACTTCCACCCTCTGGAACTCTCTCCCGTTCGGCATCCGCACTGCACCTACCCTGCAGACCTATAAGACTGCAATTAAGAACATATCTTCTTAAGGAATAACCAGGGTAATGGTTTGTTATTTGTAATTATCATTGGACTTTAAATTTTGATGTTCAGAAATGAACTTTTGTATTATAATTTTTCATTATTATTTAAGAATCGTGCTGCTCTTATATCTATATTTATATACTGTGATAGAATTTCGGTTAAAAAAAATCAGAATTTGGTTTTTTTAAAATGTATAGAAATGAAATTTTTGTATCTTTATAGATTTTATGTAATATTTAGAAAAGCTGCACCATTTGGTTTAAGATAACTTTGCAGTAGATAAATGAATTATAAGCCTATGTATGATATGCGATGTCTATATAGAAGCTTGGTTTATTATTACTGATATCATTGGTATTGTTATTATCATTATTATTATTATTATTATCATTATAATTGTTATCATTATTATTATTACTGTTATAATTGTTAGTATGATAACTATATCCTTACCATTATTATCATTATAGTAAGATAGTAAGATGTAAATATTCCCAACAAGAAAAAAGTAAAGATATGAATTAGAATATTGAAAATCAATGATTATTTTAGATACTGAATGTGATAATGAATACCCCCCCCCCAAAAAAAAAAGGAAGAAATGTTTTTATAGTGTCGGGGTATTAGAAATGAATAACTATTTCCAGCTAAAAGTTTGCTAATTAAAACGCTGACTACTGTAGATACCAATGTGATCACATAAACGCCGAAGAAGAAACCTGTAGAGATATGAATTGCATTATGAGCATTGGGGTATTAGAAATAATTGACCAATCTAGATACCAGTGTGGTCACATAAACGCCAAAGAAGAAACCTTTAGAGATAGGAACTGCATTATGACCATTGGTGTATGTGAAATAATTGACCATTCTTGATACCGATGTGGTCAAATAAACGCTGGTGAAGAAACTTGTAGAGATATGAATTGCATCATGAGCATTGGGGTATTAGAAATAATTGACCATTCTAGATACCGATGTGATCACATAAACGCCGAAGAAGAAACCAATAGAGATATTACGAATAACATCATGAACATAGGGGCATTAGAGATAATTGACCACTCTAGATACCGATGTGGTCAAATAAACGCTGATGAAGAAACTTGTAGAGATATGAAATGCATCACGAGCATTGGGTTATTAGAGATAATTGACCATTCTAGTTACCGATGTGATCACATAAACGCCGAAGAAGAAACCTATAGAGATATTACGAATAGCATAATGAACTCTGGGGCATTATAAATAATTGACTACTCTAAGATACCGATGTGGTCAAATAAACGCTGGTGAAGAAACTTGTAGAGATATGAATTGCATCACGAGCATTGGGGTATTAGAAATAATTGACCATTCTAGATACCGATGTGATCACATAAACGCCGAAGAAGAAACATATGGAGATATTACGAATAACATCATGAGCATAGGGGCATTAGATATAATTGACTACTCTAGATACGATGTGATCACATAAACGCTAGAGAAGTCTTGTAGAGATATGAAATGCATTCTGAGCATTGGGTTATTAGAGATAACTGACCATTCTAGTTACCGATGTGATCACATAAACGCCGAAGAAGAAACCTATAAAGATGTTACGAATAGCATCATGAACTCTGGGGCATTATAAATAAATGACTACTCTAAGATACCCATGTGGTCAAATAAACGCTGGTGAAGAAACTTGTAGAGATATGAATTGCATCATGAGCATTGGGGTATTAGAAATAATTGACCATTCTAGATACCGATGTGATCACATAAACGCCGAAGAAGAAACCTATAGAGATATTACGAATAACATCATGAGCATAGGGGCATTAGATATAATTGACTACTCTAGATACGATGTGGTCACATAAACGCTGGAGAAGTCTTGTAGAGATATGAATTGCATCCTGAGCATTGGGTTATTAGAGATAATTGACCATTCTAGATACCGATGTGATCACCTAAACGCCGAAGAAGAAACCAATAAAGATATTACGAATAACATCATGAACATAGGGGCATTAGAAATAATTGACTACTCTAAGATATGAATTGCATCATGAGCATTGGGGTATTAGAAATAATTGACCATTCTAGATACCGATGTGATCACATAAACGCCGAAGAAGAAACCTATAGAGATATCACGAATAACATCATGAGCATAGGGGCATTAGAGATAATTGACTACTCTAGATACCGATATGGTCAAATAAACGCTGGTGAAGAAACTTGTAGAGATATGAATTGCATTCTGAGCATTGGGTTATTAGAGATAATTGACCATTCTAGTTACCGATGTGATCACATAAACGCGGAAGAAGAAACCTATAGAGATATCACGAATAACATCATGAGCATAGGGGCATTAGAAATAATTGACTACTCTAGATACCGATGTGGTCAAATAAACGCTGGTGAAGAATCTGGTAGAGATATGAACAACATCATGAACTCTGGGGCATTAGAAATAATTGACCATTCTAGATACCGATGTGATCACCTAAACGCCGAAGGAGAAACCAATAGAGATATTACGAATAACATCATGAACATAGGGGCGTTAGAAATAATTGACTACTCTAAGATATGAATTGCATCATGAGCATTGGGTTATTAGAAATAATTGACCATTCTAGATACCGATGTGATCACATAAACGCCGAAGAAGAAACCTATAGAGATATTACGAATAACATCATGAGCATAGGGGCATTAGAAATAATTGACTACTCTAGATACCGATGTGGTCACAATGGAGAAGAATCTTGTAGAGATATGAATTGCATTCTGAGCATTGGGTTATTAGAGATAATTGACCATTCTAGTTACCGATGTGATCACATAAACGCCGAAGAAGAAACCTATAGAGATATCACGAATAACATCATGAGCATAGGGGCATTAGAAATAATTGACTACTCTAGATAGATACCGATGTGGTCAAATAAACGCTGGTGAAGAATCTTGTAGAGATATGAACAGCATCATGAACTCTGGGGCATTAGAAATAATTGACCATTCTAGATACCGATGTGATCACCTAAACGCCGAAGAAGAAACCAATAGAGATATTACGAATAACATCATGAACATAGGGGCGTTAGAAATAATTGACTACTCTAAGATATGAATTGCATCATGAGCATTGGGTTATTATAAATAATTGACCATTCTAGATACCGATGTGATCACATAAACGCCAAAGAAGAAAACTATAGAGATATCACGAATAACAACCTATAGAGATATCACGAATAACATCATGAGCATAAGGGCATTAGAGATAATTGACTACTCTAGATACCGATGTGGTCAAATAAACGCTGGTGAAGAAACTTGTAGAGATATGAATTGCATTCTGAGCATTGGTTTATTAGAGATAATTGACCATTCTAGTTACCGATGTGATCACATAAACGCCAAAGAAGAAACCTATAGAGATATCACGAATAACATCATGAGCATAGGGGCATTAGAAATAATTGACTACTCTAGATACCGATGTGGTCAAATAAACGCTGGTGAAGAAACTTGTAGAGATATGATCAGCATCATGAACTCTGGGGCGTTAGAAATAATTGACCATTCTAGTTACCGATGTGATCACATAAACGCCGAAGAAGAAACCTATAGAGATGTTACGAATAGCATCATGAACCCTGGGGCATTATAAATAATTGACTACTCTAAGATACCCATGTGATCAAATAAACGCTGGTGAAGAAACTTGTAGAGATATGAATTGCATCATGAGCATTGGGGTATTAGAAATAATTGACCATTCTAGATACCGATGTGATCACATAAACGCCGAAGAAGAAACCTATAGAGATATTACGAATAACATCATGAGCATAGGGGCATTAGATATAATTGACTACTCTAGATACGATGTGGTCACAATGGAGAAGAAACTTGTAGAGATATGAATTGCATTCTGAGCATTGGGTTATTAGAGATAATTGACCATTCTAGTTACCGATGTGATCACATAAACGCCGAAGACACCTATAGAGATATCACGAATAACATCATGAGCATAGGGGCATTAGAAATAATTGACTACTCTAGATACCGATGTGGTCAAATAAACGCTGGTGAAGAAACTTGTAGAGATATGAACAGCATCATGAACTCTGGGGCATTAGAAATAATTGACCATTCTAGTTACCGATGTGATCACATAAACGCCGAAGAAGAAACCTGTAGAGATATCACGAATAACCTCGTGAGCATAGGGGCATTAGAAATAATTGACTACTCTAGATACCGATGCGGTCAAATAAACGCTGGTGAAGAAACTTGTAGAGATATGAATTGCATTCTGAGCATTGGGTTATTAGAGATAATTACCATTCTAGTTACCGATGTGATCACATAAACGCCGAAGAAGAAACCTATAGAGATATCACGAATAATATCATGAGCATAGGGGCATTAGAAATAATTGACTGCTCTAGATAGATACCGATGTGGTCAAATAAACGCTGGTGAAGAATCTTGTAGAGATATGAACAGCATCATGAACTCTAGGGCATTAGAAATAATTGACCATTCTAGATACCGATGTGATCACCTAAACGCCGAAGAAGAAACCAGTAGAGATATCACGAATAACATCATGAGCATAGGGGCATTAGAAACAATTGACTACTCTAGATATCTATGTGGTCAAATAAATGCTGGTGAAGAAACTTATAGAGATATGAACAGCATCATGAACTCTGGGGCATTAGAAAAAACTGACCATTCTAGATACCGATGTGATCACATAAACGCCGAAGAAGAAACCTATAGAGATATCACGAATAACATCATGAGCATAGGGGCATTAGAGATAATTGACTACTCTAGATACCGATGTGGTCAAATAAACGCTGGTGAAGAAACTTGTAGAGATATGAATTGCATTCTGAGCATTGGGTTATTAGAAATAATTGACCATTCTAGATACCGATGTGATCACCTAAACGCCGAAGAAGAAACCAGTAGAGATATCACGAATAACATCATGAGCATAGGGGCATTAGAAACAATTGACTACTCTAGATATCTATGTGGTCAAATAAATGCTGGTGAAGAAACTTATAGAGATATGAACAGCATCATGAACTCTGGGGCATTAGAAAAAACTGACCATTCTAGATACCGATGTGATCACATAAACGCCGAAGAAGAAACCTATAGAGATATCACGAATAACATCATGAGCATAGGGGCATTAGAGATAATTGACTACTCTAGATACCGATGTGGTCAAATAAACGCTGGTGAAGAAACTTGTAGAGATATGAATTGCATTCTGAGCATTGGGTTATTAGAGATAATTGACCATTCTAGTTACCGATGTGATCACATAAACGCCGAAGAAGAAACCTATAGAGATATCACGAATAGCATCATGAACCCTGGGGCATTAGAAATAATTGACTGCTCTAGATAGATACCGATGTGGTCAAATAAACGCTGGTGAAGAATCTTGTAGAGATATGAACAGCATCATGAACTCTGGGGCATTAGAAATAATTGACCATTCTAGATACCGATGTGATCACCTAAACGCCGAAGAAGAAACCAATAGAGATATCACGAATAACATCATGAGCATAGGGGCATTAGAAACAATTGACTACTTTAGATATCGATGTGGTTAAATAAACGCTGGTGAAGAAACTTGTAGAGATATGAACAGCATCATGAACGCTGGGGCATTAGAAATAACTGACCATTCTAGATACCGATGTGATCACCTAAACGCCGAAGAAGAAACCAATAGAGATATTACGAATAACATCATGAACATAGGGGCGTTAGAAATAATTGAGTACTCTAAGATATGAATTGCATCATGAGCATTGGGTTATTAGAAATAATTGACCATTCTAGATACCGATGTGATCACATAAACGCCGAAGAAGAAACCTATAGAGATATCACGAATAACATCATGAGCATAGGGGCATTAGAGATAATTGACTACTCTAGATACCGATGTGGTCAAATAAACGCTGGTGAAGAAACTTGTAGAGATATGAATTGCATTCTGAGCATTGGGTTATTAGAGATAATTGACCATTCTAGTTACCGATGTGATCACATAAACGCCGAAGAAGAAACCTATAGAGATATCACGAATAGCATCATGAACCCTGGGGCATTAGAAATAATTGACTGCTCTAGATAGATACCGATGTGGTCAAATAAACGCTGGTGAAGAATCTTGTAGAGATATGAACAGCATCATGAACTCTGGGGCATTAGAAATAATTGACCATTCTAGATACCGATGTGATCACCTAAACGCCGAAGAAGAAACCAATAGAGATATCACGAATAACATCATGAGCATAGGGGCATTAGAAACAATTGACTACTTTAGATATCGATGTGGTTAAATAAACGCTGGTGAAGAAACTTGTAGAGATATGAATTGCATTCTGAGCATTGGGTTATTAGAGATAATTGACCATTCTAGATACCGATGTGATCACCTAAACGCCGAAGAAGAAACCAATAGAGATATTACGAATAACATCATGAACATAGGGGCGTTAGAAATAATTGACTACTCTAAGATATGAATTGCATCATGAGCATTGGGTTATTAGAAATAATTGACCATTCTAGATACCGATGTGATCACATAAACGCCGAAGAAGAAACCTATAGAGATATCACGAATAACATCATGAGCATAGGGGCATTAGAGATAATTGACTACTCTAGATACCGATGTGGTCAAATAAACGCTGGTGAAGAAACTTGTAGAGATATGAATTGCATTCTGAGCATTGGGTTATTAGAGATAATTGACCATTCTAGTTACCGATGTGATCACATAAACGCCGAAGAAGAAACCTATAGAGATATCACGAATAGCATCATGAACCCTGGGGCATTAGAAATAATTGACTGCTCTAGATAGATACCGATGTGGTCAAATAAACGCTGGTGAAGAATCTTGTAGAGATATGAACAGCATCATGAACTCTGGGGCATTAGAAATAATTGACCATTCTAGATACCGATGTGATCACCTAAACGCCGAAGAAGAAACCAATAGAGATATCACGAATAACATCATGAGCATAGGGGCATTAGAAACAATTGACTACTTTAGATATCGATGTGGTTAAATAAACGCTGGTGAAGAAACTTGTAGAGATATGAATTGCATTCTGAGCATTGGGTTATTAGAGATAATTGACCATTCTAGTTACCGATGTGATCACCTAAACGCCGAAGAAGAAACCTATAGAGATATCACGAATAACATCATGAGCATAGGGGCATTAGAAATAATTGACTACTCTAGATAGATACCGATGTTTCCAAATAAACGCTGGTGAAGAATCTTTTAGAGATATGAACAGCATCATGAACTCTGGGGCATTAGAAATAATTGACCATTCTAGATACCGATGTGATCACCTAAACGCCGAAGAAGAAACCAATAGAGATATTACGAATAACATCATGAACATAGGGGCGTTAGAAATAATTGACTACTCTAAGATATGAATTGCATCCTGAGCATTGGGTTATTAGAAATAATTGACCATTCTAGATACCGATGTGATCACATAAACGCCGAAGAAGAAACCTATAGAGATATCACGAATAAAATCATGAGCATAGGGGCATTAGAGATAATTGAGTACTCTAGATACCGATGTGGTCAAATAAACGCTGGTGAAGAAACTTGTAGAGATATGAATTGCATTCTGAGCATTGGGTTATTAGAGATAATTGACCATTCTAGTTACCGATGTTATCACATAAACGCCAAAGAAGAAACCTATAGAGATATCACGAATAACATCGTGAGCATGGGGGCATTAGAAATAATTGACTACTCTAGATACCGATGTGGTCAAATAAACGCTGGTGAAGAAACTTGTAGAGATATGATCAGCATCATGAACTCTGAGGCGTTAGAAATAATTGACCATTCTAGTTACCGATGTGATCACCTAAACGCCGAAGAAGAAACCTATAGAGATGTTACGAATAGCATCATGAACCCTGGGGCATTATAAATAATTGACTACTCTAAGATACCCATGTGGTCAAATAAACGCTGGTGAAGAAACTTGTAGAGATATGAATTGCATTCTGAGCATTGGGTTATTAGAGATAATTGACCATTCTAGTTACCGATGTGATCACATAAACGCCGAAGAAGAAACCTATAGAGATATCACGAATAACATCATGAGCAAAAGGGCATTAGAAATAATTGACTACTCTAGATAGATACCGATGTGGTCAAATAAACGCTGGTGAAGAATCTTGTAGAGATATGAACAGCATCATGAACTCTGGGGCATTAGAAATAATTGACCATTCTAGATACCGATGTGATCACCTAAACGCCGAAGAAGAAACCTATAGAGATATTACGAATAACATCATGAGCATAGGGGCATTAGAGATAATTGACTACTCTAGATATCGATGTGGTCACATAAACGCTGGAGAAGAAACTTGTAGAGGTATGAACTGCATCCTGAGCATTGGGGTATTAGAAAAAATTGACCATTCTAGATACCGATTTGGTCACATAAATGCCAAAGAAGAAACCTGTAGAGATATTGAATAGCATCATGAGCATTGGGGTATTAGAAATAATTGACCATTCTAGATACCGATTTGGTCACATAAATGCCAAAGAAGAAACCTGTAGAGATATTGAATAGCATCATGAGCAATGGGGTATTAGAAATAATTGACTACTCTAGATACCGATGTGATCACATTGGTCTGATGAACGCCAACGGAGAAACCTGTAGAGATATGAATAGCATCATGATTATTGGGGTATTAGAAATAATTGACCATTCTATATACCTATGCGATTACATAAACGCCGAGGAAGAAACCTTTAGAGATATGAATTGCATAATGAGCATTGTGGTATAAGAAATAATTGACCATTTTAGATACCGATGCGATTACATAAACGCCAAAGAAGAAACCTATAGAGATATGAAATGCATCATGAGCACTTGATTAAAAATTATTGACCATTTTAGATACCGATGTGGTCACATAAATGCCAAAGAAGAAACCTGTAGAGATATTGAATAGCATCATGAGCATTGTGGTATAAGAAATAATTGACCATTTTAGATACCGATGCGATTACATAAACGCCAAAGAAGAAACCTATAGAGATATGAAATGCATCATGAGCACTTGGATAAAAATTATTGACCATTTTAGATACCGATGTGGTCACATAAATGCCAAAGAAGAAACCTGTAGAGATATTGAATAGCATCATGAGCAATGGGGTATTAGAAATAATTGACTACTCTAGATACCGATGTGATCACATTGGTCTGATGAACGCCAACGGAGAAACCTGTAGAGATATGATTAGCATCATGTGCATGAAGAATCGTGTAGGGAAATGAATTGTATCGGCTGTTAATAGATACCGCTGTGATAATAAAATACGCAGAAGAAACGAGTGTAGATATACCAAATACTGGGGTATTAATAGTAAATAGTTTTAGATACCAATATGATTTCGAAGAATGCCTATAGAAGAAACCTGTAGAGATATGAGTGGCATTAGGGGGATTATTTTAGCATTATAAATGAAGGCATTTGTGCTGCTTGTAAAGAGTAGACATTAAATGCGTCGAAGCAGAAATATGAAGAGGATGATTATTTAGATATTAGAAATAAATGACTATAGATACCGACGAGATCATAAAAAACTTCGAAGAAGAAACATGTAGAGATATTTATTAAGGTATTAGAAACTAATAACTAGTCTAGTCTGCCGATATGATAGCTATGATTTGAAAAAAAAACAACAACCACCGAATAAGAAACTTGTAGAGGATATAAATAGATTTGGGATATCAAAAATAAATAAGTATTCTAGATACAGATGTGATAACACCAAAGAAGAAACTTTTGGTATGCATTGGACATTTCATTTTGCATTAGAAATAGATTGAAAGGCGAACGTCGAAGAAGAAACTTTTTAGAGACATGAGTAGTATTCACATTATTTTAAAATCAGAAATAGATACCAGTAAGCGCAGGAAATAGGATGAATAAACATAAATAGGTGTAGTGCTAGGATTGCATTTTGCATTACAAGTATAGATGAAGAAGAAACCCCTAGAAATAAAATCAACATTGATTTGGAATTAGAAATACATTTCTTTTTAGAACTAGAAATAAAAACTACATCGGTTGCCTGTCATCAAACTGTGTGGAGGTAAGTATAAAAAATGGTGGGTATGAACAAATCAGAGCAAAATGAATTTCTAAAACGTTTCTTGCAGTGACGTTTATTCTAAATCAGAAATTACCTCTACAAAAGCAGAGTATGATATTTTGTTGCCTATTACACCTGGATTGATTTCACTGTATAGAACGGTATACACATTACATTAAAAAAAAAAAGATACATAAGGACAAATAATATCTAATGGGAATTAAAGAAAAAAATTGGCAAATATATAACGATTCCCAGTAATGTAAAAATTAAAAAACAGTTAGAGTTCGGACAATATCTTTCTAGTATGTTGCAGTTTTGAGAGATTTCTCAGTATACAGGTCTAATGAAGGGAGAGGAAATGATCACTGTATTGACTACGCCATGACGATGACCATGCATGGTGATAACTAGATTCCCAGTAATGTTGTAAAAATACAGTATTAGTTGTATTTCAGACAATATCTTTTGAATGTGTTGCAGTTTTTTGAGAGTTCTCGTTATTCAGGTCTAACGAAGGGAGAGAAAAATGATCACTGTATTCGCCATGCCACTGCGATGACCACGGTGATAACTACTATGACGAATTAGATGATCACCAGGGTGACGCTGGAGAAACAGTTGAAAAGGATGAACGAACCTTTTATCACGTGACGGTTAAAGTATTTGGTGTATAACTTGATGTAAAACTATACCTCCTTATAAGGACAAAAATATGATTTCTGTTAGAATACTTTTTCACAGACACGAAGATAAAACACATTTCCAGCAACGCAATATCCGTTTTCGTTAGAGGTGATTGAGCTAAGTTTTTCATGATTGAAACATAAAAAATCAACGGTTCTCTGACAAAAACTGTCATTATTAAGCCCATTCCTAGTATATTATTGTATAAAGCGATAAAGCAGACGTTCTTGAAAGAATTGCGTTCATGTTGTTGTGTAGCAAAGATATGAGGGAATATCAATTATTTATTCGACTCCGATTTAAGAAAAAAAAAATTGAAACAGAATACAAGGGGGAATATTTTGATTGACTTAAAGGCAATTGTATTTTTTAGAGTTCGTAAATCAATGTTATGTAATGAAGTGTTTCTTCATTTAAATTAGAAGGAAAAGATGATGACTTTCATTGCGATCAACCAGGGTGACGAAGATGATGGCAACCAGGGTGATGACGATCGGGTCAACGGCCGGAGTGATGACAACCAGGGCGACGGCCAGAGGAACGATTAGCTTAATGGCGATCATCCAGGGCAACGATCAGGTATAAAAACAGTCACGTTTTCAGAAATTTTATGTTGCCGAATATAAAGATGTGAGGAACGAAGTAATTATCTGTAGTTTCTACTCAGCCAACAGAATCTGAATAAGAAGGAATAAACTTGCAGTTGAGATTCTGAAATATTTGAGAGCTACCTAAAGGGCAAACCTTTCTTATCTTTTCCCCATTGATTGTCATGCAAAACAACTTTTTAGTATTAATCAAATTATTTTATCAGTCTATCATTGTATCATTTTTCATCATATTAGCAATAACTGAAGTTTCGTGTAAACATTATCTAGAGGAGGCTAATGGCATTGATTAATCTTTATGTAAAGTAGGGATTAAATGTATCCAGGATTGATTTAAATTTCAGCCGTATCCCCATCATCCCCTTCCAGTCTGTTTGACAAAATGTGTGGTCTTCGATATTGATCACAACAGAGTATATGAAGGTTTCTTCAAATAGATTAAAGAACAGTAGAATGTGAATTTGGAGTTCAAAACCCATGAGGGCTGCTTCCGTAAACTTTTATTCCTGTCATCATTTATAATCAACATTTGTGCCCATTACAAGCGTCCATTTCCTGGAACATGATTGTATGAAGCGATAAAGCAAACGTTCTTAAAAGAGTTTTGTTACGGCTGTGGTGTAGCATAGATATAACGGAATATAAGTGTTTATTCAGCTTCTATTCAGTTAAAAGAAGAAAGGCCACAGAAAACAAAGGGGATAAGGATTATTATGATTGACAATGGGGAATGTGTATTTTTCAGAATTCGTAAATCAGTGATAAGTATTGAGGTGTTTCTTCATTTGAATTGTCAGCAAGGAAAGATGACGACTACCAGTGCGATCAACCAGGGTGACGAAGACGACGGCAACCAGAGTGATAACGATCGGATCAAAGACCAGAATGATGACGACCAGGGCGATGAGCAGATTGACGATTAGCTTGAAGGCGACCGACCAGCGCGGCGATCAGGTATAAAATCATCACGTTCTCAGAAAATGGTTGATGCAGAATATCAACATGAGGGGGAACTAATTGTGTCTGTAGTTTCTATTCAACCTCAAGAAACAGAATAAGAAGGAATAAATTTGTAATTTATATTCTGAAATCCAGATTTTTAGAGATAGGCCCACCAAAAGGGGCAAACCTTTCCTATCTTAAACCACATTCATTACCATGCTAAACAGCTTTTATAGTCTTAATTCGAATTTTGTGGAAAATTAATCTGGAATGGGCTCATGACATCGGAAACTCTACTGAGTGCGAGTCTTGAACATCGGATTGATAGAGATTGCAGATCTGTTGCCACCAGACCTTTCCGGTCACTGTTTGACAAAATCTGTGGTCTTTGATATTATTGCATCAAAATATAGAAAATTTGTCTTCATCTTAGATTGCAGCAAGAGAAAATAAAAGGAGAACGACGACCAGGGCGACTATCATGTCTGCCGAGGTTATCGACAGAGTGATGACGACAAGGGTGACGACCACGGAGATATCAACCAAGACACTGATCAGGTATGAAATAATTACCCTCTTAGAAGCAAGATATGGGAGAAAACATCGTTTTTGTATCTTCTATTAGACTTTAAAATGGAAATGAAAAGGGGAAAAATTACTATTCAGGTTTTGAGAGCTTCTCAATAATTCAGAAAGAATTTTCTGCCTGTTCCCTAGTAAAGAGCTTCTTTTTTCCCGACATTATTTGAAAGAGGCTGATGACATCAAGAACTTTCTAATGTAAAGAAATTTTTAACCTGGGATTGACGTTAATTACAGCCAGGACGTCGTCATCAAGTTTCAGTCCTTGTTTCCCTTTGCCAAATCTCTGGTCTTCCTTGTTAATTACTGTAGAGTATAAAAATCCGCATTCCTTTAAATTGCAGCAAGAAAATGGGAAGCACGACGAGGCGAGTATACCATGATGTCGACTGAGGTGATCAATGGGATGATGTCGACAAGGGAAACAACCATGGAGATATCGACCGAGGCATCGATCAGGTATAAAGCAGATTATTGTTTAGAAGATTGATGTAATAAAAGAGGAAGATAGATGTGAGAGAAAATACGTTTTAGCTTCCTTTTGAAATTCCCAAGAAACCGAATAAAAGGAAATTGGATTTAAATTATAAAACCCGTATTTTGAGAGCAGCTCAAAGGTTTTCCATCTTTTCGTCACATAATATTGTCATGCAAAATAACTTTCTTGTCACTATTAAGATATTTCAGTATTGTGTCATTATTTCAACAAGAATTGAAATTTAATACGAGCATGGACTGTCATGAGATAAAATACATTCAATGTTACGATTGATATCAATCGTAAGTCTATGGCAAACCATGTACTAAATAGTTACAATTGATCGTAAGATTGATTGTATCGCTTTATGTTACACCCCCAGGTCTGCACTTGCTTAAAACTAGCGGGTGCTGTAAAACTGTATCCTTGAGTCCTAGATCATGTAGATTGGCGTAAATTTCAAATTTACATCATCATCGTCATCCTCTTCCATTCAATGTTGCCTGGTCAAATCTCTGGTCTTTCATGATAATTTCACGGGATTATAAACAATTCATATTCATTCAGAGAGCAGCAAGGGAAGAAGGCCGTCTACCAAGACGACTATGATCTCGACCGAGATGATCATCAGGAAAATGGGTATGCACAAGAGGCGATATCGACTAAGCCTTCGATCAGGTATAAAGCAGTTACGTTCTTACTTTTCTTAAAAGATCGTTGATGATCAAGAGCAAAATATATGGGAATGATTATCTTTTATAGTTTCTTTCCATCCAAAAGAAACGAAATAAAGAAAGAATGAAATTTGGACTGAGATTTTGAATTTCGTATTTTGAGAGCTACTTGATATGTTTCCATGCTCAACAACTTTCTCAGTCTTAATTCTAAAACAATTCCATCAATTTTATCATTACTTCTAAACTTACCTGATGTTCTGGGCATACACTATTTAATGTCATCAGAAACTCTTTGTCTAATGAAGGCAAACCTATGCAAGCTTTGAACAATGGGTTGATATAAATTGCAGCCATGACTCCGTCATCCTTACTATGCATTCACTGATTCACAAAATCTGTGATTTTTCATGTCAGTTACACCAGAGTTTAAATTGTATATTCAATTTGCAGCAAGAAACGGAGAAGAAAGACGGCGACCGAGACGACTTCCATTGTGGTGACCATGGTGATCAGCAAGGTGATGACGAGGATGACAACGACATGGTCATCGTCCATGGCATAGATGAGGTATAGATCAATTACTTTCTAATAAGATCAATGTTTTTTAAAAAGTTTATCCAACCAAAATAAACGGGTTAAAAGAAAAATAAGATTGGAATTTTGATTCTGAAACCCTTGCGGGCTGCTCAAAAGGGCATTCCGTGAAAATCATCCAATTCACCGATGGAAAATCGCCACAAAAACAACAACAACAACAACAATTTTATTCCTGTCACCATGCACTGCCATGCACACTCACATTGTGTTTTTCCCCGCCCCCCCCCCCCCTTCAATTGTGATGTTTCATAGTTAGGTTATTTGAAGTTTCGGGCAAACATTCTCTGGAAGAGGCTCAAGAGGTCAATGCCTCTGCAATGGTTGGACAAATGTGCAGGTCCGTCTTGAATAAAAACAAAAAAACAAAAATCGACATGAACACCCGGTGTTGTCACTCTATATTCAAGGTGTAACCATGATCGTTCGGAAACCCAGAATTTGACACCTATTTCGCGGTGTTTCAAGTACATTTTCAGCCATTTTTACCCCTATTTGGCACAAAACGGGTACAAATTGGCCTTAAAAACACCACTTTTTTTGCATTCCAAGTACACTTTTTCTAAACTACCCCTTTCAAATTCAATTCACGTCTGAGTCAGAAATAAAAAAAATTGCAAACAGGGACCAGAAAAAAAACACCCTTCTTTTCAATTTCGAGTATATACAAGCTCATGAAAACAACCCCCTTTTTTTCAAAATAGCGAACATGCTCAAAAAAGACCCCCTTTTACGCAAAATTTCGAACGATTATGCGTACACGAAGTCAATACAGAGTGACAACACCAGGCATAAACATGACAAAAGTGATGTCACAAGCAAATTTGTATGGAATCGTATACCTTCCCTTGTTTCATTCACAATTTAAGACTATCGGCATTTAAAATGAAAATAACCAAGATGATTGAATTTTATAAGAACATTGATATAGGCATGCACTGAAGGGTAATGACATTGGTGGATTACTGGATTATCATATAATCATTATTTCATTTCATTTACATCATGGCTGCAGGGTAGGTTACCACGAGACGAAAGTTTGGACGACCTTCACAGTGATGTCACCATTTTTTTTTCAGTCAATGTTTGTCTGACACTGCTGTTCAGTGATTTTACACTATATGTTCATACTAATGTCTACATGTTTATTTTTTTGCAGGTAGGGAAGGAGGGCGACTTTGAGGGTGACTACCAGGATGGTGCACCGGGCTGACGACGAGGATGACAGCGGGGAGACGACCAGCGCAATGACCAGGGCGACGACCAGGACGGCCTCCAGGGTGACGACAAGGTTGACGAGGGGACAACATGGACAGGTAAGGACTGGGAAGTTAGACTTCAGTTTGTAGCTGCTTTACAACCGGTGACAATAAATGATTTTTAAAATGGGGACAAATTTATTTGTAGGACAAGAAACGTTTAATACGTTACTGCGATACTTACCGTGTATTGACACAAAACACAGAACAAAGTTTTTCCTTTTTTCCCGTTCTGGTGATTATAGTCATTGCTTGAAAAATTCTTAAAATGGTAAATCTTCAACCACAATCTTGATTCCCAACCCCCCCCCCCCCCATCCCCATTCTGTGTTTAGTCCACGCCGTGTCCTCACAGCCTAAGGCTGAATGGGCTCATATTTGAACGATGGGTCTTCGTCAAAGCTATAGGCTATTCTTTTCAAAACTTGCTTATAGCAAGCAAAATTGTGTCAAATTTTTATACCTTCCGTTGTTTCATTCACTATTTACGACTATCGACACGTATTTGAATAAAAATAGCCAAGATTATTGCATTTTTATAAGAACATTAATATAGGCATGCACTGAAGGGTGATATGACATTAGCGGATTACTGGATTATCATTTAATTCTTATTTTATTTCATTTACAGCATGGCTGCAGGATTGGTTACTACCAGAAGGAAAGGTTGGACAATCTTCAGAGGTTCTTCGTTGAGAGTTATAGCGGTGGATTGCAACGACATTGCAAGATTCGCCTAGTTTTTTTTTTTTAGTTCAAAATTTAAGACTTTAATGTAGAATACTCTCATCGATCATCGGTCTTGCGTCGTCTTATAGACCTCCGGTCTTGCATACATAGTAAATAAATTTCAAGAATAGATTTTTTCTAAATATAACATAAAATATCAGAATTTGAAAAAAAAAATGCGTAACCGAATATGTCAGCAAATTAGATGACCCTCTGTTTTTATTTGAATAAATAATTAGTATTAAAGAGCATGCAAGATAAATGTAATTGCAATGATAAGCAATGGTAGCAGGAAGAGAGTTAGTGTTGTATTATCAGTATCCGTAAGTGAACAGAATTTAAATCCATGTAAGTTCATAACCCTGTGAAATTATTTGTTATATCAACCTTTAATCAACCTCAGTTATTTGGTAATACTGTTACTAGCAGTACTAGTATACTAGTATATGTTATTACTAATTGTTTAATTCATTAATCAGTGTAACACTAATTACCACTAATTATAACCACTATAACACTAATCATTAATCACTTAAACAACTGCGCTGCTGCACACTAATGTGATTCATACTAAAATACTTGCTTTACGTGTTTTGACAGTGTGACGTATACATGAACGTGTGTATGTGGTGTAATGTTTTCTTTGTTTGCAATATGTCCAACAGTTGAAATTACTTAATACCCTTACTAAGATTGTCTGTCACTTTTGCGTTTGGTAATGATTTATTCGACGTATAACCTTGTACAAAAATTGTATGTTTCTTTAAGATTTGTTAATTACTTTAACATGACTGTTTAACTTTATTACCACTAACGCAACAACAAAATTAACTGTTTATCAGTATAGCCGCTGATTATGCATTTGTTATATTGTGCTTGTGCAGTACTCGTTTCGTGTGTGAATTTTAAGTGATATTAGTTTATACGAGAATTCGTATAATACCTGACTGTTCATATTGTATTTGCACTGTTTTGCTGGAATGTAATCATTACATTGTTAAAAATACGTAACTGATGTACTGCTTTGAGATAACTATACTAATCAACCCTCTATTTTTTTTTACAGAATATTAATTAGATGTTTAGATAAAATCATACCACAACTAATCCTAATCCAATTTGTTTTGCTCTGGTGTGACGGTGTTCATGTTTGCCCCACGTTACTTCATTTCCTTATAACTTTTTGTCTTTATTGATTTATATATACATATTTTACCTATGGATACTGATAATAGACACTAACCCTCTTTCTGCCACCATTGTTTATCATCATAATGATTATGTAATGATTTATCCAGCACATAGCGTTATGTTCTTTCTGATTATTTTTTTCAAATAAAAACAGAGGGTCATCTAATTTGCTGGCATATTCGGTTACGCTTTATGTTCAAATGCTGATATTTTTAAATATATATATTTAGAGAAAATGTATAACTGACATTATCGAAGGATATGCAAGACCAGAGGTCCACGAGACGGCGCAAGACCGATGATCGATGAGACTTCAAAATTCTGACCTCTTCTTTTCTGAAGGCTCACTAGACCAAATGGCTTTGAAAGAGAAATGATGGGTCGCGGGAGTGGGTGGGGGGGGGGGGGCATCGAAAGAGAAATTTCATGATTCACGAGGCCGAAATAGTGAGCACACTCTATTTCAGTCTCGTGAACTGTTTTTACCATTCGGTCTCGTAGGTCTTCGTTCATGACTTAATTGGAAGAGCGGATGTTTTGGGCAAGTCCAAGGTATATTCCTTGTCACATACGTTATTTGGGAGTATTTGGGAGCTTTGAAAATCATTTTACCTGATGTTTGGTCTGACACCAGCTCTTACAGGGCTTGCAAATCAATGCATATACCGAATTTCTATTGTGGTATACGGAACAAAATACCTTTGACTTGCCCATTTATACAATTGTTATGTTATGCTAATTACATTTTGTATAAGGATTATAGTGATTATATTATGTAAGTATTACAGCCTCAAAATTTGTCTTATATATATATATATATATATAATATTATTGCTTGGGTTGTAGATACGTAAAAGTGGTGAACCCTTGTCAATCTAAACCTGTTTAAACGTATTTAGTCATTTTAGCGTTGATAAGGAGGTACTAATTTTGTTCAAAGTAAACTTGAAACTACTTTAACCACTAAAAGGTGGCAGTTTGAATAGGCATACTCATGACATATCAGAGAAATAATATACTTTGACTTACTTTACTAATCTAAAACATTTATACGATGTTTGTATAAATTGCTTTTTGCTATTTCGGCCGACTACATTTTACTATATATCATGCCAAATTATAGTTTCATTACCTTGTTCTATTGATTTTCCTAATGTGTGCACTTTAATAAGCGCTTTATAAATTGGAAACTGTCGATTTCAGAAGAAAAAAATTCCATTGTGCACCTATTAATTTACGATGATGACTGTACGATATTAATGTATGAAATATGCTGTTATTGGTGTTATTTTGAAAATTTGATGTTTATTTGGAAATACTTATATTTCAAATTTGTATGCAAAATGCTAATTAATCTGACTGATTAAGAAAAAAAAATGACGAGACTAGTGTCTCATATAAAACTTCGCGATAAGAAAGAAACAAATTCTGATACTTGCACACAACAAAGGTAATACTATGGAGTAAAATACACTATGCAGTATTATTCTATCATTTCAGTCTCATTATGCTTCCGTTCTTCTTGGTTTATGCGGAATAAAGATAAATTTTGTAAAGAAAAGTAGAGATTGTGTGCTGAGAAGCCTCGTCTTCAAAATACAGAATATAAACAAACTCTCGTGAACAGAAAGAAAATATTATGTCTATACATTATATTGAAAGTGTATCCAAGAGCATCAGAAAAGACAGCCAAAAGCTTCCTGGCCCTTTTAACCCCAGAAGGTCAGGAGTCCCTAACGAATTTAACCATTCCTACAAGGTCAACCCGTAGGTTCGAGATAAAAAAAAATGATAATCCTCCGTCCACCTTCTTATTTATTATGTCAATAAACTCGAAGAGATGAACACCATGACTACCTGCGTAGGCAGGGAGAGGGCGATGGGGACGGTCGCCCCTTCCCTCCCCCCTCAAAAAAAAAAAAAAACTGGAACAAAAAGAGAGAGAGAGAGAGAGAGAGAGAGAGAGAGAGAGAGAGAGAGAGAGAGAGAGAAAAGGACGAGAGAACGTAGGAAGAGAAGAAGCAAACAAGGAATTATGACAAAGAAAATAAAGTGAAATCCTGGCTACGCCGGTGATTATGACCCCCAAAAAGGGATGAGAGTGGAGTGTTGGAGTGTGAAGAGTGGAGAGAAAGGAGAGGGGATAGAGGGGTGGTAGAGAGCGAAAGGAGAGAGAAAGGAGAGAGAAAGGAGAGAGAAAGGAGAGAGAGAGAGAGAGAGAGTAGAGAGAGAGAGTAGAGAGAGAGAGAGAGAGAGAGAGAGAGTAGAGAAGGGGAGGAGAGAGAGAGAGAGGAGAGGGAACCAAAGAGAGTAAAGAGATACATGTACTAGTAGGCATTATTTAGTGGGACCCCCAAGGTGTATAGGGCGTTTTACAGTCTCGTATCATCACCCTTGGATCATGAGCGGAAATCGCGAATAAAACGTGGAGGGGAGTCAGGGGACACAAAAACAAAGTAAACATTTTGAGTGGGACATGATAAGTTTTGAGTGAATTACTTTTGGCACAACAGCAACAACAAGAAGAACAAAAACCAAAACTTTTTTTCGGGGGGGGGGGCATCCTAGATCATATCCCCTTTTCAAATTATGGGGGTTCGTCCCTCTGAATTTCAAGCCATATAATACTTAAAATTATTATCAGGATTGCTTTCCAGCTCTATCGGTTATATCCCCCCCCCCCTCTCTCTCTCTCTCTCCTCCATCTTACTTTCTACCTATCTATGTCATCTCTTCTCCTTTCTCTCTCATGCAGTTCTTTTATTCTCTTTCTTTCTCCCTCTCTCCCTCTCTTCCCTCTCTCTCCCTCTCCTTCCGCACCTCCAGAAGATTCACATTCTCAAGTGTGTCGTCAAGGGTAGTTGACTTTTTTCTTTCTTTCTTTCTTTCTTTCTTTACCGAAAATGGTACCCTTTTAAAGGGAGTAAACTTCAAGGACTTTATGGATAGAAATGATGTACAGTGAAATGTGAATAAAAGATACATTTCGTAACTCTCTTTTAATTTGCGATTTTATGATTTAGATCAATTCTAGATCCAGGGCATTACTCACTTTGGATTGCTATAAAATTCATAAGGTTTTATCAAAACACACATTGTAGATCCTGCATCCTATCTCGCGCTTGCCAAAAAGGAATGCATAACTTTCCAGTTTTCACCACTATCTTGCGGACACCATAGTTGTGCGTGGTTGTCGGTCGTGTATGGTAGTGTATGCTAGATTTGTTGGAAAAGTCATCTCGGAATCTCGTGATAAATACTTGAATTAATGAATCTTCTTGCTGTAATATTTGTCAGTAGTTGCTGTGCTCTTTGATGACGAATTCTGAAGTAAAGCATTTTCGCAGGTGATTTATATTGGAGGACTTTGTTTAGTGATCTCGGTCATTGTCGGTAAGTTGCCCTCCTTGTAAAAATGACATTTTGGTCCCATGGCTTAGGAATCGTGTGGTGTGCCTGACAATCCTGTGGCTGTGTATGGTTGGACCTACTACTCATCGACCGCCTTTAATTAATTACATCGTATCTCAGAAAATATTCATTAGTTTTACCTTAATTTTGTCTCACTTGTGCAGAAAATGCAACAGTTTAACATCTCATGTTCAGATTGTTGACTCGTACGAGACACATGGAAATCTCGGCGACAAGTCAAAACAAACATGAAAAACGCACACGACATTAGTCCAGGGACGTCAGGGGAGTTTAAAAAAAAAAAAAAAATTAGTCTAGGGACGTTAGGGGAGTAAAAAAAAAAAAAGCCAACGCTATTTTTCTTTTTTTTTTTACTCCCCTTACGTCCCTGGACTACGTGACATGCATGATGTCATCGCTTCTTGTATCACTAGAGTCTAGCATAAAAATTGCGCATTTTTTGACTGTGGAGCTTGTAACTAGAATCTATGGCTACTCTGCATTTACATGCTCCTCTGATTTTCAATTTTCAAAAAATATGGTATTATAAATTAATCCGAAAGAACTCACCAATATTGTTGTTTACATGACAGTTTTTGTCATGCAGAATGAAAATGGCGGCTGTTGGTGCATGCGCAATTTTATGCTAGCGATACAAGATAATGAATCAATTAATCTAGTATTGCTTTGGCAGGTGTTTTTATGAAATTTTCAATGTAGCATCACCGTGGATTGATTTAAGCCCTGTTGTCTTTAAAATCCAAGTAACAGACCAACTTCATACTTGGCTCATTGATTTGGAAGTGATGATGATTTGTTTGGATTGCTTGTTCTTGTGATAATTTATGAACCAATTAACAAGCCAAGTTCAAACCAAACTCATATGGGAGTGGCATTGATCTGATTAGGCTGTGGTTTTATTAAATTTTAGAAGTTCACTGTGTGATCTATTTCAGATTTGGCAATTTGGCAACTGCACGTAATCGAGAATACATCTATTTTGTTTCTTGTTTCTCTGGCTTAAGTAGTTTCTACATTTTTTTTCAACCTTTTATGGATAGGTCTACTTTTTCTATAATGTGCAGCTTTGACGATTTAAGTAGTTTGTATAACTACATTGTACTTAAATTGTCAAACCAATGATGGTAGCAAAGGGTAAATTCACTCCTATTTTCATTTATAAACCCAATTTCTTTCTTTGACTCGGGTATTTCTCAAGGAGTTAACTAGCAATTGACTAGCATCATGCCATGTTGGTATTATGAGAAGGAGGATCTTGAGAGTACTCCATCTATCAAGGATGGCATAGATCCTGGCACTGAGGCTCGCTATCGCAGAGAGGGCTCACGGTTTATCATCGAGGCTGGAACAACACAAGGACTGTATCCTTTTCCTCTGTCATGAACTTAGCAGTGTACACATGGATATCTTGTCACTTAATCTTTCTGTGTATATTTCTTTGTTATGCAAATATTGTTTAATGTTTTGTATTAAAAGAATTAAGTTATCCCTCATACTTCTATTTTTCTTCCTTATATCTTTGATCTGGCATACATGTTGTCCTGAGAGCACATCTTACGTAAAAATGTTATGCATTACAAGTATTAAAGTGATTACACAATGGTAAAATTTTTTTTGGATATATGATCGAGAATAGAATTCTAAGAACAATAACATTAAAAATTTGATGATTTTCAATCGAAATCAATGCATTTTGGCTGATTTTCTCATAAAAAGTCAAGAGTTGACAAAAAAATTTGAGTATGAGGTATGACGTAAAAAAAGGGGGTACCCAGCTTCACGCATTGCAGTTGTGCTGCGCGCTAGACTGTACAATATGTATTATACCTTGCGCGCATTTTGCTAGAATTGCGTGACAAGGTACCCACTTGAAACTGGGTCACAGCTGAGGGGTCAAAAATATCCTGAAATTTGGGGGTTTCCTTGGCAACACGAGTTTTTAAAAAACTTTAGGCAGATGATTTTCTGCTAATGAAATCATGCTCTTTATAAATGAACTAACATTGTTCCAGCCTTGGGTACCCCCTTTAAAAGAATTAAGTTATCCCTCATACTTTTTTTATCCCTCATACTTTTCTTCATTATATATTATCTAGTATGATCATGGCATACATGTTGTCATGAGAGCATATCTTACATGATTTAACATTTCTCTAATCAGAGCCATATCTAGATTCTTGTTTATTGCCAGTACAACCTACTTGTGATTATCATTTTCGTTATGAGTAATTTGTTATTTTATTACTGGTATACAACCAAGGAACAAGAATGATATATATATGAAAGCATAAATTTGATTAGTAATAGGAGGACTGAAGGACAAGAGGTGAGTGAGATTAATGATTCTATTGTCATTAATTTCGTGAGTATATTTTCTTTAACTCTGAGATACAGACGTTATGACACCATGGCAACTGGAGTTGTGTACTTTCATCGTTTCTATATGTTTCACTCATTCAAGGAGTTTCCTAGATATGTAAGTTTGCTACTGAAGGAGTGGATAGATTGTTTATTGATGAAAATGACTTTAAGCAGGGATCGTTATGGCAATGCCAATTTGAGTATTTTACAAGTGATTAAAATGTGTGCATGAAATAATAAAAATTCATTTTAAAAATATAGGAATAATCAAAGAATACTATTTACTGATTGATTCATATTCATAAATTTTTCATTCTACAATTTATACATGTTTTCCATTCAAGGATGGCTTGGGAAAGATGCGAGAAATAGAATATAATTGTACAATTACAACACAGAAAAAAAATCTTAACATGCATAAATCTTTCACAAGTATTATAAAGCACATACAAATTAGAAGCATTTGTTCTTTGATTGTTTTAAGACAGTTTGGAACAGTGCTTTCATGTATGGACTTTTGGAACATAAGAATGTTGTTAAATATCTTGAGAACCAGAATGAAATTCAAATTATTTTACATTTAGGAGTTTGCGTTTTATTGATTTTGAAAGTTCAGTCATAGCGTGTGCATAGCACTAACGTAGCATGCTATTAATTTCTTTGACACAGATCATGGGTGCAGCATGCTTGTTTCTAGCAGGCAAGGTGGAGGAAACCCCCAAGAAATGCAAAGATATCATCAAGATTGCCAAGAACATTCTCTCTGAGCAACACTTCGCTGCCTTTGGTGATGATCCTAAGGTGAGAAATGTTGAAAAGTGACTGCCCTGCTCCTTTCTGAACAATATACATGTTTCTTCATTGTTGTAATTAGTGCTGTAACATCAAGGTTATTTTCAATTCCGTTTAACGGGGAGTCAAAACCGAACGGTTTTCGGATAAACGAAAACATCACACCTTTGCCAAAGTTGCCACCCAATGAAAGTAGTGCTGTCAGCCGGTCCGGGATCGGGATCAAATCCCGGCGGTCTCAGGCCCCGATACGGTTCCAGTTTCAATCGATTGAGACCGTATCTCGGCAGAAAAAATAAATAAACAACTTATTTATTTAGGTTGTAAACTTTAGTAATTGTACTTACAAAATACCGTGCGAGAGAGCTCATCTATTTGGCTTTCACTGCGATTGTATTGCGCAATAATTCGCTGCGCCGTATTCGTGTTTGTTTTCTACACATAGCTGAAGACACCAGCGAACGTACGTGGTGTAATGTTCAACGAACGTTTTTCTAGTGCCGTGGTAACGGTACTACGAAATTGTTGCTTATTTCAGTTATCAGTGAAAAGTTGCAAAGATGAAATCCCATAGACTAGTACAGCATTTTCTCTCGCGGAACCATTCTTTTATACCTGCTTAAGGTATCGATCATTTTCAATTCTCAATTTAAAGAGTGTGTACTTTTGCTGCATATCGAAAGTACATGTACCGATAGGACATATCAATGATTAATGAGGCGATCTCTATGGGCGATTCCCGATCTTCAAATTGGCTTCGAAAGCTCTGCTCATGGTAATTTTTGCGGAATGTACATATTTTTGTGTTGGTGGGCGATCTCGAGCCAGTAAACAAGTGCGCGTTACATCCGAGTGTATCGCTTGTGCAGGGGCAATGAGAGGAGCGCATACGTGTGTGAAATACAGTACGGAGGTGCTGCATCACCCGTACGCGTCCGCGCCACGACATACGAGCGCAAGTGACGTGATCGTGATCGTGAGGGACCAATTTTCCGATGAGCTTATCAATGGTTAGCTGACGTAGTTTAAGAACTTTGCGTTAAGAAAGATCACTAGTAAAGACACAGCAACGTAAGTCTTTGAGTTGATTTATGATGACAATTAAGTCAGAAAAACTTAAAATATTACAAGTAGCTACACAAGCAATGTGTAATCCCTGACTGACAGTAAATCTCCGTTTATCCGAAACCGTCGAATTGAAAACGGTTAGTGGCATGGGCGGTCGTTTACCGGATGGAAAAACGTTTGACTACAGCACTAGTTGTAATATCTCAAATTTTCTTCCTATTTCTTTTTCCCTCTTACTGTCCCCCTCCCTCTCTCTCTCGTAATTTCTGTCACTTCCTTATTCTCCCTTCTCATCATTTTTACATTTCTTGGCTCTTGTGAACTGCTCACACCCCTTGTTTAATCTCAAGATTTGAGTTCCATTAATTGTTGATTATCCATTGAACTACTTTATGTAACCTACATATTTTTTAATGTTGTGTCTCAATTGAAAGTTTTGAGCTGTATGCTCCATATTATTATTGTTATAAGTTCTTTTTTGGAAAAAGTTGTTTTGAAATAGTACAATACATATCCTATGAAGAGAGTTGGAATGTAGTTCTTGGACAATCAGTTACAAAGATTGGATCATTGACTGTGATGTAAGTTGAAGCATGGAAGGGAAGAGGAAAGATGCTTCTGCTAGCCATCAAGTTGTGCAATGCATACCACAGGAAGAAATGAAAGTTGTTGGACATGTGTGTCTCTGTAGATTACACATTGAGTACTATTGCTAATGCAGTTTTAAGGCTTGATGAAAGTATATCAGAATGAAAATATTACATCAGTATAAAGCCTGTGTTGTGTGTTAACATGCCCTTCCCCAGTTTCCTAGACTCGGGTTCTTTTTCAGTGGATGACATACTATCCCCTGGATAAGATGTTAAACGGATGCCCCCATGTAGAGGAGAGTCACCACCTTTGCATGTTGAGAACCCACTGCACTATTCGAAGAAGAGTACAGGAAACCTCAGTGCGGTGGTACACTTGCACATCCCAGTTAGTGATATCAGGAGGAGGGACCCGAGGGTCACAGTGTTTAAGTTTGCTTTTCCCCTTCCAGGTGTGGGTGAGACTAAATACTTCATAATAATTATTAATTTCCAGGAGGAGATCATGACCCATGAAAGAATCCTCCTGCAGACCATCAAGTTTGACCTGCAGGTGGAGCACCCCTACAGCTACCTCCTCAAGTATGCCAAGACATTCAAAGGAGACAAGGACAAGATACAGAAACTTGTACAGATGGCTTGGACCTTTGTCAATGACAGGTGAGAAGAGACTTCTGGTATTCATAGAGGTGTATGAAGTTGAACCTCATTTATGGGGTACCAAGTATTGGACTAGATATTCTCTTAGAAATGACTGTAATTCTGTTGCAAAATAAAGCAACAAAATTAATTTAGTCATACAAAAATGCAGAATTAATTTTTCATAAGCAGATGGTATATTTTGAATATGTTTTTGTTTCGTTTATTTTGCATTTTGGTCGTACTAATAGGATTAGGAAGTTCATACTTGGTTGCTCTGTAGAATAGTGGACTGATCCTGCACACTACCCAAAGTCTGTTCAAATCAGGAATAAAGTTATTACACTCAGCACTCATGAATACTCACTAATTTTCTTGATTCCTTGCACAAAATTTTAAATGATAGTAAGTGTGTGAAATAATATACATGGTTGCTCATTGTTTGAAGTAAAGAGATTGATTGAACAGATTATGTGTTTATACTGTATATGCTCAGTCTAAAGTTGCTTTATGGATGTGTCAGTAGAAACGGTTTGAAATGTTGGCTATCAGACATGTTTGAAGAAAGATGTCAGTGCTAGGCTAGTCGGTGCAAAATTTTTTGCAAGATTGATACGTCCTTGCATTAAAAACATTTTGATATCTCGAAAACTAAAAGTTTTTATACCATGGAACTTTCACCAGATAGAGAATTTGACTTCTTCTTCTGTTTTTCGCAAAAAATTCAAAATCGATATTTTGACCCCAGAACGATGGTTATGATGGCTCGGATGATCGTCGATGATATAAAGGTGTGCATGTATCTCCATGCACCCATTTCCACTGGATATCTGCCCTTTATCTCATACTTCATTTATCTTGTATTTCTTATTAGTCTGTGCACAACACTCTGCCTCCAATGGGAGCCTCACATCGTGGCGGTGGGATTCCTCTACCTGGCTGGGAGGCTGTCCAAGAGTGACCTGATGGACTGGTCAGGCAAGACCACCAAGATCAAATGGTGGGAGCAACTGACGGAGGATGTTTCACTAGACATCATGGAAGGTTAGTATCTGTTTGATTAATAAAGCATAAGGATTTTGAATTTGATAAGGCCCTATGTTGTGTCATAATGTTGGCACAGTGATCTTACACCTGCTCTGGTGTCATTTACTCCAGGCTCTAACGCTGTTGACACTAACAGGCGCCCAGGATATTTGGACCTCCCCAATATCTTGGTGCAGACCCTTAGAATTTACACAATTTTACGTAGCTCTCACTGAAAGCAGATCTAAAATTTCAATCCAGATCATTTAAAAAAGTTAATATGGAGCCCTGGATTAAGCTTCGCAGTTCTATTTCTTATAACAAACAGGTCATTTACTAGTAATACATATTAGGATCATTGCAGCCATTTTCTTTGTTCAAACCATTGTGGCAGTTTTTATTCTACCCTTGAATATTGCGTGGTCTTATTCACTCCTTTGCACAGATTAGCTGTTGAAAGTGTTCTTAGGCAGTTTACTAGGTCACATATGAAATGGTTTAGATGTTTAAATTTTTTAAAAAATACTACCAATGAATACACAAGTACGATAATGTTGTCGTTCCTCATTCCCTTTGTATAGAATTTAGATGTTTACAGTTTTTTTAAATACTACTAATGAATACACAAGTACGATAATGTTGTCGTTCTTCATTCTCTTTGTATAGAAATTTAGATGTTTACAGTTTTTTTGAATACTACCAATGAATACACAAGTACAATAATGTTGTCTTTCCTCATTCCCTTTGTACAGAAATATGCCACAAGCTGCTTGACTTGTATGCAGCTGGTCAACATAAAGGAGGTAGCCAAAGCCAAGGGACCCCAACCAAGGCTCCTCCAAAGAGACCTAAACCGGTAAGTAGTCTTGAGTCATCAGAATTCCTAAATAAAGTTTTAGATCAGTGAGCTTAAAACACCAGGGAGGGGTTTCACAAAGTGTTAAGTTGGACTGAAAGTCTCACTTAAATTCCTAGTTGCATGCTGTATATTACGCATCACTGCATTCATCAGATCATGCTCGGGGGACGCGCGCTGTTGGAAAGTCTATCATTGAGATTGCGCGTTAAATACCGGATGCGCATCGGTGCTTGCGCCTGACTTAAGTCCAACTTAACTCTGTGTGAAGCACCCCCCCTGAATTTCAGATTGTGAAGCATATCATTAAGGATGGGCAAGATGGATCCTACTTTGATGTCATTCATAAAAGCTTACTTTGGTCCAGGTCTACATGTTGAATCAATCTAATTGTGTAAAGTTTGTCCTCTTTTGTTCTCGAAGTTCCAGTTGTAAAGGTATTCATCTCACAAGAATGATCATAATCCTATACCTGAATGATTAAACATAAATCATGTCCAATGAAATCAACTTAATCATGTTCTTTCTATGACTTTTTTGGGAGGAATTTGTTCTGTTTTTGAGACTGCAATAATTGTACCAAACAATTGTATTGGGAACTCTGTGTAAACTCAGTGGACTAGGTTAAGACAGATTTATTTAAGCCCACTTACATGTGTATGAATTATTGCTAAAAGTTATATTTTTTTGAAGAACATTCGTACTAATAATTTTATCTCTGGTACTATGGTTATAGATAGGGTTTATGCAGAGGGTGATAGAATACAAAAATCAAAAGAAGAAATGTGCAGTGATTGCATGGGATCATTTATTCTTAGACTGGTTTGTGATTTTGTAAAGAGTTCTGTGGCCAAGTGAAGAAAAAAAAAATGCAGTAAAATGATGATGATTATGTGAATGTCATAGTTCCATGAAGAATTGAAATAATGCCAAACATCTTCTCACCCTGTGAGTTATTTTTTTTGTAGTGTGTGATGTATTTTCTGTGTAATCTTAATACCTGTATCATTTTATGTAATTTTCTGGATGTTTGTTTTTACTGCAGAAAACAGCACAAGATGGAGGTCATGGAGGCCATGGAGGTATATTTACTCTTCAATTACTTACTTTTTGAAGTATTTTGAAGTATTTTCTAATCCATTTTGAAACATGCCTTAGATTTGGATATATTTGGAACATTTTGTGTTCGAAAGTGCTAATGTGTAATTGAGTTGTATGTACAAATAACTTGTTCAAAAGAATTGTAGGATTTTTTTTTCGTATGTATTTCAGTAATCTGTCTTACCTTTAAAAACATTTAAGATTTTACCTATATCAATTTAAACTGAAGTCGGCTATCTCTCTTTACAAATTCTTAGAGTAAAATATCTCTTGTAAGGCTAAGTCATTAGTCATGGCCCATGACTATCTACAAGATTAAAGCGAAATGGCCCACATGTTCATTTTTCAGGTTGATAATTGAGTGTTGTAATTTTGTCCTTCATTTCTTAGATCCAAAGGCAAAGATGATCAAACAGGAGCATTCCAGAGAGAAGCAGAGGCCCCCACCACCTCCTCCCCCATCCAGTGGAACAGCACCCCCTTCCCATTCATCTCAAGCTGAGAGACGTCAGACATCACCTGCACCTCCCCCACCTCGAGCACATAGCAGTGGATATTCGAACACCAGTACCCACCATCCACATCAGACTTCATCTGCACCACCACCACCACCACAGGCACAGCCTCATCAAGCCCCACCTCACCAGGCACCATCTCATCAAGCACCTCAGCACCAGCCACCTCCTCACCCAGCACCTCAGGTCCCTCACCAGGTACCACACCCAGTCACACATCCAGCGACACATCCGGTACCTACACCAATCCCCCACAGTGCTCCACAACACCATCCACAACCACCCGCGCACCATCAGCCCCCGGTCATGCATCATCAGCCACCCCAACCTGCTCAGCAAACACCAACTCCACAGGCTGCACCACCACCACCACCACCAGCTCCGGTGACACACCCAAATCCCTACCAACAAGTACCAACATATGCACCCCCAAATCCCCCAGCATCCACGTTTGCAGCACCTCAGTACAGTACTCCACATTACTCCACTGGATCACTGCAGCCACCTACATTACCGCCGGCCTCACAGACACAGCCAGCAATTCCACCTCCTGGTCCTGCTCCTGTGCCAACTCCAGTATCAAATTCAGCTCACCCGCCACCAGCTCAGCCTCCCTACCAGATGCCAGGGCAGTTTATGAACCGCCTGCCACCTCCAGCTTTGCCACAGTCCTACAGCAGGCCACCACCAGCAACTACACAGGCCCAACAATACCAACAGCCACCACCAGCACAGGGAGCTGTACCCCAGCAGCCACCCCTCTACCGGCCACCAATGCCAAGTAGCGTGAGACCTGCAGTACCAGGAATGTCTCAGACAACGCCAAGCATACCAGCGCAGTTTCCCCCACGCCAACTCCCTCCCCCAAACCAACCACCACCCAGCTTACCTACTCAGTATCAAACCCCGACCACACCCATTCCTACCCCCACCTCCCAGTACCGGTCTCTCACACCTCCTGTGTCCCATCCACAGGCTCAATCACAGTACAGCTTCTCAAGATCTCAATCGGGGGAATCAGCCCCGGCCCCCTACCCGCCAGCAGTACCTTCCACAGCAACCCCTGGTGCCCCACCTCCTCCAGGCATGGCACCTAGCTACCCTCCCCCAACCAGTAGCCAACCGGCACCCAGTCAGCCACCCGTTGATAAATCCATGCTAAGCATTGCCCAGGAATATGCCGCCCAACAGCTCCAGAACTTGGGGGTGCCTCGCAATGTAGCCATGCAACCTGTATCAGGGTTTGTCAGTCAGCAGCAACAAGGCAGTGCTAGTCAACCACCAGGTACGATAGGGCAGCAGCAGCAGCAGCAAGGAAGCTTTTCGACTGGTCTGGCCACTGTTCGTATAACTGGCCGTGAAATGATGGGAAGAAGGCCCTCCCATGGTGGTGGTGGTTCCAGTGGTACCTACAGATAAGGTTCTTTATGTGCAAACCCAAGGGTAATACATAAACCTCTTTATTTTTGTGGATTTTTTAACCTTGGTTTACTGGTGCCAATGATCTTTTATTTGATATGAGCTGTTGCAAAGATACAAGCTGATTGTGACATTGCAAGTTACGATAAGTATAAACAAGACCTGTGATACCTTCATGGAATCGTGAAATTATGGGTAATTGGAATAGATTAGGATGATGGTTAAAGGTGGATTAAAATGGCATTTATTTGTATGCACAAAAAGGTAAAAATACACTCTCAAAAGTTCTGTGACAAAAATGATTGTTTCTAGTAATGCGAAAATTTGCTGATTATTATCATCATCTATTAGAAAATGAATTATTTTATGAAAATTGTTTTACTTGGGATACATAAATTTGTATTGCCCAATGTGTTTCACGTAGGTTTTTATTTTAAAATGTTCTTAGTTTTAGCCCATATCTGAAATTGTAACTATGCACTGCATGTCACGTGATATTTTGTAAGTTTGTTGGTCTCCAAAATATTTTGGGTGTAGATTAGTCGATGCATTGTGGCAGATTTTTCTCAGATAGGGAGGATTGTGATTCATCTGTCACTGAATAGGGAGATGAAATAGATATTGTGAAATTAGGACATGTTTGGCATGATTTTAATTTTTTTTTTTTTTGTAGACTTTATTGGTACATGTATATAGATTGACTTGAACTGTACATACCAGATTCGACTTTGATGTCCTCTTCAAAAAATGGTGGACGTATGCATTTTCAGTGCTTTTTTCCAGTAGGTAAATTCACTTGTTAGATGTTTCTTTGGTCTGTGATTACTGGTAAATAAACAAAACTGCTGTGATGTATTGCCATTGAACGGTGAAAAGGATTGTAATGTTCACGTGAGCACTCCATTAGGAATGGAAGAAGATAACTTATTACAGACCAAATAACAGTGTTCCCTTTATCTTATTTTTGTTGAGTTGATGAGAGTCACTCATCTGCTGATGCACATTGTGTCACAACTTTGAAGAACTTGTATCCCATCATTCCCCTGTGGAGCATTTGAGAATTGCTTTTCCATTTGGGAGATATTTGTTTTGTACAGAGGTGAGACTTTCTAGGCAATTACCTATAATGTGGTCAGATCCAAGGTATGTTCTACTTGTTTCAGGTATTTGGAATTTTAGAGTGGAATGTTTAATACAAATTGACTTGAAAATGTTATTTTACTTGTTACTTTGTCTGATCAAATCTTACTATGGCTATCAATGTGATACAGTAATTAGATACTTGAGTTTTAGATATGGTCAGTATCAAATGGGACACAGATAGCTTGGATTTACTCACATCTGTAATATTTTCTAAAGCTCTTTTTAAAGTTTTTGAAAACTGCTGTAAATTGCTTTTTTTCCATTTGTCTTGTATACATGTAGATTGTGGGGCAATTCCACATGGGAAGCATAATCAGCTTACTTCAGATTTATTGTAAAAACAATCACTTTGGTAGTCCTGAATAGCCGAATCTTTGAATTAAAAGAAGCTTTAAAAAAGAATTCCACTATCTTAGTATTGGTGTAATGCATGTTTGATTTTACAGGACATTTTTGTTATTTGAAAGTGACACCATTTTCTGGTAATTCCGTTACCGAGGTACATATACCACAATATGATGAATGCAAGTAGAAAATTGTTGGAATGTAAGAGTTAATACAGGTGTAAGAATGAGCATATTTGCATAGTATTAAATGTTGAGAAAGGGGGCAGAGTACAAAATAAGCACATGAACTCTAAAATATGAGCTAAAAATCTCTGATTTGTAATTCTATTACCGTGGAATTGCCCCTTGACGTATCTGCAATTACACCTCGATGGTACAAGATAGACCCTCCAAAGATATGAACAGATTTTTTCCTTTGGGGGGGGGGGTGGTGCATGCCATATCAGTCACATAGGTACCTAAGATT
This sequence comes from Echinometra lucunter, assembly GCA_029962745.1. Classification (NCBI taxonomy): domain Eukaryota; kingdom Metazoa; phylum Echinodermata; class Echinoidea; order Camarodonta; family Echinometridae; genus Echinometra; species Echinometra lucunter. Next base: position 12,570,257 of record CM057152.1, read on the forward strand.
CCTAGCACTGTTTTGTCAATAATAAACAGGTATGTACTTCTGATTTCCAAACTGACAAAAAATAATGTGGAAGATGAATTATGTTTTGTGCATTAAAAGTTCCCCCATACAAGTTTGTATGTAGGAAAGATTTGATGACTTAGATTTGTTTGAAAGAAATAATTGTCAGGAGGCATTCCTTTGTGGAAAATAACAGCAAACTTGTTGTATATATATATATATCATTCGATTAAATGGCAAAGAGTAAAGTTATTCATATTGTCTTCTGTTTGTTTTTATTCTTGTTTTGTTAATGATTGAAATACAAACTGGACATGAAAAAGATCATAAAGCACAAGCAACTGAATTGCTTTCTTCTTCCTCTTTTATTGATATTATACTTTTAGAACGAAACCACGTCATACACACAGCTACAAACAAGCAAAGGAATGGAAGTGCATGAAAGACAAAATAAACCTTTAACACCAAGTTAATAAATAGACTGCTCACCCCAACAACCGAAAGCACTCCAAGTGCATTGCAAAGACCCAAAGATAATTGAGTGATATGGTATTGGTGTCGGTTTCAAGTGTAAACGATGGCACTCGATCTCCAATCCAGTGCTCATCAGCTTGTCATGCAAGCTTCAAATGCAGAGCACCGAATACTCTTCTCTTTATTACCAACACCAAATATGAAATCACCCAATAATATTGCAAATGAAATGAAAAAGAAATGAATATTTTTACCCTCCTCAATAGACATTTTCTAGTACTTTAGGTTTGAAAAAGACAAGAAGAAGTGCAAAATCATCTTAAATAGTAACCATTGCAGAACCATATATGATGGTTTTAAACATGTAGTAGTACTGTCATTATTTACTCTTTGATACATACTTTCTCATTAGCAGTTACATGTTGATAAGCAACATTCATACATCAAATAAAATGACTCGCATCAGCGACTCTTCTAGGGTGACTTTCCAACATTTCTTTTCACTCATTAAATAATGAATGTACAAGTTTCATGCAAGTGAATTAGTGCCAGGAAGAAATTGAGTTAGAGTGGCAAGAATTAGGGGGAAACCCCCAACACTGGAAGAAAAGAGTGCTCTGACATATGCTGCAGTGACAACAGCTCCATGCTTTTATTTCATCAAAGATACTATAGGATCAGGGTTGTAATAGGGTTTTAGGTTAGGGTTATGTTTGGGCATAAGAGTTTGATCCAGGATTGGAGTTCAGCATTTAATCTGTGTACAAAAGTGATGTGCAGCAATTGTCGCCAGCATACGTGTCCTACTGCTAAGTGCATTTTCTATAAGCTCTGGGCCCTGTAACATAAAAAATACAATCAATCTTACAATTGATATCAATCGTAAGTCTATGGCAAACTATGTTCTAAAGAGTTACAATTGATCGTAAGATTGATTGTATCTCTTTATGTTACACACCCCTGAAACTATTAAAAAGTCATTGGGAATCACTTTCATGTTACTGATTGAAGCTAGAAATTCCAAGCTTTCAAACTGTATGTGTACATGCATGTGACTATTCTCTAAGAAGAAAACCACCATCTATGACATACTGATTACACTCGTGTTGAATATTAAAACCTCAAAATACCTGTTTGTAGAATAAATTATTGATCAACAGGAACAAACATAAACCAATATGTTTCATGCAATCTTTCCTTTTTTCAAGGATTTGTCATCATTAGTGGGCAAGAAATGCAATTTCTAAGATTAAATAAGTTACAAAAAATAATGATGGCAACCAGATGCAAAGAACATTTCAAATTCTGGCATAGTCACATGGTTCTGAGTTTTCATACCTTTCAAGTGAAAATCTAGTTTATGTAGAGATAATTCATTTTGACAATAAAATGAATATTGCAGATGCATAATTTTCCTCATTTCATTAAAGAGACATGGTATGAACCTTATATCTCTGAAAATTTGATAAAAACAATTCAATTGATTGACCATCACAATCTTAAAATAATGATCCTATTTCCAATTATTTCCAATTAATTTCAACTTCAGATATTACTGTATTATCACACATTTTTATGATAAATTACACTTATTTCACATACCAAACCTTGATCGGTAATCATTGATATGAAGTTGATTTACTTTTTTACATGATTCAACAAGAATATTGCACTTTCTTTATGGGAAGTCAGGTATACATATTACTTTAAACTGGACATGTAACTCACAAGAATGGAAGAATATCTCTTAATAAAAAAATATGTTGTCAACTTTTTTCACCAATGGCTGGAGGTGTTTAACAAAACACACACACTGTGTGAGCTTCACACTTAAAATTAGTGTGCTAAAAAACAATAAAATTCTATAGAGACAGCTGAATAGGAAGATATTCATTAGTGTTGAAAGTTTGTACGTTGAAAATTAGAAACTTAAATTTATAATATTTACTTAAATGCATCTTTTCTCCTTCTTTTATGACTTTCCTAGGCCATATATTTACAATGTCCCAGACTCACCTTATCATTTACTCTGTTATTAATATTTATGAACTGCAAGTTTGAAAGTTAAAAATAGAGTTTAGAATGTTTCAAGGCATAGAATGTAATTCCACAGTCACATATTCATACATGTTAAACGACAATGTAGTAGATCATAACAAATTCATACCGGTACTTGAGTTGTATGATTTACGGGATGTCTTGCAGTACTGCTGAATTTAATACTGTTACAAATTATATTTTGTACTGCTACCAAGGTTTTATCATATAACTTGTTATCTTTTCGGAATTTTATGCCATCTACACTATGAACATATATTAACCTCCTTATGCATGCTTTTCAGCATTTCTTATAATTCAATTTTCATGGCATCTTAGGAAGACAATTTCCCTTATCTTTCTTTATCTCAAACATTTTTTTTTTATATGTCACTATCCAAGTATCCTTGGGTAAATTCTCAATTAGCACTTAATAAACCCTCCTGTATTCATAAACCATTTTTTCTATGTTGCAGTGGCTCTGATTGGAGGAAATGGACTAAAAAGAGGAGAAGCATTCCTGACACAGGGTTTAACTGAGCAATGAGTTAAGTTTTTAGAATACTGATTTGAAGATCTATTAGCAATCAATTAACCTGAGGACTTACAAGGAAAATTTAAGGAAAGAAGTCAAGAGAGTTTTAAAAATACACCCCTTTGTTTATACTTTCAAAAGCCCACAACAATGCATTATTTTATGTTATCATCACATAATAACATGGTTTTTAAAAATTGAATTATTAACATCTCCATCTGAAAATACAGATACAAATTGTTAGCAAAATACATTTTTGTCTCGGTCAACATGGCAAGTATGTTCGGAACTGATAGCAACACTCTAATGAATTAGCACCCAATAAGTTACAAGAAAGACGATGGCATCTCTGATACCTAATCTACAATAGAACCCCCTAGCTTAGGATGAGCAAAGAGCACAAAATCAAAACTTAAATAAAAGCAAGTAATAAAGCTAGAGTGGAATTACAGGCCTCTCGCCTATGAATATTCTGTTTTCTAACAGAAAAATGAAATATAATGTAATGATCAAGAAAGAGGATCAAATTGCACTTGCTGTTGAAAGTGTATTCTAAGAGCTTGTTTACACACTAACAGCCATCCCATTTCAAGACCTTTGCCTCGATGAATAGGCAAGCTTAATGCCCACCAGCACTGCAGAAGCTAGCTCCTACATTGAGTGCTTCCAACATAGAACGCAGGGTAGGGAAGGCTTCTGAAACTGCAGGTACGTCTGCAAGGTTGAAGGAAGACCTGTTATGGAGAAAGGGGGAAAGAGAGAAGAAAGTTACATAATCATCATGACAACTACTAGATATGTACGGCAAATGCTAAAGTATTTATTATGAAATCAATGTTAAAGTATTCTCATGATACCACAAAGATTTATCATTCATTCAACATATATGTTTCACGGTTCAGAACAAATTCATCGGTATTAAAGTCGCTTGAAGAATCCACACTAAATATGATCTCTCAAAAATACATGTCTTTTACAAGCTTCCCCTTACCTTTTGATATTCATCCAACTTTGACCCCATGAAGCAAACGTCTGAGGGGTACCAGAAAGCAGAGCCTCAATCTCGACTAGCTTGCCCTTAGGTATCTGACTAGTGACCTCTCGTCCAAGGGCCATTACCAGGCCAAGCACCATGGTGTATGCCACAGAACTAGGACAAAGGGAGGTTTGAAATAATGTTCGATTTACAGGTAAACTCACAAAACCCAGCATGTACATGTCAAATATTGTTTACAAGAAGTTATAGAAAGAACTGCCTTACACACGTATATGTATGTACGGTTAAGAGAATTTTCTCTCATGAATTATAGTTTCTTTTTCTTTTCCTTATGGACAATAGCTAGATATCTACAGACTATTTCAATAAATCTATTTAGATCTTAATGTGAAAAAAAAAAATACTATGGGAACTTCTTGTTAATTTCATGATTTCTGCAATCCCAATGCTGACTTTTCTAAAAAAAAAGATGATTTCCTACTGGCTCCTATCATTAAAAATTGATCTTCTCTTCCCATGTTGCCTTAACAGGTTGAATTCGATTTGAGTTCAGTATAGCACACATTTTTCACAGACCCTAGCCCAGGTTAGATCAGGCTTAGTGTCCAATGGGTTAACAATTATGCTTACCTTGATCCTCTAGATATAGGCATGAGGTTGTACACATAGTAGATCATAGACAGCACCAGATTGATTATAGACTCATGGTCCTAAGAGACAAAAACAGAGGGATATTGACTAGATATAGGCATGAGGTTGTACACATAGTAGATCATAGACAGCACCAGATTGATTATAGACTCGTGGTCCTAAGAAAAACAGACAAAAACAGAGGGATACTATATTGACTAGATATAGGCATGAGGTTGAACACATAATAGATCACAGACAGCACCAGACTGATGATAGATTCGTGGTCCTGAGGAAAACAGAGACACACAAACAGAGGGATAGTGACTAGCTTACATGTAGTCTGTTCGATTTACAATGTATTCTAATGCTTTAACGGTGCCAGGCTTGATTAGCATTCATGCTATATTATGGTTCTTTTTATCCTTTGATTGTATTCTATATCTGTATGTCTTATGTATGTCTTATATGTTTATTATTGGATAATAAATTTCAAGTTCAAGTTCAGTTCAGTTCAAGATTTACAGGATTATAATCCCTCCCTTGTGTCTACATAAAGCTCAAAATATTCCTTACTTCACAAAGTAAATGCGTCATTTTCTGAGATATTTACAGCCAATTGCTACTTAGTGAATCAACAAATTAATCTGATATTCCCCCTCCTTAGCACACACTGTTGAGGTCAGGACCAGATGATGTTCATTGCAACCTGTGAAGTTCAAACATACTGACATCTTGGATGCTATCTTAAAATGAAAAGATATACATGTACTAAACTACCAACAGCTTTCAAGCACCCCAGGTGTACAATACTGCCAACATCCGGAGCCTTCAAACATATATATATTTAAGATAAAGGTAAAGAGAAAGGGTTCACTTTCCATACCATTTCCTTGGAAGATCCTGGTCCTCCTTTCCTGTTATGCATCTCATCAGAGAGGAGAGCCCAGATGTAGTCTATTTCTGTATGATAATGTTCCGTCCGACGTTTGGTCGTCATGGTGTCGATGGAGAACATTATATTGGGAGCCCTAGGAGGAGAAAGTGGACAATATAAATTTCTTGACAAGTTCCGACAATTGAAGGGTATTGAGTGATTAAAAAACCACCGTGGATTCAACTCCCTCTCAAAATGCAGAGATCAATTTCTCTCAACTAGTCTACATCTGCAAATGCTATAGACAAGCAAATCATTATGAATATATTTATCGCTGAGAGAAAATCATTAGTGATGAAGTTTTGAAAAAAGGAACTCTGCTTACTGAGCATCATAAGTATCTATTATCAAAGGGTTATAAACATTACCTTATGCATTTGTGCACAAGTTGGTTCAAATACATATAGTCTATAAACATGAATAAACAATAATAAAATCAGAATGGAGGAGAAAAAAATACTTACACTTCCCCACTCAATGAAAATACAGCCCCTTCTAGTTTTGCATTTTTGTTTTGGAAGCTATCAAGCCTTGTTGCAATCATAAATCCTGGAAGTCGGTCATTGGACATCTTGAGCTTGTTGACCAAGAAGAGGAGGCCCTCACATGATGTGACTTTGTCGAGGTTTGCCAACATTCTTTCCTCTGTGCGACCTCCTTTCGATATACTATGCACAGCAATAAGAATTTTGTGAAAGTTGGGTTAATACATCACTTCATTCATATGAATATAGTTACATGTACTGGAGTTTTCTCTCTCTCATATTCTGGCAGAAAATGCATGTTGCTGATTGGTTGCCATCATATGAATTTGAATTGTTTTTATCAATAGTAACATAAACTTCATGATTGAAATACAGATCTTAACCATCATAGCTGCTTCAAAATGAACACATTTTTGTGGCTTGTGGCCTAGACAAGACAAAATCTTCCAGTGAAAGCAAGTAATATTCATCTTATCTCATATATATGCAATTTCAATGAATGAAGATATGCTTCAGCACCTGCTGCTCCTTGGTCAATTTTCTTACACTATACAAACTCCCTAATTCAACCATCATAATTACCCCCATCCCTAGTCCCACATGTATATCTAACCTAAAACCTAAAGCGACAACTCTAACCGTAAATGAGCCTAATACAAATATTGCAGAGGGAAATGTACAGTGCCTTTCTTACCCATGTTGGTAAATCATTCTTTTGGTGAGGTTGAAGACGGTATCAAAGTAGTTAGCGTAGCGTATGTTAAGAAGCTGGCCTCGTAATATATTCATGTGACTGTTGTAACCTGCTTGGTAGCTTGCTGCTGGCATCTGTTCCAGCCAGAAAACTGGTTGATCCGGATCAACATATCTGAGGGGAAGAGAAATATGTGGGAATGGTGAGTGATTTAGCTCTGTGAAATCAAAGAATAGATCTGAAAAATAAAAGATACACAAAAAAATAATTGCCTTGGAATGTCACTTTCATCATGGCAAATCTTTCTTTCACCTATCTAAATGTCACCTGGGACATTGTAGGAGAGGTAATGACAACATGTATCACTATGATGATGGACATTGAAGTTATTTTTGTTACTGGCACACATGAAGAATCTACAGGAGTGTTTGTAAAGAGCAGGGGGGAAACAGAAGTGTGGTGGTACACACCACATATCCTAGTCGGTTATGCCTGGAAAAGAGACAAAACAGTTGCAGAGATTAGGTGCATATTTTTCCTCCCAGATACAAATGACATTGAATACTTAAGAATCTTTTTTTTTTAAAAGCAGAGTGAAATAAATATCACAATGGCCTAATCACATTCCCAAATCTCACCTTCTCCATTTGACAGCTATCTCCATCATATCCCTCCATCCAAAGCGCTTCCCGTTACCGTTCCTGAAGGTGCGTCCCTGTTTCCAGTAAAGCTGCATGGTTTGGGCAACCTCAAGGGAGCCGAGCCCAAGGGCCAGCTGCATACGCTCATTGGGCAAGAAGCCGTCCGCGTCGTACTGGGACAGACGCCCGATGAGGGCAGCACGGCAGATCAGGTTCTGTACTGCATGCGGTAGGTCATGGTACTCTAATATGTCAACATCGCTGTGAATGAAGAAAGAAATAAAACTTCTGCCATCCAAGAAGATTGTAGTAGATGATTACTAAAAACTTCATGCATATCTCACCTTCCCTTTCAAATCTGACTGCAGATACAGTGTTCTGGTACATGTATCTACAGTTGACTACGTTTCACATCAAATTTACCTCAAAGGGAATTAACCTACCCCCTCTCGAACCCCCTTGGAGTCTAGTATCACTAAAAGTTTGCAAATTTTATACAATATCAATTATATCAAACCTTGATGACATAAAATTCTGTAATTCCTTTCAATCCAAATCTTATGCCTCTTGTCCTTTCTTTCAGGTTGGTATACAATCATGATGGATTCACTATTTACTCTACCTTATATCTGGGCTCAAGCCATGCAATTCTTTGTACCCCTCCGACTGGAATGGAAGATTCTTGACCCATCTGTCTTTCATTGTGCCATCTAGATCTTGGTCCATACTATATTCACTGAAAGGGGTGTCCAAGTGAGCATGCAGGTATCTGGACAATTCTAGCAAATACAAGGCAAATGACAAGATGCAATCAGCTATAATTGTTGTGCTCTTTTGCACTCTGAATTGCATTATGTGTCGATATTTTGAATCTATACATGTATGTGATAGAGTATTCTGTGAATATTCATGTGAGTTTGTTTTAACTTTTTGTACCCTGTATATACGTTAATAAAAACAAAAAGATATATTTTTTTTAAAGGATGCAATCAACTAGAGTGTGTACTACAGTGTCAGTTTTTCAAGGGAAAGTCTACCCTGGAAGTTTCATTGTTTCAATAAAAGGAGATAATTTTAACAACATTTTAAAAAAGAAATGAGCAAAATCGGTCAAAGAATAAGAAAATTACACTCATTTACATTTTCTAGTAAATTACTCTCGGCTCTGCAAATAAGCAACACTGATAACATCATATATGAGCAGGTCTCCATTCACTTTGTACATGAAATTTCACATTTTCTCAATTTTCTTGGAAGTTACACATTTTCTTAACCCATAGTCAAAGTATGTTATATAAAAAGCAATTCTTCTCAACATACATTACTAAGAGGGTTAGAAAATGTGTAACTTCCAAGAAAATTGAGAAAATGTGAAATTTCATGTACAAAGTGAATGGAGAGCTGCTCGCATATGATGTCATCAGTGTTGCCAATTTGCAGAGCCGAGAGTAATTTACTAGAAAATGTAAATGAGTGTAATTTTCTTATTCTTTGACCGATTTTGCTCATTCCTGTTTTTTAAATGCTGTTAAAATTTATCTCCTTTTATTGAAACAGTGAAACTTCGCCTTTAAGGCTCTTTTTTATGGGACTGAGATAGAAAGTATGAATTGCAATTGAAGATGCTGGCTATATGTTGCTCATAGTAAGCTACATATGTGTAATAACAGGCAATTTCATATGAAGCACTGAATCTTTGACAGCATTCTATATATATATATATATATATTAATGATATACATTCACACCCACCAGTATCATGCATGCATGCATACATAAAGTTTAACACCTATAGCAACAGATAATATTAGTAATGGGCAAATAGGAGCTATTTTGTTTTATACAGTACCAACCACAAGAACAATTTTAGCATAATTATGATCAGATCAAAATAAATAATACATTTGATTTTAATTTTTGTTTGTAACACAATGCTTGGTAATGTATGGAACACAATGACCAATGTGTGAGTCAGGATACATTGATGTGAATGTAAAAACATATATTACATTTGAATGATATGAAATATAGATTTTTTTCCCCATCAAATAATTCAATATCATCGTCAGTGGAACATTAATTGATTTAAATTCAGTTTTGACTTGCGCATTATCCGTGCAGCTCTCACCTCTGATATATTTGACTTTCTCATACTCCAGAAACCCAGATGTGATGTGGTTCTGTATCATGAGTTTGGTAACGGTTCTCACAGCATCATAGTACTGCCCCATTGAAACCAGACACAGGCCTTTCATGTAGCGACACACTTCGTTGGTGGGGTCCAAACCAAGGCAAAACTGGAAAGGGACAAAGATAGGAAATTTTAATACACATGTATGTTGCCCTTTAATACTGAGTTTTTAAGGATTATGCTTTAGGAAGCACACTGAAGCTTTAGGGGAAAAAAAGACATTTCAGAAACCAGATAAAGCCAGAAAGAATAAAAGAAACTAAACATACCGAGTAGAAAAGGAGTGTGAATACAGATGAGAGAGGGCAGAGAGATTTATATTGGACAAAATATTTATGAACACACAATTCTAAGTGTACTACTCTGACAATTTTATGAATAATTTTGTTCATTTCTTTGAATTCATTCTTCTGAAATGCAAGATGTCTACATTTCTTTCTCTTCCACCCCTCCTTACAATAAGCTTTTGAACAGAAAGCACACAAAAAAATTCAAGTTTAAATTTTGAGCCACCAGTCGTTTTGATGGCGTGGGTTCATATCCCACCGCTGCCACCACACCATAAAGAGAAAGTCAACATGTTACATTACATGTAGTTTGCAGTAGAATGTTTCGTCTTTATTCAAAAACCAGGCTGAACATAGCTGACAATAATTATAAGACATAGTGGCGTATGTGTTGCTCTACTGCTGAGTTGGATATGAGATACATACCAAAGGACTAAACTTCATAATAAGAGTACCTTTCTGTATGGAAGCCAAACATACTGACCTCTTTAGTATCAATACATTCTCCTTGGGTGTAATTTGCACAGAAAGGGTTGATGATGACATATATTATCACACTGCAATACAAAGCTTAAGTACCTTACATACTATCACTTAATCTGTAAAAAAACCAATTAAGGATATTAAATGCTTTTACCTGGAAATCCTCGAGTGCTTCTCTTGGTTTGCCTGTGTGATAGCGCAATGATCCCCTGAGCTGTATAGACTGTACATGATGTGGGCTGTAGTGAAGAGCCTTGTTGAAACTATCCAAAGCATTGTCATAATCTCCAAGCTCTCTGTTAGCAGGGAAAATGATTAAGGGGGTGGGTTAGATACAAGTTCACAATAGGCATCTTTAAGAGTGTAACTGGCACAATATAATCGTGAAACAAATACAGCTTTCTGCAAATGATCACTTCTTCATTCGTATTAAATAACAAAGAAACTTGGAAGTGTACAGTCACAAACTGACATCAATCACATTTTCAAGAATAAGAATTATACCATATAATAAACACACTTTTGTGCTGGTAAAATGTGCAGCCATTACAGAACTTACCCCAAGCATAATCTAAATAAAAGGCAACTAACTAGGCACAAGAAGTAAATTTTGACACATTACTCACATCCTGCCATTAAGAAAATCTCTCTATCTTTATTTCTAAAAAAAACAACTTTTCTCTCCTGCTTATTTCATATGTCATCTCCCATAAATGTTGAATTTTTATCATTTTTTAAATAAAATTTTATTTTAAAAATTGTCTCTCCTCCCTCTCACTGTCTCTCTCCTTGCTTGTTTCCCCTAATATTTATAAAGCAAATTGCTGGCAGGTAAATGCTATTCCAAAGCATGTGAGGAATATTTATTCATATGGATAAAATGAAGTCAGCTTACCTATATGCACGAGCTAGACTCCTCAGCACATCAACATAATCAGGCTTCAATTCTAGGGCTTTCTTGAAAATCCTGACTGCTTCCTACAGAAATAAGTTAGATTTATCAATTTCATAGTGATTACCTTTGCAAAAATATAGAGCTCAATTTACATTTAAGTCATCTTTAAACCAACAAGAAACATATAACACAGGTCAAAAAGATTTCCAATACACATACTTAAACCCTTTGAATAAAAAAAAAGAAGAAAATCTGGACCTGGAACTAAACAAACGTTGCAAAGGCAACACACGACAAGAGACGATAACAAAAGACGGAACAGAAAGTGCTGATGTAGTTTCTTATTCATTAATCTACTGTAAGAACAAAAATAATTATTAGTCATTTGAAATCTAAATGAAGGACAGGGAATTAGATGGAAATTTGTTATGACCATTTGTACTTTTTCTTTCATGTTCTATAAATAAAAGTACAGCTGTGGAGTTGCAATGTGCATGGCAAATTTCAGGTAGTAAAACTTGGTACTTTTTTTACGTTTAAACAAAAAAAATTGAGCTCAACTGTATGAATAAGATCACACCATGCTTTCTCACTATTCTGACAATGGGCTACTTATAATGCACTAGTAATCCATAGCAAGATTTAATGCCTAGATGTTGATTCATGTCAAATTTAGTAGTTAGTCATAATATTTGTAATACTTCAAATTGATTTATTATCTTAGATATTAGTTGTAATCCATAATGAAATATAATGCCTACATGTAATTTTCCTTGATGATAGAGAGATATAGCCAATAGATGCATCACATCAAGCTGTGTTTGATCTTCCTTGACTGATTCCATCAAGTCCTTGGTCGCTGCTACATATTTCTGGAAGAAGGGAAGTAACAAAACAGACAAATATCAAAATTACATAATTTTTTTCCTTCAAAATATATGAGATTTCTTTTGAAAAGAATAGGAGAGTAATCTATAATACAGTATATATGCAAGGAAAAAAATCTAGAACAAAAAAGATGAATAGGCAAAGATATCCAAGGGGCAAAGCCAATCAACTTGGTTAAAATTGGAAGGCTTCAAGGGCTGAAGAAGGCAGTGCAATAAAACCAATATCATTTTCAATAATCAGAACCTTAAGTGATATCATTTTCTTGCTGACTTATTTTAAAAGCTTATATCCATCCACTGCTAATTTGATTTTAGATGGAAGTTGGAAATATATTACACACTTGTAATGGAATGTAACAAAAAACATAAATGTTGCCCTTTTTTAAAACAGATATCTTGGTATTTTTAACAATTAATCTATGTAGAAAAGCCGAATTCATGTTAAGAGTAAATTTATCAAAATGTTCTTAAACTAACATGGAAACTGATAACAAATCTCATTGACCGATGTCCATTCAGGCCCCTAATGATCCCAGTACCTCAATAAATAAAAGTTCAAAGTTCAAAGTTCAACCTCAATTCAGCAGACTTGTAAGCTTGAAATTAATATGAAATCTTTGACACGTCTACATGTTTGAATGTGCTGTAACAATTACTTTACCTCTTCTTTAAACATCATGTAACCACGGTACTTATACAGTTTGGCAGTCGGTTTCAGCTCGATTGCTTTGGAAATATCTGCATACGCCTCTCTATTCCTTCCCTGGGTTGAAAACACCTGTCACAATCAAGAATGGAACTTCTTCAACTACAAAAGATTGAAGCCTTTCTCTATCATCATCCCCATCATCATCATTTTCCCCCTTACAAAGGGTCATAACTGGTTTTGCACCATGACAACACTCCCTCCCTCCACTTCCTCTTTTAGAATTTCATTGGTGAATTGAAACAAAAATCTCGTATTCATGACAGAAAAAGACAGAAGCACAGAATGAAAAACAACAAACAAACAAAAAAACAAAAAACGGCACAAAAAGGGCAAATTTATTTAGAAATAAGTCTAAATTTCTGATGCTAATTCAAATTAAGCAATCAACTACCATTTCTAAATGTAACTATATCCATTCTCATTATCTACCAAGCAATTTTTTTCATAGAATGCTGGGAGAATAATGGGCTCCATGCAATTTTTTTCATCTCATTTTTTATCCCAGCAATAGATTAAATGTTGCCCTATTTATTTCACATTTCAGATGTGTGCTACACACACACACTTGCAAATGTGTTAGATTTTACTGTGCTAATTTTGTGTTTATTTGCACATGCCTACATGAGTTACTGACAGGCAACAATTATATTACGATACAAAAACTAAAACTGGACAATCAAACAGACTGTCAATGTGTTCAAATAAAACTCGAGAGATAAATCATCTTTAGTTTCCTACGCTTCCTAGCATTGTTGCTTAGAGGAAGGTGAAGGTCATGTGTAAAGATCTTGTACTAAGATATGAACTACATTACCTCTACTGATTTAAAGCATAACAAATCAAAACTTCACGTTCAGAATATTCTGGCACAGAATAGAACATTAACTCTTTGTGCGTTCACCTGTAAACCCCCTGTGCGTTGCATTATTTTAGCAGCGAACGTTAATGTGGGTTTAAAGGGTTTCTGTTGGTAAGAAGGCCATAACTTTTTACCTGAATTTTTTTAAAGATAAATGTTGTGTAGCAAAGTTGTAGAATTTTCTATGGGCTTTCTTATAAAAAAACTCATTCGGTGCTTTGTCTGTATGATACCCGTGTTTCTAAAGATATCCCTCTGGCCTTTCCAACGAAACTTTTGAACTCTATTTCGTTCCTTTGTCAGTGGTAAGTGTTTATATGCACAGATAATTGAATAAGCTTTACAGTGATACCAAAACCAACAAAATCCAACCAGAAGAAAAGCCCCTACAACAGAGAGAGAGAACACATAACAGGGCCGATTGGAATTTACAATAGTGTGCGATTACTGTGTCAATAGGGATCTGTGTAGTTGTGCACTAGTGCGAACGAAACGCACGCCCGGACGTGCACAGTTGCGAACAAAATGCAAGAGGAGTTAAACCCACAAAGTTACAGTGCCATGATTGAAAGCACAATTTCTGGTTCCAATCTTTAGAACCGAGATTCGACTTGGGAATTTCTCCATAGCCACAATCGGAATTACAATGAGAAAATCAGGACTTTTTGTAGACTCAACTTTGGTGAAATCTGATTTATGCGACGTCGACTTACGCGAGGTTGACTTATTTGTAGTATAACCAGGGGATGTACAAGTACATGTACATGTAGCATCTGTTCATATTTATTCTACAAGCATCATAAAGATGAGTCTGTTGATTTGTTTCAACTTTATTACCTTTAACATTATGCTTTGGGGTTTATAGACATTTTTGTAACAATGATTGAAAATAACGTTCAATTTACCACAGCCATCAAAAATGCAAAAAAGATTATTTATAGCATAACCGAGGATAATAATATTGAAACACACCATACACAAGTACATGCAGCATCTGTTCATATCTAATTACTCTCAAACTGCTATTCACATGAATTGAAATTGGCAGTTTTCAATTACTGATGGATAGATTGTGAAAAATTCATTAACATGTGCTGGCAAGGTCATAATGCTATTTTGATGCAACAGTCAAAATGTATATAAGTTGTCATAAAAGAAATTTTTTTTCATGAGGCAGGTTTTTTTCTGCGTAAAGTTCTCTTGCTTTTTAAATACACATTTTCATCAGCATGTTTCTCCCCTTTATAAGAGGGAACAAATCATAATAGGAAATGAAATGCAAATGAAGTCTGATTCTTGAGAATGTATCTTCCATCATTACTGTATTACCCAAAATAAATTTAACAAATGATTGTCTTACCTCAGCTCTCTTCTCCCATCCTAAGGGGTTTGCTGGATCCAGTTCAATAGCTCTGGTGAAGTCTTGGATGGCGAGTGCAGCATTCACAGGATGCTAGGGGTTAATAGAAGAAAACATATATCATGATTTTACTTCTTTTTTCCGCATCTATCGACAAGAGCTCTTGCAGTGCTTAGGACTCTTATTTACATTTCATACTATTCATTAAGATTGAAGACAACTATAGAACAATATATTTTCTGGCATATACATGTAACTATTCGCTGGCATAACAATTCTCTTGAAACTATTTATGTGAGTACTTGAACAGACTTTATAGAACAGAATATCCAAAGTTTGTAGTGGAATCATTGAAACACTAATAATTCATATTTCTCTTGGCATCGGTCCACACGTATAAAGTTCCAGATGAATCGAAAGTTAGAATTTCAGCAGATATTTCTATAATAGTGGAAGACTTGGGCTATATTCTGTTTAACCCATAGCAGTACAGAGCTTTCTTGAGGTCTAAATTAATCATCTTCAATCCTCAAATTGGCAATACAAATTATTTTCTTCCACATTTACATAGCTTGGAAAAAATAAACATGGACATAACATAAACCAAAATGATATATAATTGTAAAATTAAATCAGAAATTGCCAATTTGAGCATGGAAATATTGATTATATATAATTCACTGCATTGCCAATTTAAAGAGTTTAATGATTAGTTACACTTAAACTGCTCTAATTCGAGAACGCCACACCATACGGCGTTGGGAATGGACTCAAATTTGTCTGTGCAGTTTTCTCTTTCTGCCCATGTATGATATGTACTGCCCACCATTCTGGACCAACAGATACTGCAAAAACGTCTCCTAAAGGTGACACTGTACCTCGCAGGGTTAAAAAACATGTTTTGGCATCCTACTGGCTCTCAACAGAAATGTGAGACAGTAAAATGATTTTTATGCCTTTTTAATTGTGCATGACAAGAAATAAATTCAATTCAATATTAGATACAAGGGTATATCACATGAGCTGGGGAGCACATTCCACAAGTCAGCCTACTGAGTGAAATATTTTCAAAGTGATTGTGATATACTGTTGTAATGTCCAAGAGCATTAAGTTTTTGCTGTTGTTTTTGAGCTATGTATGGTTAATTAGACTGCAATTCAGTACCCCACTTTTGTATTTTTTTTCCAGACACAAGTCTTTTCTCATTCACAATAGAAATACCGTTAATACCCTGCAATGTTGCTGCACACAGTGTTACAAGTCATTCAATATTTCTGTGATACTCTTCACAATATGGAAGTTTGTAGTTTGATAAAAGTGTTTTGAAAAATCCCCAAACTGGCAACCTTTCTGGTGCATTTTCAAGAAATAGATGCGGATTTGGCAGGGTACACAAACAATGTAGACCTGGGTCAAGAGAGACAGCTGTGTACAAAATGTCTTCTTGAAGGGTTCCCACTGGTAGAGGATAGTTCCCACTTCTTGCAGTTACATGTACCTTTCAAATTGACGTTATAGAAATGATTATATCCTGTCATAAATTTATCTGGCTAGGATTGGTCGAGAACTTCTCATGTGACTAAAAATAATTTCGCCACGAAAGAAAAATGGATATGGCGTGACGTCAATCTTGGTATATTTTCCGCTATACCAAGATTCTGACGTCATTTTTTACGATAATGAGATATTTAGCTATCGATATCCGATAATATGAGACTGAGCACGTCAAACTCCTGCGTATGCTCCTGCGCTGCATGTGCATTGCATTGTACGTGCATTGCATAGTACGATGACTTATGCAACGGCACTCATTCAGTTTTCCTGGGTGCGTTGTAAATCTTTACAACAAATAATTGAAACATGAAACTAGAGACTTGTAAATGTGTTTGAGTTTTCCAGTTTTCATCGTTTGTTTACTTCAAGTTTTCATCCTTATTGTTGGATTGTTTGCTTTAAGCAATGACCTTGTGTGACTAGGCAAAAATTACCAAATGTGGTAAATTGACTTTTTTATTATTACTTTTTTTATGTATGATACATTTTGTCTCTTGTGTATAGGATATAAATCAAATATGCCATGCGCTCTTTTCGAAGTACCAGCTAAAATAATGGATTCTTCGGTGATGCCAGTCACCTCAGAACTTCTCAGTGCATGGTATATTTGATTAATATGTATCAGTGCTAGCTGTGATACTTCCGACAAAAAATAGACGCCATTGTTATCAATTATTACAGCAAAAATGCACATGGCAAGAGCGGGATTCAAACTTGGGATGATGAGACAGCAAACTGGCGCGCAGCCTATTGAGCTGCATAAGCCGTCGACACTGGTGCGGGTTCTCTTAGAAATTTATACCTGGAATTCCTACGTACGTGCTTATGCATATTCATTTCTATGACATTTCTAGGACATGTCTATGACGTCAATTTGAAAGGTAAGAAAGTGCGAGAGGTAGGGAGTATCCTCTACCTTCTGCCTATTGATTGGACATCTAGTATATGAATTCCATGGTGAACCCACAATACAATGCTCATATGTATTGAATCATAGAAATCTCTACTACCAGTATGAATTGTTCTAAAACTTTATAAATCACTTTTAAATATTTCATTTACAGCTAGAAATAATAAAAACAAACTCAAGAAAAAAAAAAGTGAAGCTGGCATTTTAGAAGTATAAAGGCCGCACAGGCCAACATTTGACCAAGCATACAGAACCTAAGTCATACTTAAGATTATGAAAATGCATACATGTACATCAACTGCTTTTACACTACAGAAATAATTGTTTCAATGTTTACTGAGAGTATATTTGAACTTGCAATACCTGTCAATCTAAGTAATATTTGAAGTTGATATTTTGAGTGTATAAAAGCATGGAAACCCTAATAGAGTAAAGCCTCATTTGTGATCTGTAAAGTTGAACAGAGTATTCTCATGCCAGCTGTTAAAGCAGAATATTATCACTTAGAACAGATGCACAGCTGGGCACTTTCTCACAGCTGTATACCTTTTATCATAACAAACTACAATAGTAACCTTACACCTCTATGTACATACTTGTTGACTGGTAATTCACTACATAGAGTATAGTTGAAAATCTTACTTGGACAAGTGAAGATATTTCCCATACACTACCATGCCTTATAGCTAATTTGAATTCACATGAAAATATATGTTTACTTGATATTTTGTCTGTTCTTAGTTCTAGTCAGCCATAAGTGTGATGTCATTCATATCTATCATGAGGAACGTACTGTTCTCTATGTACATTGTACATGTATTATAAGTTTGTTGTGCAAGCTTAACAAGGGTGCGATGCTCTACTAGCAGTATTCTAGATGTGTCCTATTTCCTAAGAACTGTATTTCTAGAGTGCTCTGTACTGTGAGATCAAATTTTGGTAATAAAGTTTCTTTCTTTCTTTCATTCATTCATTCATTTATTTATCATTCATATATACTAAAATCTTAGATGAGATCTGTAACATATGGGACAAAATAGCTTGGACCACAAGTAGAATACAAGCAGAAAACAATGTCCATCTGCTGGGCTCCAGAAATCACTAGAAATCGTAAACATACTCTTGCCTATCTTGGGATACCCCAATAAAAACATAAGCATAAATGATTTTCCCCACAGATAATACATAGGAAATAATTTGTATGTATACCTGCTTGCTCCCGACTTCTCTGATTTCAATATGCTAATTTATACAGGGAACATCCATTTCCCAAAGGCAGGGGGTTAATAAACCATCCCTCAAGCCTTACCTGTATTCCCCTTCTTGAGTAGGCTACAGCTCTCGCATGGTACGCCCCAATAAACTTAGGATCCTTCTTGAGGAGAGTGGTCAGCATATCAATGGCCATTTCTTCACGTCCACTATTTAACAGGACTATGGCATAGCCTATGATACAGAAATATGTTAAAGGAAAAATACAACCATCGTACAAAAGTATCACACTGCAAATAAAATCTTTTGAGTCCCTTGACTTAAACATCTCTCTACTGCCAATGAAATTTGCATTTCAGCTCTTCCAAAAGCAGGCCATTTTTACCATTAAATGACAAATTTACTATTTTACTATTGCTGAAAGATTACTTATTTCTGGCTACAGCACTAGTCCCTTTCACCTACTACAAGGTGTGACTTTTAATGATTTGCAAACATCATCTTTGAAATCCATACTTGTACATAAATTTTCAAAAATCCCCTCACCTATCAATGTCAGTCTAGGTACCTAACATCCTAGAAGCAGGAGAAATTGATCTGGATCAAGAAATATCATACACTTACCATTGTGTGATAACAGATATTGCTAGCATGAACTCAAGGTTAGCCATAAAGGGCTACAATTACACTACCAAGCAACTCCAACCGAACAGTAAGTTGCATTGAAAGGAAAGAGATATCACAGAAAAGATCACAAAGGTTTTGAGATACATGTAAATTAGACAAGTACATGCCGCTCATATTCTTTTTTAGTGATAGGATGATCATTATTGAACTAAACTGGAAACTTGATCATGAGTCTGTAATATCATTTTATACTACTCAGCAATCGCTTCTTATTTGTAAACCACAAATTGCATATTTCTTCTCTAATTACTGACTTCCTCATGCCTTTTACCACATTATATTCATAGCAACCTCTGTTTCATTTGCAATTATACATCAACGATAACGTTCATATTCATTCACATTTTCATTTTTTTTTTACCTAGTTTATAGTCCTGATCTTTGTTTCCAGTTGGAAATGGGACCATGTTATTCTCCTCCAGCATCCTGGCATAGATCTACAAACACAAACAGAGCAGGATTTAACGAGGAGGAAGAAAAAATAGAAAGCAAAAAGTGTGACACAAGAAATTTTGTTCAGTTAGAAGGATGTTAATGGTGGTAAAGTATAGGAATTAACACACTTCTTCCTCTAATCAGATAATAATTGAGGAGATTATTTGGTGAGGACAAAATGGGAAAGAAAAGTGGTAAACATGGATATGAAAGGGTATCTTATTGTGGGAAGGAGGTTAAGAAAAAATATGATATAAAAAGGATGTAAAAAAAAAAGGATGTTTTGAGGATGTTTAACTGAGAACCATCTCAAGTGCAAGTACATATACACATCAAGTCCCCTTATGACAGAAAATGAGTGGGTTAGTAAAGAATTCACTAAATGCAAACGGGTAAAAATAATTCATTTATTAAAGGAATACTCAGTACTCAGAATAGATCATGGGAGGGGATTTATGAGTGGGCAGGTGGATTTATTTCTGTCTCAAGTTTTATCTAGATGTATAGAATTCGTTTTTTTTTTTTTTTTAGAAAGAAGGTAATTACAGAGGGATTACATGTGGGTTAACATGGGCGTTGTACTACAATGTAATCCACACATAAATATGTAATATACAGCACGCAACTAGGAATTTAAGCTCGATTTACAGTCAAACTTAACTCTTTGTGAAACACCTCCCAGGATTTCATTGTCAATAAAACAGACCTACATAGTCAAATGATTGAAGAAACAGCCCTGATCAACATCATCCAACAAGAACACTTTTGCAAGGTA
The DNA here is from genome assembly GCA_029962745.1 of Echinometra lucunter. Classification (NCBI taxonomy): domain Eukaryota; kingdom Metazoa; phylum Echinodermata; class Echinoidea; order Camarodonta; family Echinometridae; genus Echinometra; species Echinometra lucunter. The sequence goes on from CM057152.1 coordinate 12,590,935, forward strand.
AATCACAATGGAATATTCCATGAAAACAAGGTGACAGAATTTCCTCATGATGAAAATTCATACTATTAACAGTGAGTATCATTTGAAGACAAATATTGGAGCAAGATCAATTTGTATTCTCAGCTATGAGCAGTTCCAAAATTCTGACAAGGTAAATTCAAAGCTTTGCAGGTTTGGGAGGTAACAAAATGATGTTTCAAGAACTTTACCCTAATTTCTGAGAGGGTGATATCGTTGTTCGCCCCTAGCCCCTCCAGCTCCGGTAGTTTAGCCCCACAGAGGCCCAGAAGGCTTGCCTCACCATCTTCACTAACTCCCATCGGATCTCCCGCCTCTGAAGAACAAAATATATTGAAATATACATACATGTATAATCACAGCAAATTTTGCAGACACTAGTTGTATGACACATGGTCCAGCAACAATTATTCTGGGTCAATTTTGTATGCTAAGCGAAAACTAAACTTTATCCCCTGGATCAAACACTATACCAACCCTACCCCTAAACATCTGCCTAATCATAAAACCTTACTGCAACCCTGACCCTTACTGTGTAATCTTCAATAAAATAAAACCCAGAGCAACTGTCACCACAGTCTATATATGGTTACTGGAGACAATATATATTGTGACATTTTTTATAAAAAAAATTGAAAGCACTATTTGGCATTTACATTCTCACTTCACCTAAAATTTGAACTACATTGTGATCCCAATGATCGCTCCCCTCCATTAGCGGCAGATCCAGGCTTTTTCAAAAGCGAAGGCTGAAGTCTGAACAGGTACCTGAAAAATTTGACGACAAGGCCCCCCCCCCAAAGGTCCTTGGCTTTTTCAGGTGTCTATTTTACCCCCAAATTCACTGACAAGCAAGGAAAAAAAAAAAAAGCTAAGCCAAAAAGGGGGTCCCCGAGGCTCCGCCACTGTAATTGGTATCATATCACATGTTGTAGACCTTCCATGGCACCATCAAAATCAAATAACTTCATAAAGCAATGCATCTAACACATCACTAAAATGGTTAGAATTGTATTGTGAGATGCAAAGGAGTTTGACGTAACAACTGCAAAAGAGAGAACTTAAGGTTTTCAGATCCCGAGTTTCAATCTTTTGACTACTGGTCCCATAATCATCCTTTTCCTTTAAGTAATGAGTTTAACCCCCCCCCCCCAAAAAAAAAAAAAAAAAACATTTAGGGACCTGTATAACAGATGTCTTTGTGTTCAAGCATTCCCAACTTTGGAATACAGGAATAAATCTTATTTGATAGCATAATCAGAGAGAACTACAATGATTTTACTCAAAACTACATGTTACTTTGTTGGGTCAATACTGCTCAAATTGGATAAATGGCACGAAACTTTCTGTTTCTAGGTATGCAATGATATCAATTTCCTTGAACGCTGATTAAACCTGGTATTACTAAGAAGGAAGGAGGAAGTACATTTACATGCATACATGTAAGAGGAAGAAGAAAAAAATACACTTTTCCAACGTCATGCTATCGAAAGCAAACAAGGACAGGGAGAAACAACTTTTGCTAAAAATAAAACCAGGAGGAGAAAACAAAAGAACTTTTATGTGGTTGGTCTGCATATGTGGCAAAATCTTCTAATTCCTTTTGCTTCCAAGTGTGATGTATTGTGAATGATATTGGGTTATTTCTGCATGAATAACACATGTATATCTATTATACAGATTAGTCCTTCAAAATGAGAAAAAAAAATTATATACTCATTTAAATGAATTTATATGTTTTTGTGCAGGTAAATGTAAATCTGAAAAAGCAGATGAACTATACCAGTCAAAAGGAATATTTTGGTAGAGCTGTATAATGTTTTACATGTGCTGAAAATCAATTGATTTATGTACTAAACAATCAAATGAAATGTACACACACGAAACACTTATTGATATAGCATAGTGGTGGTGATAGTTGGGTGAGGGGGTCTACTAGGTGCAATTTTACCCTTTTTTTTTTTTTACTTATCACAAAAGATTTTAACTTCTACTTGTCAAGGAATCTTGGACCCCTCTATGTAGTACTGACATATTATAATGGGAAGATTGTCAAAGATTCTGAAACTAATGATCGTGTACTTCAATTGTTTTAAAAACTGCAGAACACCATGTGTAATAGAAAACAATAATGATTTAGAGTTTTATTCTAAATCATAAAAATGGCAAACAATTGGTGACAGACTTATCCTGATTTGAAATACAAAAAAAAGGAATATGACTCCATAGGGTACTATTAAAATCAAAATTATAACCAACTTCTTCCATTTGATAATTTTTTCTTTAATGGTTTATAAAAAAATGGTCAAACATTCCATCAACGGGGAAGTCCACCCTGATAAGTTAGTTACTTGGTTTGAATATAAGCAGAAAATGAAAGAATCTAGAAAGTGGATATATTCATGAAGAAAATCCTGTGTAGGATATGGAAGAAATGAATTCTGAAGTGCATATTCAATCAAACACATATGTTGGCAACTCCACGATTTGCTAAGCTTTCCATTTTGATTTTGTACTGGGAATTACCAATTACATTTTTCTTCTGGCTGTCCATAGAATAATGGAACTATCTCATAATGGGTGTGTGTGAAACACATGTCCAGTAACAGAGCCACAAGTATGGGAAATATTATCTTTGGAAAAATTAAAGGGAAATTCATAAATTTTTGTTGTATACACGAAATGTATGTAAATGAAGAGTTGACTTCAAGGAATATCATTAGGTCGCCAGTATGATTCAATCAATCAAAACATAGTACTTTATATTTCATAACCTTTTTAATTATGTCTCTGTCCAAGTTTCCCCAAAATTTACTCTTTTTTGCTCTAGTCATTTTTGTTTTGTGTTTTTAATATTTTAAATTTTGCTTTTATTGAAACCAAGCAGATGCAAGAGTGGACTTACCAAGTTGCCAAGAGTCTCACTTTTCAGTGGCCCATTGATTCAACAAATAATTGCATTAAAATTTGAATAATGAAGCACACAATGGATTACATGCTCTGGTGACTACATCGACTACCATTAGGAAAATCAAATTCAAACCTCCTGAATTTCCTTCCTCAATGAATTAAGGATATAAAATGTAAAGGATAAAACAATTATCCATTATAACCCCATCAACACACAAAGAGTGATGTCGACCTGGGAAATATAGTCTGTTTAATTCCGTAGAAATGGAAGGCACCCTCACCGCATGGTAAAATGAGTTTACACACAAAATGTTGGATAATGATTGTGAGAAAGCACTCCCTTTATTGCTAATTACCAGATATTATATCCATTTTTCAGAAGGAGCAGTAAGCGTAGTCAATTACCGGTAGGCTTTTGTCTGTTCAACAACAGTGAAAAGTGGAGAATGGATGATATACATGTATTGTGTGAACCACGCTGCTGTTTAGTGGAGTGGGACTATGATACAATGACTTGTGTTACATTTGTGAATTATTACTACACACTCCTACTGCAGGGTGCCATCATAATATATGAAAGATAAAGCCTTGCGAAAACTCTTTTTGGTTTGTACTATTGGAACCTCAAATTAGGTTTACTACCCTTTAAGTAGTTTTCGATTGAGAGAAGTTATAACATGAAGTGCATGTTATATGTCTAACTAATATCGGTTTCGAAAATTCATGAATTGCTGGTAGTGTCTATTTAATTGTAGCAGTACAGAGTTTTCATAAAGGCAAAATCAATCAGCTTCCCTTCCCCAAATGAACAAAATTATATCTATTTTCCATTCCTACTTGTGCAAAAATGAAACTATGCGAAATATTTTGTTTAGTTTGCATGTGAATATAGTTATCCTAGCTGTCTGCGAAAATTAAAGATGCGCAATTGTGTTTAATACAGCTGAGCGTGAAACATAAATCAAGCAAAAATTTACATTTTAACAGTAATTTATAATTCCTAGCATTCTAGATCAAGAGATACTGTACTTCTATGGGTTTAAAAAAGGAGTAACTCCTTTATTTTGAACTCTCAAATCTAAAAATTTTCACATGGGGCTCAATGCAACCAGACCATAATATTTCATTCCAGACCCCCTTCAAAAAAAAAGTAATTGTGGAGCCCTGCAAACAAGACGCACTAGCATTCTGGACGCATCTTGTGTCGCTACATTTTGCTAAGCTCCAGGGTCCCACTTTTAACATCAAGTCACCAGTTAATTTTTTTTTTTTCAGCTTTATGACCTTCAGAGCAAAGGGCTTGGCTTCAGGCCACAAGAGCAAAAGGATAGCAACAAGACTATCATCATACAATTGAGGTCAAATTCACAGATTTTTTTGTCAAAATTCCACACAAAAAAAGATTGATGAGCCTTGAAAAAAGGTCTCCCTCATTGAAAAACTCCTGTTTTAACAATGAATTCATTATTCAAAACCAGTTCTCTCATGTATATATATTTTATGCAAAGTGCTACTGTACTGGGTAGTAGGTCTATCACAGTAGTTTGAATAACCCGTTGATACATAATGCCATGCCTGGGATAACTCAATGAAGAGTGTGTGAAAAATAGTTCTGTAAACATTTTAAAAAAAAATCAAATAAATCATTTTCAAAGGCATTAGCCCATTCGTGACAGGAATTATTTAAAGCCTAATTTGATCAGCTTTTAATCTTCAAATTGGCAACACCGACATTTTTATTTTATTGCTACATTTTTCTTATAAAACATCATGTATCTGAAATGAATATAAATTGACAGAAATTATGATAAGTCAAAAAGTTGCCAATTTGCAGGGAAAAACAGTGATTTTAAACTTTCTATCACATTGCCAATTTAAGGATTTTAATGCTTATTTTCCTTTAAAAAATTTTCAGCATCAAACAACGAATATTGACGCAACCAAAATGGGGACATTATGTGTAGAATTTTTTGCTCTTTCTGCTCATGTATTTGGTATGATTTTTAGGGCTTTGCATCAAAAGATATTAGGCCAAACCACAAAATGTGGACCCTCTGTCACGAATGGGTTAAAATAAAATACATATATGTCAAGATGTGAATAGTTATCAGGCTAAATTTGGTTGAAAGGTATCCTCATTTCATGCAGATACTTGCACATTTCTTTTCGTGGTGTAATTTTCCAATTATCTCTGGACAAAAACAATCTCTCTTCCAAATACACCGCTTACCATGGTCATCAATCGAGGGGGGGGGGAGAGATAAGGAATTTAGGGGACACAATGTCCACCCCCCCAAAAAAAATAAAAATTTCGGGGTGGGAGACACAATAGGCTACATATCCTCCCCCCCCCCCCCCTCCAATTTAGGGAAAAGATCCCTGAATAAGCCAATAGTCCATCCCCCCCCAAAAAAAAAAAATGAATAAAATGCCAACATATTAACCCATATGGGAATTTTGAACGAGATCTAAGTTAGTATTAAAGTAAATATCATCATGGAGTGCAGAAGTCTGCTTTACTGTCTCAAAGGAAAGGAGTCTATTGATCTTCACTTCAGGATTCAGAAACCATCCTTACTTTCAAGAAGAAACTAATATTAAAATCAATAAATACTATTAATTCAAATACAGTTCGAAATGATTTTTCAGACTCAATCTACAGGAAAATCAAACTGCAGCAAAATGAAGATCTACTTTCAGCCTTCCCCATTTGTTTCTACTCCCCTAATGGTAACCCCATACTTACGACCCTCAACACATCCAGGGAGAAGAGATATGCCATCTAGGGCAACTTCTTTATGAGAAGCTACCAAGATAGTATGCCTGACTCCTTCTGCCCCTTCGACAGAAACCTTCTCAAAGTCGTTCAGCCATTTCTGCAGCTCATGGGCAGCAATTGGTGTCGCATCGATTTCTATGCCTGGAGCTCCGGCTCGGTTCTTCGGCGGGGCGCACTGGAGTTGCTGGTGGTTGATGTGTAGTTGATTGGGAGCAGCCACAACCTTGTTTCCGTCAACGTGGAGGTGAAGATTGATATGAACAGGGGGCTCTGTGCTTCCATGTTGCTGATTTGCAAACGATATCTTGATGGCAGCCGATTTAGATGCTAAAAGGAGGAACATGAGCATGATTTTTGCAACATATTGAGCGGCGGAAGCTGAGCGCAACTCCGCCATTGTACTGATACCAACGCGCATCACCACTACAATCCACTGCTGCATACACTGTACCGCATCTGTCCAACACATGCAGCGCAGGTGCGGTGGTAGATGCGTTGAAGTCTACCGGTAGGAAAACGCTACGTGTTCCTACGCATTTCGCCTCACATTCCCCGCACATATATCTCCGCTGACCTGTCCCCGCATCGGTGACGGACTATTACGTAATCGTTATATCGTAGGCTGATGTGAAACAACTACCGGAAAAAATGAATAACATAGCGGACAACAAAGGAGAAGGGGAAAGAAGACTTATGTTTCAAACGTCTTTGGTTTGAAAGCACGTCCCATTTTCCATCAGTTAAAATATAACATTAGCTGTTTATCTGCCGGTTAGCCCGGTTAGCTTCACATTTGCACTATGGCATGTACAAAACCCAAAATTTAATTAAGAGTATAATTTTCAAGTTGGCCAATGTCGTATTGTTGTAATTATTCCATTATCCTCTGTCATTATTTTGACTCTTTGCCTTGCGATGTACTAAATTATTAGTCATAATTGACATTCACAGCTGAAATGTCCATTCTTTTTGTGTTAACTTGATTGTCAGATCATCAAAAATCCTCTTTATGACTAAAAATTATACACATAAAGTTATAAACTAAAGTTTTAGACTAGAATGCAATGCAACCTTATTTATCTTATGGATAGTGTCTGGCTTTTTCATGAAGGTATTAATCTTGCCGGACAAGATTTATTCAAGGGCTAATTTAATCTCGTTTAAAAAACTTCATTTGGTAATACTGGAATTTTTTTATTGCTTCATGTTTTGATAAGAAAATGAAATATCTGACATGAATATATACATACATACATATATACCTATATATAAAGTACAATTATGTCAAAGTTTTAAAAAAGAGGGAAAGATAGTAATTTAAATATTCAATAATGATACAAAGAAAATATTTTGATGTCTATTTTCCTTCTAGAATTTCCAAGTGCCAAGTGATCATGAAACAAAATGGACTGTGTTTAAACTTTGCTCAAATACTCTTGGGGACCTGCATTAAAAGTTAATGAGCCTGCCCTGAATCACACATCTGGTCAATTGTCATGAACAGGTTGATAATGATTTTCATCTTTTTTTAGTTATTTCTAAGAGTTTTTTTTTTTAATACAAAGTCTGTGATCAGGTAGAACGAGAGAAAGAATGAATCTCAGTAAAAAAATATAATTTTTTTTAAAGTTTCATTTGTAATATCTGTTATCTTCCGTCTAGTGCTCTTCTTTCACGTCATCTTTACGTTATCCAAAAACCCATTCATCCCGTCATTTCATCATTGTAATATTTTACATCTATAACATCCTTTCTCTCTTGCTCTTATACTAAAGGTGCTTTCACACATGATGCGACAGTGTGGTGACACAGCGTGCGACAGTGTGGTAACACGCTGTGTCACCACACTTTTTTGTGTACAAGCCTATGGGGTATAGGGCGACAAAAAAATGTCGCCGAGGCAGGACACACTTTTTTTGCTCCCTAGATACACAAAAAATGCGCACCAATCAAATTTCTAAAAAGTTAGTGCAAAAATTGTTGCCATGAGATTGCTTGCTCAAGTTTTGACAATATGCTCTCTTATTGAGAGTTGACACGTTAATGCGCGTTCATTAGCACATGTGGTGACACAAAGTCCCACCATGTGTGAAGACGAAACAGTGTGGCGCCACAGTGTGTTACCACACTGTTGCATCATGTGTGAAAGCACCTTAATTGTTTCATTCTGGCTACTTTCAGTGAACTGCCACTTGGTCTAACCCCACTTTGTCTAATGCCCGTTTGGTCTCATCCCACATGGTCTAATCCCATTTCATCTACAACCAGTTTGTCTAACAACCATTTGGTCTAATTACCACTTAGCCCATTTACCATTTCGTCTCATTTCCAGTTAGGCTATGCTCATTTCGTCTGATACCCACTTGGTCTAATACCAGTCTATCTGATCAGACGAACTGGTAATAGACCAAATGGTCATTAGACGAAATGAGGAAAACGAAATGAGTAGATGAAGTGGCACATAGACTATTTGATCCAGACCTTTGTCTCACAATACTAATTGCTGTGTTTGAATTTATTCCCCCTCTCTCCCTTTCTACCTCTCTCTCTCTCTCTCTCTCTCTCTCTCTCTCTCTCTCTCTCTCTCTCTTGTAATATGATAACTTCATCTCCATCAGAATACATCCACACACATGTAGCATCTTCCTTCAAGCCAGTAACTCCATAACATCAGTAACTCTAGACACCAACAAAAGAGGAATGATCATCAAAAAACTTGTTTTCATATTTTTGTACAAAATCTGCCAACATCACATCTTTTAATATCCTTATTTCAATTCAATATTTTTTTTTTGTCTGCTTCTGTTTACAAATCATCAAATATATCTATATATAATCATATTAAATGATAATAAAATGACAGGAATGATATACATGTGAGGTTGGATAATAATACATATATGTATAGATATATAGATAATGTACAAATTGAAACAAATATACACAAATATGTAAAAAAAAAAAAAAAAAAAAAAAAATGCTGTACATACAAGAGTACAAACTTATCTGTTTTTTTTATAACATTACTATTTTTAATGAAGCAAAATTATACATTCACAAAGAATCTTTCAAATGTACTGACTTTCTATCAAATCATTATTTCTTCTTTTTGGTAAATTTGCTGTAGCAGTGTGTATCCAGCACAAAAGAGTACTTAGAAGAAACCTATTTTTTACACAGACATTACAATGCCAGTATTGCATTAGTACAAACATAATAAATACATTATGTGAAAGCAGAAACACATCAACATCTTAGTACAATATTACTAACATAATCACCGAACAAAATAACATTTTGCTGATTAGTTTTATGTTCTCTATAGGATTATATATCTTCTTACAGATGACACTGGAGGAAAAAAATTCAAATTTGAAGAAGAAAAAATGAAGCAAACATTAGCTACTTGTATTTTCGTGAGGGGGATTAAAAATTCAAAGATCTATTGCATTACATCAAAGTTCCTACTTGATACTAAGATATGACTGTTATTTATATCATAATTCATTTTTGCTTGCATTAAATGACAGAATTCATTTGAACAAAATAGTCTAGAATGATAGTGCATTTTGAATTTTATCACAAATTCAAAAATTCTGGAGCAACACGCTAATTATCATTATCAACTAGATGGAAGAAGTGGTAAACAGGAAAAGTGGGGAAATGTGAAAATGATGAAGCCTTCATAGCAAAGCAGATTTTTTTCAAAGCAAAAAATCATTGGCACTTTTTCTTGTTCAATGATATGGAGAAGAAAATACTGTCAGTTAATGGGGCTTTTCAGATGATCTTACTTTGGTAAGCAAGTGCAATTCACCAGGGTGATGGGCAACTGCTATCTATCTTGAGGCGAGTAATCTCAATTTGTGATTCCATTTCCATTCATTTATGAGAGATAAAAGGGGTGCTACATCTACCTATGCTAATGGTGACTTAATGCGTCCACACTAACGACACAATGAGGAAAACTGTAGCCTTTGGAATGGATTCATGCACCTTATTATCAAAGGTAGTACTGTTTACAAGTCAAGCTTTATACCTTATAAAGAGTATTTAGAGTTATTTAGTGAATAAAGGAAAAAAATTGAACCTATACCTATTACATCTCTTCAGAGAGGGATATAGGTACCTAAAATGTAATATACGAAAGCAGGAATAAAATATAATAGATTTATCAGTTGCCAGAATATAGACCATAAACAGCTAGAATACAGTATAAGAATCCTTAGAATCCATGATAATGATGATACATAGCTTTTCTCAACAACAACAAAAATCCTATCATGATTAAATCTATTTTAAAGGAAGAAAGTGCACGAAAGACTTAGTCAACTAAGGTAAATAAATTCCTACTTGTGTTACCCTGCAAATTGACTTGGATAGTTAATTTTGAATATAGATGCAAACAAATAATTTCATTAATAGAAAATTTGTGAATACACTGCAAAATTAATATTTCCCTTACATTTCCTACCCTACCTCTGTGAAGAATAAAATATATATGCTTTAGTCTGATCTGTAGGCAGACGGAGTAAATAAAGAATAAACCAAACTCAAACATGAAGAAAATATGTAACCTCTTCGTAAGTGCTTGAAATAAAATAGAAAACAACCCTTTAAGGATACCATACCATTTCTTTGAGCATGCTCCCCCTGGAGACATTAAAGGGGATACTGGATCACATACACGCGCACACCGTAACACACACATAACACGCGCACAAATATACAAACAAAATGCAATGGGGCATTGACTTAAAGTCTGATAATCATTAAATATCTGGTGAAAAATTCAACTTGCTTGGTTCCTGCAGTGAATACCAGCATATGACTAGATTTCTTCTAGATTCAACCAAAATTTTCATTCAGAAGAAAGCTAAAGATATCAACAATAAAACGTGATACATAAATAAAACGCAACATTAAGCAGACAAGGGAAACCACTAGTTGATGCATAATCTCAACTATCTAGACTAGTGAGGGCTTTATCAAGAAAACTATTGAAGATAACTCATCATAAAAATATATTTGTCTGTTACTTTCAAAAGTGCAATATATACAGACACACTTCAGTTTACAAATCATAATATTGACTCTGCAAATACAATCTTGAAAACAAAGCATAACAAATTCTCATGGAATGGAAATTCAACGGAATAACAGTCGAGGGTAATAAAATGCAATGTGAATAGGGGAATAGTGTTGCACCAGTAATTACACAGGATGAATACAAAAATAACATTCAAAGACAATTAGTACTATTACGTTCAGTAAACTACATTACGCATACATGCACTTTTGAGTATACATTAACCTCTTATCTTTTTATTTACTCCCTTCATGATATGGTATATATACTTTAACCTCCAGCTTTCATCACAATTGTGAAAAAAATTGATTATATTTCATTCTGAACATGCAATTCAAACTTTGTGACCTCCATCAAAGCTATGGAAATATCTGTTAAACATACACGTCATAAACTATTATATGTTAAAAAAAATGGTCAATATCCCTAGCTTCAAAATAACAAACAATAAATTTTGAGATATTTCTTTGTTGCTTATCTTTAAAAGACTATGACTACATAGACCTCCATATACAGAAACAAACTTGCTCTGTGTTAAATGTATTATTAGTTGTAAACTAAATATTTGTGCTTCCTATAAAAACCACACCCTACAAGTTATTCAAAAGTGATTGTCAAACATCATGCATAAAATTTGAAGAAACTGGGTCCCTTTAACTAATTCCATATCAACGATGTGAAGACTTGATCCTTTCCTAATCTTAGACGTGAATACATGTGCAAGTATGAGAAGGTGAATATTTGAATACTTGAATACCAAATCAACATAAGTGAATGGGTGAATACATTAATTTTCAAAATATGACATTATCCTACATCTTCTTTGAAAAGGAGATGAATTCCCATGTAGTGTTTATTACATTTTGAACATGCCTCCATAAAGTCAGGCAAATCTGTATTACTTTCAGAATCCTACAGCACCCAAAATGGCTTTTTATTTCTCTTGATTAAGAAAAAATTTACCCACATTAGGGTGACATTATAAAAACAGGGGTGGAACTAGTGGGCTGTTAAAATCGTAAAAAGTGCGACTTTGTAGATGTGGTCAACTTGGGTGAATGGGAAATCTACTTAAGATTTACAACCTCACAAGGGACAAAGAATTACTGTTCTTTTCACATGTTTGTCCTCTTAACATCAAAGTTCAAAATTTCGTTTTTACTCTGAAAATATCAATTATCAACATAAACATTGAGGAAGTAGAAGCCTGATGGTGCTTGCAGCAAGACCTTTCAGAGTTTTTTATTAATGCACATCTTAAAAAAAGGGCAACAAATGAGGAGTTGAAGTGAAGAATTTAAGAAGATCTCTGCAGCTTTGCACTTTGCAACAGATTTTGCAGTAAAGCCGGGCTAAGCAGGCAAAATGCATTTGTAGTGAATGCCTCAGCAATCGAATCAAGTAATGATTGAATGATTGCCATGGATATGTAAACTGAAGGACACATAAAACTTTACTGAACACTTTTCCACAACAACAGCCATACAAATGCTTCTGAATGATCACTGCAAACTCTTCGGATAATCTGCACTATTAACAAATAACATGACAAATCACAAGAATATCTTTTATTTAGAGACAAATTGAATAAGTTAAGTAAGTATTCACACCACCAGCAGCAGAAATTAACAATGATTTTCTTTTTTGGTTTCCTCAATGTGAAGAATACTGACCGCTGAAAAATGATTCTGACACATCACAGATCAGTACTCCACACACTGATGACACCTGAATGCAAGAATGGCATATTTCCAATGCCTAAATACTCTTTCCTTTAAGCTTTACAGATTCTGTGATTCTGAATGTCCTGTACATTTCCAGCAAAGCATCTTTCTAATAATACAACCAGAAGACATGATTCAATACACTGCACCATTACCACTCCATTATAACATATTTTGATCTAACATAGCCTGCCTATCCATCACTGTTTCTTTTCAATAAGAACAGACTTTCCATTCCAAGCCATATGTGCCTCAAATGATTTTTAAAAAAATGCAGAATATTACCATCCATCTCTGGAAGTTCTAGGTCAAACAAGGTTGCCACATCTAGCATAAATATGCTTTTAACATGATTTTGACCCTCTTGGAATCTAGCATTATGCCTGGCATAATTTGGTAAAATCTAGCATAATTTCACAAGGATTTAGCATAATTCTAAATTTGAGAATATGGTGAAAAAAGAAAAGATCTTTTTTTTGAGGGGGGGGGGGGTTGCTTGTCAGAGATTTGTTTTTTGTTTTTTTTTTGCTTGTAAAAGAATTTTGTAAGGAAAAGTGTACGTGAAAATGTGATGACCTTTTTCTTTTTTTGCTTGTCAGAGAATTTTGTGCGCCCCCTCTTTCACTAAATCCTGGATCCGCACCTGGGGGTGCTGGGGGCATTATTGCTTCGCAACACTTCAGAATCATCCTACCAAACGCTTCAAATGGATCTAGCATAATTTTTCACAATCTAGCATAATATGGGGTGGCTCTTGGCATAATGCAAATTTTTAGCTGTGGCAACACTGAGGTCAAACAGTGTGGTCATTTGGGCTTGGTACCTGAGCAGCTAGGTCTATTTACAACAGGGCTCAGCACTAATTTTTCTTTCTTGAGTTTAGGAACGAAGTTTTAAAGGTCCACATGAACCAGCTCCTCCTTTTTTATATTTTGTTTTGATATTTGGGGTGCAGCCTGAAATTTTAAATTCTGTGTGCATCATGCACTTCTTACAATGATGACTTAGTGTTTTTCTATTCCTTGTTTCCCTTCCATCATATTGCATGAATGTTTGTGCAAACTTCGCTGATCCGCTTCATACAACCACATGAATTACAATCTCGATATTTAATCTATCATTCAATTCACCTGTCATGTTCAACTCTTTCAGAAATAGTACTGCTATCTTAGTACTCCTAACCCTGAAATCTACAATTTATTCTTCTACAAGAAAGTAAACTAAATGGCTTCACCTTTGGCCAGTATTTGATATTTCTCACAAGTTCCACTTCAGCTGGACTGCAGCACTGGTTTATTTGACTTGACCTGAGTTTGACAAACCACATTGGCTAGTATTCTTGAAAGCAGTCCAAGTTAAACCTGATTTTCCTTGTATGAAAATTACCATGGCACCCTTGAATACAACCATGGTAAAAAGATGGTATACCATCAAATTATCGTGGTACACTGGGGAGGAAAAAATACTGTGGTTATAACCTGGGTACTATGGTACTTTTTCACAATAGTTTCAGTATGCCAACGATAATTTCCTTCTTTCTACAAAATCATTGTATTGTACTTTGTATCAAAATAAATCGGCAAAATTAATTATACGTATGTCATGAAATAATGTCATAGTGACATGATGTTTGCATTAATTTACAGATTTACAGAAATTTCCACAAGATGAAAAAGATGAATGACTACTTGGCACTCCACAGCTGCCTTGACAGACTTAATGTTGGTTCATAGTAAGCTTAAAATGAGCCTATTCTGAAGAATACTAACCATAGTATTCAGAAAACACTGTGTCTTGATTGTAACACTGCAGGAAATAATCTGTGGTCCAGTGGTAGTAGGTTTAACCCCTCTCATGTCTCATGTCTAATCTCCAGCTAAAGAAAAAGCGGAGTATTTCTTTAATAACAAAGTATGTTTTTATACAGCACAATTCAACTCTGAAAGGGTTCTCAAAGCTTGTTATAATCAAAATCCACATTTTAACAACAATAAATGGCAAATAATGTCTTAGTAATAATGCCTATAGTTCATCTGACTCGCTGACATCAATTAATGTATACGTCAATATTTTTGTAATTAACAGACAATTTTGCCGGTTGTTTCTGTGACAATGAAAAGTTTCAGTTTCAGGTTAAAACAACTTGCATCGCTGGCTCACAATTATGTGTTGTAGACTTTGGGACCCTACAAAAAGAAATTAAAAATAAAAAAATAACAGCTTATATATGGTAGTACAGAGAGTCCCTGTAGTGCTTACACACACGCAACAGTTCCAGATAATGTTGTATGGCAAGAAATAACAAATTGAGTGCTAAGTCACAAATGAAACCTAAAATTGCATGCATTTGGAAGTACCGTATTGTGATGTGGATTTAAATTCAATTACAAGCAGCATACTGAAAAAAAAAAAATACTTGTCTGTGGAGAATTTTTTTAAAATCCAATAAATAACATTATCTCAATATTGGGCTCAAAGAACCTTGAATCTTATGATAACATCATTTGCTGACCCCCCCCCCCCCTCCAGTAGAAATGCAGTATACAACTAACAGATCTCAGCTCATGCTCATAAAACTCCTCCTTGGACTCAATATGAAGCAATACAGAAAACATTATAGTGTCTATTCTAATTTACTCTAAATATCTTATGTAAAATAACTACATCGGGCTAAAATAAGAGTGACATACTTTCCTATGGGTCAGAAAATTACATGTACATGGATTTCAAAATAAATTTTGGTGAAGTAGTAGATTTTAGAATGATAACTATTCATTCATGTATGAAGCTAATGCAGCACCTTATACAGTTAAACAATACAAAGGCAACTCATAATGCAATATACAATTCCCTGCAAAAATATTTTTACTCTTACACTAAAACATACCATAACATAAACTTAGAAAATTAAAACTTGCTTTTATAATCATATGGTTTTCACATGGGTTTTCTCATGTCAAATTCTGTGTCATCTTGTGACTTGATGAGCAAACCATTCTTAAATCACATGTTTCCTATAAGTACTGTAAAGTAGTAATAATCTTCCATTTGTTTCAAAGATAGTGTCAACCATTTACAAATAGATGAGGCCCCCAAAAGATAGGTATTGATCAAAGTTTAAAAAAAAAAAAACACCTTTATATGGGAGAAATAAACACAAAGTGAAATTTGAGCTTAACTTTTCAGCGTAACAGTACAACTATGCATACAGGGACCAGCTTACTGGTCTCAGAGGATATATTCCTTAGAACGAAACCTTGAAACTGGGAAGTACTTTCATCAACAAAGAAAAGTAGAGGGTAAATCTATTTTTTCTCAAAATATTTGTAGACTAGCACCATAGCTTTCATAACACAACAAAAATCTCATTGGTGTCTGAATGTTACAAATTTCTTTTCATTTCTTCAATGCCATGTTTTCAATCATGTGCCTCTTTGAAAAGAATATTGTTTTGAATTATACAATAAACAATAACTGCAAATGGTTGATACTTCTTTTAAACAAATATAAATCATTAAAAGTGTTAACTTGAAGGAAAAGAGGTTGTTTATTAAATGTGAAATCAACAAAACTGCAAATGGTTGATACTCCTTTTAAACAAATATAAATCATTAAAAGTGTTAAGTAGAAGAAGACGAGACTAAGTTCATTTAAAGTGTTAACTACGGTAGAAGAAGAAGAGATTAAGTTCATTTAACCCATAGAAGTACAGAGCTTTTTAGAGGTCTAAATGAATCATCTTCAATCCTCAAATTGGCAACAAATATAATTTTTTCCGCTCTTACACAATTTGAAAAAAATAAATATAGATGTAACATGAACCAAAATGAATTCTGACTGCAAAATTTAAGCTGAAACTTCCAATTTGAATACGGAAATAGTGATTATATAATATTCACTGCGTTGCCAATTTAAAGAGTTTAATGATTAGTTACATTTAAACTGCTCTAATTCGAAAACGGAACAACATACTGCATTGGGAATGGACTCAAAACTTTCAGTGAATTTTTCTCTTTCTACTGGTGTATAGTATGTAATGCCCAGCATTCTGGATCAGCAGATACTGCGAAAACGTCTCCTAAAGGAGAAACTGTACTTCTATGGGTTAAAGTGTTGACTAGAAGAAGAAGAGATTGAGTTTCATTTAAAGTGTTAACGAGTAGAAGAAGTTAAGAAGATGTTTAACTTCATTAAAAGTGTTAATTAGTAGAAGAAGAGATTAAGATGTTTAAGTTCATTAATTGTTAAGTAGTAGAAGAGGTTACACAAGTTGGTAAATTATAATCAAAAGTATAAAACAAAAAAGGGAGATCAAGACAAGTGAATATACTTGCATGAAAAATGAGATGTACAGAGTAGCTATTCGGGGGGAAAAAGCAATAAACCCTTTCCTGAAAACTGAAAATGAATAGAATTTGTACCCATGGGGCAACATGAAAATATTGAATGGGAACATAATTTTCAAAAGATTAGCAACTGGGTTATTTCATTATTATAAAAATGCAACAACTTTAAAAGAATAGTCCTGGTATCAATTCATGATGAAAAATTCATTTTTTGATGGTTAATAAAGTGATATACCAACAATAACATAAATATCCACTATCTATCATTTATCACAATGTGTTCTGCAGATAAAACAATAAGCATGAAAATATCTATAATGTAACCAACATCAAATTCAAGCAATAGTTGAAAATAAATTCATATGTTTTATTAGATGCAATGATTGGAAGAATACAAAACAAAGAGTTCATGGAGATTTTTCTGGTTGGCTAGCTGAAACGTTTATCCCACAATGCTTGCTGTCATTCCCCCTACTCAAAACACAGCCTTGATCATAAGAACTCCTGAAGAAGAGCATTTACTGAAGGTTTTTTCGTTGGCCTAGCTTCAAGGGCGCGGGTGGGGTCCCTCTTCTGTCCCTCCACATCCTGGTCCAGTAGAGAGGGGCGGTTGTTGACCCCCTGGTGATACTGCTGCTGGTGCTGGTGCTGGTGGGTGGGTGTGGTGTGGTGGTGTTGCGTTGCCTGATGTTGTGCCGGCTGGTGGTGCGGAGCCTGTGACTGCTGCTGGTAGTGAGAATTATATACAATGGACTGTTGCTGATATGAATGATGTTGCTGCTGATGTTGCTGCTGATGTTGTTGCTGTTGTTGTAACTGCTGCTGTTGTTGCAGGTGATGCTGATACTTCTGCACCTGTTGGGCTGTCTGAGGCTGAGAGAAGGAGTGGTGGAAGGGTATATGGTGAGGGGTGGTGTTGGACAAGGGAGGCGAAGTGGCACCTGAGGCATTACTGCTGCTGTAGCTACTATAGCTGGCCGTTGATGAGTCGGCATGGTAGCTATGACGTGGTGTGGTGTTGGCTGATGATGATACCCTCCCTATTAGATTAAAAGACACAAAAGTTCATGAGAAAACATGCAAGAACATACATGTAATACTTAGAAAACCATGGTATCATTCTGCACAATTACTTCAACAAAGACACTCTATCTTACTACTGTATTTCATTCTGCAGTGAAATCCAATCAAACTTTTAACAGACATTTAAGCAGGCCTCAAAAAAAAATTAAAATGATATTAAATAATTGTCATATTAATCTCATTACAAAACAATAAGTTATTTTCGAGGGTCAGCTCACAGGAAATGACAGTATCCCTTCAAATTAATGAGCTTTATCCCCAATAAATTTCCCGTCAAATCAGTTAGCTATATCCGTAATGCATTCCATGATATATGACTAGAAAATGAGAAATAACTAAATTAAAGAATTCCTGTGCACAAATAAAAGACTGATACCAATTTCAAGATTACATACATCACAATGAGGTGCAATGAGACAATGAATTCAGTGTGCATAATAGATGAATGAAGAAACGGATGGAGGTGTGATTCTTAGGAAGATTCATCCAGCAGTGAAGGTAAAACATTCACAGGAATGGAATGATGAGTGATATCATACTGCACATTACCAATACTAACATGCGGATTCTGTTTATTTACCAGTATCTAATTTTTCCAATCAAATATCTGCAACAAAACAGGGCAGGGGAGAGGGTACAAGCATGATTGGATGAGGGTGAATTGCACAAGGTTCTAAATATGGTCTATCGTAATTCAGATGTCACATTCTTGTAAGCATTTAATCACAGTGGCACGAACAAAGTAGGTTCCAGCTAGATAAGTAAACTGCAATGGGAGAATAATATGCTTCTTGTGACATTTACACCTGAAAAGTATATTCTTTTCAAGAGACAAGGTAACCACCCTTCTGTTTTGTCTGGGCTTTGGAATTCTCTATAGTGTAGTGTATGAAGTCACATCTTGCACAAAATGTTATTCTTAACAATGAAGCACTAAAATAAAAAGAATAGGATATGAAAAAATCCTTATGTTGATAAATGAATTGAAGTATGAATACATGAGAAAAGCAACCTTCCTGATCTATATGCACCTATTAAATGCATGTATTGCTTTATCTAATCGATCTCATTGATAAAGGGGGGGGGGGCTTGAAAAGGAGTAATAAGGAGCTTTGCAATAAGCAACACATTTTTCTTTTAAATTTTAGAAAATATCATCCTCCTAATTTCATTTTAAAACAATAAATTCATGTTTAAATGCAAAGCAGATTGCGTTAACTAACTACAGGTCAGCTAGATGTTTAAGCTGTAAGTTTAAATTTAGGTATAAGTTTAAGCTTTGCTGTAGTGCCACAGTATTAGGTCAAGGATATAAACGGTGAGACATCATTAATATACAATTCTCTCACTGGTCAGACAATTCAGGAAATCAGGATGATTTATTCCTAAAACCTTTCTGGAATAAAAACTGAATACATCAGTTACATTGCTGCAAGCTTTATCGAAGAGTATGAATAATATAAATGGAAGCATGCCAATGTTCTGATATGTATGTATGGATCCGTACTTAATGCCAATGAGTGCAAGGAAACTTTTTGTTAAAATTCTAACAAAAGATAATGATTTTTTAAAAAGAAAGAAAAAGAAATAGCATAATATATTAATGTAGCATTGCAAAGCAGGTTATAAAATGGCTGAAAGCACTTTTGCTACAAGTATACAGGTATGTGTATATAGATAGGGGCATCACAAGATTCAAGATATCACTATCCACACATGAACATATCCTGTCATGAACTTTGGGTTGTACAACACATGCTCCTGAAACATTTGCTCCTACTTTTAATATAATTCCAAAGTTTCACCCTAGACCCAACACTAAACCTTGCCCTAACCCTCATACGATCCCTACATTACCCTAGCCTTTACCTTAACCTTCACCCTAACCCTCACCCTAACCCTAACTTTAACCCTAACACTAACCTAAAACCAAATTGTATTCTTAACCCTAACCCTACACCTTTGATAACAATAATAATAATATATGCAATTTGTTAGCCGCCATATCCATCTCGTAAGAGATGCTCAAGGCGCACAAGTGAAGGGGGGGGGGGGCAAACAAAATTACAAGTAACAGAAAATCATTGATAAAATGAGTTAAAGAGGTAAGTTTTTAGCTTAAGCTTAAAAGATGATAAAACATGGAGCCATTGTCACAGGAGCAAGTGTCGGACCAGGAAACTTTAAATGGAGGTGATGATATCTAATCACAACCTGCCCAAAGCCCCCATGGTGTGAGACAGAGAGAGAACTCACGATGAGGAGATTCATTTGAAGACTGGTTCTGGGGTGTGAGGTATACTCTGGAGTGAGGGCGGGGTCTGGCACAGATGTCAAGCGAGGATGGCCTCTCCATCTGTGAATCTCCCACTGCGCATTCAGAGATACAACACACAGTTCAGCAATCAACATCAATCCTCATTTCAGAAGCCCCTTTCGGACAGGATGCTGTAAACCATCTCAAAAAACCACGGCATAAAAATATAACACATGTGTTGATGAATGGCATGTCAGGTAAAATCCCTGCCCTGACTCTATAGTCTGTGAGTTGAAGTAAAGAGATTCATGAAATGCAGTGCTCAAGGCATTTTCATCTTGCCATGGCAGGTGTTCTTTGAGGCGGTTTACAACATCCCATCTTAACAAGGCTTAATGATCAGATGTGTGGTGTGTGGGTATGTAGATGTTATCACATAAGTGTGAGTTTGTAAGTGTGGATGTGTCTGGATGAGAGCACAGAGTCAAGGGATCATTGTTTGGCATGGAAATCACTCAATCCCCATGGATGTGAATGCAGCTAAGAATTGTCCTAACAGGCAATCTCATTCTGCGGTTTATTCCATTTCTCTCTGAAGGTCAGAACTAGGGAAAATCCCCGTGTCATCTCCCCACGCATAATTAGATGAAGATGGAACATAGTCTGTATAATTTTCACACTGATGTGAATGTTGTACGGTGAATCTTAATGCCAATGAATTTGCCAATGCTCTGCAGCTTCATCTACGTGAAGAGAGGTTTGACATTTGAAATGGTACTTCAGTTCTTGTGAATAGAAATAATCTTCTATAATTCATTCTCCCCTAGGCAGACAATGATATGTAAACTGCCGGCATGAAAAGGTCATTCTTTATCACCAGCCTATCAAAGAATGAGATACACTGTAAGATATAAGAATACTGCCTTGAATGACTGCAATTTCTTACTAATTCATGATAGATCAATGTAAAAGAAATATTTTTTTCAGTTACAGTTAAAGAAATCTTTTATTCTCACCTTTTCAAAGAAATGACCAAATACATGAGTATAAATATTATTTGTATGAAATACCTAGCATCAATGTTAAGCTTTAATGACTGGAGATGAAAATTTCCATTTAACATGTCACAATTCTATGACAAATTATGGCAATTCCTTTTTCTCTTCCTTGCTATGAACATTTGATCATTTTTCTCAGCATTTTGAGAGCTATACTATTCTTTCTTTTTAATTTCTTATACAAAAACAGAACAAAAGAAAACCCTGATTGCCCACATTTTATGGCTCTTGCAGATTTGAATTTGCAGAATTGAAAGCAATTTACAGTGAAAGTGTATGGATACAGAAACAATACATGTACTTCAATACATGTAATTACAATGAACAGTAACAAATCTATAGAACGATAGAACAAAATAACAGTCTCTTCCTACTTGTTTAAAATCAAACATTCCATAGGGAAGTCACCTGAATCTAAATTGAGTATGCATGAATTTTGCCAATAAAAATGACAGATCAACTTGGCAAAAAACCTCTAAAATGGTTTTATGATCATTTTGCAAAAGTTAGATCCCATTTCTATCAACTATGCAGCCAATTAATTGAGTCATGCAACAAAAAAGGGGGAAAATTCTATATGTATGGCAGAACATTCTAAATTTCACAACACACAAAGAGATTTAGCTCTGATATGGTATCTTCATGTGGCCCAATAAAAGGTGCAACATAACATAATTGTATCACTGTTGAAGGCATAACCAAGCACAATTTCCCAAAAATAGTTTTCAAAGTTTCACACAACTATTTACACACGGGTCCAGGCTGAAATTATTCGGGACTGTATGCATGGGTCCTTATCAAAATTTCAAAATTTGGCGGTTCATCTGCCAATGTCGAGCCTTGGCTATCCATAAAGATGATTTCAAACTATATTGATGCCATATCCGAGCTAATCACCTTGCATGTGACTCTCGATTCTGAACTCTAAGTGTGTCGCTCACTACATGGGAATTCATGAAAACATTATGATACTTGAAAATTGATCAAAATGGAGGGGATTCCACTTCAAGATCAGGCTCTTGCAGGAGACACTAGACACCCCACACTTACCAAAGCTTGTCCTGCGTGGAGGAACTTGAGGTGGATTCCTGAATGGTGAGGACATGTCTGAACCTGGACTACATGTACTCCATTGATCCCCAGTGCTATCCCATTTGGTTGACGGCGTCGAACTGTCAGACGGCGTTCTCGTCCTTCGCATACTGTTCAAGTTATCGTCTGCCGACGCTGTCCGTCTATGTGTCCTAACCGTCGGCAGCGGGTGGTGTTCGTTGGGTAACGAGTCTCTGTGATCAAGGTATGCAGGATTCTGTTTCACTATTAATTGCGTGGGAGGTGGTTGATGGTCTTCTGTGTCATCTGTCTCATTCCACATGGCAGTACTCTGGGGTGCTGCCACCCAGTTCTTTGTCAGGTTGGATGTCGAGCTGATGGAGATGTAGTCCTCGTCTTCCAAACCGTTCATGTCGTTGTCGCTGGTCTGCGTGCTGACCTCATCTGCTGATGCCTGCTTGGCATACTCCTTTCTCCGATGCTCCAGTTCTCCACTCTGGTAGATGGAAAGGTTAGTGGTGCGGACATCATACCCTAGTGCCACCGAGGCCAAGATTGCAGCAGCACCATACAGACCCATCTCAGCCATTCCTGGTTTGGTGGTCTTTCGTCTTAGAGAGTCTCTCTTGGGGTCATGGGTGTCCTCTCCTTCCTGATCTGGCGTGGGACCAACATCCGGCCAGTAAGGCTTTGGGTTGGCCAGGCTCACTTGCCAGTTACCATCTGTTACCGAAAGATATGAAACACTGTGTTATGAATCTAAAAAAAAACATGAGCATTCAATATCAAAATTTGCACACACAAAAACCCCTTCTGGTAAAGTCATGACCTGGCCATTTAGAAGTACATTTATTGTAATTGAGAACACAGTAGCAGGAAACTTACAATTATAATCAACTTTCAAACCATCGTAAATTTCTTTTCACTGCACTTAATATAAAAAATGATATTAAGTTTCTACTTCCTATTTAGATACTGAAAAGCATGCATACTTCCCATAAAAGTGACGTACCATGATTCAACAAACTTGGAAACTGACATGGTCTGGACAGTTCTTGTAAATGGGAATCCTATCTGATATCATGAGATAATTGGTGATTGACTTAGATCTATATCCACTTTGAATCAACTTTACGCAACAGATTTCACACTGTCCTTAACTGAATAAACCATACAATACCATCTTCTGCTTATAACCTAAATCCCATAAATTGCTACTTATACCTCTACAGTGAAACTGTTGATGATCCTCACCCGAGATTGAAACATGCTTCAATCTATTCATACTGTTTTGAGAAAAAAATATTGGAAAGTTTAGAATAAACTGACTATTAAGTGGTACCTAAAGAATTTTGCCTGTTTTGCTTTCAGAGTAACCTGTTTGCTATACCTACTAGGGATATCTAGTATAGAAATGCCAGGGAAATGTGGTTAAAAATTTCCTCTTATTACAGAGTTGATGACTTTCTGTCTGGAGGTATGTGGAATTCACTAGTCATTAGTTTTATTGTCTTCCTACCCACAATACTCTGGTCTAATTTTCAATCATTTTCCTTCAGATGTTAAATCATACCTCTAACCCACCTGCTACATTCTGATATAAGTGCCTAATACCTTACCTAGCATCGGTGAGAGCGGTGACTTGCCATGGATGAGGTTAGGGGCGCTAGTGAACTTCTTGGCAGTAGCTTCTGACAGCGTGTGAGGACGGAATGTCTTCTGACGTTGTTTCCGTTGCATTGTGCTTGGACCCCATGTCTTGCCCTTGGGTTGTTCCTTTGGTACTGCAAGCGGGGGTTATGGCAAAAATTGATTATTTGAAATTTGATCTCTTTCCTCTCCAACATACACCTCCATACCCACTATAACCACTATAAACGAAATGTCTATCATGTTTTTGTCCTGTTGGTCTCCAGTTTGCTTTTTTTTCTGTATCTGTTTTTGCATCAATCTCCTTTTCCTATTTTCCTCTGCTTGTCAATATTCAACTCTCTATATTTCTTCGCTTGTATCTGTACATAAGTTGTCTAAACAGAATGTTCATGGGAATTTTTTTTTTCTTTTTTGTAAACATGATTTCTACAAAAACTTGTAAACATGTCACTGTAGAATTCAGTGACAAGTTGTTTTTACCATAAATCATCTTGTTAATTCTAAACATTTATAAACAGATTACAGGCTCTTTTCTCCACAAAGGTCTAACAACTCCCAATGAATATGCCTGCTATTTATATGACTTTCCATGACGTGAATCAACATTTTGAATTTTTTCCCTGTCTAACCTTACTTCCAAAATAAAATCACCACCTGATCTTAAGGTATCTCATACTCACATGCAAAGACCCGTAACCTAGGAATAGGACTCTTGGGTGGACTCTCCTCTGGACTGAGGTGTGAAGCACGAGGGTCTCCTCCACTCCGCTGGAAGGAGGGGTCAGCCTTTACTGTCAATTTATGATGGAAATCTGTTTTCAAAAAGAATTAGAACAAAAAAAATTATGACCAAAGAACAAACAATTTAAGGTATTTTTCTTGTTGTTGCTGTTGTCAAGGGATGTGATAAGCATTCTACCACAGAAGGCTCATTACGATATCCAGCAGAAAATCCCAGCAGAAAACCCCGCTTGGTTTCTTACCTGTTACTCATTATGATGAGATGCACATTAACATGTCAATTATAGTTCACACTAAAATAAAAGATTGTTTACTCAAGAAAATATGCACAGAAACTACTGACAACATACTTTGCATTAACTTTACAGAATTTGAATGGTCCATGTCATTTTGCCACCAGGAGGCAAAAATGATGCTTTTCCCTCAGCATTTTTTTTTTTTTTTTTTTTTTTTTTTGGGGGGGGGGGGGGGGGGTCTCCCAACACCAAGCAATCATGCGAAGAAAACTTGGGGCGGGGGGGGGGGGGTTGCCTCTTCAAATTTGAACAAGCCTTCACTGTAATTGTTTGCAGCAGTGAAGACAAAATTACATGCAACATGTCTATTAAAATGTGCCCACTTCCTTTAATATGTTCTTCAAAAGGAAACAGAGTTGCTTACATCTCTGATTTGGGGATGAAATTCTAGGTGTCAGCCAGACAGATGTCAATTTAGGATCTGAAGTAGCACATACTATGTATATTCACATGCATTACGTAAGTGTTCTATGTTACCTAATATGACATCTGCCTCTTGATGTGTTTGACTAGGTAATCACTTGGTCTTTATCAAAAGTAGTTAGTCATGAACTTTCATTTTATTTTTATTCTATTTTATCTATCAATCTATTTGTCTCTTTTGTGCGTGGGGGGGGGGGGGGGTAAGGTCGATGGAAATTCCTGTCGTGAGTCATGCAAACCAGACTACTTTAACAGATCACAATTTAAAAATGACAAAAAATCTTTGAAATGGATCGATGGAAATTTCCTGTCTTGGGTCATGCAAACCAGACTACTTTGACAAATAACATTTTTGAAAATGACAATAAAATCTTGACAGAAATAAAACCATAAAAACCATAAAACCACCAGCTGATCACTAGCTGTAAAGCATGATTCCTCTGAGGGAATGATGCGGTGGGAGTTTCTGAGAAAAAAATGGGTGAAATAAATAAGTATTATGTGTCATCAAACTCTGTATATATGATTAGAAATTATAGCGAAAAAAATTGCATTTATTGGTTAATTGCAATTAGCATTAACTGGGGTAGCGGTGAACTCAATGAGCCAAAGCCTGGTTTCAATTTGAAAGGATAAATGTTCTACAACTGACGGTAATTATCATTAAAATCAATTAGAGAAAATAAAGAGCATTTGGAGGCTTTTGTTTAATGTGTTTTTCACATTATGATTTCTTTTGGGAGAGGGTGTCACTTACGTGTCTATGCATGTAAAAAAAACTGTTCATTTTAAAATCATGATCTACTAAAATCAAATATTGCCCACAGTATGAGAAATTCTTTCTTATTCACTTACTACCAAGAAGTTCCACTTAATATAGAATCGTGTGCACTTGAACAAACAAACAGTATTTAAAGCCCCCTGTAATTATACTCATGAATAAGATTTAGAGGGCACAAAATTTTGTAGATTATTTTGTTCTTTTTAATACCAATATTCACCTAATAGCAAGTTATCTGGGCTCAAGGATCACTGATAATTACTTTGATTCATGTACTTTCCTAATTCTCATTTCCTCCTCAGGTATAAAACCATATGAACTTTAAATAAATAATAACCTTCCTTGATGCACCTCTAGGTAACATAAAACCTTCTATTTCTGTATCCTAGAAAATTTTGCCTACTTAAGAACTGTAAACAGACTTCAAAAAGCAAATCAATCACATGTCCCACATAGGCATAGAGAAGGGGGAAAAATACTCCCTCCACAAACACTTCATACCCTACTAACATATACAAACAAGTGGAAAATGCCAACACACAAGCACGTTAAACACCATTTGGAAAGGTTACCAGTTTTTCAATATCAAACTCTGAACGCAATCTGTTGACAGAGACTACCTTCATGAATCGCAGGTGCAATGAGAAATGGCATTCTTCTTTCAACCAGCTTAATCAAGCAAACATGAGCCTCAATGGAATTTCAAATATGGATGAGCGACTTCCAAGCCAACAAATAATGGATTGCATTTTTGAAGTTTGTTCCGGTTAAAGTTTAAAAAGAAGCCATTACCATCAATATTAATTCCACATGAGATGTATGCATTGTACATGTAAACAAGATATATAGGAAGTCACAGCTCAGACATGGAAGTGAAGTTTATAGTATTGTGAATAAATCTTGTCTTAATAATCATGCGAAACAGTAACTAGTAATATTAACACTTATGCCTACAGGAACTGCATTATTCCTTGTCTGAAGATTACATGAATTGGAGTTAGGTGGTCAATTGGTTAAGTTTGCTACAAAGAATATTTGTTTCTTGTTTACGCTAGAGCCGTTTTAGCAAATGCACAAAGATGAAAATTTTTGGTTATCTAATAAACACCGCGTCTCTTGAAAGATTATTTCACCTGGCGTTTGCTGCTGTTAGGCTAAATTAATGGCCATAATATCTTAGACTGATTTTAATCACCATCCAAGAGTGGTAATACATTGAAATATCTTCATGAATGTGTGAAATATTACAGATAATTTAAAAGTATGTCACATAACAAGCAGAAAGGGTCAAGTGAAATGAGGCCATGTTCAATTCAGTGTACAGAATAAGTCAGTATTTTACTTAACATTTATTTGGTTTACTAATAACTTCTTTTTGGATCACATTTAAGTGTTTTACTTTAGCAAGCCAACTTTAAGGCAAAATACTTATTGATGACCATTTTTACATCATAAACTCTATCCAAAATAGCATGCAACAAAGATGTCACACTGTGTGCACTTTTCCAAAGTCACTTGTGTGCAGCATAACATGAGTGTGTACGTATGAGAACTACATTACTACCTGATCAAGGCTTCCAAAAATAATTGGCATAAGTCTGCTATTGGGCTATATTGGATTTACGGTAAAATATTTAGCAAAAAGACTGAATTGAATAAACTGAGTCAAATACTACAAAATTCTGGTTTGATTATCAAATAGAATACCAGCCCTTATCCCTCAGAACTTGATTATTGATGAAAACAATTTAGTTTCTTCTTTTCTTACATTGGGAAGTTCAATGAATAGATTTTATCCTTGACTTTGGACTTATTTGCTCAGATCGGAATGTTATTTACTTGGTTTGGAGTGTACATACTTATTCAGATTTTTGATAAACAAGCTACTTTACAATAGAAAAGATGGATTACTTTTCCATTATGTATCTGAGGAAATGAAGTGTATATCTTTATGCCACAATACTCCTATAACAAGAGATGGAAGCTAAATGGGCAACACCATGGCAGCAGGAGGCTCGGTTGCATCCCCCCCCCCCCCCCCCCTCAAAAAAGAAAAAAAATCAAGCCAACCTTACCTTTTTTATTGAAATTTTTTTAAAAATCCACCCAAAGTGAGCACCAGATCCTTCAATTTCAATTTTGAAAATACAAAAATGGCTTCATGACCAGCTTTGTCACTTTGCTCCCTTGCTTATGTGTTTCTGTGAACATTTTATATATTCTTGCCCCCCCCCCCCCCTCCCCCGGAAAAATTTGCTTCGTGCGGCTCTGGGTAACAAACACCTACAGAAAAACCATGGTTTGAAATAAACCTCTTCCATGAATTCAGACCACTGGGTTTCTTCATTCTTTTATTTTCAGTTCCTACTCTGCAAGTTTTTATCATTCCCGTCTCACAGATGTTTCTTTGTTCAAGGAAATTTACAATTCATAAATTTCTGACATAAACCTAACATACAAGAAAAACTAGTTGAGTGTGAGAGCAATCATTTCCAAGGTAACTGGTAAATGACAAAAATCATGAGAGCACACTCAGTTTATGAGAAAAATAATGACATGGTTGTTCAAGTTGCTCTCAGACTAAATTGAAGAGATTTTGCCAGCAGAGTGAAGTTACTCTAGATTCAATCTGTACCAACTGCATGGTGTATTGTAAGCAAGCAAATACAGGTAGGAACAATCATACAAAGTGACTTCCTCACTACCTTACCAATGAGAGGCATTACTTCATCATTTGCGGGTAAGTAAATGGTATTAGTTCTGCTGGTATTATGCCTACCTCACACCCTGCTATTTCTAGAGTATTTACAAAAAAAAAGACTCAAATATTTACAAGAAAGGGTTTGACCCTAGGTTTTATTGCTTTGAAAAGAAAGGACTATTATTTCCTTTCAATTCCGAACTTCAATTTTCTAGGTATTCAGTTCCCGGTTGGTGCATATGGTTTATTGTTGACATGCTGTGTATGCCACATGAATCTATTATTGATTTAATATCCCAAACTCAAATTCCTTAATGACCTTAAATCCCCACAAGGACTTCCTTCATAATCTTCAGGGTTATACCATATCTTTAGATTTGTCATCAAAGTAAGACCATGTACAGAGCATAGCATATTTTTTTTCAAGAAGAATTAAATTCCCAACTCATATTCCTTCATAGGTATGCACTAATACACTGCATTAGAATTGTCATCAAATAAAGTCCCTGCATGAAGCATACTATTTCAAGAAAGAATTTTATCTTCATCTAGCAAGTCCAATTCCTGAAAATTAAACTGACAAAGATACCCACGAATGTAATGAATTCATAGGACAAATCCTTGTTTAAAATAAAATCAAAGTTATTCTCAACAAATATAATGATGTGCACTGTGCCTACAACTCTGGGGATTATCAGACGAGGTTGTGAAATGCCTGGATGAGTACTGATATCCAACTATCTTTCCCCAGATCATTGAGGTTTCTTGTTGACAAAGTAAAAAGGCCAATGACAAAATACCAATTAATAGGGAAATAATGGAAACTATCTTTTGAGACAGGTCCTTGGCACCTGAAACAGGTGCGTATATCAAAGTATATTCAAGGGAATTAAGAAACCCTGTCTTCATCAAATGGATTTTACATCCTAGTTGTTCTTATACAGGAGTGACTGTAATACTCTAGTCACAGGGACAACACCAGGGGAGAGTTTCATGAAGTATCTTGTCAGTGTGTTTTTTTACTGACAACTGTTATAAGCTACTGAAATCCTTGCATCTGATTGGCTGAGAGCAAATTTGTCAGTAAAAATCACTGATATGACACTTCATGAAATGCTCCCCAGCACTAGCTGGACAACACACAGAACAAACTTATCACATCATATGACCTATATTTTTTCAATCACTAATTAGCCATTATGGAGTATGTTTTGTGGCATGGCTTGGGATTACCCTTAAACATAAATTTGGTAGTATGAATGGAATATTACCTTTCACATCAACATTGATGTAAATTTACCTTGTGGAGTACTGATTCGTTTGTTGCTACGTCTAAGCTTGTTAGCCTTGATCTTGCCATGCCTCTTCTTAGGGACCGGTTTTTCATCCTGCTGTTGTTGTGTGATGACCAGGTTGAGTTCTCTCTCCAGGAGCTCAATCTCCCTCTCTGCCAGATCCTGCTCCCTCCGCTTCAGCAGGGCCGCGTGAAGCTTCTGCTGGATCTCTGCCTGGGAGAGCTCCTCTTCTCTTGTCCTCAGCTCCTGCAAATAAGTGCAGTGATAATGATAATAATAATATAATAAGTTCTGTCTCCAGGTCTCCAGGAGCTCAATCGCCCCCTCTGCCAGATCTTGCTCCCTCAGCTTCAGCAGAGCCATATGAAGCTTCTGCTAGATCTCTGCCTGGGAGAGCTTTTCCTCTCCTGTCCTCGGCTCCTGCAATGATTATCATAGTATTATCTCTTTAAAAGTGCCTTGTGACATTGGATATGAGTGTTTAACCAAACTGTACTAACCACTGCACTGAAGGAATACGTGTATATCTAGGTATATATCTTGCCTGCTTGATAAGTAGAGTGGAAATCACTCAATGTTCATGTCATTGCAATGAATCTATAAATAACTTCAAATCGAAATGTCAAACCCCTTCTTTCTAAACAGTTCTTATCAGAACTCTTGCACAAAAGATACCCACAGTCCTTTTCAGGACTCCTCTCCCTTTACATGGTGTCGCATCCGTAAACTCCTACAGAATCTTCAAATCAACATCTATGTTCCACAAAAATAACTCATGTAATTTGTAAAAAGACATCATAATATGCAGTCTGTTTGCATTAGAAATACAGAGGTTCATATTACTTCAAATCAACATAACCCTTTTTTTTCTCAGGAAGAAACAATGTTAACTTTGAGATAAAGAAGTACAGGGAAAGTCGGTCAAAATGCTCAACAATAGGACAGTGGAAGCAGCAGAGGAAACTGATGAATAGAACATGAATGGAGTGCCTTTGAATGCCCTTTCTTTTGACCCTTTTCAAATAAACACATGTGTATGATGTCCTCATTCTTCACCTTTACTGTGTAAACATCAATTTGTTAATGACAAAACTTTTTCACCCAGAGTTCTAGAATCTCTTCCTTACAGTCCTACATGATAAGTAGGGAATTCTGAGGCATGCTGATGAACAGAGGCTCCACAAGACCATCATTTCTTCCATATGCCATCAAATACCCTACCTTTTTACCCTTCAGAATGAAAAATTGCTAAACTCTTATAAAAAAAAAAAAAAAAAAAATTTACTTTGACTCTGAGTTCATCAAGTATATCTTGAATCTCTTGCCTTCAGTCCTGTTTCATGATATGGAAGGAATCTTGATGGGTGCTGATGAACAGAGACATGGCAATCTCATCATTTCTTTCAAACACCATCAAATACATTCCCTTTTTTACCCTTCAGGGCCCTGTTGCATAAGACTTACCATTAATGGTAACTCTGCCATCAATGGTAACTACCATGGTAACATTGCTCAACAACCAATCAAATTCAAGGTTTCCATGGAAGTTACCACTGATGGCAAAGTTACCATCAATGGTAAGTTTTATGCAAAGGGGACCAAACAAAAATAAAAAATAAAACTTTTCTTTGACACTGCATTCATCATTTTTTTCTTGAATCTTTTCCTTACAGTCCTGCTACATGATATGGAATGACTCCTGAAGGCCTTTGAAACATACTCAATGACATCATTTTTTTTTTTTCAGATTCCAACTCCTTTTTTCTACTCTTCATAAAAAGATGCAAATTAATTTTTTGACAAACCTTTTCCTTGACCCTGAGTTCATCAAACATCTCTTGAATCTCTTCCTTCCAGTCCTGTTGCATAATATGAAAGGAATCTTGAGGCGTGTTGATGAATGGAGACTCGGCGATGTCCTTAAGCTGCTGCATGATTTCACAGAATGTCGGCCTGTCATGGGGGTCATAGTTCCAGCAGTCTGAAAGGACATGGAAAAAAATCAGAGTGATTGGTGTGTCTTACAATGATAAATTCATGAAAAGGGACCTTGACGATGAATTAATATGGATGAAATTTTCCATCCCTTGGCAACCATTTTCCTTATGTCCAATGCATATTTTTAATCACATAGAAATCCTACTCCTTGCATACTATACATAAGTCATCAATCGTATGTAGCTAGATCAATTTTTAATATAGTCTCTGGTTTCAGGTACTTTTCTTTTACTTTTTCATTACAATGTGACATATTGTCACATTGTTATACTTTTTTCACACTGTGCATTCATATCTCTAGATTATGTCATAGTGAAATATCCTCCAATTAAATATTCACTGAAAACAAAGATTCACATCATGTATACATACACATATATAAACATATTGGCCGGAATTCATAAAGGTGGTTTAAATTAGTCCATGGTTTAGGCAAATTTTGTGGTGTAAGTACGCTTGATTTAGCGTGTACACTACGAAGGTCCAATGATAAACGCGAGCATGTGGCAAAGGGCCCTAGATTTACGCCTGTTACCATGGTTTAGACCACGGTTTATGTAAACTCATGCTTGTTGCCACATGCGCGCGTTTATCATTGGACCTATCTTAGTGTACGCGCTAAATCAAGCGCACTTGTACCAAAAAATTTGCCTAAACCATGGACTAAATTTAAACCACCTTTGTGAATTCCGGCCATTATATATGTGCATGTATTTCTGCCTTTGAAAATTCGGGCTATCAATAGTTGGTTCATTCTTTGTAATTATATTTATCTTGTCACTTTTGACTCTCACCTACCATATTGTATTGCTTAATTCTATACAATGCTCCATTTTCAATGTCCTCCGTTACTCATTTCTCCCATCTTTTTTTCGTTTCATTTGTCTCTGTCTTTCCCTTTCATTTTCTCTCTCACTCCTACCTCTTGCTCCCACTTCTGAACCCAACTTTGGCCTCGCTGAAAACAAACCCAGCTAAATGTAATCCACATAATGTATCCTTCACATCTTACACATATCTAGGAGAGCAAATTGAGCTAAATTGATGAGTGGAATACGCATGGCATTTGGAGGGTGAACCTGTCCCATCCGCTCAGAGATCCACATGCAACTCCCAATTTTGAGAAATGAATACTTCGATGTACGATGAAAAGTAGCCGAAAAAATCAATCAAGATAGCAGAAGTGGAGTGCATGGGATGAATATGAAGGAGTTGAAGAGTAGAGATAGGAGTGTATTCACATTTCAAGAAAATAATGCTACAAATGTTTCCATGAGAAGATGGCTTGATTCTTGATTGATTATCAAGAGTTGAGTTCAGGAATGAAATGAGATGAGTTGAGTAGATAGAAGCATATTCAAATTTCAAGATATAAATAAATTTGGTAAAATTTGTGTGAAGTTTTCTAAAAATGTTTGGGTGTATAGTCCACTTGATTATTGAGAACTTGAGTGCAGAGATGAAAATCGAAGAGTTGATGAGACAGGCATGTATTCCCCAGGGGGGGGGGGGTGTTTAAAAAAATTGGAATAAAGCATGGGTCACCTGAATTTGGGAGTTGAGAGAAGAGTGCATAGTGGTTTAAGATCACACAATAAAGAAGAATTGAGAGCAGAGATAAAGATAGATGGAATATGAAATGGGATTTCTGGATAACCTTAAGTTTATTTTGCAAAACTTTTAATTTTTATGACAATTAACATCACAATCACAAAAGATAGCTTGAGTTAAAGAATACAGTCACATAGGTCACCAAAAAGCTGACATACATCTAACGAACCTTCCTGATAGAATGGGGGTGTTCTTGTTTGCCTCAAGCATTGAAGGGCTAAAACATGGATTCGGCACACCAAAGAATCACAAGATAATATTGCACATTGCTGTGCTAAGCAAAAACAAAAAAAATAAATTGTGAAAAGAAATTCTATGCAACTGGTATGAATTTCTCCAGTGCAATATCAGAAACATTATCTTCATACAAATGTAGTTATTTATTGAATGTCTATTTCTTGGAAAGTAAGGGAGAACATTTTCACACAGAGAAAAGGTTCCAATAAAGTCAGAATTTCAGTGTGTTTTTTGTTTATATCAGGGCAGTCGAAGGCTAATTTAATTTTGATTTGCAAGAGCTCTCTTTTGATCGATATTGACTATGGCTCTTGCTATACTGTAAACATTTCTATTAAACCACTGGATACATAAAGATATTGCTGCTGCTCATGTTTTTGGCAATGAGCATGATTCATAAAAAAGAACATTTAATTACATCATACCTTTAATTAAAAACAGGATGTGTACTGAAACTGATGTGAACTGAAATTCAAATCTGTTAACATATGCAGATTTCTTTCAATCAGACGGTATATGTATTAAGTTTATGGTTTAGAAATTTAGAGCAAAAATTATCAAGGAAAATACCAAGTGAATTCTGCAACATGACAGCCCCTTATTCTAAAATAAAGAACAAACCCTGACTTTGTAAAAGCTAAATGCATAAAATTTTAATTAAAAAAACAGAAGGCGTGACAACAATAGCAGATCAGTATCACTGACGGCCGGCAGTGGCCAAAGGATGACCTTTCTAAATGCCAGGCATGTCCAAATGCCAATTTCATCCATGAACGGGGAGAGTTTATTTGAAATGGTGATTGGCTCTCGATTTTTTGATTGATTCCCTTGAAAGGTTAACTATATAACTACACTGTGTAATTGCTACACAGTACCAGTATGTATCTCTGATGGAAAGACTGTGAAAAGATGCTTTACACATGAATCTCTAGAACATTGATTTTTTTTTTTCACGATACTGAAGTCGCTTTTATACATTTCTTTCACTTTCATCTGCACTGAAATTCAGATATCATTTTACCTTCATATACATAAAAATATTCAAACAGAATGTTTCATTTGATATCAAAGTGCATTGTAAACAATTCCGAAGATGGAATGAATATTTTTCCTGAATTTCTTCACTAGAAGAAAAGATGATTCATCTATATTAAAAACAAAAAACATCTTGGGCATTAAAAAACAGAATCAAATAATTCTGCACCCTTATTTCTGTGGAGTCAAATTTGACTCGGAATGGAGTCAGCTGGGAGTCAACTCTATTCCGAGTTACGGGGACTCCGATTTCCGAATTAATTCGACTCGGAATGGAGTTACTTTGACTCGAATTTAGTCGATTCTCAGTTGACACCACACCATTTCAAATTAATTAGGAAATCCGAGTCACTTTAACTCAGAATAGAGTTGACTCCCAGCTGACGCCATTCCAAATCAAATTTTACTCTGCAGAAATTAGACTGTGGTAAATTGCGCAATATTTTATGTCCACATAACAACAACAACATTCCTGTAGTATTTCCGGAGCGACTGGTGAAAGAGACTACAGTGCATCTACATACTGTATGCATGGACGTGTCAAAGATGTAGGGCATGACCGAATGTCTATTTCACCTGATATGAACTTGTGTGGAATGCAACGTATTGGGCAGGTGGACGGATGTGGGACGAAGGCTTCCTAACGAGGAGAGGTGGTGTGAGTTTCACCCTTTGGAAAATGGATTTTTTATAAGCAGATGAGCTGTAAGGGTAAGTTCATAATATGAACTGCGTTTAACGTGAGAAGCTTCAAATGATCAGCTAGACATACTACTCAAGTCATGTTGTGTCTTTCTGGTACAAACACGTAAACAGAAGTAGACATGCATACATTCATCAACAATCTTTAAACAAATGTTTCAGTATGTGTGCTCCAAAGAAATACCTTCATGAATATTCAGACACAAATATAAAAACAAACAGTTAACATGCCTGATGCATTTTTTAGCACAAAACGTAACTTATTTCTAATCCATAAGAAGTATCATTTTACAAGAACATTTTGTTTTCGTGTTTTTACTAAAAAAAATGTATAGTAATAAGATATCATTTTAAGCATTCACTTTTATAGGGACCTCGCCTTCTTCCATGATTTATGTTATTGTGAGATATTTATGTTACCGTATATAAATTGTACAATAGGGGAAAAAAATGACTGTTAACTCCTGCAAATCAAGTGGAAGAAAATAAATGTTTATTTGAATTGAAAAAAAATGAAAGTTTAAATTTCAATGGACAGGATTAATCAAACTGATGAACCTCTGGAAAATCTAAATCATAATAAAATCATACAGGAAGTACGTGAAGGGAATCTAAACATAAATGAAACGATTTTTGAGAAATCAATTCACAAGCAAATTCAAAAAGCATATCCCAAGAAATTATGTAAGGAATATGTCAGACAGTATGTGATTGTAATGTTTAGTCTTACATCTCTTACTCTCACCCACCCTCTCTCTCTCTCTCTCTCTCTCTCTATCTTTCTCATTTTGACCCCCTCCTGTGTCTTACATCTTTCTCTCCATCTTTCTCTCCATCTCTCTCTCTCTCTCTCTCTCTCATTCTGACATCCTCCTCATTCTGTCTTATATCTCTTACTCCACTCCCACTTTCCATCAATCTCTCTCTCTCTCTCTCTCATTCTGACATCCCCCTCATTCTGTCTTATATCTCTTACTCCACTCTCACTTTCCATCAATCAATCTCTCTCTCTCTCTCTCTCTTTCTATCTCATTTTCACTCCCCTACTCTCTTATTCTCACTCTCTATCTCTCACACTCTTCCTCTTCCATTCTTACACCCAGTATCACCACTCACGGCATCACATTTTGTTTTCAATTCATCACCGGTTGTTTATCATGAAAATCCATATCGAGTGTCATCAAAAATGAGACCTTCCTTTCCATTTAACACATATAATACCAGTAACCAGAAGCCCAGAGAAGTATTTCCTTCAGTCTCCATCTTCATTTGCATTCAAAGAGGAAGTTTAGTAGTGGGAGAGAGGGCGCTATGGAGAATTAACTACTTTGGCAGCTGGAATAAAAACTACTACATATACTAAATGTAAACTGATTAATCTCAAACACAAAAGTGATGTTTGTTTGAGCAAAATTGGTTCAGAAATAGCTATTATTATTAAAGAAATAAACATCAAGTTTTGTACGCGGGCGTCGTACTTTATTCACACATGTGTTTAAACCAGTGAGATTCCTGTTAACGTGGCACTGTGTATGAAGCGCTGTGCACCGCTCTGCGGGTAGCGGTCGCGGTGAGCTGTGGCTAACGTAGGACAGAAGGTAACGGCTGATATGTAATCATTTGCATTATTTTACTGAAAGTCACTGGAATGATGAGTGGAATACCCGATAATCTCACACATGTATATTTTTTATGCAAGCCGGACAATATGTGACTATTCTATATCAGTTTCAAGCCAAATTTCTTTTAGCTATCACTATTGTTCATTACCTTTAACCCTGGACACATGGTTATCATCACAGAAAACACAGAATTTATTTGAACAACGCTTCCAGAAATTCAGTAAATACTTCCAAAAAGGGAAGAAAAAAAGAAAATTAAAAATGAAAAAATGTTCCAAAGTCCATACTAACATTACATGGCATCATGACCATATAAAAGTAAATAAGAGGCAAAAGACTATACTGCATTTTTGCTAGAGATACCAGTGCTTTATTGAAGAGAGAAGCAGCATCATGTATTTCATAATTGTTCTTGCTGGGATGGTTTATTTGATGCTGTTTACCACCTTTTTTTCTGAAAGGAATTGTCAAAATTCTAATATTTACATATTTCATAGCATGCTTTCTGAGTTTTCTTTATCTGTGTAGGAGATTCCGGTATATGCCATTTATGTTGCTTTTATATCCTTTCCTGATTTTCTGTCAGGAAGTACTTCAGGGTCCTATATAGTTACATGCTGAAGTTATGCAAGCCTGCATATAACAGACCCTCTTTTCTTCCTGTATTTCTTTGTCTGCCATTTTTTTTTTTTTTTTTTTTTTTTAGGGGGGTGGGAAAGGGTGGAGAGGAAATAGAAATGTGGTTAATGACACCAGTGTGCTATATCCACCAATATCTCTTTTGCCTTACTAACTTACATCAACAATGTCAATTACAGTTTCTGTTTCTCTCAAAGTCAACTTAAATATCGATCTCTTGTAACACCTAGGCAGGCTGTATCTCTTTTCTCTATCTTTCTTTCCAAACTGATGCTAATTTGGCACCAAAATCGAGCTCAAGCCTTCAAATTGGCCAGATATATGGGCTAATAGAAGCTGTTCACCAGCCACTGCATAGTCCAAACTATAGCATTTCAAGCTCTTTTACAGTTTCTCGCCTATGGTTGAGTGGATGGAAAAAAAAAACAAGGCTATATTTGGGTTTGGCGGGATCTGCTAAAATTCTTGACTGCATCTCTCTCTCTGCTGCAGTGCCCTCATCCCAGATGAAATATTCATCCTCGCCATGACACTCAGGGGTGCATTGTGTGTCCGGATGATGAGATTCATAACCAGTCTCTTGTCCGTCCAGAGAGCATCCCGTATGATGGGAGATGACGATCACGATGATGATGGAAGCGAGTGATGCTCAGGTTGGCTCGGTGCTCTCAGAGATAATTGAAGATCCATACTGGATTGATCACTGGGGTCAGGTTTACTTTATTACTGCTTTACTTTAGAGATTATCATAATTCCGAAACAGGATGGTCATTATAGGATAAGAGAACCTCTTGCCCAATGTCACAAGATAACTGTCGGGTGGGCAAGTACATAAGTACATAAACATGTCATATATTGAGAGCCACAAGATTGTTAAATCCATGTCTCAAGTATTTGAGTAGATGCTTTTCATGTTCTTAACACACAATGTCATATGCCCCCATCTAGGCAACACAAAATATACATTTAAAGACTTATAAGCCATTATAAAGACTTAAAGAATTATGTTGGATTAAAACAAAGCCTAAAAAATCTGCAGTGCTGATGAACACAGGTTCGAACAGACTGAAGAGGCAGGAAGCAAAAATTAAAATTGCAAATCATCTCAAAATAGTGGAGAAAGTGTACCATGGCAAAATAACTTCCTCTACTGGGTAAATATTGTTGGTAACATTGAACACCTCCCTCCCATCAACAGATGACAAGCAGTGGTTTTTGTGATGTTAATATGAGATATTCACACATCCGCTGTAGTCCCGGGTAAGCTGACGAATATGACGCTGCATGCAGGACAGAGGATACGATTACTATCATACATGATAACATGACTGGATCCTATTTCAAGATCCTAATCTGTATGCTGCTGTTTGGCCTGAAGCTATCAGCTTGAGTTTTGCAATCATCCCAACCAAAACCCTTTTAAAGCTAGCATATCACTTGTCTAAATGTTGGTAACTGGAGTAAAACTTACTCTATGTGAGTACCTCAGAATTCATATCAAATGATAACTCATTAGCGACTTGCACAAAATCAGAATAAAATGAAAATTTAATTGGAATTCTGACTGGTGTCAAATTAGCTTTAGCAAATGAAACAGTAGCTGTTCTGTCTCCATACATGAGTTATCAAGATCTCAGTGAATGAATGAAATGGAGTAATGATTAAGATGGGAAATGCAATCATTTTTTCCATTTACAATATTATCTCACTAAAGTTTTATAATGGCACATAGTAAATTAAGTGGTTATTCACAAAAATCGTTTTTAGATATTTTGAAACAATGAGAGAGGAATCTTTTATTCAGTTTTTACCTTTTTAGTAAATTTCAGGCATGAAAGGTTAATTCCATCACTATATCACAATATTCAATTTCTTTGCATAATCTAGATAAAAATTCATTTTTACAATTTTCCCTTCTCTAAATTTCACCTTTCATCACTTCATCCCTTCTTCTCTTATTTCTCCATCCCATATTTTTGCTTCGACTTCTACTTTGTTTTCCATCTTTTCCTCTGCCTCTCCTTTTCTTCCAACTCCTATGCTATATTTAACACTTGTATGCTTCTCTATCTTCGTCATCTTTCTCTTCTGTTGCCTCTCTTGTCTTCCTTCAATCTCCCTCCCTTGGTCCCATATCAATCTCACAGAACTGTTCTTCATCCCTTCTTCTCTTATTTCTCCATCCCATATTTTTGCTTCGACTTCTACTTTGTTTTCCATCTTTTTCTCTGCCTCTCCTTTTCTTCCAACTCCTATGCTATATTTAACACTTGTATGCTTCTCTATCTTCGTCATCTTTCTCTTCTGTTGCCTCTCTTGTCTTCCTTCAATCTCCCTCCCTTGGTCCCCTATCAATCTCACAGAACTGTTCTTCCTGGCAATACATCCATGGAAATAGACCATTCAGGATGACTCAGAAGAGAGACTGAAGATGAGATGTGATGCTTGGGATACTAAACTTAATTGGCGATGCATACATTTGGACGGGCGCAGGGGAAACCCATGACCGATTTAGGCGAACATTGTAAGCACATTACTTACAAACTGGCAATTCTAATCCCCGACGTTTGGAGTGACTTGCGATGTCACAAAGCAACAAGGGCAAGAAAGTCCCAGAGGAACATTACAGTGACTACTGTTGAATAATACATGCATAATCTAAAATCACTTTTGGCAACGGCCTTGAAAGGCTGCTATGAATATTCTTACAATTACAGAAAAAGAGTAAGAAAAAAATTATAGTGGTGATGGATGAAGAGGAATACATGCGTGAAGAAGAAAACATTGATACCAGGTACATGTATATAACATTTTAATTAAATAGGAAGATGACAAAGGTAGAATTAAAAACTGCAGTACCGGTAATCATAAAGACTAGCAGATGAGAAATGAAGAATATTAATTTTACGATGAGATCTATGAAAAATGACCCCCCCCCCCCCCCCAAACAAAAAGATTTAAATAAATAAAAAATAAAATCAGATGCTTTCATTTAATTGAAATTACTGTGAAAGAAAATTACACAGACTTAAATTCACTTACAGGCAATTTCAATAGCCTATTGCACATCAAACAAAAATCATGTCTGGATTACATAATAAAACACTGTAATGTTTGCACATATTTTCAATGGATGATGCATATGGCTACTGAAATTTCCTTAGGTTGATTTTCCAGAAGTCTTTGTAGTCGGATTCCTGATGAAAAGGAGAAGGAAATGAACACCTACCTTCAAGCATTCTTGAGAAGATTTCTGGACATGTTGATGGAATGGGAAGGGTGAGTTTGTTGACAGCGATGCCATACGCCACAGCCAGAGTGTCAATACCTTTGTAGGGTACCTCCCCTGTCAGGAGTTCCCACAGCAGGATCCCAAAGCTGCGAAATGTCACAAGACAACAAACATGGATCAATACTTTGAAACTCAAGAGATGATTATCGTGATGTACTGGCAAATAAAATGTAATCAATTCCTGCACTGACCTTTTCTAGCACAGCCCTGCTCAGGTTACTGCCAGTATTACCTTCCAGAAGATAAAATTTGGAATATTTCTCAATCTTTCATTCTATCAAATTTTCCAGAAAAAAAACACAGAAATGAAGAATATCCTTGAAAACAACTTTGATGAGTCTTTAATTAAATTCTTGCAAAAGGCTAGGATATTACAATGTATATGTCAGTATCAAGTTTGTTTTGTGGTGTGACTTAATAGACATCACATACAAATCATGAAGCACACCCCAAGGACTCATACATGTAAGGCTCATGACATATCATTTACCCTCTGGAACAGGCAGATCTTTTATTTGCACAACTACTGTCAAATGAATTATAGACCTGACAATCTTGTTTTTTTAATGAACATTTCTGAAATATAATGCTTAATATTTGCATATGTTCATCCAAGAAAAGTCTAAAATGCATTGCATCATGTATGTTTTCAAGATATTAGATGCTACCCATCCACTCACCTAAAATCAAGTTTTAAAATGTTGCAAACAGCAAGAAGGGCTTTTTGACTTTACACAGAATTATATGATGTAACCCCCCCCCCCCCCTCTCAAAATGAGCTACAATGTGACTCATCATTCTCTTTCACAAGATTGCTTTAGTTTGATCAACCACAACTTTTAAGTACAAATCACCAAAAGGCAATTTGCTCTGTATGATAAAGGTTCACTGTTACTACACTACACCCAAAATATGAGCTTCAAATACTACTTCCAAAAAAAAAATAATAATAATGGGACATATGCAAAAGCATGTTGCATGAATTAGGGCATTTATGGAATCGAACTGCCACTTGATTCCACGTTTGTAGTCTTATGTCATCCTTTTGTGTCTTCAAACTCCTTTTATTCCTAAAATACCATGCAAAGTTTGTTTGTTTGTTTGGTTGGTTGGTTGGTGTTTTTTTTTTTTTTTGGGGGGGGGGGTTATTTCATACATCACGGCTTTACTGAGACTTGTTTTTTCATGTGATTGATACACTTAATATCACATGAGTATATTCATGGAAAATATCAATCTCAGCAAAGACAATTTTTCCCACCTTCATGCAGCTTCTAAGTTAAGAGCACCCGGTCTTATTTGAAACCTCTCTCCAACACCTTTGTCAATTAACACAAACTTCACAAAACCTCCAAAACCTCTCAGAAATCCTCGCTGACCACACCAACTTTCGATTCACGTACATAACATAACATACAAAACATGCTGGGGGAAAAAGGAGGTGGTGTTGTCAGTGCATGTACAACTCTGCTGGTGCATGGACATGGAAAAAAAAATCTCGTAAAAAATTGAGAGTATGCAAACATTCACATTTCAGCACAAATTCCACGTCACTATTATGGGCATTGTAGCTGTGCCCATCTCCATATTCAATGGAAGTGCAGTGACCAGGTCATGTTTCAAATCTCGCGAATCCTCCCCTTTTTTTCCACCGCTTCTACTTAAAGAGTGCCGTCCGTTTGATTGAAATGTTTACAGTAAGCTATTTTTGTGATGCGCCTGCTCTCATAAGTAGTAGTACGTAGGTCCATGCTCTGAGCGTGCCTTTTCTTTATTCAAATTAGATTTGAACTGCCTGTTCTACCGAACTGCCAACTCGCAAGATGTTCTTTCAGAAGTATATAGGCCTACATGTAACTGTTGATGAAAAAGGCATGTTATTGGTTTGTTTTTAATCAGTATGTGGCTGTAGTAGCAAGTTTAACCTGAAATATACATTTACCACATTCCTGAACCACATCAATTTTACTCAATTTTTATACATCATTTCTTACAGCATAACGTTTTTCATTTCATCATATACTCTAACCAACGTTAATTTTCATTTCACTTATCCAATCGATGAAATATTGATTAAAGATATGAAAATATGACTCTCTCACCCTCAACATTTCTACTATCAATCAGCTACAGCACATCTACCGAATTCTGTAAGTTCCACACAGTTCACGAACAATGAACAAGATCAAATACAACATTCTACATAATAGTACAACCACAGCTATCATTCCATGCACCCACACATCCATCAGATAATTGCTTAACTAAATACACACAGGCATCAATCCAAATATTAGGTCACATGCACACATATGTCAACTAAATGTAAGCATTTCTGCATGCGCTGGTTATATCCCCGATTTATATCACACTAACTTTATTTCAAGTACATGCCTGCATACACGTAATAATTAAAATAACCAAGTGTATTTATACACATCATACACATAGCGCATACAACCATTAATGTCATATAGTCCCTATGTGATTATTTGGTGTTAGTGTTTGTAGGCTACATGTAGGTTGGATTCATTGATTCTGTGTTAAACAAGATTACGAGACTGCGGAGATCAAATTAGAATAATTCACCAGGAATTAGGCATCCGATGGAACCGGCAAGGTATCAATTGACTGGGACATTAAAAAGCTTAGTATCCTAATGCATGAATTCATTGACTATTAATGCCATTAGCCCCTAGCTACAAAATATTCATAGGGTACACTGTAATACTACTCTCTGATGATATTCCGATGGATTCGAATTTGGAGCACACTGATTCTCCAGAGGCTACACTGATGAATAAATTCAGTGAAGGTTGTCATATCTGAATATCTAATGCACACACACAAAGCTAAAGAGTCATGCTTCCAATTGTCAATTAAAGTTCAGTTTTCCTCACTAAAAACCATGAAAGCAAAACCTTATGATAAATCTAAATGGTATTAACTACAGGATTATCATCGTACACTTATACGTGAAGGCATACAGAAGTACATATAGCAGCCACTGATCTGTATGAAAAGAATCTGGATATCTCATTGGCTGAGATTTGTGAAGCCGCCCGACCGCCACATTACCACTCCAAAGTACCACTCCACGAACACATTCTCCATTTGTTTGTGTACAAATCCACCCCCCCCCCCCCCCCCCATGGCCTAAATT
This sequence comes from Echinometra lucunter, assembly GCA_029962745.1. Classification (NCBI taxonomy): domain Eukaryota; kingdom Metazoa; phylum Echinodermata; class Echinoidea; order Camarodonta; family Echinometridae; genus Echinometra; species Echinometra lucunter. The sequence continues at coordinate 12,635,441 of CM057152.1, forward strand.
TGATGTAAAATGCTGGAATATTCAGCTCTTAACAGCATATTAAAATCCTCAAATCTTCTTCCAAGAACTACAGTCTACACAGACTTTTAGCAACCTTCTGCGAATTGCCTGCTTGTTTTATCAAAGCTCTCATCTTTCGATTTTCACTCTTGTTGTTCATAGAAAGTTACATATTGCATCTGAGGGTTTGAGGGAAATATTTATTGCAATGTGAAGATTGATAAGTGTGATTGGGAAACTGTCATGAAAGGTACTTGTTTGTGAAAACAAATTGTCTGTAGCGAGTAAAAGCCAGAAGGGCATTACTGCTGTGTTAAAATTGTGTACGAGTTAAACAGATACATCCTTCTTGTTGTCAACACATAAAATCTCAAAATGTATTGGTAAGAGGCTTGAGAGAGATGAAGTAGTCTAGTGTGATTACAAATTCATGATTACTCTGATTAAAATTTTCACATCTTGAAAGATAGCCTTGTTACTAAAAATTGGATTTTTTGCAGAAGGTTGTGAAATCATAAATCCTGACCTATCAGACTGTAGCTATTTCTAGACACCAAATCAAATAATTTATCAGATGATGTTCAAGAAAAATGAGGGAATTGTATTTCAGTATTGGGAACACCATAAGCACTTTAGTATGCACAGGTTCCATATAGTATACATGTACATTTTTTGGGTCATCCTTCAAAGTGAAATCTTCCTTATTCAAAAGATGATGATGATGATGATAACTTAGAAAATAACAAAAGCATAGATTTTAAGACATTAAAATAAATGTTACAGATCTATAAGCAGTGCAAATGCTTTAGTCCTTACCACTCAAAGTGATAATTTATGTTTTAAGAATATTCATGGGGTCAGTATGTGTATCAGTGAGCTTGAATACAAAGAAGACAACTGAGCAGAGTAACATAATCTATCCTTGAAGACTGTCTTTTTGTTTTCCGAAGCAAAGAAGAGACGGAGACTTTCTAATGCATCACTGGATTCTGAGTGTTCTCATGGGGGAAGCTGACTGACTGAAGGCAAGTACTATGATAATTTCTTTCTGACAGGATCCTATATCATTCTAGGATATAAAAATCTACAAGACTGCTGTGACAATGTAATAGAGATTCCATATGGTGAATATCAGCTTTATGTATTAAGTCTATACTTGATTTCTTTCATACCCTGAATTTAACCCATTCGTGACAGAGGGTCCACATTCTGTGGTTTGGTCTAATAACTTTTGATGCAGAGCCCTAAAAATCATACCAAATACATGAGCAGAAAGAGCAAAAAATTCTACACATACTGTGTCCATTTTCGTTGCATCAATATTTGTTGTTTGATGCTGAAATTTTTAATAAGCATTAAAATCCTTAAATTGGCAATGCGATGAAAATGTTCAAATAACCGTTTTTCCTTGCAAATTGGCAACTTTATGACTTCTCATCATACATTCTGTCAATTTATATTTATTTCAGATACATGTTATTTTATAAGAAAAGTGTAGCAATAAAAGAAAAATGTTGGTGTTGCCAACTTGAAGAATAAAAGCTGATCAAATTAGGCTTTAAATAATTCCTGTCATGAATGGGTTAATGCAGGTTAACAATACTTTGATATGATCCTTGATGCGAATAACTTTGATTTTAAAAATAAAGTTTTTGACACTTTCAAAATAAATCCCAAATATTCAAAACTCTCACCAAGTGAGACAGCAAACCTGTTAGAGTAATAGCTCCCCAATGAACACATTCTGCACAAATTAAAGTACATGTAAATCATAAAGGGAATGAATAGAGCTGAGACTTTTTTTGCATTACAAAGCATCATAATCAAAAATAATGAATTAAGATTATACATGTAAATAATGGACAGCACCACCAATGCAGTGTTAAAATGAAAACTTGTGAATAATGCAAAAATGATCTTTAGAAGCATGTAGAGTGTATGTATTTTTGAATATTTTTTCTTTTACTATTTCCATCTTTAACTTAAGAATTAATTTTATACTCATTGTCTCCGGTGATGCATGATCTGTCATTTAACAAGATCTATATCTACGAAACTGATTGATATCACATTACTGAATAATTCATATACCTTAGCAATGCAACTCCTGAATCCACACAGAATCATCTGATCAGTATGCAGACAATGCAAGCTAAAGAAAAATATTCCATACGCACATGATACAGTACATATGAACCAGTAAATAATGTCTATACATCAATGGGTGATTAACGAGAACAGAAAAGCAATAAACTCGGCATGAGATACATTTACATGTAATGTAGCTCCTACCCATCTCCAGAAAATACGTCAAACTTTGCAAATCACATACTTTGTCTTCAGTCATGTCATAAAAGACTTGCCATAACCAACTTCTTACACTGATCAACAGCAGAAAAAGTTATTTCATGAGAAAGCATAAATTCAATGAGAAATGAGCAAATTTGCACTTCATACATACAATGCTAGACAGATTAATATCAAAAATAGTTTATTCTGAAAGTATCTTTGATAATTTCATCAAACCTTTGGCACTATCTCTTTATCAAAATTTTGCTAATCTATGACAGTTTGAAATTATATTTTTTTTCAATATACAACACTCACACAGATCAAAGAATTGCACATGTTGCTCTTAAACATGTACTACAATAAGATAAGTATTATCAAAGAAGTGAATATTACTATTGTCATTATCCTTACTCAAACTGAAATTATTATTATAATCATTATGATATCACTTTATTATTTCTTTAATATAATTATTATTGATTTTATTATAATCTACTTCTGTTATTATTATCATTGAAATTATTACTGTTATAATTATTTTCATTTTCATTATCATCATTATCAATATTATTATCATCATTACTATTATTATCATTATTATTATCATTATTACTATTTTATTTGGCAAAGAAATACATAACAATATAAAAGAAGAAAAACAACTGAACAAACATAAATAAAAATGAATCAGTGTACAAAATAAAGGAGCCCTTTTTGGATACAATCATGTAATTAATACTAACAAGGAAAGTTTCTCAGTGATTTTTTGTATACCGTAATTTATTGTTTTGTATTGTTTTAAAACTAGATCTCATGTTCCGCTTTATATATCAAAGCTGTATTGAGCTTTCCAGTGCTAAATCACTCATCATTCCATGTCTGCTTTTTTTTTTTTTTTTGCTGGTGTGAATGTTTAAGGTGGAATCTAACGCAACAGGAGACCACTTTATAAGTTAATTTAGTACACTGTCACAGAAGTAGAGGCAAGACACCTGGACTGCGTTTCATGAAACCATCATAAGTCTAAGTTCATGGACATCCCATTGAAACATGTGTTAACTCTACAACTCACATTTCAATGGGATGTCCAAGAATTAATTTAGACTTAAGATGGTTTTATGAAACAGCCCCCTGTGGTACAAGGTCATGCTGTAAGTAACTGTGACCACTTTCCATCTGACATATTTTCATAATCTTTGAACATGATCTATCATGATTCAAATTTTATATAGTTGAAATATATGATATAAAAAAAAATATATGACCAACATGAGCTGCCTTCCAAAATTGAAATTCAAATGATTAATACTCCTTGATAATGGCTCTGAATGATTTGTGATAGGAAAAGCCAGTGATTTTCATAAGATAATCCACATGCCTGAGGTAGAAGCCAGCTAATTGGAATATACATGTATGGCATAAAAATTAACTCAATAAATGTTCTGTTCCATTTACAGTGTGCATGTATTAGCTTCCTCCTACACATACTGTGTACTCTGGGCACTGATACATGGATAACAAATACCAGGAAGAGTTTAAATGGATGAAAAATTATCTGACTTCCGTGGTAGAAATTACATAAATGTATCTATATTACCCAAAAATTGCCTGGGGGTATTGTCCACCTGAGCTCCATTTTTCAAATGAACTGTTTCCTTTGACAAAATCATGAATTTACATTTCTCACTGACTTGCAATACAATGCTCTCATCATTTAAGTCTAGACTATACTGTACTTAAATATTCAACATTTCAATATCATTAGTTCTGTTGTAGATTCTTTTAAACCTAATAACAGCATCAATGATGGCAACCCTTTACAAAATTTAAAGAAAAAAGACTTACAAAAAAAATCCCTTTGAGGATATTTTTTCTCTCTCTCTTTTGCACATGGTATAACCCACGCTGGAAATGATAAGAATAATGTGATGACTTTCTGAACGTACAACGGTGAATGCATCTAAATTGCAGCAGAACTGCCATGAGCATAATGGAAGCTGATATTCACGTGTAAGGCAATACAAAATGACATTATTAGACCATTTATAATTGCAATTTTCATGTTCAATACATCACAAAAGAGTATGAATTACCAGAAAGGGGAAAATTCACAAATCTAATTGCTACCCCCATTGAATGCTGGAAGGTACAGCTTAAGAGATGGAAATAGTTATAATTTCCTAGACCTTGTTTTGCAGCAATAGAAGAAATTTAGAGCAAAGTAGGAAAATATTCATATCAAATATAATTCCCACTATAAAACATAGCCTACTTCTTGCATGTAACTGCCAGCTTTCATACATTCAGAGGCGTTGATCCATTTTTCGGATTGGGGGGGCAAGACGACCGAGTGGAGATGAACCCACGGCCACTTATATATACGTATATAAACTATTTGTGCGCGCACATGCACACACACACACCCACACACACACATATTATATATAACACATAGGCCTATTTCAACATGAAGGATTTTCAATCTTGGGAAATTACCCATCTTGCTAGATTGTGAACATCCTGCTTTTTTTTTCATTTTGCGAGCGAGCGAGCAAAAAATAACAAATTTCTTATTATTATAGAAGGGTTTAGTTATCAGAATACACTATAGGCATATATGAAACCTAATAATATATATATGGTTACCTCACTGCCAAATATGAACTCTATTTTGTCACATCGCTGGTCCATTGTTGCTGTCCCCAAAACCACTCTATTTGTAATATTACGAGCGAGCGAAGCGAAGCGAGCGAGGAAGCACACACTGTGTGAAGTAGTAACCTCTTTGGCAAATCACACTTTGAGCCCATGTAACATCTACATTATCTATTCGGTCTCAGCTCAATTACCAAATTTGTTTGCTTTTCAAAATCTTTAATATCAAACAAGCGAGCGCAGCGAGCGAGGAAAAATATACCCTTTTCATATGATAGAAGTGTTATTTCGTTATCATATATAATAATGTGATGTGCACTATACAAGAACGGAATATTATCATCATCAGAATACCTGTGAACCTGTCATGCCTGTAGTGATAATACATCCGATCACCTGTGTGCCGAATATGACACTGTTTTAGCTACCTCGTTTACAGTCCGTATCCATTCTGTTTCTACCACAGCGAGGAAAGTCAACGACCGATCCCGGCAAAATTATATGGATTCGTCCAAGAAAATTTGTCAACCACCTTGCTGACCAAATATAATGATATTCTGGAATTTCTAATAACCTACTTGCTGCCCAAAATCATCTTGTATCTAACTTTTACCAGCGAGAGTAGCGAGCGAGCTAACGAAAAATAAGTTTTTTTTTTGTTTTTTTTTTTTATCTAGGCTGTTATCTCCTGAAAGTGTATCTATTTTTAGGTCAACTGGCCGCTCGATTTCTTGGAGTGATATCTTGTTTGGTTATATTACTTAGTGTGAGTAGAAGAATAGTATAACATTAGACAGAAACACAAGATGCAAACCGATTTCCTTTCATAAGAATATAGTAATTATCATCGGCATTATACTTATATGCGAGCGAGCGCTTCCCAGTGTCCCATTTTCTTTCCTCTTTCTTGTTTTCCACTTTCATTTTACTTCCTTCCTTCATTTTCCTTTCTTTCTCTTTCTTTTTTCTTTTTTCTTTTTTTTTTTGGTTCGGAAATTATTGGGGGGGCAAAATGATATCTTTGCCCCCCCCCCCGAAATTTTCTTTGGGGGGCAACTGCCCCCTCCCCTGCTCCCCCAGGATCGATGCCTCTGCATACATTCACAAATCAAAATCTCGCTCTGGTGTTTTTGTTCAACTCACTTATTCTAAATGTGGGTAAAATCTATTTAAATTTTTTTTAAATATAACATTATATAACCTAAAGTCAAAAGTATTTGTGACTTCTTGCTTCCGTAAGATATGCACTAAAGTGTACAGTTTGCTGATTCTGAATAACAGCATACTACAAATTTACATCTACATTGTAAATGGTATACACGCAAGCATAATGTGTTTAGGTATGCAGCACATCAATTTAAGCAGGTAAAAAAAAAAAAAAAACCTCCACATTGTTGTTTTTAGCAGACGAGGGGTAAGGCCTGCGATGCAAATTATGTCTGGTAATTAACCACTTTGGCCGCACATGAGCTTAAATTGACCTCGCAATTTTGTCGGCGAGTTTTCGTGGTTCTCATGAAGCAAGCGCTCATCTCAGGTTGTCTAGCTTTAGCTTGGCCTTGAGACTGCTATGCCATGCAGGTTATTGGCATCCCTGCGGCAAGCCATGTCATAATTATGTTGCAAATGACAAATAGATTTAATTAAATTCACTACTCTGGGTGATGGGATACTGCACTCGTGGTCCATCATTATCCATTTTTATTCATTATGAATTTTTATATCACATACACATCAATATATTTGATTACAAGAATGAATTCTGAAAGACTGCACATCAAGTAGAGACTTTATGTATTCCTACATTGTATTGTGCCAAATGTACATTGTATGTACAGTGCGTAAGGAATGGCATTTCAATTTCACATTTTCAAAGATTTAACCCATTCATGACAGGAATTATTTAAAGCCTAATTTGATCAGCTTTTATTCTTCAAATTGGCAACACCAACATTTTTATTTTATTGCTACATTTTATTTATAAAACGTCATGTATCAGAAATGAATATAAATTGACAGAAATTATGATAAGTCAAAAAGTTGCCAATTTGCAGGGGAAAATGTTGATTTTAAACTTTCTATCACATTGCCAATTTAAGGATTTTAATGCTTATTTTCCTTTTAAAAAATTTCAGCATCAAACAATGAATACTGATGCAACCAAAATGGGCACAGTTTGTGTAGAATTTTTTGCTCTTTCTGCTCATGTATTTGGTATGATTTTTAGGGCTTTGCATTAAAAGATATTAGGCCAAACCACAAAATGTGGACCTCTGTCACAAATGGGTTAATACAGAATTTGAAATTCAAAGGCAAAATACATAAACATTTATATGAAACTTGGTATTTGAAAATAATCTTATACAGGTGTTCATGTGCTTTCGACTTTTTGCTAATACATGAATTTTTAATGCACTTTCAGGTAAAATCTTTTGTACATAATTTGTATATAATTGCAAAAACAAACAAACAAACAGATAAACTGGTAGTCCAAGATAGTTTATCTACTCATCATTGGTTCAATAATGAAAAATAAAGCTATCTTTGGACTACCAGTTACTTTCTAAAAATGTTTGATTTATATGCTCTACTACACGGAGGTTCGTTTACACTCATCTACAGAGATAATGCAGAATCACAGGTCAACATTTGGAAAGTATAATTTACAAGTACATGTAGCAACTTGTAGGAAAACTGGAATGGCTACCTGGCTTAAAGCACGTCCTGTTAAAGACAGCGGTGTTGCCATTCTCTGACATGTGCGGTGCAGGACAATCATGTGAGGCAGGAGTATGTTTTTGATGGATCGCAAGACGGCAGAATAGTCCCCAAAATTCAAATTCGCTATCAAAACGTTGGAAATTATGCTACTAATGATTCTACATTGACACTTTCTTGTAAAAGAAATAGCACATAGGGAGAAAAATGCATTGAATTGCGAAAGTCACGCAGTGCCGAGAAGAGCGAACCACACGCACATAGACTAACTGTTGAAAGTTAGACTTACATGTACATTTACACATGTCAATTTGCGAAGATTTTTTGCAAGATTTTTGGGGAGATTTTTGGGGAGATTTTGAAAAATTTTAATGTCAAATCTGAATATATTTGGATGATTTTCCCTCTGCTGAACATTATCTATGTCTACGATCAACATTCTACACGTATGTACACATTTTACTACACACAAGAAGGGCAATTAGAAAATGGTAACACCGCTGTCTTCAACGGGACGTCTTAAAGGGGTGGGCAGAGAATTTTTCAATTTACACTACAAAGAAGGAAACAAGAGTAGACACTTTCATACCTACCCGATCAGGAACAATACCTGGTATTTTGCTAGTGTGCAGTGAAAGTACTTGTAATATCCACAAAAAAATTACCTGTATTTTAGTAGTTACTTTCTCAAATTACGCGTATTTTCTCCAAGGTCCCTGGGATATTTGTAATGTGAGAGCAAATTACGAGAACTTTTATCCCTCTCGCTGCAGAATGCAGGAAAGCACACACCTCATCTCCAAAATAAACCGTAATGCACATGCTCTTTACTACGAGAACTTTCCAGAAGAGGTCTGGTTCGGGTAGGTGTGAATGCGCGAAATAATTAGCGAGTATTATGGGGCCTGAAAAAGTTCTCGTAATTTACAGCTATTTTTCCTGATCGGGTAGGTGTGAAAGCGCCCTTATGTGTGCTTTTTCCCAGGTTATCCAGCTTCCACACCCAGTTTCCCTCCACATCAATTTTCATTCTCATTTTATGCTCGATGTCTTCAGGGTGTTTTGATGTTCCGGGATCACGCTCTAATCTACATAATTAAATAATGATATTATCTATCATGACAACACACTATGCATGTTGCATGCCTTCAATTTTCCCTAATAAATGAGAGCTGCAATGAATTTTGCGAATACTTCCTCTAATGGGTTTTTCATGTTCACAACAAAATTTCATAGACACATGGCAGGGAAAAAAAGAGAACAGAGTCTAAATATGAAAGAATGATACAATAAATATGATGAATCAAATGAATAAAATGTAAAATCAAAAGTATAATTTTATCATTAGCAGGAGTAGCAGCACATTCTGATCTCTTGTGGACTACATATGTATAGGCTTTTTTGAAAATTCTTTGGAAAGCATGAATACATAATGACACAGCAAAAGATTTTTCTTTCTTTTTGGAATAAATAAAAAATTACTTGATAACCTTCAATTTCTGAATGGAATTGTGAATGCATGACACCAGCACAATCAATATGCTCTATTAAGTTCTAAATGATGTATAAACCGATGTATACAAAGATGTATACACTGACAAAAACTACTCTTTTTATAAAATATTCTTTGAGCCTGGGACAAAACAGTGAACTGACTGTTTTCTACTCTCAAAGATTAACCTCTCCACCTCTCCCCTCCCCCCAACCCCCCCCCCCCACCACCATATATAGAATATAGTACATACATGTAGCAGCTATTAAGAAGTGCATGTACATGTACATAAAGTTTTATTTTTATCCAAGTAAAGTCAGAAAAGAAGCATCTACAAATTTGAGTCAAAACCTTATTTGCTTGTCAATCTGAGATATAGTAGCAGATAGAAATGCACAAGCAATTACCCAGACCCACACACTGCATTCTTTGTTATGCAGTTAATGGTGACATGCATATCACTTGGCCTAGTTTGCAAAATGAAAATGATAGAACAAGATTCAAAGAGATAGATAGAAACCATCTCCTATGACTGATCTGTAACACTCTGTTGTGCATCTCTTCTCCATACATGACCTAAATAATTTAAGAGTCCATTTCAGCAAGCCCTAGCAAAAGCAGGCCGGAAAGAGGCAACACAGCTTGAGTGCACTTACACATCAACATGGACAACAAACTACTACATGCAGCTATATGCACTGTAAACTATAGTTTACAGTGTTTTCACGTCATCCAAGTTCATCACATCGGTAGTTTTCTCACTATATGTGAACATATCAATTACTTTATTCACTAATTACTTCAGCTACTAGTTATTGCATTTGCATGCATCTATTCTTTATCAAGATCTATAATATATGATTAAACCATTCAAACACCCACCCATTTACACTTCATCCATGCATGCATCTATTTTTCTATCAATCCATCCATCCATCATTTCTTTCATTCATCCACTTATCAACTAATTGATGAATAAATAACTTTTCATACATTTTATTCTAAACTGGCCTTCCTGGAGGTGCCATGGTATAGAGGTTCAATCACTTGACTCTCAATCTAAGGGTTGAAGATTCAAATCCCAGCTCGTCACTAACGTCTTTTGACAAGACATTAATCCACATTTGCCACACTCCACCCAGGTGTAAATGGGTACTTTACTAGGGTAATAATGGCAGGGCCCTCACGAAGAACAGCGATCATGCTGATGAGGCTTCCCTGGGTAAAAAAAATCATTATTATTATTATTATTATATCCACTGATCTATCTCAATGGATCTACTCATCCACTCCTCTTTTCATTCATCTAGCAATGTGTACATGTATCAGTTCTTCTCTCCATCCAACCTTCTTGAACTTCATCCACTCACATCATGCTCCATTCTCGCCATTCACCTTAGCAATCAGCAGCACCTAATTACACAAACTGGTGCACTCTGAACTTCTTCAAACATCCCACTGAACCGGTAAATCAAAACTGGGCTAAAAATGCACTGCCATACCTCCAAACGTCGCTGCTTTTTGAGAACAATGATGACTTGATTACTTCTGGAGCCATCCAGGCATAAGTCCCCGCAGCACTCATCCTCGTTGTCTTGTACATCTCACGAGCAAGACCAAAGTCTGTGATTTTCAGCTGGATGTTGTACATGTTGCTATGCTCAACCTTCTGATCAAGGAGAACTGCAAGGAAGAATATTCATGAAAAGAAAATTAGAATCCCAGCACCAACTTTTTGACAAGACATTAATCCAGGTTTGCCACTCACACCCAGGTGCTATTTGGGTATCCGGTAGAATGCCCAGGTTAGTGTGATCGGATGAGCATGTGCACAGTAATGTGTGGAATTGAACATGTATATTTGAATCCAGTGCCCGAGGTAATAATAATACTATGTAAGCGCTTTGGTCATCTTATAGTTGTCAATGCATGTTATATTAAAGAAACCAGTATTATCATCATCAGAAGACTTTTTTTTTTTTGTAAATCTGTTTCAGATACAGTTTCATATGTATTACATTGTATTAATGGTATGACATTATTTCAAATGAAATTCTAATTTCAAGAAAGATAGTGCAAATCATTCTCCACCTTTAATACACTGTAACTTCAACAGTGCCACAAAGGGGAGGGAGGGGTATATTTCACATACTAGATTGATGCTGTATACAAATTATTTTCAAGATGATCGGTACACTTCAGTTATGTGACATGCATCCTTGTGTAACACTCATGACATAAAAAGCTGGTGAAAATCAATATTTTCCTTATCAAACTATTCAGAGACTATTTATTTCCCATCATATTTTATAACCATGAATTTATCAGTGCATACATGTAGCCAACCAGTTCAACAAAGGCAATATCTTTTTCCACATATGATGAACTAGTATTGTGAAAACACTCTGATTTATATGAAACCTACATCACAGAAGCATGGCATACAATAACATAGACATATTTCCATACTGAACAAATTTTAGACTGAAAATTGTTGTATACAGATAAACAATTACATAGAAATAGTGCTCTTTATCACTTATCATATAACATAATGAAGAAAATAACTACACCTGTGGTCTAAATATATTTTTTGAGAACAAATACATCCATTATTTGCATTCAGCATTTTAACAAAATTCCATAAATTTCTGTGAGGCTGCAAGTAAACAGAATGGCTCGCAAAATAACTAGGCTTGCAAGCAAAAGATATCATTTATCACCGCACCTTGGACTTTACATTCGACTTCACCTGTGACCTTTGGACCTTTACATAAAATAAATTGAGTGGGCTTGGAAAGAGAATTGGGTAGTTATAGCCATCCATATTCAAAATCATTATTGCTTCTATGCCTTCTTTTTTCATTCTCCTCATGTACTATTCTCTCTATCTCCCTTCCCCTCTCTCTTCCTATATATCTCTCTCTCTATCTCTTTTCCCTCTCTCTCTTTCTCTCCCTCCTTTTTTTCTCTCTTCCCTCTCCTTTCCCTCTCTCTTCATCCTATTTTCACTGAGAACAAACTTCAAAGGCAACGAGGGAATGGTATGTTTTGTATGTAATAATGAAGTGCAGTCTCGTGGAAGAGTAGTTATTGCATTGGGACAAAGGGCTGACATGATAGGTTATAGGAGGGACTGATGTGTGGGCAAGATATAGATGAGGAAAGAAAAGCTTTTCTAGAGAATAAACCACCCTCACGTCAAAAACTGTAAGTTCCACACACAAAGAACACACACTTTGAAGTCGTTGCTCTTATGTTAATTTCAGTAAGTTTTTGCATGATTCCTGCCCCAATTTTTAAGGCTCAAATTTGAATGAAAACTTGATGATTATTATTCTCACTACTAGCCAGTACCTCACCTCAAATAGTAATATCCAATACACGTAAATGTGACAAACGATAATACAACATACCACTCAATACATGTGAAATATGGCAGTACGTGCACAACTTGAACATCTAAACAAATGTGCAAAATATGCACATTAAAAAAATACAGTAATATATCCTGTCCAAAATTACAGCTATAGTTCACAGGGCACATACGACTACTTAAGAGTGTTTTCCACATCATATTTCAACTAATCTTCAAAAGCTAGCCCCATTTTGCACAGGAATACAGTGTCATTTGATGATACAACTCGGTTCGAAATGACTGAAGCATGCATTAAAATGTAATATAGTCTGTATATATTGCAGTAAGCATCCATATATAGCTACTTAGTAAATGTCAGGAGAGTACTATGCACAGGGACATAGAATACGGATGGAAGGACTCGCTTCCTTGTGACATCACGGTGAGATGGAGGGAGAGAGAAAGTGAATAATGAGCCATGCAAGCAGCAAAAGAAAAAAAAAATCATCTAAACACAAGATGTAAAAGAGAAGTGCAGCTGAAGAAAATGGGAGATACTGAGAAGGAGGGAGCGAGAGAGGGAAGAGAAAAGAAAAAGAAAGAATGATATAAGAGAGCGATACAAGTACATGGTACAGTGTATCAGTATGTTAAGAGAGAGAGCTGGAATGGACACACATGAGATGTCAAGATAACGAAAGACATACAAGAAAAGGGAGAGGAATATCAGAAGCAAGTAATAAAGAGAGAGGTAGATGGAGCTAGCGTAGGAAAGAATGGAAACTGAGGAAGAGAAAAAGAAAGCAATTACGAGAGAAGCATTGGAGAAAGAGAAAGCGAGACAGAGTGAGTGTGTATGATGTATATATACAACATAAGATAGAGCTAGAATAAAAGCAGATAAAAAAGAGAAATAGAAAAAGAGAACTCAGAGAGAGAGAGAGAGAGAGAGAGAGCAAGGGAAAGGAGTGGGAGCAATATTGCAGAGATTCGGTGCAAATCAAGTTCAATTCCAGCTTGTGGTTTTTGACAAAAGTAGGCGTTCTTGCCTGATCAGTTCAGGACAGTGCTGCCAAGCGATGCATGAGAGACAGAAGAGAGTCTATAAACAAGGAGGCTCATTTTTACCCAACAAATTCTACCTGCTTACGTATGGGTGGGAAAAAAGGGAGAATTTAGACACAGTTCATACAATTGTGTCTCTTCATCCAAAATAATGCTCACTATAGTACTGTAAGCACAAAATATACACAGGCTTCTTTTATATGGTGATGTTTGACCTGAAAAGGGAACATGACATTTGAGTGAATAAAGGGATTTATTACTAGATGAGAGCAAATTGCACAGAGTGAAAAGAATGCAGTTGGTGACACCCTCCTTTGTATTGAGCCTTCATATTTTTAATAAAGCTTCTATCATCATTTGTATTCAAAATATATTGCTACAGTAACAGTTGGATATTCAAAACATTAATTCACAAGGTTCCTTTTTAAGACATTCACAAGACAAACAAATTGGATATTACATGTACATGTTCATGTGATGGTAAAGTCAAAAGACATAACTTTGAACCATGCATTGAAAGTTGGAATGCAATAAAACAAGAATAGACATCATTTCATTACATGGACTTCATTTCCTTTCAAGTTGTGTACGTGCTTGAGGGAGCGAGTTGGCTCAGTCGGTAAAGCGTCTGCCTGTCGAACCAAAGATCGTGGGTTCAAGTCCAACCCAGGCGGATGACTGAAGCCTGCACTGTGTGTTATCTTGCCCCTCCCGTTTCATAGACGCAGGCTACTAGTATGCTACAGTGGAAAACACTCTATCCCTCGGATAGGACATTAAAGGGAGGTCCAGTGTAAAGGAGAGTCACCATCTTTGTACGTTAAAGATCCCACTGCACTATTCATGTAAGAGTAGGGGGAAACCCTGGTGTATATAGTCCACCTGCACACCCCCAATCAGTGATATCGGGAGGAGAGACCCCGAGGGTTACAGCGATTCAGTTCGCTTTTCGCCTCCCAGGTACAGGTGATGCCAAACCAAATAATAATAATAATAATAATATCTACATGTACAATGCATGTATTACAGTATCAAAAATAACTTTCTGGGGTCTAGTGATATGTGTCTGTGTTACACATATGCCAAGTGCAGGTAAACCCATTACAAATATGAAAATGAAGTCAGAAAAATTATAGTGCAAGAAAGTCATCAGTAGGAATATCAGTATAAGATTCTCTTATCATCTATAAAGCATAGATTCATCGCAAGATGAGGTGAATCTTGTAAGGAAAATATAAATCCTCAGCACTGCAATTTTTTCCAACCCTGGAATTTATGAAATCAAAATATTTACATTCCTATTTCACTGGAAGAGAGCAAGCCTTGACTGCAAACCTACTCCTAGAGGAAGAAAAAATCAATCAGAAATATGGATTAAGGTCTCTATATTCCACAGAGCTCCTTCGACTGATTTTCCTCCCCCACGCCTCTCCCACTTTTCTCAATTTTCTGATTTACCCAAGCTCGGTGACGTGTGTAATTAACTACACCTCGCACAGACCTTCCCTATAGCACCAATCGGTTAACTGCATGAAGGCACCGGGCCCTACCACACTGCACCATGCATTGAGAAGTACATACATGTATATATAGCATTGAACTTGCAAAAAAAGGTCATAGAGTACAACATTCAGCATAGTGCCTCACTGTACACGTACAACATAGAGTGGGAAAAGGAGAGAGAGAGAAAGAGAGAAAGAGAGAAGCAAACATTGTATGCTCCGTCTTCCTACCCCGATGGCAGTGCATGGTTGCATGCATGTTCACCTGCCAAAACCCGTAGCTTACACTACATTCGTGCGGGCCACTTGCATTTAGATAGTCTCTCGTTCAAACTCACCATATACGTACAATATGTAGGGTGGTCATACACTGTACAGAGTCATGTGTACATTAATGTGGTGCATATCAACATTTAATATTTCTATAAATGGTGAGATTATATCTCAAATCAACTGTATATCTCAAATTTCATGCTTATAAGGTAACCACAATATAAAAAAAGGTTATTCATATATTTTTTACTGAACTTCTGAAATGGAATGAAGCTTCCCTTTAAAGTAGGAAAAATATTTTTAAAAGAAAGTTGGCATTTTCAGTGACTATAATGATGAAATTATCTGAAAAGTGAAAAATACACTGAAAAGTGAATGCCACTTTGCAGCTGACTCTGACACCCTACCAGTACCAGCTATGAATATCATGATTAAGGTCATTCAAATCGATATGGGTGACAATGATGAGAACAAAACAGAAACTATCATGTTATGGCCTGCTACAGGATTAGGAAACAGAACACCGTAATGGTATCGATCATGTATACTAACTCCACAGTACAGTGCCACTGCCAGTGAGAAGAGAATCTGGGCCGTTCCCCTGGAGAATGCGAGCTCACACGAGCGTACGCATCCCCCGTGCACCTTGCAAAGGGTAACCACAGAATGGCGCCACTTCATCCATGGAGACACTTGAGCATCATCAAGCCTTATTCTAAGAGAGATCAGACCCTAAAGCAAATTCATCCAAAGATAACACTCAAGCACCTCTAAGGGGGCGTTGCAAGAAACTTACAATCAATTGCAAGTCAATTTTAGGTCCCCAAATCAATCATAAGTCTTGCAATTAATTGCAAATTTGCGAATGATTGCTGGTCTGCTTTTTGCAACAGAAAGTATAAATTAATTTGCTATAGTTAAAATTGATCTATCAATTGCAAATTTGCAAGTGAAATTTGCAACCGATGGCAAATAATTTTCTTGGAACACCCCCTTGGGGGGGGGGGGGTGTTGCAAGCCTTATTCTGAGGCATATCAGACCTAACAAGGTGTGGCTGATGCATCAATCGAACATACAGCCATATCTAAACCTTAACCCATTCGTGGCAGAGGTCCACATTTTGTGGTTTGGCCTAATATCTTTTGATGCAAAGCCCTCAAAATCATACCAAATACATGAGCAGAAAGAGCAAAAAATTCTACACAAACTGTGCCCATTTTGGTTGCGTCAATATTCGTTGTTTGATGCTGAAAATTTTTAAAAGGAAAATAAGCATTAAAATCCTTAAATTGGCAATGTGATAGAAGGTTCAAAATTACCGTTTTCCCCTGCAAATTGGCAACTTTTTGACTTCTCATCGTAATTTCTGTCAATTTATGTTCATTTCAGATACATGACGTTTTATAAGAAAAATGTAGCAATAAAATAAAAATGTTGGTGTTGCCAATTTGAAGAATAAAAGCTGATCAAATTAGGCTTTAAATAATTCCTGTCACGAATGGGTTACTCTAGACCTCATGCTGAACTATACGTAAGAGCTGGTCAGCTCATCCGTAGAGACACTCATGCTTCTCTGAGCCTTATTCTCAGTCAAATTAGATCCTAAAATTAGGTGTGGCAACTGGCTAATTCATCAACAGGGACCACCTTAACATCTCAAAGCCTTATTCTTAGTCAAAGCAGATCTGAAAACCAATTCATCCCCGGGTCAAAACACTTGACCATATCTAAGCCTTATCCTCTGCAAGAGCAGAGCCCTAAACTAGGTTTGGCCAATTTAATACTCTGAAATGTTCACCATCTCTGAGCCTTATTCTTTGTCAGATCAATCATATCCTAAGGTAAGGTCTGGCCAATTAATCCTAGAGAACTCTAATATTTTTCAACTATCTTTGAGCCTTATTCTTTTTTCTGATCAGACCCTAAGGCAGGGCCTGGCCAATTTATATCTACACATACTTAACCATCTCTGAGCTTTATTCTCTGAAAGCAGATCACAACCTAAAGTCAGGGATGCTCCATACTTTCTCAGCCTTCATCTAAGTTCAGGTTAGGCAAAGTTTACCCTCAGCACAATTCTGAGCCAGTTCATGACAAAATTTGAGGGCCCCTTTCTCCCTTGTGAAATGCAGCTTCAACCACAGAGACACTGGACTATCTCTCACATATATGTGTATCCTCAGGCAAATTAGTCTCCAATGTAACAAGTTTACATATAAATCTACACAGTTACTTGTCCATCTCTGTAATTACTTGTCCATCTCTGTACCTTTAAATGTCCAGATAAGACCCAGACAGATTATTCCCCACCAACCTTAAGCCTTGTATGCAGTAGGGCTTATCCCTGAAATCGCCTATTTGTGGTGTTTACATACGGAGTCCCATGTATTGTGTTTGGTGTATATGCAATGAGATTGGCTACTCATTTCTTCAATTCATCCAGTACTCTAGCTGCCATGATCATGGATATTCAAAAACGCCTTCCTTAAAACGCTAGTTAAAATACTAGTTTCAAGGAAGGTAGTTGCCTACAGGTACATGCAATGAAGCATAATTTAGAAAACATACCAGTCATTTGAATAATCATCTAATCCTATCACAGTGACAGGAATTTCTTTTACAAAAGTCTTGTATTTTGTTTCATCCCATAATTCAATAGTACTGCATTGCTACTCTTTGAAGTTCATTTTTTAATTCCAATACTGAGATGAAAAACAGTCACGTTACTGATTTGGTGGTCCTGGTGAAATATTTTGAATGAATAAATCAATCAATCAATACATACATACATACATAAATAAATCAATCAATAAATAAATACGTACATACATAAATACACAAATAAATAAATAAATGTAATAAATTACACATAAATTATATCAAATTTACAGCAGTAGGTGTAAGATAAGAATACGACACCTCCTAAGAATTCCCCATCAAGTAGCTTTCCACAAATGATAAAATGTCCTCCAAACCATTTCTTTTTCTCTCAACAATTTTGCCACAAGACATTTCAATGTCTCTTCATGCATAATACATGTAGATGCAATGAAATACATCCCACTCTCATCCCATCCCAATGTAAAAATTCCATACTCGCTCAATGCTGGAGACTTGTGTCATCGAGACTACACGTGGCACACCCGGTCGTTTTTCGTCATCAGCAGTTGCCGAAAAAGATCTGGAGGGGGCCCTCACATGAAGCCTGATAAGCTAGAGCATCCCCAGGGCCTGTAACGGATACGCAGGACGAAGGGGGGGAATGGGATGTACAAACAGACTAGAGGACGATTGCGTTTGAGGATGCACATCCAAGCGGGGCAATCGCAGATTCCGAGGCCTTAATCAATCACATATTGATGATTTGACGAGAGGCTTTGATTACTTCAGGTGTGGCAGCAAGAAATCATTAGCATCTCGCCTGCCAGAATTAAAAAAGATCATCTTTGATAAAAAGCAAATGACGATTACTGATAATCCACCTTTACTGGCTTTTATGCATTCATTAACTCAGAAAATAATGCAGATTTAAATACACAAGTATACACTGACCACTCTGACTCATATCTGGCTTTTCGCTTCAACTTTCTCTAAATCAAGCACTCTCTGCGTACATGTATTTCATGTCTTGAATGCTTACATTTATAGAAATATAAAATCCTTTAAAGTGATTACACAATGGTTAAACAATTCTTGATATATGATCAAGAATAGAAGAACAGTAACATTAAAAATTTGATGATTTTCAATCAAAATCAATGCATTTTGGCAAATTATTTGTGATTAGTCAAGGGTTGACCTGAAAATTAGAGTATGAGGTATGACGTAGATGTGGTTACCCAACTTCGCGCATTGCAGTTGTGGCGCACGCTAGACTGTACAATATGTATTATACCTGCGCGCATTTTGCTAGAATTGCGCGACAAGGTAACTACAATGATGTCATTGTGGGTACCCAAATGAAACTGGGACACAGCTGAGGGGCAAAAAAAAGGCTGAAATCTTACCATATCAGGGTTTTTTCTTGGCAACACGACTTTTTTTTAACTTTAGGCAGATGATTTTCTGCTAATAAAATCATGCTCTTGTAAAATGAAGGAACATTGTTTCAGCATTGGGTATCCCCTTTAACATACGATATATATCTCTGGATTCTCTCCTAAAGGAACATTTATATTCTTTCACAATATATTACACCAAATACATGTATATCATTCTAATAACAACATTTTTCTTTCACTAAGAACTTTCAAAACAAAAGATACAATTCAACCCATGAGCTGATATTCTTTTTCATGAATTATCAAATAAACATGTATGTAAAGTTCTATAAAATGCATAGGATTTCCAGCTACTTTGGTACATTTTTTCCCCCTTAATATATTTCTTCATGCCAAATAAATGAGTCATGAATGATTAAGTGACAAGCCTGGCATCTCCATTAATATCTAAAGGAGTCAAAAAGAGTCTTACATGTACATTACGCAAATAGTTTTACTCTCAGTAATGTGACTGAATATTTTGATTACATCAGGAGCTCTTCTTCACTCCTAATTTGATTTCTTCCACATCCTTACACTTTATGTTCAAGATATGAACATCATAAATGGTGCATTATACATGAGTATGTCAATGCACTTGTGCCTTCTGACAAGAGTCTTTTCATCAAGAATTGGTACTGTACATGTACATTTTGCATCATCACTGCTCACAAAAGGAAGCAGCTTGAATTTTTTCAAAATTGACTTTTTCTTGATTTTGTTACCCACACTTTTTTGTATGCTCTACATGTACATGACAATGGAGAAATTAAGATCACATGATCGCAATTTCCAAAATAAAGACATATCAAAATGATGCAAATCCATAGATTTCCTCATAAAACAGCACTTGACATATTTTTTTCTCATTTACTAAGAACCCCATTCTACAGAGTTGCTTCCTTTAGTCGTTGGATGGCAGAATGGATGTGACCTTTGCAGAAAGTTCATGTTCTATATAGAAATCTGCAGATTTGAAAGTGCAAGCTGATTATCTCCTATTACTAAATTATACAGGGGAAAGTACATGTACTTTCATACATTAGTAGCAGAACCCAGTAAAGTCATTTTTTTTACAATTTGTCACACAAACTTCCATCTTTTGTGGCTGGATATGCACATCAAGTACATTGTAAACATAATTACTAATCACTTGTACATGTGTCTGGCAACACAAAGGAAACTAGATGAATCCTCGACCGCGCACGGTCGAAATTTATGCCTCCGCCATTGCCAGATCGGAAATATATGGCACATTCATGTTGATTTTTTTATTTTCATGTATAAAATGACATCTTTGACCTTGTGACCCCCAAATCTAATGAGCCATTATGAGACTTCCATATGCATACATGAGCCAAATTTGGAGATGAACTGTCCCAGAGTTGTTAAGTTATCGGAAGTACAAGCAATTTTCATGTATATAATGACCTCAATGACCTTTAACCTTTAACCTTGAGACCCAAAAATCTAATCACATCAATGTCCCTCCCGCGCATTTCCGTTTTACACCGTTGCCTAGGCATTTTCGCGAAAAAATCCTACAAGTGCTCTGGTGAAAGAGTCTAAGTCCTCAGCGCACGTACATAGACGACAGCCAAGATATCCACTGCTGCATGAACATCATACATAGTGTGCGCGAACAAGCTGAGCCCATGGAGTTATTTCCCTATGGCTGAGCCTGATCTTATCTAAAGGAGAAAAAACAATGAAATACATAAGGAGAAAGAAGAAGATAGATGGAAGGAAGAACAAATAAAAACACAGGACATGGGAGAGGATAGATGAGAGGAAGAATAAAGAAATACATGAAGAAAGAACAATGAATACAGAATTCACTATTTCTTCATGTTTTTTTTTCTTTGATCTATACCTTTCCCTTTTCTTTATGGACTCCTAGGCCTATCTTTCTTTTTACATTTCTTTGGGCAATCCTCTCGTCTGTTTCTTTGCCCTAAGTTCCTTGAAGGCCCCTTTTCCTTCTGTATTTCTTTGCCTTTTCTTTCATCTATTCTCTCTGTACACATTCACGATCGCCGTGTGCACCGCTGTAAGTGGTATAGGCGTAAGAGAGCTGAAACGAAACCTAGACTTTGAAACCAGCACGTTTGATACAATTAATCGAAAAATTGCCTAGGCTACGGTGTAAAATGGAAATGCGCGTCCCTCCCATATGCATACATGTGCCAAGTATGAAGCTGCTCCATCTAATGGTTGTTGAGTTATCACGAGAACGGACTATTTTTATGTACACAATGACCTCTATGACCTTTGACCTTTAACCATGAGACCCAAAAATCTAATCACATCATTGTCCCTCCCATATGCATACATGTGCCAAGTATGAAGCTGCTCCATCATATGGTTGTTGAGTTATCGCAAGAACGGACCCTTTCTATGTACATAATGACTTCTATGACCTTTGACCTTGAGACCTCAAAATCTAATTAGATCATTGTCCCTCCCATATGCATACATGAATCAAGTTTGAAGTTGATCCATCAAATGGTTGTCGAGTTATCGCAAGAACAAACCATTTCTATGTACATAATGACCTCTATGACCTTTGACTTTTCACCTTGTGAGTGACCCCAAAATCTAATCAGATCATTGTCCCTTCTATGTGCATACATGAGCCAAGTTTGAAGCTAATCTGTCAAATGGTTCTCAAGTTATCGCGAGAACGAGCCATTTTTATGTGTATTATTACCTCTATGACCTTGACCTTTGACCTTGAGGCCCCAAAATCTACTCAGATCATTGTCCCTCCCATATGCATACATGAGCCAAAGTTTGAAGTTGATCCGTCAAATGGTTCTTAAGTTATCACGAGAACAAAAACGGGACGGACGGACGGATGGACGGACGACCCAAAAACATAATGCCACCGGCAACCACCTACGGTGGGCGGAGGCATAAAAATGACTGATTTGCCCCTTCAATACTATATATCATATAGGTGTATGCCCAGAATGTAGCTTTTTAGATTTGAGCGACTATGTTCTGACTCCCTAAAACTGGAGGCTGATCAATTTAGTTTGCGTAATGTGCCGCATGTATGTTCTTCAATTAATGAGATCTACAATATTTTCCCATTAAAGCAAGCAACATAAACTAATACTTGTGCATCTCCTGATTACCTAACAGAGACATAGTACCAACCCATGTATATGTATATTGATTCATTTCACAAAAATATGCAGGGTTATATAATTAGCTCAACAAAAGTGTTAATGTTAAGCTGTACACTATGTACAGCTTCCAGCTAGACTGCTGGAACAGACTCTATTTTGAAAATTGAGCTGACCCTAACTTTGCAAGTCTCTGGCTGTGTGAGGAGCAGCTAAAGTACAAGGGCTATAGAATGCAGTAGACCATGCATTCTGCATTAGACTCTGTTACTGCTATGACCTACATAGGTTTTGCACTTGCAAAACTGGCTTCTAGCCTACATGTCTAGTTTACATACAAAAAACGGAAAGCAAAATAGTGTACATTTTGTTTGATTCCTGAACTTTTCTGAAGGCTAAAAGAAATCCTTCTTTGTGTTAAATCGGACTGGATGAGAGGGGCTTATGACAGAAACTGGAATTTTATGATTACGATCTGCATAATAATCCCTTTTCTCTTGATAGCATCCAACAACAATAAGCAAATCTTTAAAGAGACTGGGGTAAAAGACTAGCATGCATGGCAGTTCATTATTTCATATCTCATCACGCCGGTCAATGCACCATGGCCGCAGGTATCATTTACAATGAATACAAATCATAAAAGAAATAGATAATCCGTGAACTGACCGGCCTACTGATGGGCTACAAATAAGAAATCCAATAATTGATATGCTTGGGAGCAGCGGGATTCTGAGGACTACAGGGAGAGAGTGCATCAAAACTGAGTTATATGTATCACAAAAGTGCCTTGGAAATTTTCTGAATAACTAGCCCATTATGAAGTATATATATATATATATATATATATATATATATATATATATATATATATATATATATATACTTCCATTCTTCACCACAACTGATATATGTTTTCAGATAATGTAACAGATTCCTTTTCTTTTTGTCAAAACTGAGTGGGGAATGATAAATACTTTCATATGACTAGTCAAACTGTGAAACTAATAAAATAAGAAACAAAGAGAGAGAGGGAAGAAGGGGAGGGGAGTAAAGCATAAAACTTATGAATGAGTGATTACTGAACTTTAAACTGTTACAAGCAGTTTATATTTTTTTTCTCTGAAAAAAGAAAAAAATCAAGTTTGCAATTTTAGTTTGATGATAACATATCATGATCATATAGATATTTCACCCTAAAGGGCATACATGATTTCCCGATGACCTGCGCAACAATGTATCAAATTGCGAATGTACATGTACATGGCCTGATTAAATGTTACTGAGCTGGGTATTCTGGTCATGCAATTAAGATTAGTTGTATATTAAACACAGGTGTCTAGTTCGAGATTTGGGGATTATCAAATTGGTAAGAAATTCACTAACTTTCCCCAAAAGTTACTTGCACTCTGCAAACTAAACAAGTATGAGAATTTACACAAATCTGTCATAAATTCTTGGCCCTATTTTTTTTTTTTCAGCTACCTGTATTTCTTGTCATATTTCCAATACTTGTATGACAGCATTTGAAGAGCAATCCTTTCTGGAGGAAATTTTCACTACGATATTCTTCCTAAATGACATTCAAAATATGAGGAAGCCCACAAATCATTTTCCAACCTTCTCTTTAAAGCACTATTTCATCAGAGTATACACTGTACATGAACATGAATACAGTTTCATTTGTTGATTTCTATTATAGATCTCTACATATAAACATCCTTGATATAGTCATAATCATATGAATTACAATGTATTTGAACAACAGTGTAATAAAAAGAATCTGCATGAAAGAAATTTCAACACTAAGTAAACACTGATCAATTAATGCATATAGCAAGTCTATGATGAAGTCAGCGTGTATCAACTCCCCCTAACAGGAGTCTTGTGACCTTTGGAACACTCCGTAAATGACTGGCGGGCAATATAAAAGGTTTGTGATGTTCCTCTGCACAAGCAGTATTCACTAGCAGATTAAACATGTGAGGGGAGAATCTAATAAGTCTGATTAGTAAAAAGCACATAATAATATTCAGTCATAACACACATACTGATACATATAAGCAGGGTTCTCACTAGAAAAAAATCCACACACGGTTCCCCCTCTGAGCAAAGCGCGGAAGTTTCGGAAGTTTTACGAAATAACGTGTAAAGTTAGGTGTGGCGGCAGTATATGCTATAGCAAAAGGATGGAAAAATACTTCTCAGTAAGCAGGAGTTGTTTACTAATGGCATTATAGTAAAAATACATTGCCAAAAAGCAAAATAATCTGTGGCATTTATCATTATTGTTAGGAATATATACACTCCAATATATTTCAACCCTTGTTGCCACGCATGGTGCAGCAATTTCACACATGGTTCTTCCTTGTCTGAAATCCTTTATGCATGGTATTGGAACCATGGGTGTTATGTACTGGCGAGAACCATGCATATAAGTATATCTACATGTAGACCTACACTGTATCTGTAGGAAAGGTATATGGAGGAAATTTTATTTCCTTAAACTTACATGTACATATAGAAATTTTCCAACAACAACAACAACAAAAATGTACAAAAATGCCAAGGGACACAGGCTAACTTTACAACCAATCAAAAATCAGAGAAATTGATGATTGTTCTAACAATGCACTGAAAATACAATAAAATGATCTTGCCGTCTTCATGAATAAACCTTTACATGTAATGTAGGCCTTCATTATATGTGGACACCAAACTAACATTGAAAAACAGAGTGAAGTTTCTGAAGTTGAAAAAAAAGCATGAAGTTTCTAAAGTTTAATAACTCAAGTATTAAGTGATAAAGATGACTTAATAATCTTTTTTTTTTTTTGCTACTCATGTGAATATTTCATATACTCCAGTATTCAGATGAGTCAATGCATGTTTATTGTACATTTATAGTCATATAACATACTTCAAATATATTTCTACTTTGTAGAACAATTTTGTTCTACTTTGTAAAATCAAATGATTCATATTTGATAGTGATGGGTCCCTACAAGAAGACTGCCTACATGTACATCTATAAGTACACTTCACACTCTTATTTCCACGGTGTCAAATCAACTCGGAAACGGTGTCAGCTGGGAGTCAACTCTATTCCGAGTTGAAGTGAGTCTGATTCCGAATTAATTTGACTCGGAATGGTGTGGCATTAGCTGAGAATCGACTCAATTCCAAGTCAAAATAACTAGGAAAACGAGTCACTTTAACTCGGAATAGAGTTGACTCCCAGCTGACGCCGTTTCCGAGTCAATTTGACACCGTGGAAATAAGAGTGCAGAGCAATAACTGATATCATACATGTAAATAGCACTGATCTCATAGCTCTATAGCTTTTGGGGGTACAGGGAGCTCCCCTTCCTCACAGTGAATGCTACCCTGGAATTTCTGATTACATAGAGGATACAAATAGATGAGTCATCTCTCTCTACGAGGGTCCACACCCTTCGACTCGTCTGAGAGCATTCATCAACATCCATCAGCTCTTCCCACTTCTCCATCATCAGAAAGCTTTTTCCTTGTTTACAAGATCATTGCATCTCAGTCAACATTGTCATGCCTCCTTAATTTGAGGAGTGGTTTTTAAAGCAAGGAATCATATTTAATTCTTGGGCTTCCCCCTTCTGTAGCTTGAAAAATACAAACATATACCTTTACTGTTTTCATGGACTTATTAAACATACTAGTATAAAACTATACATGTATGTGCAATTTACATGTAGCTGTTTATATTTGAGGTTCAGTAAAATACATTATAATGCAAATATGAAATTAATTTCAAACATCAACATGTCCATATCACAAATACTGTAAGGTATTGAACTCTAGCTCTAGCTTTTTCTTTTTCTTTCCCTTTTTTTTTTTAAAAACATAATACATGTTTCTAAACATGGATGTATTAAGCTTACACTGCGCAGTGAAAGTGTCCAAAGAATTCCCAAGAAGTGTGACACAGTCATACATGTACAGAACAAGTTGCACAAAATAGGGCATACATATGTACATTCACTCCACACTAAAAAGGCTATAGTACAATTGTGTGTATTAAAATCATATTCTTCTATTCTCATCTAATGATTCTTTTTAGGTGAAGGAAAATTCAAGGGCCAAGTACACTACGTTATCACACATTACTTGGGCAGTATACATGTAGTTGTTTCTATACCCCCCCAAAAAAATCTCTGACCCAGAAAAAAACTAAAAATGTTATTGTATTTTAAGTATATTTTTGGTCTATAACTGTCACATCAGTATGGAAGGCTACAGTTTCTGAAGGTGTTTCATAAAGCTGTTTGTAAAGTTACGAACAACTTTATGAACGACTTGAATATGAAGTGCCAAATGTGAAGCCCTAAGTTTTTCCTGATGTTTTAATAAAGTGTGACCACATTTCCTATAATCTCAATTAAATTGTGACAAAAAAACATACTTCACAATAAGAATGTTTGTAAACAAAAGTACTGTTAGTCTATGTCTGCATATTCAGCTTTAGCTGATGCAATTTATAATGACTGAGAATTCTACTTGGCTTGCCATATTCGTAAAGTCATTCGTAAAGTCCTTCGTAAAGTCATTCATAACTTTACCAACAGCTTTATGAAACACCCCCCCCCCCCCCCCCCCCCCCCCCCCCGGGCTTACTAGTATGTTTTTATACCCCATTATTGGGTTTGCAACAGAGCCCATGCCCCCTTTTGCTTGCCGCCCCCCCCCCCCCCCTCCATCTTTTACATACATTAGCTGAATAACATTCAATAGTATGACTGCAGCTCCAATAAAGTCATATCAAAGGAAAGGGCCAGTTTATAGATTTGCTGATCTCATCATATATTGTATTTCAAATTTGATCCAACTTGAATAGCGCTATATCTAGTATGGACTCATTTCTTTGCACACAAAAATAAAGGGTATGCAAATAACAATATGGGGCAGGCAAATAGAAATACAAAGTAATATCAATATAAACATTTCTTTTTCCAAACATGGACAGGTAAAAGAATTGTTTGGATGCCTTTCTTTTGAACACTTGTATATATTTGCAATGTTCAGAACTGGGTTTGTCATGAAGCACATTATCACTGGTCAAACCTACAATGTGTCATGCACTGTAAATAAGCATGCTTAAAGGTGCATATTATGTGTATACATAATGTACATGTATGTATCAGCCCTAATTCTAGCAAAATATACAGACCACAAAAACTGAAATATAATTCAGTAATTACAAAAAGAAGCCTGGGTCAGTATGTTACAATCAAATCAATCAACCATGAAAAATTACATTTCTACGGAGAATTTTAGACCTTTCAAATGCTACAAACACTAAAATATTAATGGACATGGTATACAATATTTACCTTGCATACAACTGTCTGGAATGTATATTGTACCTCTGGGCAAAGTCTGTATTATTATCAATGCTATTCATGCAAACCTTAACTCTAATCCATAGTATTCTACACAGGTCCAAGAGCCTCCAATTGAATTTTTATCCAATAACAACACTAATAAATTTGCAAAATCCTTTTATGGAACCAGCACGGACTTTCCCCAGGCCTCCGAACCCCCAATTTTGAAAGCATCATTCTGTTCAGATTCAGAGTAACAACAGGGTTGCTGGCTTCCCTTCTCCTCCCCTCATACATTTATGATCTGCATAATAAGATAATGTTATGACTTCAGTACCAGAAATACATGTAAGGGTATCGTACATATATACATGTATATTGTATATAAGAAAATTGGGTACTGAGAATTTGAGATATTTACGCAGGGGATGTTAGTGAAAATTACACGACTGAATCATATGTTGTCATTCTACAATGTACAGTGTACAATTACACACGGCATTGCATAATTTTCTATCAACACATTCAGCCAAGCAGTCAAAAATCAACACAAATTTATCAACATTGTACATGTACATAGGCTTAAATATGTTATACATGTACATGTATGAGATGCATTTCATTTCCTCATCCATATTTTCACTATTTTATTAAGACAATCATTTTTTTTTTCATTTACTTACAACCTATAAAAATGGTGAATTTACTATTATTTAGCTCTTTAGTTTAATGAAAAGTATCATATTCTGTATTCTTGTTTGTATCCTTTATATTATGTTTACTGTATAACATATGTTGTACATGATCTTACTTTATGTAATATTTATGTAATATTTATGTAAACATGTATAATTTGTGTTGTGTTAGCAGAATGCAGAAATAAAAACAAACAAACAAACAAACCCTTGTCATGGAGGATATTATCCCCCCAACTCTGCTCCTATAGTAACACTCCGGTTGTCAATCTTGAAATTTATCATTTAAGTGTACCGGTAGGTAAATATTCACATTCATCTTTTAGAGAGTACTGTACATACAAGTACATGTAGCTTAATGTTAACAAGCCCACTGAAACTTCCCACCTGTGATACAATGATTTTGATTTAAATTGTTAATTAAACCTAATTCTGTTTTTCAACGACTCAATATTCCAAGATTTTTGCCATTTTGAAATACATTTACATGCTCCACACCTGGAAGCAAATGGACACATACATGTAGACAAAATTGAAACTCAAATCTCCTGCAATTAAACAAGAAGGGGGAAGAGGAGATAAATCAGAATGTCTCCCAGATGATTGAACGAGTCCACTATCCACAATAAATCTCTTGTATGTTAAAGGGATGGGAAGGGGGTTCCCACAGAGCTCTACAAATATAACAATACTTGGCAGTGCCACTGGAACAACTTTGTACATTTGAATACATGAAAAGAATACTGGGGGCAAAGTTCAGAATAGACAACACAAAATTATCTTGCATAACAATGGATAAAAAATCCGATTGTAACATAAAGATGAACTTTAAAAGATTCCCTTTTTTTTACAAATACAACACAGAAAGTGCATTTAATATGTACATTACGATTAGTAGTGTCAGATCCTTTCCCACACTGTGTGCATGTACATTATGCATAATAATTGTAGTACATGTACATGTATGAGGGTGCATGAATGTGGTTGCAAGCATGCATGGTGTCAAATCTGAACTACATGCACCCCTGTCATCCAGAGTATCAGCCCCATTAATCATCATTCATCCATGTAAGCCCCTGAAGGTACATCATGAGATTCTGATGTCAAGCAAGGTAGCAAGAGAGAATGGTGGTAAACTGTAACTGATGTGAACTACCCCTTCCCCACCTTCCCCCTCCTAACATCCAAAGTGCACCAGCCCTACTGCACTCCCCTCCCCCCCCCCCCCAATATTAGTGACACAAACAGGTGCCCAGTACACATGCCCCACCCCCCCCCCCAAAAAAAAAAAAAAAAATACAAACAAACAAACAAACAAAAAATTAGGTCTGGACCCCCAAATTAAACAATTTTCACACAGGACTCAATAAATATACTGACTCTGGAATTTCAATCCGGATCCCTACCAAAAAATGTGAGTGTGGAGCCTTGCCCATAATAATGATTCATATTTCATTCAGTAGCTCCTGGAAGTAAAGGAGATTCTGATTCCAATCATACATTAGTTTAATAAAAGGGTGGTGACAAGTGTGAACTGCTCTATCATTCAGTGTACAGCTTAAATAATCATGAATTATACATATTAGCCCCTGATGCCTGAAGGTAAGTGATGAGATGCTGACCTGTTCAAATCATGACTGCAAGAGAGACATATATGTGAACTAACCCTATCATCCAGGTTACCGCCCTACATACATGTTAACTCCTGAAGATAAATGGTCTGATTTTGGTTCAAATCGTGATTTCAAAAAAGATAACAAATGTGGACAGCCCCTGTCATCCAGAGTACATGTAATACACCAGTTCTGATAATCATAAATCTATATTGTTAGCCGCTGAAGCTAAATGATGTGAGGAGCACATCCTGGTTGTGAGAGTGGTAACAAATGTGAACTTCCCCACCATCCAGAGTACCAGCCTCAATAATTATGAATCATACATGCACATACTGTATATTAGCCCCCAGAAGGTATGAAATACTGATTGTGAGAGTGGCAACGGATCTATGTGAACTACCCCAATCATCCAGCGAACCAGCCCCAATAATCATGAATCATACATGTTAGCCCCTGAAGGTAAAAAAAAAATGAGATTCTGATTTAAGTCATCATCCCTTTCGGCACAGTCCGGTCAGAGAATGAACTTTCATCTACATAAAGCATCAACCCTAAGAAGTCATACAAATAAAAGCATGAAATAAATATTGATACATCCATGCCAAACAAAATTAAACTAGGGTATAATCCGCTATGAATAGTTATACCAGCAGGTCCATGTTTAAATACATTTCTACATTATACACGTACATGCCCATAGATAGTATTGTAGATCATATTTTACAATTTGATGTTTGACTGCATGACATCTTTATTTGCAAATGAAACATTAAAAAAAAAAAAACATGTTCAGTGAATCTTGCATGGTTCAATTATAAAATTGTCGTGTAACATGTAAACCAGTTTTACGTACTGGGCAAATTTACATGACTTACTTCAGAAACCTAATCCCTGGTAGACATACATGTATATGTACACGTAAGATCATACTTCTATAAAAGTTATGCATAATACTTAATTTCTACATGTATACTGTACATTTAGAATGCAGCCAGTCTGAAGACAAAAATAACATGATAATTACATACACCTACATTGATAATATTGATATTAACTACTGGTTTCTCTCTCACGTCCATTATCACATCCGGTTCTGGGTGTAGTCCTGATATTGAAACTTCAGTTCCCCACATATTATCTG
Source organism: Echinometra lucunter (assembly GCA_029962745.1). NCBI lineage: Eukaryota > Metazoa > Echinodermata > Echinoidea > Camarodonta > Echinometridae > Echinometra > Echinometra lucunter. The sequence continues at coordinate 12,666,777 of CM057152.1, forward strand.
AAAATAGGCTAAATGCAAGTACAAGCAGTACAGGGCTGAATGTTTTCAGGCCTTGGCCTTCACAGTTTACACCTCTTTTAACTAATTCATCAGTATGAAGGCAAATCACTTTCAGTCAACTACTCATTCATTTATTTACTCACTTATCTATCCAAATATTTTTACTTTACTCCTCTGCTTTTATATTCCTTTATTTATTCATTCATATACTTATTCATTTGTTTTATTCATTCATTCATTCATTTATTCATACATTTATCTATTCATTGTACTAATGACGAATTCAACAATTTTCAGTACAGTTCTGATCATCAAAATCTTTTAAAACGATTGAAGAATTAAGCTGTCTACTGATGATTTCAATTTCACATAACTGTCCCAGGGCCACACTATTCCTACACCGTCTTTAGAACGTAAACACAGAAATCAAATTACCGCATTTGATCTTCTCTACCCATAATCTCTTCTCTCTGCAGGTTTTAGTTGAATCCATCGGATGGTTCAAACTCATGCTGGAAGGAGACTGCATGTCTCCACACAAAGCTATAAGGAGAGTGAGGGATTGACCGAGTAGCATCGGCACATATCAGCCTACGTACATGTGTACATCTACCTATATTATTCATGCATATGGGGGAGGCACTTGACCTCTTCCTGTGAATAGCATATTGATAGCAGCACGGCCCCCTCTCTCATTGTTTCTCTAACCATGCAGTCAGGTGTCAATTCCAGAGTAACGAGTGGTCCGACAAAGCTTTCTCACCTCATTTGTACCGCAGTATTCTCATACGTACTTTCAACTACCTCCAGCTAGTATGTACTGGTGCTTCATATATCAAAACATGGAAACCTAAATTATAGACAGATCAACAATAAAACTTTGATTGAAACTGGCAATTTTCACCATCTCAAGTTCCCATCTGAAAATTATCATTATCTCAGAGATATCAATGTACATGTACATGGGTTTGTCCATGAAGTTGGGAGTATCAAAACTGAGGTTACTCCCCAAAGTAACACTGCATTTCTTATAAGTTTGCCTCAAATTGATAACATCACAGGGTATTCTTTAGACAGTACCCCCATCCAACTGTCAAACAAAATCAAACTCTGGTCCCTTCTCAACTTTAATAATTTTTCATGTGAACAATTGTGTGGTGTCCACCCTAAATTTTTGTGAACAAGTGTGACATACAAAAAATGCTAAAAGATAAAACATTGTTTTGAAGTCAAAATAACATTTAGATATTTTAGAAAAGGAATAAAATTTCAAATTTAAGCTCTTACTTACAAACTATAATCATAATGTGTTGACATAAAATTTCTTGGCTGATCTGGAATTGTGCCTTGTAAAAATAAAATTGATGTCCAACCTTAACTTCAATGTAGCGTCAGTAATAGTAGCTCATTTTGACAGGAATGACAATAATATTCAGTCCCTTGAGTCTTTAACTTACCAAAGTATGTGCATTAGTAAATTTGACAACAAAAAAAGTCTCTAAATCAGCTTTACATTTCATCCAGGTAAAGAAAATATATGCAGTAATTAATGTGGTGTCCAGTGTAGAGTCGGTATCTTTGAAGCAGTGACACTGCTCTGATAAAAACAAACTCAAAAGTCTAAAAAGGAAAATAACTCTCAGCGGAAATATTTCAATAGGGGTTTGCTCCTGTACAATAATTTTGGAGGTATAAGATAAATAAATGAAAATCTAAAATAAATGAACTGTGGTGTCCACCCTGTAGAGGTGGAATTCTGATAACACAGAGTGGAGATTGATCTGTAATTCTGTATATAATTTTTATAAGCATGAATAATTTCAGATTATTTATTTTTCATTCAGAAGTAAGTGGTTATGAGAAACTTTGTGAGACACTTGGAGATATATAGCACTTTATCTCAAGAAAACACAGACAATATTAGTTACCAACTCTACATGGACACCGGTGTCCATGTAGTTGGTAACTAATGGACACACCAGAGTCCATGGACACCTACTTCTACATGGACACACCAGGGTCCAGGTAATTTTTACACACACTGACATAGGACTAAATTCTTGACCTGCCATGCACATAGTCTTTTTCCTTGAAAGCATGCACCCTGACCAATGTTCTTTGAAAAAGCACATATTTGAAATAAAAACACTAACAACATTCAAAGAATTTGCATTTTCAAATTTCTAAGTAATGTCACACTTTTGGACCCAGTTTCATGGACAGACCCATGTGTGTCATGTACTGTACATGTATGCCTATAAACATATGTGAAAGTACATATGCTAAGAGCCAAAGACATAAAAACCATGGCAAATTGTACAACTTTCTGCTGACTAAAGTATCAGGTACACAAACATGTACATGTACTGTAAAGCCAATGTTTAGCTTAAGTTTGATTGGGAAAGAGGAAAAAGACATTTTTTCATTGAATTTCTTACAGTAATTAATTTGTAAAAACTTTGCACTGATTAAAAAAATATATATGTTTCACTAATTTGATTTTCAGATATAATAGAGGCCTATTTTAATAGAACATATATGTACCAACTTTTGTATTGAATTGAGTACAAATCATATTCACTTTGAACTGCACTACAATTATTTGCATGCTATGCAAACTTACTTTCAAAACATTACCATCATTGCAATGTACATGTGTACACACACATCTACACTGTTTACGTATGCAACTCAGCTAGAATGTGCATACTAGTAGTGCATACCTGCCTTTTACCCGGTATATCCTACTACAACTTTCAGAGAAGTATTACAACACAGAATACTTAGTTTTGCATTCACTATGTAAGACATCAAACTACAGGAATAACAAAGAGGCTTTAAATAGCTGAATAAATAAGATGTGGGTTGTATTACCAAAGTACAAGGACATCTTGCAAATCTCTAGCCAGGCACAGAGTTACAGTTGAACTCAATATGTCCCCCAATGTTACCCACTATAACAGGCTCAAAGCTACATGTATATGTTGAAAGGAAAGATACCATTCACTGCGTTTCATAGCAGTCAATTTCTTGACGCCAACCAATGCAATACGATAGGGTTGAAACTATGAAGCATTTTCAGACTAGAAGGCAATGCACAGAAAACACAAGTTCATGGATGGTGCAATCTGTGCCTTATTGCCAAACGGGAATGACTTTGTCAAACCACGCTGGCAAAACAGAACCAGACCTTGTTATTTGCCACCCATTACGGGTCTGTATTGATCGTACAATACAGCTAAGCAAGCACACAAACCACTTGCACTCTGGGTAATGCACGCTCTGTGAAACTTTCTGCTCAAAGTCATACACATCATTACGGCCGATTGACAACTACATGTACAAATAGAGAGAGAATTAAAACATTGCAGTGTATACAAGAGGCTGCTAATTTTACATTTCAGTGTATTCATAATACTAACATATTTTATGATAAAATAATAGCTGCATTACATGTACTACTCTTACTTGAATTTGATCACTTGAAATGTAAACAATGATTAGCTTGTGCTCTAAAATGTCAACAAAGCATTCCTTGATTTAAAGCTTTAAAAAATGCCAGCCATGTGAGTGTACAGATATACATGTATGTACATAAAGGCTACCTGTGCTAAAATCAACTCATAAGATAAAGTATAAAATTAAATGTTTTAGAAATGTACTATACATTCATATTTATATCACTGATCAGATTTTTTAAAAATATATATTGGTCGAGTCAATTCAGAGTGCAACAACTGCTATTGTGCATTGCATCTGGGATTCCAGAACACCCTTTTCAGAGTGTTCTGGAATTTAAGCTGTAATGCACAATGGGTTTTAACCCCCCAAAAGTCATGAATGATTGAATCATTGACACTGGATAGCAAAAGGTTGACAGCATTGACAGGTGTGGTGTACAATGGCACTGTTATGCTCTGAATTAATTAGATAATAAATAGATTTTGTGGTCTTGATTTTTCAAAAAGTGAAAATCTAGTTGAATATTCAGTTCATTATTTTAACAAAGGTATTTAGCAAAAAGCCACAAAAGTTAGTCAAAATAAATTCAATATTTTTCAACTTTACAATGAGAAAACCTCAGTTTGATACTAATTTTAACTGTTGAGTTATTATTGATCAAAATAGCTGAATGTTCTTTATTTACATCTTGTATCTACATATACGTATGGGTTCATTGTAGCTCCAATGGGCACAAAGAGTACGATGACACTGGACGAAGACAGGCATGTAAGCCTACAGCTGGAAAATGTTTGGTAGGCAGGTCATATTTGGGTCAGCTAAAAAAAAACCAGCTTCCATCAGCTGTTACTAATCACTGTACCAGTGATGGACTGTCAGACTCTGTAATCCTTGTTTACAAGAGGACCTTCTCTCAATTTTCTTCTACTGCTGCATTCATCACGTGTCACATCAAATTTGCTTCAGGTGGTAATATACAACTGTATGATTTATACTTGGAGTAAATTTACTGAAATGTCACATTGCACATGAATATATACCATGTACACTACATGTATAGTATACATGTACATGTACAGTGTTCTGTATTGTACATGTAGTACACGTAGATCATAGCAAATTGTGATCACTCAACCTATTGAACCCACTGAATACTAAGCCTGCGATAACTTGGCCTGGGTTCTATGGAAAACGTGTGTTATACTGAAATACTAAAATAAAATTGTGTTCAACAGGTTAATGTAGGTCTGCATGTATCATTGTATGTACTGCTGAGTGTACAGTACATTGGCATGTAATTATGTACATGTTGTACGTGGATAATGGATGTTGCACATGTACTTGACCATTAAGTTTATTCCCTTTTGAATGAATCAATTTACATTCATTTCTATAAATGCAGAAATTGCACTACTGTTTAGATGTATGCTGGCATGGCAAAATGAAATATGTTGCTTATAACTCAACAACTGTAAATCTCACTCAACTTTGAAACTTTAAATCTTATCTTGACCTTGATGAACTGTCACACACCTTTCTATTGTAAACAAACCATACATGTATGTCCTCACTCCTCACTCAGTGCACCCTCTTGCTACCTGTATATCTCAATTCCAACATAACCACTGACTCAATTATGGATGATGATTCAACATGGACAAGACTTCATCATCATCATCATCATCATCATCATCATCACATACATGTACATATCGAGTTTGTCACCATACAGGTGTACTTTATTCATAATACATGCTAAGTGCATTCCACCAACCATGGAAGTTTGTCTGGGCAATTCAAATCATTTTTCATTATTTTCTGGGTTTTGTTTTTTTTTCTCTCTCATTTTATCAAATGCTAGCATTTTCACTTCTGAATGACTCTGAGCCTGACACTCATTCTATGTACCTATCTGTATGATTCATTGAATTCAGCATTATAGCAACATCTCAAGTAATAACAATATCACACCCATTTGAGGCTTTCAGCAAGGAGGGGATTTTGGGCTTCAACAAAAAATACGTATTTCTTATGAACATGCACTACACCCTAATGATCCTATAATTTTTTTCTTTTGAATCCATCGTTTTCATGGACACTCCAATTATTTTTATTTCCTTTTGGCATCCTGTTTTTAAATTTTTTGACATCCAGTATTGAAATGCTGCCCAAGAGCTGGCACTCATCTGAAGTCCAGTATATCTGAAATGCCATAATGTACATGTAAACAGGTTTCTAACTTGAACTTCCCCCTTATACATGTACAAGTTTGTCTGAGATATAAAGCTTGTACTCCATAGTAGTCATTGCGGTGGAAAAGCCTCAATAGCTTTTGTGTGTATTCCCAGGCGTTTGGGCTTGGTAGAAAATCACACATGAGAGGAAAATAATTGTTTAAAATTCCATTTTTAACTCTGAATCTCCAAATTTGTGGCATATCAAGAGTTGAAGAGTCGCTGAATCAGATAATCTAGTAAATATTTTTTTTTTTTTAAATCTTGCTTAAGGCAATTTTGTTGTCTGTTTTTGACTGCTGCAACAGTGAATGTTCGCTACAGTCCGATATACTGTACATTTGGCCCTATGAGTGCCAACTTCCCATCCTCCTACTCCATCCCCCCCCCTAAAAAAAATCAGAATCCCAGAGGGAAAAAGGAAAGTTAACAGAGCCCTGCACTGCTCTCTCTCTCTTTTATGGTTACCATTAAAGGTAGGAGATCCCATTTGCAGCTCTAAAATATTAAGATGTGTGAATATGTATTCAATTATAAGAGAATGATTATTAAAAACTTCTGTGAAAGAAAAATGGATTGTACATGGCTAATTAACTGAATAATTAACATTTTTGATAACTCTGTACTTATTTCGGACCGAAAATTTGTGCGGATCTTTTTTTTGAGATAGCGCACAACAAAAGGTTCAGTACAGTGCTGCTATTATGTGGTATGTGTGGTGGCCGCGAGCTGCGTGCGGCTGAGCTAGCTAGCTAGCTAGCTGGCTTCGCTTCTGCCAGTGAGCTGATCCAACTTGCTTATTCAAGGATGGTAGCCAGATTTTCATTTTTGTATGACCGTAAGATTAAATAAACAGTATCAGAAGGGCATATCCTAAACTCCTGTCAAGTTGTATGGATTTTTGAAGATTTTGCAAAAGGGATCTCCTACCTTTAAATACTTGTATCATTTTCTTGATACTAGAGTCGATACAAGTTTCTTCCATAAAACCAATCACCATGATTACCACTTCCGTGTCAAGATACAAAAGAGAAGCACTGATAAAGAGTGAGGCATTCTCACTTGCATGTTGATTGAAAATATACTTTGGAGGTTATTGTTTGTTTTTGTAGCATTATTTTGTTTGTTTGTCATACTTACTATTGCTAGACTTGAGATCCCTATGAATGAGAGGGATCGGAGCTTCCCAGTGGAGGTAGTTCATGCCATCGGCGATTTGGTAAGCCCAGTTTACTAGAACATTTGGTGGCATAGCCATCTTCTTCCCAACGAGTAACCTGTTCAGTGATCCGCCCCTTGCATATTCCATAACTAAACACACGTGAGGTTCCCTAAGACATGCTCCTCGGAGCGATATAATGTTGGGATGCGATAGCAAACTGAAGAGTTTTGCTTCCTGTCTAACATTATCAATAGTCGACCGCATATTATCGTCATCTTCTGGATCGTGCCTTGCTGCTTTCACTGCAACTTCCTCTCCTCTCCACGATCCACGGAAAACCTTGCCGAAACCGCCCACGCCGATCAACTCATTTAGCTGTATTTCATTGAAATCAATTTCGTTAACTCCATAATTAATTTCCTTTTCAAGAATGAATTGTGAATCACTGACATAATTATTCGGAAATATCCCTTGTTGGTCACCTACTTTCCCCATCCACCATCCATCATCCCCCGAAACAGCATGATCTTTGGAGATTATTTCCACTAAGTCACCTCTGTGAATGGTTAATTCATCGTCTGCCGTGGCTTCATAGTCATACATTGCTGTGCATAGACTTGTCACAGGAAGAGCACCAAGGTTGACACTACTTTGGTTCGTGCTCTCACTGCCCCCTGAAAGCGTTCTAGTCAGCGATACCTGCCCGCCACCTGATAAGGGCGAGGTGCTCAATTCATGGTTTTGCGCCATGTTAGCTGGAAGATAGGGAATAATTGGCAAATGAATTGTAATAATAAACCTACACTTTATACTTTATTTTCATTACATTATCCTTGGTAAGGTCAACGTGTATCGAAGTTGACATTCGTCTACTTCATTTTGCAGCAGCTGACTTCATTGTATTTACAGAGCAATTCACAACATACACACACCCTTCCACATTTGTTGACTTGCTCCTGTCCTAATCTTCCCGTTATGTTTGCAGCCGCAGGTTCCACGTAGCACACATTCCGAAAACTGGTCTAAATTCATCATATTCGTCAAAGCAGCGGGTATATTCCTGGCTCTATGATGATTCAAACCTCGGTGGAATATATGTCCCACATCATTTCCAAGAGAGTGTCCATCACAAAATATGCGAATCCCGCAGCACAGGTGAATTTTGCACAGGAAACTAGCGCAATATACGGTACACTCAATACATACAGCACACCAACGCCACTTCCCAATACCAAAATGACCGTAATGCACACTCGCTGGTTCCGAACAGTAGAAGCCCTATCGAGCACCAGCAGAGCTAGCAGTGCATGGAAGCACACAAAATCACACACACGATCATATCATACGATCGTGTGAAAGAGCTAAGAGATGGCGCTCGAATTTTTCGTCAAGGGAAGCCATACACGTCGACAGTTCGCATTCCTTGGGATCTACGTCGATGTGAGACGGGGGTTCCCCTCAACACAAATGATGGCTATTTCAGGAGTGATGATTTCCTTGTTTACTGAACACAGGCGTACGAGGAAGGAGGTGGGGGGGGGGGGGGGGGGTGAGGAGAAAACTGGGGATGCAACCCCTGAAAATCTTAAACTGCCACAAATTCGGCAACTATTCGGGCAACTACGATTTTGAAGCACGATTACAGCATCTCAAACTTACCCCCCTTCATCAGTTCTGGATCAATTTCCCCCTGACATGACAACCCCTGACAACCTAACGTTACACAATATACTATCGGGAGAGTATCCACAAGTGCTTTAGTGCGTAGGAAGTTTCAGGAGTGGAGGGGGCATTTTCAGGATGTTGATTGTCCGACGGCGTAGTGGTGCGATTTCAAACGGAACGTATGCTCCCCCCCCCCCCCCAAATTTTGCACACGCAGGCACACCTTCTCCACAACCCAACTCAATATCATAAGTTCACATTGGGTCTTGATGAGTCATTTTCATTCAGAACACAACTACTTTTTGCATGACAACAGATATCCCATCAGAGCACATCTTTTATGAAGAGGTGAGTCATGAAACATATAGCAGGGATGATTGTTTTCAATTGCAGGTACAGGCGCAATGCAGAATATTTTTGCAATAGGAATTAATTACTAATTCACACAGAATTCATGACTAAGATTTAAAGAGTGAGAACCTAATCGAAGGTATTCAGGTATGTCGGAATTTGAAAATGATAATTCATCAAAGTTGGAAGAAATACCGTACTAGTAGCAGAAAACTTATCCCACACGAATTAGACATCCTTAAAAGATAACCCAAAGTACAAACATCAATCAAATACTAGTTTAACCATGGAGTTTTTAAAGATCAGAAGGTTTTTGCTTGAGTCTAAAATTATAACAAGTTCAAGTAAAAATTTCTCCGACACAGTGCCACTGAGAGAAAGGCCGGGAGAAAGGAGTCTGCTTCATGGCGGCTGCGGTATCGTATGGCGCTTTATCCTTGTACCGGTAGATAATGACTGTATACGTTTAATAGGTTTCGTGATTTTACGAGATAATCAACTATACAAGTCATGCGCTTATATTTGAATACAGAAACAAAACTATAAGCCTTTTTCAAAAGGAGAAGGAAGAGATGATAATGATAAAACGAGGGGCGTCAAACCGTAGTACTTTTGGAGGGGACACTGAAAGGAAAGAAATCAGTCCTCAGCTCAAAATTTTTTAGGGGGACATAAATTTTTTCGGGGGGGGGGGCATGCACCAAAAATTGTTTGACAAGCAAAAAAGAAAAAAGGACAGAGAAGAAAAGGAAGGTCCTCAGCTTGAAATTTTAGTAGGGGACATAAAATCTCGGGGCGGGGATACATACCAAAAATTTGCTGAAATCTTAAACTTTAGGGGGACATATACCCTGTGTCCCCACCCTTAAAAGTGGGGGGGGGGGACTTGTCCCCTGCCTCCCCCCCCCCCCCCCCCATTGCTGACACCCATGCATGGATGTAATACAATGGGGTGAATATGATTAGTTGCCACTATTATATAAGAACATTATTGCTTATAGTTTACCCCCAAACATACTTTAGGCCTTTTGCAATTGTGCCCCCCCCCCCTTTCATGCAGAATGAGCTATCCAGCCAACATAGGCCTATATACTCAACCTCTCAACGCAACAACAATCAAAGTAACCAATTATCTCCAGTTGTTATTCTTCTTGATTTCTCCTTATCATGCTGTCCTGTCCTATTCCCTTTCCTTTTTCTTTTGTTTGGGCCAGATTAGCTGTAGGAGTCGAAAATATCATCAGGCCAGTTTATAAGGAAAATATCTGATTATAGTTTCCTCCTCTCCTATATAATGAAAAATATTGGGCCACCCCTCTCTCTCCCCCCCCCCCCCCCCTCCCCCACCATCACCATCACAAATGGCAGAATATATCCTTTGGCTAAAACGAAAAAAAACCTGGCATATCATTTTCGTAAATGGAGATTTGATCTGTGATTTAAAGGTATTCTTCTTTATAGAGGCTGTTTTCCCAAATTACATTTAAAAAATACTCTGTTAATTTATTCTATGCTACTCTGTTTTTATTCTATGTTAAAATGTATTGATTCTGTTTTTTAAAATCATGTTTTGATGTTTGTGTAATCCTATTTTGATCAATAAAAACTTAATGAAGAAAAAAGCAAAATATGAAAGCAGTTCCTCTCGAAAATATTGGGATTTTTTTTTATTATTTCCCCGGGGGAAAATTGTAACAGTTCTCCCCTCCACAGACGAGCTTCCACAATCCTCAATATAATAGGAACGAAGTCTGCATTCAGTTCCAACTTCCCAACCATATACTCTTTTTTTGAGGGGGGGGGGGGAAGCCCCACAATTTCTGCTCCCAGTTCTCCCTATAGAAGGGGGGGAATAAACTTTCTCCATCTCTCTCTCTCTCTCTCTCTCTCTCTCTCTCTCTCTCTCTCTCTCTCTCTCTCTCTATCTTTGTCTCTCTCTCTCTATATATATATTTCTCTCGCTCTCGTCTCTTTCTGCTGTATTTGAGAGGATTTATTTGTGTATTTATTGATTGATTGATTGATTGATAATATTGATTGATTTATTTATTCATTTATTTATTTGTTTATTTTGCCATTCTATTCGAGGGCATTTAAACAAAAATATTCAGTCTCTTGTATCACACATGATTCCACTCCAAGAAGATTACCTAAAAAGGGCCCTTTTAGTAGATGGCCTAGACAAAATAAAACAAAAATTCCCATCTGTTCGTTCGCTAGCTCGTTATATACTCCCGCTTTTGTAAAAGCTAGAAACATAATGATTTCGGGTACGGCGATCATATTTTTAGAAGCGAGTTAGCAAAGTATCATAATGTTTGGGCAGCGAGGTAACAAAGTTACCAAAAATATTTTGCTCACGAATCTATACGGGGGGGGGGGGGGGGGGGGGTGTCGCTTACTTTGCTCACTCGTAAAAACAGATTGGTTTCGGACGGTGAGCAAGGTACCTAAAACGGATTCATATTCAGCACACACAGGGGATCGAATTGATTATGTTCATATTTCGATGACGATATCTACAAATGAAAAAAAAGTATATTTTCCTCGCCCTCTACGTTCGATTATCAAATAATTGTTTATTGGACTTTTTTAAGCAAACAAATTGGGTGAGTGAGGTGACCAAATAAATGATTTAGATGTTTCATATGCTCACAATGTAATTTACTGAAGGGGTTAGTGTGTGCTTTTTCGCTCACTTCCCTTGCTCGTAATGGTTAGAGAGATGATGGTTTCGGACAGAAAACAATAGACCAGGCACGCGCTAAAATATTGGCAGCGAGGTGACTAGACCAAAATATTGGCCTATAGTCATGATAGTGGTCCGATAGTGTATTTTGGTAATAAAATATAATCTTTTTTATTGCAAATAAAGTTGTAATTTTCGGCTCGCTCACTTCGCTCGCCCGCAAAATTAAAAAAACAGGGTGGTATCTATATAGCAAAATACATCATTTCCCCAAATTTTAAAATGCTTCACTTCCCTAAAAACCTTGCTTCAAGATTACTGTCGTTATTGTGTTTTTTTTTTTTAACAACACATACACACGTTGATATCAATATGCATATAGCACATCATTTTATTTGATAGACGATAAAACAGCAATGTATAGATAAAAATGTCTCGCTCAAGGGCATACGTGCCGTGCCGGGGATCGAACCCGCCGGACCTTCCCGTTTCCAGTCAAGCGCCTTAAACCACTCGACTTCGGCACCCCTATACGACATGTTATTGTTAACATGATAGAAATAACCACACACACCTGCACAAACCTTACACTCGGTGCTGCCATGGCTGTACGCAGCAGTGGGGCAGGGTTGAAATTTTGAATATACTTGACTTTTTTTTTTACTAAAAATTTTCCGAAAAAAATCCACCAAAAGTGTGCACCAGATTCTTCAATTTCAATTTTAAAAATGCAAAAGCGCCCTCATGACCAGTTCGGTCGCTTCGCTCCCTCCCTTTCGCATTTCTTCGAAAATTTTACGTGCCTTGCCCCCCCCCTCAAAAAAAATTTCTGTGTACGACCATGCTCGGTGCCCGCCCCCCCCCCCATGCGTTGACCCACGGTACGCCACTGGGCCCATAAAAACGGACAAGCATATACTCCCAATAAAATGTGGAGCAACCATTAGACGGGGATATCAAGTTTGTCAAAAATTCGTTGATTTATGATTCATTTTATACGCATTTTTGTGAAAGTTTTGAAGATATCCACTCGCGGCGTTCCCTGCAGAAAATCACGTATTCTAGTTTCAGAAATGAGCTGAATACAGTGGCGTAATGAGCCAAAATATTTGGGGGGGCTCAATCTTTGCGAGGAGCGAAGCGACCAATCCTCAGGGACCGAGCCGGGGATACCCCCCCCCCCCCCACGATACGGAGCTTTTTCACTTTTTCGACTTAAATAATGCAATCTGCAAAACCTTAAAAGAAAATTTTTAACTTCAGTTCGGTTCAATTTTCATTTTTTCTCATTTCCAACAAATGAAGTAAATATGAAAAATGAACATTTGAAGTACAATACATGCAATATGAAACATCAAATTTGATGACATGTACTATTATGGATAAGCGTGTCATGAATCTATCGACCGGAAAAGGATTTTTTTCATGAACTTGGAAACATGCAATCCAAATAATCTTCGCAAGTTTCAAACAAATGCCAGCGTTACACAAAATACCTTATTACTTATGATAATAATACAGACAAAGACACTATGAAATAAAAGGGACGAGCATGTAGAGGGTGTGATCCATGGGTACCAGGGTTTCACTCCCACAGTGGCGTAGCTAGGATTTCATTTTAGGGAGCGGTAGTGAGCACACGAAGCGTGTGAATCAGTTACTGAGCGCACTTAGGGGGAAGGGTGCAGGGAGGGGGGAGTTTCCCCCCTACCGCGCGAAGCGCGGAAGCTCAGACGTTTCTTTGAATTGTTCCTGTCCGCTCCCGCTCTTCTTACGTTCTCTTACCTTTTTCTTTTCTCGCTCCCGCCTTTTTTTCCTTGTATTTTTTCTTTTTTCTTTTTTTTTTGTTGGCGTTTTGGAGGGGGCGACTGCCCCCATCGCCCCCCCCCCCCTTGGCTACGCGGGTGCACTCCCATGGTATAGGAGCTTTTTGCAGTATTGATGGTTTGCAACTCTGTAAAAGAACGCTATTTGGGACTACAAACTTAAAGCCCGTGTCTAGTTTTGGTAAATCAAAGAATATTCATTATCAAAGTTTGAATCCATTGTCAGATAAACAGATAAAATGAAGTGTTACATCATAAAACACATTAGTATTGATATCATGCGTGTTTTCTGCCTTGCTATGCATGCTATTTGGGAAATTATGAAAGCGTTACTTAACAGTAGAAAGGGAGTCTAGGGAGAAATAATGAAATTTTCATGATATCACTAATATAAAATTGAAAATAAACCATGGTTGAAATTTATTTGGGGGGGGGGGGGGGCTGGCGCCCCCCAAGCCCCCCCCCCCCCCCCTCCAGTACGCCAGTGAAGCAATATAATAACAGATTGAACACACATTTCTCTTAACTGTCAGGCGTTTTAATAGTTTGTTAAAAATAGATATGAAATTATACATCTTAGCATATGGATGAAAAAAATAATCAGACACTGCATATACCTTTTGTAGTCCATGGTATAGGTAAACATACGTAAAATATCATTTCGGGGGGGGGGGGGGTTATTTGTCTTTTCCGAAGAGAGAGAGAGAGAAACACGAATGTTCAAAAATGAAGTAAAGCAAAAGAGGCCCAGTCTGATGTTTGAGTCTGTGTTAATTGTTTCACAAAAATGCGTCTGGAAAAATATTCAAACAATTTTGACAATTTTTTTTTTTTTTTTTTTAGTTTCTCCATAATGGTATCAATGAAATTTGCCCCACATTATTGGAAGTATGCTTGTCTTTTTTTTTCCTTATGGCCTCCCGATGCCAGGGTTCGAGTCGAAATGAAATTCTTTAGCTTGTGATGTCAGTTTCGATGTACCCCGTCAGCTCTTTCCGAAAGCAAACAGCGAAACTTGAAAGGTGTCCAGAGTAAGATATTCCTTCCAAGTAAAAAAAAAAAAAGTATGGATCTGCGCATAATAGATAGGGTAATAATTTAATCATCAAAATCATTCAATACCCCAATCATGGGAGTTCAGTCCTAGCTGCTGGCTTCTAAAACAAATTTAAGAAACAATTCTGAAAGAAAAGTTTTCTGAATACTAATCTCGGGGGGGGGGGGGGGGGGGGGGGGTCACTTCCATTGAAGAGTGGACAGCATCCGCGAGAAAAAAACGCGGAAAAAGGGTATTTTTCAGGGGTATTTTTCAGGGGTAGGCGAAGTTGAAGTTGAAAAAAAAAAGCCCCCTAAATCACGATAATCTAAAACGCAAAAAGGGTATGTAATTTGCACCGACTGCGGGACCGACTGTAACAAGACCCGTGAACGGAAAATCCTATAACGCCTGTGTAAAACATAATGAGACAGTGAATTATCTCGAGATAACTTGAAACGGCTCCAAACTTTCAATGGACCCCACTATCACTCTCAAGGTATGAAAATAGGAATATCCTCGTTTAGGGTATAGGGTGTGCAAATCTGGGACATCTGCACAAAATCCGTGTTTAGGGTGTCCTAGCGGCCTGCCTTTGAATCCTCGTTTAGCATGTTTAGGGTGCTTTTTAAAGGACGATTCTCGCGGATGCTGTCCACTCTTCAATGGAAGTGACCCCCCCCCCCCCCCGGATACTAATACTAATACATGATGAAAAATTAAGACGGAATGAATTATTACTATTACAATGCAAAAGCATTACATATAATTTTTTTAGCCCTCCCCACATTAAGTCACACTTTCTTATGAACAAATTCTAAACATCCACTGAAGCTTTAACTTTCTTAAAATTTTCTGAAAATCCTTCCTTGCATGCACTGTCAGAATAATTTTATAACAAGAGAGAACCAAAGGTGAGTCTTATTGAAATACCGATCTTGCATAAAATATACACTGCAAAGATGACTCAGCACCATGAGTCGTATACAGAAGTTTGCTAAATATCATAATCTAGATTATTTAAACTGCGGTTAACTGCGGTTCATTATTTCAATTTCGAATGAATAGGCTTCAGTCTTTTCTTTTTTGTCCTTTTGTTTCTTCAGATTTTTTTTAGACGATTAGATCATTAGAGATTAGGAAATGAATATGCAGAACGCCGGGGCAGAACGTAATACGCGCGCCCAGCCTTTTCATTTAGCGCTCGTGAATTTAGCAGTCAAGTCATTTTTACCACAGCACGCAATATTTGACCTTATTTAGCAGTGATATATTTCGCAATTTTTGTACGTACGTACGTGAGAGAATATCCGGATATGTGTTTGTAAAATGGCTGCGCTGTGATGAATGTGCGAATTGATGTAAACTGCGATCATTTGCCTCGGAAACGTTGATATCTCCTTGTGAATGACAGTGAAATTCGACAGCCTAGCATCGTAGGAAGACCTTAGGTGCAGTCTTCTCCCCGTTGGAACGGGTCAGCATGCAGGGAAATGTGATACTATGGGTTCGCATACTCTAGAAGTTATCCGTCAAGGATTGTGGGGTTCAGTAACTGGCGGATGGTACTTTGACCCTCATCAAGGAATTTTTTGCAACACACTTCACTTGTACTTGTGGATAATATTGCTATGCTTGCCTCTCACTTTTTATTTGGTAAGATTACAGATGATCATGATGATAAGTGTACAACCTTACAACCATTACCCATCTTTTATTTTCAGGATGCAGTTCTGATTGGGGTGGCTTTGAAAAATGGGCAAACCCGGAGGGCATGGAGGGCCGGGAAAGTATCAGTCCAGTTATGACTAAATAATGTTCAAAATCATTATGGTTGAATATACACATCTTCACATACCAGTCTCCTTGATTCTCGTTAATTTGATGGAAATAAAGTATATTTTAAATAAAAATATTGGCAGAAACAGCCGTTTCACTACTGATTCTCATGCTCGAAAGTCGAAGATACATGTATGCCTGTGCATTTGTGGCGCTTGTGCACTTATTCATACTTTATTATTAGCTTCATGAAATAGCAAGTAAGTGCACATGCGCGCCACGTACGCACAGATGGCATATCTTCTAGTACGAGAATCAGTAGTGAAACGGCTGTGTTTTTGCCAATGTTTTTAATTATCAAGGAGACTTGGTATGTGAAAATGTGTATATTCGACCATAATGATTTTAGTCGTTATTTAGACCTACTTATTGGACTGATATTTTCCCGGCCCCTATTCTCCGGGTTTGCCAAAAAATGCAAGTCCAACTCCAAGCTTAATACATTACCAACTTCATCTTGCGCATGCGCATCGATGCGGTTTGTGCAGTGAATTTCGTAAAAACAGCTGCAAGCTCGCTCGCATCTAGATGTGCATGCGCGAGATAGTCGCCATTTTCTTTCTGCATTACAATGGACGGCATGGAGATGTAAACATCCGTGAGTTTTTGCCAGCTTCCCTACGATAAATTTTTTATTAAATTTTCATATTATGACATGTTTCTTGAAGTCCCAAGTTTAATTCGGGCTTGTTGTTACTACAGCCATTAGTTACAAGGCTGGTAGTGTCATTGGCACATGGGAAAGTCATTTTTCAAGGGTTGTTTTGATTCTCTGGGGGAGCTACTACGTGCAAAGTGGGCATAAAAATGCTGGACGTCATGGAGAGTAATGACGTTAGCGTTTTTTTGTGTTTTTTTTACTCTCCAGACGTCCCTGGACTAGTGATTATGGCAGATTATGAAGTAAAGTGATATATTTGATGTTAGTTTAATTTCATAACTTGTCATAGCCTGATAGATCAATTTATTGATAAAATATTAAACTGCTGCTTAAAAGGAGAAGAAAACCCACTTCACCAATTCAGTGAATACAACCCTGCAATGATTGCAGTTCTCCGAACTGGAGGAAACTAAGCAGAGAAGAAGACTGAAGGTAGTGACCCAATTGTAAGGTGTATGATGTCAGAAGCTCTAAACTTTGGTTACAATGTGGTACTTCTATGAAGTAGTATGCAGCTAGCTGTCGTACCCGGCCATTGGCACTTTATTTCTACGTGTATTTTTTTCTCTCTGCGATGCTGTACACCACTGGCACTACTGAGGGCTTGTCACATTATTCATCTTGCAACTAGGTAGCTACTTTCAATATTGGTATTCACAGATTTATGCACCAAATTAAGTTTTATGAGTTTTCTTTGTTCTTTTTCACAGGGATAAGTTATATTTTCTATCAATGAAACGGGGGGGGGGGGGGGGGGGAATAACATCTAGATACTTTGATGTGCTTTATTTTTCAACCAAACAACCAGAGTAAGATAAAATCACAAGATATTTTTGTTCATACATGTATAATAGTCTTATGAATTTGGTGCATACACAGCATCTGATGTAGGGGTACCCATATTGAATGGTCCTACATGTACATGTATGGCAATAGGGCCATTTGATCTATCAAACTGAACTTGTCAAAACTTGGTACTTGGGACATCAAAAGATCAAATACCTTGGACTTCCTTTGAATCAGATTTTGATGATGACGAATATTACACTGATTTTTCGGATAATGGCCAACACAACCAGTCTAATTTGAATTGCAAGTACTGGGTACTACTAATTGAATTCTTGAAGTTAATTTGTGTAAGTTTAATAGTGTGTCACATACTATCAACGAGAAGTGAAAACTTGACATTTGTTTGGAATGTGAAGTTCATTTTAGACTTCCTTACTCAATATTGATCATGATAACATAATCTGAATATCTACACAAAATGAATTACCTTTCAACCTTGAATTTGGGTTAAAATGATAAAATACATATTGTACATGTAAGCCTTTTGTAGGAGTTTGAGCTTTACCTGTTGAGGGTGCAGTAGGTTTGTTTGCATTAGATCCAGTCTACTTCATACATGTACATGAGGGGAAATGAGTATTCAAGCAGTTTTGGTGTCTGTTTTACACTGGTCCAAAATGAATTTGTGATGCTGCTGACATCTTCCTACATGTTTTCTTGGTCCCATGATTGCTTAGTGTTAAAGTGATTACACAATGGTAAATTTTTTTTGGATATATGATCGAGATTAGAATTCTAAGGAGAATATTATAACATTAAAAATTTGATGATTTTCAATCGAAATCCATGCATTTTGGCTAATTTTCTCTTAAAAAGTCAAGAGTTGACCAAAAAAATTTGAGTATGAGGTATGACGTTAAAGTGGGTACCCAGCTTCGCGCATTGCAGTTGCAGTATGTATTATACATGTACCTTGCGTGCATTTTGCTAGAATTGCGCGACATGGTACCAACTTTGATGTTATTTTGACGTCAAAGTGGGTACCCAGTTGAAACTGGGTCACAGCTGTCAGCTGAGGGGTCAAAAATATCCTGAAATCTTACCACATTTGGGGGTTTCCTTGGCAACACGATTTAGGCAGATGATTTTCTGCTAATAAAATCATGCTCTTTTAAATGAACTAACATTGTTTCAGCATTGGGTACCCCCTTTTTGTCTTCTGTGTACATGTATAAAAGCAGTACCATGCTATCAAGGGGTCATGGCTCATGCATATACATGTATACAGCTGTAGATGTGTACGTACTTTATGCTCATGTTCACTGTGCTATAGATACACAGTTTGGTGGCAATGTATTACAGTACTTCCTTGGTCTTCTCAGTTTCATTTACTTTTTATTTCATCAGTGTGGATAAACATTCACTTCATCAGCCAAAATGACCAGTCTTCAATAAGTCTGTAAAAAGTCTAACCAAAGAGTTTGAGTTTTGTATTTATGACACTTGCAACTTGCAGTGAAACATGTTCACTGAAGTATACATGTTCATTTTTCATGTGGTAGAAATTCTCTTCATGGAGTGGAGATGGTGTGCACATTGTAGGTGTGAATGAATCATCATACATGTACATGTAGATCTGTCAAGCCATGTGTAAATCCAAATCTGTTATGATGTTTAGCTGTGAACATCTATGTACATGTAGGCAGACCCATAGGAATCATTGTAGTAGTTATGTAGTTTGTAGTAGTACTACAAATATACATGTACTTTGATGTTGTTACTCTAGTATTTTTTTCTCCAGAAATTACCTACATGTACATGTAGTCAGGTAAATTTTTTCAAAAGGTATTGCTTCTTAATTCCCATGTAGCTATTTGATCAATTAAATTTCTTCCTTTTTTTTCCAGTGAAAAAAGAATGCTAGCAAGAACCACATGTACTGGGGTATGTGAGTTCTGTCCCAAAGCCTAAATATGAATTATTACTATTTGACTGAATATGGATTAAACTGAGTTATTATGAGCCTATAAACTGGACATTGACTGTACATTGTACGTGTATGTTTATTAGATCGATTAAAGAATAGACCTATACATGTAGATGCATGTGCTCTGCAATGTACAGACCAAGTGTACATGTAGTTAAAATCATATTCTGAAGAGTAAAAGATTAAGTGGATAGGAGACAATGTGGGTGTAGATGAAATATGATTAAATACACTGGCTAGTCTGTGGCTTGGCATTGGACCAAACGGTAGCATTAGACCATCGTCATAGGGGATGGACTTAACACCGAAAATACCCGAGGAAGTAATATTTCCTGTTTGGTTCATGCAGTACTGTGCACATGTCTAATAGTTATTTTAAGCATATGGGTCAAGAACAACTTGAAAAGAAATATTATGAAACCAGGATCAAGTGTGGTATCATATGTCCAACCAATTGATCTGAAAAGTAGACAAAGTAAAGCCAAACAGACATGAAATTGATCAAACACACTGATAATGAGTCCCTTTTTGGTGGAAAAACAAA
The DNA here is from genome assembly GCA_029962745.1 of Echinometra lucunter. NCBI lineage: Eukaryota > Metazoa > Echinodermata > Echinoidea > Camarodonta > Echinometridae > Echinometra > Echinometra lucunter. Next base: position 12,687,022 of record CM057152.1, read on the forward strand.
GGCTTTCATTGCATGCACATGAATCTCTTTATTGTTTTTCTTTTGTCTGAATTTCCTTATTACTCTTGTGTGTGTATTATGGAATTACAGGCCATGCAGTCATAAATTTATGCATATGTTTTACATGTTTATGACCAATAGCATACATGTATACAGTACTTGTACATGTACACACTTACAGGATATGATACATACTGGCCTTGCTAATTTGAATCATAAAATAAACCATTCAACAATTTCAGGAGAATAATGATAATATTTGGGCAAGAAGTATCAGTTTTGTACTGGATACATTGTTCATGTTAATACGCATGATAACTTTGTAGTGGAATGTATTTCTAGTTGTGTAGTGGTAGTTTGTTGCTCAGAACAGATATATTTCGGCTTGTGACTGTGTAATATGTTTGTTTAACGTTTCAAAGTATGCATTATTTTCCTTCACTCTTTCATTGTACTAGAAATGGCACCCTTGTAAATGATGTTATACTACAAATGTTCTGTTGAGAATCAATAGGGCGTGGCATTTTTAGAAAAGCTTATTAGTTAGGTACCATTCATGACAGAAATTATTTGAAGCCTTATTTGGTCAGCTTTTCCTTAGATTGGCCACACTAGTATTTTTCTTTTATATCTAAATTTTTTCTTATAAAAAGCCATGTATCTGAAATAAATATATAATACATACAGAAAGTATATTAGCAAGTTAAAAAGTTACAATTTTGCATGGAAAAGTATTGATTTTGAACTTCCTATTGCTTTGCCAATTTACGGATTTTGGTATTTATTTTCCTTTTGAAAATTTTCTTCATCAAATAACACATACTGCTGCAACCAAAATAGCCATGGTACATGTGTGTGTGTAGAAAATTTAGCCTTTTCTGCTAATGTATTTGATATGATTTATGCAGCTCTGCATCAAAAGTGATTAGGCCAATCCTGTTTTCCGTTTCACAGGCTTTCCCTCCCACACTAGCAGTATGGATCGTATACAGCATCATCATCACCGTCATCTTCGCTGTGATCAAGATCATAAGCTACCGCATGCATCTCATGTTCGACGTCGGCGAACCCGATGCAGCCACCAGCGATGTGGAGGATGGGAAGAAGAAAGGCGTGGGAGAGAAGGGGGATAGCGAGGAGCTGGAGTCTAGCTCTCAGAGCAGGGACTTGGAGAAGGGAACGAACAGCACCCTCAGTGCTCATGGGCACAGCTCTTCAAGAATTGGGTAAGACTTCTTTCAGAATAATATTTAATGAAATGTATGCAAGAAATGTTGTGGGATAATGATGGGTGATATATTGTGTGCTGAGTGTAAACCCACATGTCAACTAAATGAATTTATTCCCTGATACTACTGTATTTAGGGATATCTTTGCATTTTGCCATTTTCTACTAGTAAGTGTAATGTCAGAGCATATATAAGAAAGGTTTGGAAGCATATGCATTTCACCAAATTGATTTGAGGATGATGAATTATCTTCTTCAGGTTTCTGTCTTCAAGCTATGGATTGTATCATAGTTTCAGCATTGATGATGATGGAATATAAATGCTGGGTGGGTGATTTTGATTTAACCATTATAATAGGGGATTTAAATCAATTTTCAAGAATCAGATTATTTCCCTAAATTGACTTTTTTATCCCCCTAAGGGCTACTCCCTATATTGGGAGATGCAGTGAATATAACAAGGCAATCAAAGTACATGTTTGCTTGTTGAACACACATCTATGGACATTCATCTATTATGCAGTTACTGATTTTACAAGCTTGAGCAATCATCCTGAAAAGATAGCTCAGTAGAAGAAATTATTTTTTCTTCCTTTTTTTTTCCAGTGGGCGGCAAATTTATCGATTCTGTGTATCCCGAATCATAACAAGCATGAACTTTGAAGGTTTCATGATGATGTTTTATAGGCTTGGCAGGCATCAGACACTTTTCAGACTGACTTCTGTAGTCACATTTGTCGTGTTTTTCATGTATGAATACAAGTGTCAAATCATTTTCCATTTCAAATGTTAGTCTTTTATGCTATACAATAGTGTATGACAGATGCAGCATATTTGGTGTTGTTTCAGTTTCCAACAAATACTTTGGTTTACTGAACATGTATTATGCATTCATGGGAGGAAATGTTAACTTCAAGTGATTTCCTTATTGTTCATATACAGGCCAAGTTTGAAAAATAAGTTTAAAAAAAAAAGAAGATAATAATTAGCTACAGAAAAGCACATGCATTAGAATACTTTTGGTTTCAATTAATTTTCTTGCTGCAGATTTTAAGAACTGGTACATGTACAGTTACATATATACACATGTACATGTGCCAAAAATTGTTACAGGCCCCCAGCCCTAAGTACATGTGTACTTGAATTCACTGCCATGTACATGTAATAAATACTTGGTTAGAACACAAAATCATTCCAGAATGTTATGAATCAAGAGCTAATCGAGAAATGTGTTTACTCACTGTAATTTTAAGGAAGTACATAGGATATGAAATATATGTAAAAAACAACAACAAATTTTGAGTGTTTTGTGTAATCCTGCTCTTTAAGGAGGAACATGTTCTATAGACTGTTTGAGTCTAGTTTTAGCCAGTAATTTTGCACTCCTGTAACCTGCCTCTGGTTTAGTGGCTAATTACTTCAGCACCTTCTTCAAATGGGCTAATTATGACTTGCAGATATACATGATGCTCACTCTTTCGTCATGGAGTATTCCCTTGTGTGTTTCTCAGAAGACTTTTTTTCCCACACTCGTTAGATTATTTACTCAGGCCTGCCAAGCTGAAAGAAAAATCACTGTTGTTTATGTTGTAAGAAAAATTGAATTACTCACACTGAAAGAAAATTTTTTGTAGATTGAAAGAGCAAACATCTTTTACCTTTTCTTTCTCTTAAAATACACATATCTTTTCATTTCCAATTCTCACCTCTTTTTGTTTCAATTTCCTCCATTCCATGACCCCCAAATTGCTCATGTGATTCTTCTTCCTTAGAAAATGTAAGATATTTGAAGGTGCAGGGCCCCGTTTCATAAAACTTGTTATCAATAACAAGTTGCTATAACTGTTATAAGCTACTGAAATCCTTGCATCTGATTGGCTGAGAGCAAATTTGTCATAGAAATGTGGGAGTTGCTACTGATAACAAGTTATATAAAACAGGGCCCAGGTTACTTTTATCAATGCTCATTTTCAGTTTCCAGAGCTTATCTCTATCCATTTGCTGTCTTGTTTTTGTAAACCTTTTTACAATTTTCTCACATATTCCAATTTTGTACTATGGTACTTTCCTGTACCCATCAATTACCTCTAATTTTATACTTTACATTGACTCTTTTTGTCTCTTCTTCTGTGCCTTCTGAGTCATCGTGAAGTCATAATGACCCCTTGATTTGTTTCTTGTTTGCCCATACAGTGAGGACAGTGATGCTATTGAGATGGTAGAACTCAACTCCAATCGTCCCAACTATCACTCAGGAGTATCAAGTAGGACCAGGAGCAGGACTGCGTCTTCTAATAAAAGCACCAAAGTGGTAATTGACAGTTTGATTATTCATATCATAAGGAAAGTGAATTTTATATCAAAGATACTATTGCTTCTAGTTCGTATCCTACATTCTCTTTATTTTTAGGAATTGTTTACTGAAAAAGAAAAAAAAATGCTACAGGACACTGCTCAATTACAGTATCTATAAACTTTCCGTCATTATGATCATTGAATACAATTTGAGTATTATGACAACAACAACAACAAAACTACACAAACCTGAATAGAAGCCCTACCCTTCCTGTTGATGGAATTTTTTTTTTAACTTTGGAGGCTTCCTGAACGTCAAAGGCCCATCTGCCTTCCACCATGTTAAGTATTAAACTTTGGTACTTCATGAATATACATTTACCTTTAAAATATGCTGTAACAGACATTTGCTCTAGATATCATAAAACTTTTCAAATGAAATGTGGGTTTTTTTGGTCATATCTACCAAATCTTCTGAAATCTATATGAGCAGAACAGTACGCATTAAGTTTTATTGTGGAGTCTATGCCATCACATTTGGACCATAAATTGATTACAACCTCCCTGAATACAGGTATACATAATACATGTACATGTTCGTATACTTGGACATGTACATGAATGCAACAGGATGTAGCTTCAGCTATTCAATTCAGAACAAATGAGTTGCTGTGCCAGTTCAATAGTTACATGCAAATGATGAGATGTTACATGTATATCTACTGTATACATGATTAGAAATGCAAACAAAATGAGGTTAATGACTATTCATAGTAATCTACATGAAGTGTGGAAAGGAAGCAGTGATGTATTACCAGCCATATAATAACTTCCTTGTGCTGCTTTACCCATTATCAAGATAATGGAATGATTCAATGATATGATTCATGAATGCAAGCCTTGAAATATCCTTAGAGAAAGCATTACCTTATATGATAATATAAGGGTATGAGGAATATTACTGTGCATCATATGATTTTCATTGTCTTCGTCTTTGTAGATTCTATGCCCTAAATTCATGACAGAGGTTTATTTTAAACTATGGTCTAAATCATGACTGGTGATTCACTGCTTATTATTTGGCTGGTAAAACATTACTCATTTAACACCCCCCCCCCCCCCAAAAAAAAAAAAAAAAAAAAAAATGGCTGGTAAAACATCACTGCTTATTCTATGGCTGTTAAAACATTACTAATTTAAACCATGGTTTAAACCTTCGCTGTGGATTAAAATAAGCATGAATAAGGGTATATAAGCGCTTATAAGCACATTACTGTCCACCCATTGGACAAGAGGGCGTACTATGCTTGTGGACCATATTTTGAATTTAAACCATAGTCTGAATATAAACCTTTTTGGATTTGGGCCTTTATGGCATGGAAAACAAAGATTGTTAGAGTTTCAGCAATTCAAAACTGGGGTTTGAAATGTTCGAAGAATAATGGAAGTTCCAGCAAAATGTTGAAAACGATACCAAGAAAAAAATCAGTCTGATAGATTCAAAGATACACATTTGGAATAGAGTATACATGTATGTTTTTCAACAAGACAAGGCCGGTGAGCTTTTTTTCATCTGATGTTCATATCTGACGGAAATCTTGAGACCTATTTCTGCTAAAATTGTGCAGTTTGTATCATACAATTTTCTGGCTTTAATACAGTGCACAATTACATCTCCATGTATGTAGGTTGAGTGTTGCTCAGGGACTCTTTACATCAAAAAGCCATGAATATAGTATGCATTGATATTCTTCACTTGTCTTAATATCAAATGAGAATGATACTTGTGTAGACTGAACCTGATTGGGAAAGAATATGAAACATATCCACATACTAGAATTTTGATTCATACTTTCGATTCAGACTTAAGTCTCATTCCACCATATCTGGGTAGTGAATGTAAAAGGGGCTACATGTAACATGCTTTCATTTGAAATAGGTAATGCGAAAAAATATACATGTGTATTTCATGTTATGCTTTGTTCACACAAAACACAGAAAATACAATTGCAAAATGAAGTAACATAAACTCTACTAAGCATAACATTTTTGTGTTGTAATATGCAGAAAAGCATGTATATATATATATATGCACATGTTCTTTGCTTATAATATGGTTTTGCTCAGCCATGGCAAGCTTTTTGGAGGCGGTTTCCAACATCATGTGTGATCATGGCTTAAGGGATATTTTGAAAATTCATTTGTAACTCATGTAGTGAGACTTGCTATTCACTCTGGTATGGTACTGTACAATTATCCCATGTTTTCCTTGTTTTATGACCTTACACTTTGACCCCTATTGTTACAATACAGAGTGTGGACGGTGGTGCCTCTGGTAATAGCAACATCGAGGTGGAGGTACACTCTCAGAGGAAGGACCTGTCGGCATGGGAGGAGACCCTCCTGCAAGCCCTGAGCGCCATCGAGAGGGGCCATAGAGAAGGCAGTCCTACCAGTGATGATGGTCCTGATAGCAATGACCAGTCCCTTTCTGATGATTCCAAATTCCCAGGTAAAGCTTTGCATTCTCTGATTTAATAGTTGAAAGTATCTTGTTTTCTTGAAAGGCCAATCTTTATTCATTAATTTTGGGCTTTGCTTCTTGTATGAACAGGCCTCTACAAAAAAAAAAATGGTTGCCCGGAAGGAATAACAACTTGCCCGAATTTTCTTTTTTTATTTCCTTTGTTTTTATCATTTTTTTTTTCAGTAAATTATCATTTTAAATGAGCTTAAGTCATTTAAGGTTTTTTGCAAAATGTTTAAAAACCTTTCAAGAAAAAAATAACGGCGGTTTCCCTTCATGTAGATCTAGAATAATGTTAGAAAAAAATAAATAAAGAGAGGTAAAACAGGGCTCCACACCAACATTTTTTTCTTCGAGTCCGGCCATGCGTCCAGATTTCAATATTTCGAAATATCGAGCGCCCAGAATAAACTTAGTTACAAGACAAACCGCACTAAAAATCAACTAAACCAGATGTAAGAACGATAAGTCCAGATTTTCATTGTATAATTCCTATTGAATAAATGTGACTTTGTCGAGCATATTCTTAATTGTGACATTAAAGTCGATCGGAACGTACACGTTTCAAGTTTCAATTTCTCGTATGCATGCCCAATAAAATCTCTAGTCTGCAGACTATGAGTTACTCTGAAACATCACTTCAACTCAAGAAATATCCCCCAAAATGTGTAATTATGGCTAAATTAACGAATTAGCTTTACATTTGAAAGTTTGAAGGTATGGTGATGTTAATTTATTACGCTAAAATGTCTAGAATTCACCTCCGACTGTCGTTTTTAATCATCGAGTACGACCTACAAACTGAGTTATTTCAGTTCTGGCCCGATCGACTCTTGCCATTACAAATGAAACAGCCAAGGCAGGAAACACATTTATATGCACTGTATGCGGACGTGGGTGAAAACTACTTGAGGTAATTGCACTATTTCAGCCCTGGCGTAACTGTATGAGTGAAGGAGCTCACTCACGTAATCATGAAGATCAAATGAACAGAAGGGAAGCTATTCGACAAGTCTTGACAAGATATTTTTGAAGAAAGAAATGAATGAAAAATGAACGGACATTATTAAGAAATAGACATTCATACTTGCAAGCAAGAGCTTGATGCGAGTCTTGCGTGGTCGAGTCAGTTTGGGATCTAGTGGAATGGACATCTCACGCACTCGCGGTGAATTAGCGTGTTTTTGTTTTCAATACACCAGCCTCCACAGACCGTTTTTGGACAATAAGTGACCATAAACTTATCAATAAATCATGGTAATCTTACTTTAATTTTTCGGGTTTCCGCCGGTTTGAGATTATGGGGGAAATTGTGATTTTTCCACGACCATGGGTCGATTTCAATGGGTTAATGGGGACCCATTTCATGTTGTATATTTTTATTGTAAAAATCACTTGCCCGATTGGGCAAGTGGTGATTTTTACATTTGCTTGCCCGCCCGTGACTTTCACTTGCCCCGGGCAAGCGAGCAAGCGTGTTTGTCGCGCCCTGATGAATATTAGATCATACAGTAGAACGCCTATTTACAAATGGCCGCCTGCAATCAAACTGTATATTTTCATAATCAGTGTTTCAGTGTTATAGGAGTCAGTTGTGCCTCAAACTTTATAAAGATATGTGTGGTTCCCCCTTGCAGTTGATAGTGATAAATAAATGAATTATAAAAAATAATCATTAATAATGAGATGAAATTATACCATAATTATCATTGTACTTTATCATACTTCATAGTCATTTCTTTTGTCCCATCTTGTCATTTTTTTTCCAAGTAGGTGCTAGTGGAGGCAATGATACGCCCAGTATCGTGATAGATGAAGGAGTGAGACCTCGCTGTGTAACCACATCATTTCTCGAATCATGCGGTATGTTATATCTATTAAACTCCATCCATTTAAGGCTTGTTCAGTCATGCCACGGTAAAAGCTTGCTTACATATGATGAAGCAAACCCCTGCATTTTGTTTTGCATGTAAGTGAATGGTATATGAGGTGGTTAAAAAAAAAAGAAATGCCAAGGGAAGATGTATCTTTCAAGCCTTCTGGTGGTAAAGAGGTGTCGACCAATCAAATTCTTATCAAGTTAGTGGAAAATATGATGTCGTGAGTATGAGCAAATTTTGGCAAAACTCTCTTTTATTTGAGCGTGATCTATTATTGATGCGTTAATGTGCATCTTGTTATAAGTGGCATGGTAAAAAAAATGAAAAGTTTTTCCTGAGGGTTCAATGCTATATATCTTAATGAGCCTTAAACAATATTTAAAAAATGAGGTTTTTTTTGTGTACTAAATGAATGGGGATGTGTTACCTCGCAAAGGGCCTACACATGTTCACTTACTTGTGTGTGTGTCATCAGATACAAAAATGTGAAGTGCAAAAATATACTTTCTGCAATTATTTTTTGAAAAGTGGTTTAACATGATATATATGAACAAGCCTGTAGGCTTGTTGAAAACCACTTTAAATTAGGGCACCTTTTATGATGTAGGTGTTCTTTTAAAAGCTAAAATTGGGGAACAGTTGATACTTACATAAATGATATCACTGATAAGTATCTAAGAGCTTTGTACAGTTAAGTGATACAATATTTCCACTTGCAGTTGTGGAAAGGAACATTACTGTAAATTGTAGGGTGAGTCCTTTTAATTTTATCAGGATTAATCATCTGGAAAATATATCTCTAGCTTGAAATATCTTTGCATGTAAAGAGTAGGAGGAGAACAGGTTTTATGTAGTGAAATAGTGGGAAAGAGGAGCAAGGAGAGACAGCATATTAAATATATAGTTATCCTTTTTTATGTATGTCTAAAAATGTCATTTGAAATAAGAAAAGTCCTTGCTAAATACAGACTGCCAGAGACTGAAAAGATGGACATTCATGGCTACCAATGTTGCTTAATGCAGTCTACAAAAGTTTTCCCATTATGTCATATTTTGTAGCCTCTCTCACATCTTCTTGGTCATAAATCTCTATATTACCATCATGAATTGAATGAAGCAGATCAAAATTATTGGTTTAAGATCAATGAAGTGGGAGGGAGGAGGATCATCAGTTGTCTGAAATTTGTTGGAGTTGTAAAGGACTTTTATTACATTTCATTTTATTTGTAACAGAAGAAACAGATGCACCATGGAAAGATATGGACTCCTCCAATGACATCAGTGACAGAGCCAGAGAAAAGTCATCCAAGGGCAAGTCTTCGGCCAAGACAGGCAAACACAGAACTAAAAGCTCTGGCATCCCAAAGAGTGTCAGCAGTCAGGGAGTGTCCACCAGTAATCCTACAAATGACGAGGATGGGAAAGAGTTGTCCAAGTTGAAAGATCCGAGTCAGAGGACTTCTAGTAGATCCCTTGAGAGTGATCCTTGGGTGATGAGAGCTGAGGAGCTAGCTTGGGAGGATGAACTGGCAATTATGGACCAGATATTTGCTCCCATGAAAGTAGTGAAGGGAGAGGAATCCTCACATTCAGGTGATGAATCAGGGAAGAAAAGTGATGAGGATGGAGAGGAGAGTGTTGAGGAGAAGCCAGCAGCTACTAAGAAAAGTGACTTAGAGAAGGTTGTGGATGTTAAGAAAACCAAAGCAAAAAGGATCAAGAGGTCACAGTCTGAGTCAGACTCAGGACTGGATAGTAAAATAATTGATTTCAGAACTAGTGGTGGTGGTGGGAGTTTGAATCCAAGACGTAGCTCAAGTGGGGCTATGGTAGGACCTAGGCTAATAGTAGCACCTAGAATAGTAGCACCTAGGATAACAGTAAGACCTTCCACTGGGAGCTCCACTGCTGAACCTGCTATTGCAGAAGCGGCAAGCGGGTCTGGAGCTAAGCCAAAGAAACGTTCAAATAGTGATAAATCTGAGCGAAAAAGGCACCACAGCACCGTTCCTATCTCCCCACTGGAGGAAAATGATGAACAGTCTTCACAGAGAAGCTGTCACAAGAAAGGTCAAAGCTCATCTGCAAGTGGTAGTAAGCGAGATGGTAGTAAGGAACGTAAACGAAAGACCAAAGACGGAGATAAAAATCGAAGTAGACGTCACACAGATTCTATATCAACAGCAGATCGCTTGAATAACAATACTGAAGTACAAATGCAAGGGACCAGCACTGATGCATCAAAGCAGCCACTCTCTTCATCATTGTCAGAAGGAGGTTCTTGTGAACCTTTGGCGTGTCTTGTAGTTGATGATGGTGACACTAGTGGACAAAGTGGCTCAAGTAACACCTTGACGCCAGAACACAGAATGCGGAGTCACTCCTCGTCATCCAACATAAGCTCAGGTTCAGATGATAGCACCGTTATATCAGAACGTTCCGCTTTCCTGGGTTCATCTGCCACACCTAGCACTAGAAGCACATCAAGTTCTACAGGCCTGCAGTGGCTGTTTGGTTTGGAGGGAGAGACACCCATGCAGCTCAGCAGTGGCAGTAGTCCAACTTCATTTAGACGTAAGACAAATCATGTGACAATTTTCCTTTAGCACCACTGATCTTAATCCTTTAGAAATTGCAGTCACATGCCCTTGTACTGTAAAGTATTAAAAATAAGGTATATAACTTTGTGTTGTTCTTATGGGTGACCGACTTTAATCCACATCTACTGAACTGGTCTCAGAGCATTTAGTGTAGGTTGGTTTTAAGAAGACAGGCATTTTCTTTTTCAGTTCAAAACGATATATACATTGAATTATTCTTCACCCTGTTTGGAGGGATGATTTACTCATGATTTTAATCCATCTGCAGTTCACCTAGTTTTAGCACCAAGGTAATTGGTATTAGGACCATGTGTGTAAGGCATTGGTGAGAACCCTGCCTACTGCTACCATTTGCATTCACATAACATCATGACTGATTGTTCTTGGTTTTGTCTTACAGGCCAGCCAGGTCCAAGTGAAGAAGTAGCAAGCACAAGCTCCTTTGATGCAAGGAGCAGCGATCGGTCACAAGACAGAGCTAGAGAGGGAGCTATTCCGAAGCGCAGGGCTGTTGTAGAGCGGAGTACAAGTGAGTGTATGTTCATTTTGAAAGTTCTTATGATACGAACCGAGTATCATGTCCATCATACTTGTAGACATGATACTCAGTTACTAGCAGTGCAACTTGTACAAGTGCTGGATATTGAGAGAGGTGTTTTTGTGTTGTGGAACATCTGTATAGTATGATTCTCATCTCAAACCCAGCTAACAAGAAACTCTTATTATTGTGTAACAATGAACAAAAAAGTGAGCTTTTCCATGTTACTTGATGCTTATTCAGCTCCCATTCACCAATTGCTTAAAGGCATCGGCTAACTTTGTGAGTAGCCGATTTAAAAAATTCTCAAATTAAGATGAAACATGTATATGAGTACCTGTATTTGTACTCAAAAACCCTGAAACCAACCAAATTTGGAATGAAAAACTGTTAGTAAGACGCAAACCGCGATTTTATTATTTTTGGTCCCAGAGACACTAAAGAAGAGGACCGTTTTGCTCGAGTTAAAAAAAAGTTGATCTGCCTCCCTTTGCCTGATACGCCAATACACATAGTACGGTCTGGTGAGCCATGCGCACATGCGCACTCCTTACCTCTAGTCAGTGCAACCCACCCTTATATATTTTTCAAACATTGGTTCCAATTTCTAATATTTAAAAATACTTCCTGTGGATATTATACTTTGAAACTTTCAGGCTGGTATTTTTACACTATTACCCTTATGTTTATCCCATTTTCAAGTAGCAAAATGATTAAGAAAAAAATTATAACAATGTTAACCAATGCCTTTAACACAAAACACTTCCCATATAAGGAATGCATGTCATGAATATTCATATTGTTTGTAAAGTACAAGTTTGAGGAAGTAGATATATTATTTTTCTAGTCGACTGCCATTGAATGATTGATAGAAATGTCTATCATTATATACTTTCCCTTCTCTTTTTCCTCATTTGTCCTTCGTATTTGTCTATTTTATCTTTAATCTACTCACATATTCTTCTGCTGTGTTTTCATCCTCTCGTCCTTCCTTCTTACTTCTTCCCCCGTTCCCAGATTCCCACTCAGGTAAAGAATAATTTTCTCATCTGTTTGTCAAATTTACAATCTGTATTTTGTTGATTTTTGTGTCACTGTTTATGTTTATACATGTATATTGTGTGACTTGCCTTGCTTTTGACAAGGGAACATGGGCCTGGTCTAAACATATGCTTGTATTCCTTTATGAAATAAAAGGCATGATTAAAAAAAAAGGGGGGGAATTTAAGATTAATACATATCTGTCATACTGATTCAAATGACTCGTGGAAAGGATTTTCTGAAATGTTATCTGAATGCTTTCAATCTGCAATCAATTCTGGATTAAAAATCATACTGATTACTTACACCTGTTTTTCATTCCAGGTGAAGACTCATCTCGGTATGATGAGCCCTATGTAGCTCCTGATGGGACCATCGTTAGCAACCGCCTCCTTAGCAAGATGATGCGGAGGATGCTGAGAGAAGAGTCTATTAGATCACAGCTGGGAGGAGCAGGTAAGTCAAAGTCTCTGGGGGGCTCCATCTTGTGCAATGTTGCTGTGGGCTTTGTTTTGTCAATGATTCAGGTTTACGTCAGGATAAGGTTGCAGTTTGGAAGGGGGCTAAAAAGTTTTTTAAAAGTGACAATCTCTATATAGATTTTGTTCATGGGCCACTCGTTTACAAAGTTTATGCAATTCGTAAATTTGTAATCCTACTAGCCCGCTTTACGTCAAGTGAAGTAAGTTTTAAAAGATTCATAATATTCAAGCTCCAGGATGTTTTACCATATTTTGGCAAGTTTGAAATTTTGACTCCAAAGGGAGAATCTGCCCTAAAATATCGACTATAGAGCAACTGTTACAGTACCATGTGTATGGAGGATGGGAGCAAAGAAAATGTCTTTAAGACAGAAATAGAGAGCTTACAGGCTCCTTTTCATATAATTCCTCATTCTTTGTCAAGTCAAGCTGTGTTGTGAGATTAGTCCAGCAAGCAAACAAATGGATAACAATCCTCCTGAGGGAAACGAAAGACATGCAGGTTGGGGGCTTGATCCCCCACTAAGCAAGGAGGTACAGACACAAAGGGAATGAGAACGTACATGAGAGATTAGTGGCAGTGTGAAACGAAAAACCATGCAGAGTAAATCTGCGTTGCTTGGAAGAGGAGGATATGAAAGTGGAGGGTAGGATGTGGGAAGTATTATCAGGAATTGTTCTAATTTCTAAGCTTTCCACTTTGACATTTACAAAGAAGTTTGATTGATCACCTGTACACATTTACATACAAGGTTTTCAAACCTTCATGTCCAAGATAGTGTTGGTGCATACAGCAGAAGTTATATTGATGAGTGTGCATGTACATATACATGATACACATTTGACAAGGTTGTTTCAGTTTTTGAAGTTTATCCCTGGCTACCTGCATACATTAGAAGTGCATAGACACGTACAAGACATACAGTGAAACCTGTGTATAAAGACCACTCAAGGGAGACAAGAAAAGTGGTCTTTATAAGCAGGTGGTCTTTATGGACAGGTTCCCTTCAGTACATACTCCAATGAGAAACTGCATTCAAGGGAAACAGAAAATGTGGCCTTTATAGACAGGTGATTGTTATAGACAGGTGGTCGCTAAAGCAGGTTTGACTGTATACTGAAATCATTTTCATACCTTTCTTAATCCAGTAAATCCAACCTTTAGAAGAAGGAGAAGATGGCGAGCCAGGTATGTGAGCTCTACAAGTGAATCCAGACAGAGAGTAAGAAACAGGAGTACCTTCCATGGCTCGACTGCTGCGGAGGATGAGAGTCGACAGAGGCATGCATCGGGGGAAAAGTCGAGACGTCATGCCTCGGATTCCACAGGTCAGGCCTCTTATTTCATTTCATCTCAATAGTAATACTGATGTGCTCCTACTGACAAACGATAAGTTGTGTAACTTTATTCCATATTATTCGTTCATTTGTTCCCCATATATTGCCAGTGAGGTAAAGATGTGTGGCAGGGATGAAAAGGGCAGCTTTAATTTCTCTGTGCTCCACAAGATTCTATGTATGTACATCTATAGATATGGAGATGTCGTGGTGTAGTGGTTCATTCACTTGACTATGAATCAGAGGGTTGAGGGTTCGAATCTCAGCCTGGCACTATGGTCTTTTGACAAGACATTAATCCATGTTTGCCACTCTCCACCCAGGTGTTAATGGGGACCTGATATGCTAGAGCATTACATGTTTGGCCGCTAAGCTATGACTGGGGTAATAAAGTTAGAGCGCCATGGACTTACATGCTATTCAAGAAGCCACTATAATTATCATTATTGTTATTTGTAATCTGCATTATCACCCCTTGTGTTACGAATGCAACCTGTAATTGTATTCTTGTGATTATTACTGTATTGGGCACATTTTTGCATCAAACAAAGCTTTTCAGATTCCCGGGACACTCATTGAAAGTGCCCATGGGAGAATAAAGAATGTTCCAAGGCAAACCTCAGCAATGCCTGTGAAGTACACGTCAACAGGAAATGACCACCTCAATGATCTAAAAAAAGCAAGAACCTTGAAGATCACCTGGGTTTTGCCTGTCTTCAAGTAGTCTGGACTTCCAGTCTGGCTTTTATAAATATCCTAGATATTGGAAGAGTTTCTTTAGTGCTCAAAATATTTCCAATCATGACTGATTTCACTCTTTGTGTACTGACTGTATTTTAGAAGCTTCAGGGAACCGTGTGATGATCCCCAACTCGTCCCCTCACAACGCAGCTTTGACTATGCTGTCCAGAGCAGAGGGCAGGTATCTAGCTACTAATCACAATGATACATCTCCTGGATCTGTACACTGCTTCCAGGATGAACATGGTGAGTTTCTAGAAAGGTCCAGGGCCTTGTTCAATAAAGCTTGTTATCAATAACAAATTGCAATAACTGTTACCAGCTATTGAAATCCTTGCATCTGATTGGCCGAGAGCAAATTTGTCATAGAAATGTGGCCTGATAACAAGCTTTATGAAACGGGGCCAAGATAAATGGATGAACGAATGAGTGAATGTGGAATGAATGAATTATTTAGGGGCATGTAATTCCTCTCCTGATGATGCTGTCCATAGCCAATGGTATTTAGCTGCCGATCATAGTAATACATTTCCTGGCTCCCCACATTTCTTCTGGAATGACTATGTTTTGAAGAGACTAGACTAAAGGGTGAGTGAATGACTTAATGTGGAAACAGTGGGTGATGTTATGGCAAGTCATCACCTTGTAGCCTTGACCATGATGTCAAGGGCAGAGGGTAGGCTCCAAGCTACAAATTATGATATGTCCTAAATACATTGCTTCAAGGATAAATTTAGTAGGAAAAGTGTATTGATGTGCAACTTTTGCAGCTTTTATTGATAAAGTTTGAAGTTCATCTGGTTTGGTTTACCTCTAAAAATCACATAGCAGAATTACTGACAAGATATTAAAAATGAGAAAGATTAAATGAACATTTTTTTTTCCCGTAATCAGTAGCCGGTAGCATCTTAATTTGTAGGCCTTACTGTTGAAGAGATTCACCCAAATTGTGTGGGGGATTAAAACACGGGAGATTTCACATGGGCAAGATATTATCAAGGTAGCTTAGTGAAATGCAGTGGTGCAAAAAAGATGCATCTGGAACACAAAATGCATGTTATTGTCTGTATTGTTCATGCTCTGAGTTCATCTTCGTGCCACTCCATTTCGCTATGCTTCCTAAACATATAAGTTAGCAAATTGGATGGACATTTCTTGAGTACTGTTCCCTGTTTTGTCCTGGACCCTGAACCTATTTTGAATATTGTTTCCTCAGGTAACTGGATGACATACACATTTGGTGACAACAGTTCTGGAGTTGCTCAGAGGGTTGAAACTGACCAGAACCTGTCACCTGAAGCTTCTCCATCCCCTCCCAAAGAATCTACTAGCAATGAATGGTAAGTACTAACGTGAGAAAATACCGAGAGAATGAGAACTTTCAGGGGGTTTGGAAGTGATGATGAATTTGTGCTTGATGGTTGAGATTTAGAAATTTACTGTAATTTGCTTAGAGCTGTTAGTCTTTGGGTCTGTATAATCCATAGTAAAATTAGTCTTAGTCTCTACCCTGAGAACTTCTGCAAAGTAAATATAATCAAAAGGTACTCTCGTTGACCTGGTTATCCCCTGATCTTAACCACATCAGCTGCACGATCAAAGATAGTTTTTATGATCCTAAGTCAAAGATGGTTTTGTGCCTGATAGATCATTGGAGACAATTCTGTAGAGTGCATATAAGAATGCAGATTTTAGTTTCAGGAGTTATTTCTCTACCAACTCTTTAACATATTCCAGGGAAGAGACCTCAAGCTGCCATTCCGACTCCACAGTCATATCAGTACCCAAACCCAGACCTCCTCCGAGGGCTCTCCGTGCCATCAGCAGCACCTCTGGAGGTGGGACCAGTGTAGGAGGAGGAGCAGGACCCAGTAGTGGGATAGACCTGGACCTCCCCACCAACATCCTAGACCGTCTGACTGACCCACAGCAGTGGGAAGCCACACTGACTGGGCTTTTCGATGCCTACCCCAACATGGACTCTAGTAGTACCTATGAGGAGATGCACAGCATGGAAAGCAGGTCAGGTGTGGGAGCCAGGGGCACGGGGCGATGGATACGTAATAGAGATAACAAGGTCAAGGTCCTGCATAACTATCGCTTCTGGGTGCTGCCCTGGAGGTCAATACGAGTCAGCTTTGATAGACTGGCATTCCTGGCTCTTTTTGACAGGTTAGTGTCTTTCATGATACAAGAATCAAGATTTGTACAAGCTGTCAAAAGATCTAACTTTAACCCTGTCTTGAAGCCACAATCTGATTTTAAGAAAAGTTTTTCATGAGCCATTGACAAATTTAGATTGTTATTCATTCTAGAAACACCTTAGATTCTACTGTAGCCATGAATGTTCTGGCATTGTGTACTTTGAGAAATACTTGGAACTTGAGGATAGAGTTCTCTGTAACATTCTTGTTGTTTATGGCTATTGTGAATTTTTAAAGATGGTTATAAACATGAAAATATGTCAGAATTTTTCTCTTCTGCTGTGAATGGAACTAAGTTTTTCATGTTTAAATGATACACTAAAAAGAAAAAGAACAAAAAAAACGCTAAAACTTATCTCTTACCATGGCATTCTAATAATCCCCTTTCCTGTACAGGAATCGCACAGTGGTGGAGAGTGTGTTTGCAGTGTTTCTAGCAGTACTAGTATCCCTCCTTGGCTTTGCTGTCATGACGCAAGGCTTCCTCTATGATTTCTGGCTTTTCTGGTTCTGCCTCATCGTAGCAAGTTGTCAGTACTCTCTTATCAAGGTAAAAGATTTATATTCAGTTCATTCAACATCTGCTTTGTCTGAAGGCTTGTTAACATGTATGAAAGGGTGGAAAATAATGCTGAGGCAAGAGGCATGTCTTTTGCCTCCTGGTGGCAAAAGGTGTGGACTAATCAAATTCTTATAAAATTAGCATATGATGTCACCAGTTTGTCTGGGCAATTTTTGGCATAACTCTTTTATTTGAGCTATGTGAACTATTTTTGACTCCTTAATGCCCATCTCTTTATCATAAGTGGCATGGGAAAAAGTTATTATTATTATCATTATTATTATTTATTCGGCCATAAAAATCAGAAATCTATATACATTGTGAACGGAATGAAATAAATACAAATATCTTTTAAAATGACAGTGAAAAAGAAGAAAATGGACAGTATAAAGAGTAAAGTAAAGAAATGGTTGCCTGTGGGGCCAGGGCTCACAAAAGTGAAATCCTTCACTGTTGCCCAAAGGCATGCAAGCCCTCATAGGCAACTATGTAGAAAGATATTGCACAATCAAGTGCACAGGGGAGCATTTCATCAACATTTGTTGTCTGACAAGTTGTCAGATCTGACATCTTTCCTTGATTTTGATTGGCTGAGAAGCATCGTTACTATGGCAACTGTCGGATAAAACAGACTTTGTTGGATAAAACATCCGACAAGTCCTTTCATGAAACGTTCCCCAGGTTTGCCGCTTCATATCTGAATGAGCCTTCAGGAAGAGTTGTGGTTGATCCACATTGATTGCGAGTCCCCCTTTCATTTGCAAACTGCCAGTTGAGTTGAATGTTCTGCTGATTTCAATCTGTGGCAACTGTTTATAACACAGGGCTCAGATATGTTTTATTCCTTCAAGGAACCATTGAAAGTTAAAGCAGACACTGGGAACTGATGCTGTCAAAAACACAAACAGGAAAAACAGTAATCTTTTCTTGTTGCCCCTCTAAGAGAAACATCTTTGGTCTTGTGTGTATTCCTGGCACATCAATGAATGAAAATACTTTCAAGATGTATGCTTAGTAATCATTGATGTTAATTTTGAACAAGAAATAATGTTCTTTCCTTTTCTCTCATTTTCAGAGTGTTCAACCAGATGCTGCCTCCCCAATGCATGTAAGTATTTATATGCATTAAGTATAAGAATGCATACTTCATGCATTCTTAATGCATTCTTAACCCATTCGTGACAGGAATTATTTAAAACCTAATTTGATCAGCTTTTCTTCTTCAAATTGGCAATGCCAACATTTTTCTTATAAAACATCATGCATCTGAAATAAATATGAATTGACAGAATGTATGATGAGAAGTCATAAAGTTGCCAATTTGCAGGGGAAAACAGTAATTTTAACATTTTCATCGTGTTGCCAATTTAAGGATTTTAATGCCTATTTTCCTTTAAAAAAATTTCAGCATCAAACAACAAATATTGATGCAACCAAAATGGGCACAGTAAGTGTAGAATTCTTTGCTCTTTCTGCTCATGTATTTGGTATGATTTTTAGGGCTTTGCATCAAAAGTTATTAAACCAAACCACATAATGTGGACCCTCTGTCACGAATAGGTTAAAAAAAATTTTTTTTTGGATAGATTAAGATAAGTAAGCTGAATAGATCCTGAATATATCCTATCAGGAGTTAAAACATAAATGCATCGTTTATGTGAATGACGTAAAGATATGTTCCAAAAAATCAGTTTTCTCCTTGTGTAATTGTGGAGGCATTCTTTTTTCCTGCTAAGAACTTGTATTGTAGTTGAAATTCCTTCAAACATGCCGCGCTTCTCATCTCTCTCTGTACAGGGTCACAATCCAGTGATAGCATACAGTAGACCTCTGTACTTCTGCCTATGTTGTAGCTTGATCCTTCTACTAGATCACCTGTCCAGTACGTTACCGCATCCTGACAGAACCCTCTTTGAGCTCTACAACTTTACCTTCACCAATCTCGAGTTACTCATCTTCGCAAGGGATCTTTTATTGGGTAAATAATGTGTTTAAGGGGTGCTCAGATATGGTGTGACATTGTAGCACCACCTATGTTAAGGAACATGCATTAACGTGTCAGCTATCAGATAAAAGAGAACTTTGTCAAAACTTGCCCAGACAATCTCATGACAACATATTTTTTCACTTACTTTTTAGGAATTTGATTGGTGCTCATTTTTTTGCAGCCAGGCAGCAAACAAAAAAAAGTGTCCTGCCTCCATGACATGTTTTTGTCGCCTCATACCCCATTGACTTGTACACCAAAGTGTTGTGGGGATTTTTGTGGCGCCACAATGTTGTCTTATATCTGAATGCCCCTTTACAGGAACTATCATTATATTGCAAATATGTATCATAAAAATATCCCTGTATCCAATGTTGACGCAGGATGACATCTCAAAGCACTTTGTATCCAGTGGAAATATAAATTGGTAGTTCTATTATTATTATGCCTTTGCCACATCCACTTGGAAAGAACAGGCTCCCCAAGAGTTGGTTGTGTGCTATATGGCCAGTGAGAAGAAATTTGTCCACTGAGCTTAGATTTTCTCTTCATGGAACATATGGCTCTATCTCTTTTTGCCTGAGAGAAGTTATTAATGGGAGGAAGTGGATTTAGTTGAGGTATTTGTCAGTGTCTTCCGAAATGGGATATGCTTTGGAAAACACAATTATCCAATGATCATATTGTTTTCTAAAATCACATGTTTATTCCATCATTATTGTGTGATATGAAATGAGCCTATTATTAGTATTATATGTAATTAGAATGAAAATACTCCTGTACCAAGATGAAATATGTTTTTCTATATTCTGTTTTCTCCTGCAGTGTTTATACTGTTCTTTCCTTTGGTCTTCCTTGTGGGTCTTCTCCCTCAGTGCAATACGTTTGTCATGTATCTACTAGAAACAGTGGACATTCACATATTTGGTGGCAGTGGTAAGTTGTGGCAGTTGTAAGTTTAGACATGCAGTAATGTAGTCTGTTTCTTCCCTGATGGTACAAACAAACTGATTCTCATCTCGTTTACAGTCCTTTTTAGGACTTCACCCAATCTCAAGAAGGATACTCTCTTCTCTCTCCTACTCTGTCTCGCCTCTCCATATCTCCTCCCCCTCAACTTTCTCTACTCTAACTCACAGTCCTGTCAGGACTTACCACATGGTGAACCATAAATCTCATCCACGTTATCAGTACCACCATGCAAACCTCCACCTTCAAATATCAACCAAACTGATTTGTTGTGAAAAAGTAAGAATATGCAATTAGATGATGGCTTCTAATAAGTCTTTCTTGGAAGTTCAATGTTTTGATTTGGATGACATATAAATGAATAGGTGAAGGTTGTCTTAGCTAAAGGCAGTACATTTTGTAGTGCTCACAGAGGGCATTTGCAACATTGCCAGTGTTACATGCAATGCAGTTGTATGTTGTGTGCTTTCTCTGTATGGCATGTGTCTTCTTCATGTTGTGGACTGTTGATTGTTACCATATTTGATCTCATCAGGTACCACTGGTTTGGGAGCTGCTGCTTACTCCACCTTCCGTAGTGTAATAGCTGTACTGGTTTTATGCGGGTTTGCCTATGGTGGCCTTCAGGTAAAAATCTCGATCTTATTTCAAAAATTTCTATCATTCTAATCCATGTCCCTGCATATTTTCACAATTGAAATTTTATTGAAGAAGTGTTGATTCTTATCAGTTAACCTGCTGACAGCTTGTCATATGTAATGCATTTATTTCATCCATCTGTTTCATTGTGCCATTTGTGAAAGCTCTGGATTGAGCCATGTTTTAGAAATAGAATTTTTCGCTGTACAACTATAATAGCTGGTAACTTTGCTCATACGAATTTACCATACAATTCTTTCTGTGTGTCTTAACAAAGCCAGGTTGTAGCAAAATACCATTGTATCTTTAATGTTACAGGATGAAGAAGCTTCGTCTCAGCATGTTTTGTTCTCTGTGTTTTGTGGGTTAGCTGTAGCCATCAGCTATCACCTCAGTAGAAGTGCCTCCAATCCTGGTGTTGTATGGTAAGTAGCAAACTGCAGATTCTTAGATAGGACCAGCTGAACGTTGCATTGTCTTCAATGAAAAGTATGGAGGAATTACTCTTAATCATCTTTAACACATTGGTTGGTGCAGCACCACCACCCTCAAATTTTAAGTGATATGTTCTATTTAGGGTTCCATAGTGAGGAAGAAATCATTAATTGAAAGATTCTGAACATGCCACATGAAAATCTTTCTGAAAAGGCTGTTGATTTTATCATTTTCATGAAAGAAACCCACCTTCCTACCTGAGTGAGGCCCCAAGAGGAATAAACCAAACATGTGATGGAAGTGAACCTTTCCTTGCTTGCACACTTCAGTTTTTAGAACACCTAGAACAATTTGTTACAGTTATTCTCGGTTATTCATCAGCACATCCAAACAGTATGAATTTACTCTGTAGCCTCTTCATGATTACAGATCAGTGTTAACCCATTTGTGACAGGAATTATTTAAAGCCTAATTTGATCAGCTCTTATTCTTCAAATTGGCAACACCAATATTTTTATTTTATTGCTACATTTTTCTTACAAAACATCATGTATCTGAAATAAATATAAATTGACAGAAATTATGATGAGAAGTCAAAAAGTTGCCAATTTGTAGGGGAAAACGGTGATTTTAAACTTTCTGTCACATTGCCAATTTAAGGATTTTAATGCTTATTTTCCTTTTAAAAAATTTCAGCATCAAACAACGAATATCGACGCAACCAAAATGGGCACAGTTTGTGTAGAAATTTTGCTCTTTCTGCTCATGTATTTGGTATGATTTTTAGGGCTTTGCATCAAAAGAGATTAGGACAAACCAAAAAATGTGGACCTCTGTCATGAATTGGTTAAAGATTGAGACAGCACTTTTACACCAACTCCAGTATGAATAGTTGTAGTGATTTGGCCAGACTATTCAGGGATATTCCCATGTTATATCCAGTGACATAACTGATGTTTGTTTTTGACAACCCCCCAGGCAGCTCAGTATATATGGGCTTGGGCTGGTCTAAGTTGGGCCTCTCTAGGGGTGCCCCAAATTTATGCTGCAGTAGTGTAAATGGGTTATTCATTTGCCAATTAATAAAAGTCTTGTTTGAAGTATTCAAATGTTGTTGATTTGACAGGTCCATCATCAAGGAACATGTGATGCCAGATGACCACAGAGGTAATACTGAGGAGACTGAAGAAGAACAGATCAGAGATCCTCTACCAGACAAACTCAAGAAGTCTGTGGTTAGTTCAACCATTCATATCATTGATATCAGTTTTTGGTATATCCCAAACAGTGTTAAAGGGGACTGGTATATTTTCAATACTTCTAGGAGTATAATAGGGTGCATGAATACATGAAAGTATTTCTTGTTATTGATAATATGTATAAAGGGTTCAGAAAAGTGTCATTGATATGTAATATGGTATATATAGGGTACATTTGCTTCATTCTGATTTTTTAGCAAATTGTGAGTTATACCTATCTTTTATTTTCATAGCACACAAAATTGAGAGGTAATTTTTGCCAATTTCTGTCTTTGAAAATAGTGTGTTGCATTTTTGCACTTGTGTGATTAAAGTCAGTATGAAACTGTTTTAGTTCATAACTGAAAAGACCATTTTAGGAGCTAAAGATTAATATTTGATGTATTGAAAGTCTGAATTACTGTTATTGTATTTGTGATTAAGTTTTGCACGTACTAAATCACTTTTTTCATCATTGATTTTTTTACCTCCTGTGTTTTAAAATTAAACTCTTCCGTTAGATTTCCTATAATATATATTTTTTGATTTGGCTAGTTTTTCGTCTACTTCATTTTTCAGAGTGAGCGTCTTCAGTCTGACCTGATAGTGTGCCTTGTGATGATAGCATTTGTGACTGCTCTTCATGTCAGTACTGTCTTTACTGAGCTTCAGGTAAGGGAGATCACAGTTGGTCTAGCAATACAGTAAGATCTCAATCTTCATCTATTAACTGACTCTGGCAGACATCGGTTTGAAACTTAAGCCCACCGCACACTTTATGATCTGTCTGCGATCTGATTTTAGAAAAATTTATTATAGCGTTTGATATGAACATGTAAAATTTCAATGATGAAAGCTCCGAATAGTCGTAGGAATACTAAAATCGAAAATCAGGGCTATTCCAAGCCTCCTTGTAGGAATAAAAGCGAAGTCAATTCCTAAACATAGTGATGTCATGGCAGTCTTGCAATTGGCTATGATTTAAAGCCGATTTGGCCTTTACTCTGAACTAAAGACCTGCAGTTATCCAAAATGTCTATTTTAGTAATCCTATATTCATTCAGAATCTTAAATAAGATAATTTTACTTGTTTAGACTTTGATATTTAAAGCAAATTGCCATTTGTTCCAAAATCTGGTCGCGGTCAGATTGTTTAGTGTGCGATGGGCTTTTGTCGTCTATTTCATTTGGTGATGTTGGTTGTCATTCACCAGACATAACTGTTCAGACCTGATAGATGCACATCAGAAAGGATCCAGTTACACATAAAGACACACACACATACACAGACCTCTGGCAAGAACAGAGGCATTTTAATCATGCCTCTGAATACATACATGTATGTCTACTAGTCTACCTCACTAGTTTCTTTTGTGTTAATTGAGAGTGTATTTGAAGTTGTAGTGTCTCTTTCCATGGGTAATATTCAAAGCTTATATTTTGATTATGTTATAGTAATATTAAATCCCAAAAGCCCACCACTCACCTTACGATCCGACTGGTCTGCGACCGAGTGAGAGGAGATTAATCACAGGGTAGTCACAAGCCTCAACACTGCAAATTTTGCAATCCGACTACATCAGTACCACTGTCTAATTGGCTGGAAGTTAGATTGAGTCTGTGATCCAGTTGTAGAGATTTGACATGTCAAATCCTTATGATTGCCCTTGCGATTTGTCTCTGACTGATCTGCTACTCACAAGCTGACAAGAGCTGTGACGTCACATCTCCTCTCACTCAGTCGCAGACTGGTCACAGACCAGTCGAATCGTAAGGTGCGTGATGGGCTTTAGATACAGAGCACATTGTCTTTTGGTTATTGGTACACTCTAACTTATCTTGGATTCTTTATATTTGTTTTGTCTTGACAGCCTGCTCTAAGCTATGTCTTATTCATCATCGCTGTAGTTGTAGGATTCCTGCTCCATTACATCTTGCCTCAGCTTAGGAAAGAGCTTCCCTTTGCTTGCTTCTCTCAACCTCTACTCAAGAGTAGGGAGTACCATCAATTTGAAGTCAGAGGTAAGGAAATCAACTTAACAACAGATTATGACAAAGACATACAAATGTAATAAGGGTCTATGGCACAGACTCTTTATATTTATCTTAAAATACTTCCAGTTTGAAGTACACTAATATTTTATTAATGTTTTGATCCATAAAGGGGACTTGATATTACTTTATTTATTTTCCTTAATCTTATATAAATGTAGGATTATGCAAGGCTAAAGAAGTCACAAATACTCTTATTATTGATGTGTTTGAATTGTTTATAATAGAATAGAAGTACTGTCCCACTGAAAACTTCAAATTGGATCTTTGATGTCATATATGTTAGGATGGTAGAATTATTATTCTGTATATTTTGCATGACTTTATCTGGCTAATACTTTCTTTATGGTGTGTGTAGGACTACATCTTGGCTTTTGAATTCATGTCTTTGTTAAGATAATTTTTGGAAAGATTGATTACATAATACACAAAAATGAGTGTGTACTTAGGGTTTTTAAATCATCAGAACGATGACAAATCAACTCATTCTCACTTAAAGGCATGTAGAGTTCACACACAAATGGGTAAATAGAACTATAAACAAATGTTCAGGCAGAACTCAAACTCCTCTTTAACTCTTGTAATTTGTTCTTGTATCTGTAGATGCAGCCAAGATCATGCTGTTCGAGAAGCTGTATGTCTGGTTATGTTTCATTGAGCGCCATGTACTCTATCCATTGGTCTTTGTGAGTGGACTCACTACATCAGGACCAGCCATTGCCAAAAAGTTCTCACCATTGTAAGTTTGGTGAAAAAACTTTGCAATCATTTCAAACGCTCCTCTGATCATACCAATAAATATGATTCTAGCGGATATTATGTGTCTGCATCGATTCTTTAAGTCCTTGAATAAATCAGTTAGGATTTAGCTGAATCAGAATATACTGTACCCACCTACTTACCTGTGACTGCATCCCACAAATGGCTACCTTGGGAGCTAGATGTTTTTTTTTTTTTTCTGAAATACCCTTTTCACTATGAAATAAATCATTTATTACAGATCACTCACAGTTATTAGTTGAACATAATGTTAAGAAAGTTATCTCTTCTTAGATTTAATATGATGCAGTAAAAATTTGGCACCTGAAAATGTGTAAATGACAATGCAAGTAGATCTATTCCTGCTTAACTACATTTTTCTTTTTTGGATGTGGTGGTAGGGGTGAAGATGAATTTAAATTCTTTCCTACAAAATAGAAGATATTTCTGAAAGAAGGTTATACTGAGGTTTCTTGTAGTCTTTGATGTGTTTGAAATAAAGCATTTCTCTTGTCTTCTCTAGCCCCCCTTCACAAGAGGGAGAAGGAGATAAATTTCATGAATGTTACACCTGCCCTATTGCATAGTTGATATTTATGATTTGAATTTGAACAGTGGTGGAGCCATCCTAATCAGTATATGTGCTGTCAAACTCCTGAGGGGTGCGTACGGAGACACTGCCCGTCAGTACCCTATCCTTGCCTTCACTGCGCTCTTCTTCAAGTACGATTACACAGCGGACTCGGAGACATACCTCACAGACTACTTCGTTATCCACTACTTCATCATGACCATCCTTCTCACAAAGGTGAAAATTTTGTTTAAACTTGTTAGAATGAGAGGCCTTTGCCTTTTAAGAAAAAAATAAGTTTTATTTGTCAGACATTCAAATTCAGTCTTACAAGCATATATGTTTAAAAGACTAACCAAAGGATCCCAGATAATTAAACGTTGGAAATGGTTTGTTTGCATTCTTTATTAGTGTTTTACATTGATTTAGAAACACACAAGCTAAGGAGAATGTGATATTTGTATCACTGCTTGAAATACACTCTCATTTCTAACAATGGGCCAGAGAAACCTTTCATCTCATCCCTGAACTCAAACTTCTCTTTAAAGGGAGTACCCAATGATGAAACAATGTTCCTTCATTTAAAAGAGCATTATTTTACCAGCAGAAAATCATCTGCCTAAAGTTTTTAAAAAGTCATGTTGCCAAGAAAAACCCAAACTATGGTAAGATTTCAGCCTAGTTTTGGCCCCTCAGCTTGTCCCAGTTTCAATCGGGTACCCACAATGACGTCATTGTGGTTACCTTGTCGCGCAATTCTAGCAAAATGCGTGCAAGGTGTAATACATATTGCACAGTCTAGCACGCGCTAAAAACTGCAATGCGTGAAGCTGTGTTACCACATCTACGTCATACCTCATACTCAAATTTTTAGATCAACCCTTGACTAATCACAAATAATTTGCCAAAATGCGTTGATTTCGATTGAAAATCATCAAATTTTTAATGTTATTGTTCTTAGAATTCTATTCTTGATCATATATCAAAAAAAATTTAACCATTGTGTAATCACTTTAAGGCAAGGAAACCCCAAACTCACAAATACTGTTTTATAATCATCTTGCTTTGTTTTCATAAAGAAACACTCCTGAAGTTCATGAAGTATATGTGGTATCATTGTATTATGTTGTCTCTTCCCCTAGATCTACGAATGGTTGTTAAAGCTTCAGTTTGTCTTCACCTACATAGCTCCATGGCAGATCACATGGGGTTCAGCATTCCATGCCTTTGCTCAGCCTCTTAGTGCTCCTCGTATCCTTTCTAGCGGATGTATAATTATATAATAATCATTTCATAATTGTACATTTATTAGACTTTATACAAAATATTGTAACATGTTATCTGACATTCATTGCCTTATAATTTCATCAATGTAAATTATTTAGTATTTAATCTCTTTTATTTACGATTCCAATTTATGAGTACAATGTATGTTAAAGACATTGGTTAACATTGTTACGATTTTAAAAAATCTCATCTTGTTACTTGAAAATGGGATAAACATTAGGGTTATAGTGTTGAAATACCAGTCTGAAAGTTTCAGAGTATAATATCCACAGGAAGTATTTTAAATATTAGAAATGTGAACCAATGTTTGAAAAATAGACAAGGGTCGGTTGCACAGACCAGACATAAGGAGTGTGCATAAAAAATGCAAAAATCGTGGTTTGCGTCTAACTTACAGTTTTTCATTCCAAATTATGGTTGGTTTCAGGGTTTTTGAGTACAAATACAAGTACTCATACACAGGTTTCATCTTAGTTTGAGAATTTTTTAAATCAGATGCTCACAAAGTTAGCCAATGCTTTTGATATCTGTAGAAATGTTTATACTTCAGTCTTTGTACTGCAAAACATGTTTTCCCATAAACCTTTATTGGATTGAATTGAAGTGCATCCCATGCTATTGTATTTTTTATTTGGGATGAGTATAAAACTAAAATATTTGTGTTTTAATGAGGGCAGCACCAAGAAAATTATATTGTTACAAAATCTGTAACTAGGTGACTCTACTATTAATTTTGTGCACCTAGGGTGCCTTTGGCAGATTGTGCGCGGTATAAATACAGAATTATTATTATTATTATTATAATTTTTGTGGGATATTTGGCCATGTGTGTATATATTTTGAACTATATTTTAAACTGATGCACTGTTTATAAATTTTGATTGTTCTGTATGCAATAATATTAAAATCTTGGAGCTTAGAGACAAATTTAAGAGGAATCTATCCATATTGGGTTTGTCTTGAAAATAGAAACAGTGGTGAATACGAACCTCAATGTAGTTGTCAATGAAATGCCATCCTTGTTATTTGGTGAGCTGTGATAGACTGTACTGAATCTACATTCAAGTGTTCAAACTGAGTTAACGTTTTCAATACAAGAGCCGTTGTTATAGAAGAATGTTCCGTATCCAGTCCATCTTTTATTCAACCTTGACAAAATATGTGACACAGATTCGGCCATGTTGTTTGTCCAGACGACTGTGTCTGCATTGTTCTCTACCCCTCTCAATCCTATCCTAGGCAGTGCAATATTCATCACATCTTATATCAGACCAATGAAGTTCTGGGAGAGAGACTATAAGTAAGTTTTGAGCTGTTGTATCTTACTTCATTTAATAAGTTTAAAGTCCATCATCCATAAGCCATCACTAATTTGAATATCAACTGACATGTTAACTCTGTAAATTAATCCACGAGTATGTTAAAGAATCTCATGGCATGCACTCTACATCATGGCTTCTATACGACTTTTGTTCTGCAATATTGGTCGCAAATTTATATTGTCTTTTGTGCAAATTCAAGATTGTGTTATATGATATAAGATACTTGCTTGATAAACAAGGAAATAAAGGATAAATAAATAAAGGGAGAGATGTATGTACAATAGCAAATGTGTTTTGAAATGTGATAATGAAACTGTACTTGGGTAACATGTTGATTATTTTGTTTATTTTTGCAGTACCAAAAGAGTGGACCATTCCAACACAAAGCTATCTACACAGCTAGAGAAAAACCCAGGTAAGAAAAAAAAGGCATTACAACTGTCTGTATATGAGTAGCCTGCTTCTTCATTTTTTCTGGAGGAGGGGGGGGGGGGCTGTTGAGAGGTGATCCTGTGGAATTCAGTTGTTTCATCAAAAATCTGTTGTTTAGCAGTGAAATGCATTTTTGAATTCTTTTAAGTCACAGTATAATGTTTGGAGGAAAGTGCAACTAGATGCATAAAGTATCTAGAATGAACTGCTATCTCTTTTATACCACATACATCGTTGTCCTGACCCCTCTATCTTGTTCTGTGCCTTGAAGGTGCCGATGACAACAACCTGAACTCCATCTTCTACGAACACCTGACACGTTCCCTCCAGGAGAGTCTCTGCGGTGATCTGGTGCTGGGTCGCTGGGGTAACGTGATGGCTGGTGATTGTTTTATCCTAGCCTCAGACTACCTCAATGCTCTGGTACATATCGTAGAGATGGGCAATGGCTTTCTCACATTCCAACTACGTGGACTTGAATTCAGAGGTGAGTACTGTAAACCTACCCTCTTCTTCTAGGGCAAAATATCATTTGGTTGAGGATTCCAATTTTATGCCTCTTATGGGCCCTGTTTCATAAAACTTTTTATCAATAAAAAGTTGCAGTAACTGTTATAAGCTACAGAAATTTTTGCATCTGATTGGCTGACAGCAACTTTGTCATGCAAATGTGGCATTTGTTACTGATAACAAGTTTTAAGAAATGGAGCCCTTATAATGTCTGGAGCCATTATTTGGGGGGGGGGGGGGGGGGGCTGGTGATCCATAAGTTCTCCTTGTCACTAAACTGTCTACATGATTTTTGGAAAAAATATTGCCAAGCATTATCATCATAGCACACAAAACTGATTCGGATCTGTCAGGCCATTATATGAAACTAGATGAGGAGGTATTGTGGTATATTGTATACGTCATCGGACATTGGATCTCTTGGTCTGAATTCGGGTCCCGCTGTGGCACTAAAGTCCTTTGGCAAGATATGAATCTAAATTTGCCAGTCTCCACCCAGATGTAAATGGGTGCCAGCAGGAAGAAATCCCTTGAATGCTGTGAGCACTGACACTGGTGGGTAATACTAGTATGGGATAGGTGCTCAACGTAAATATTCGGTATTATGATGATGATGATGATGCTGATGATGATGATGACTGACATTTGTTTTGTTCCAGGGACATACTGTCAGCAGAGGGAGGTAGAAGCTATCACAGAAGGAGTGGATGAAGATGATGGTAAGTTTTGGTAAAACATGCATTAAACCTTGCCCAATGTAGCATTTGACAAATTAAGGTCATGGAATTGAATATCCTTCACCAGTTGAATGAATTTTACCAATGTTAATTTATTTCATGTACAGAGATGCCAACTGTTCCTCTTTTGCAGTATTTTGTACTGTTTTCTATCTAAAATACTGCAAGTTTCATGGAAAATAATTTCTCCCCAAAATTATATTACTACACATAGTGATTTTTCCATCCAAAATACCCCTTTTCATCCCTGTAAATACTGGAATGCTTTTTACAAGGTTGGCATCCCTGTGTATATGTGTACAAGTGTTTTACAGACATGATTTATTTATAGCTTTATGTATTAAGAGCACAAAAAAATTAATAATTGTACTGAATAAAAAAATGAGTATCTCCTCATTGGTTCCTTGTATTCAAGAGTCATGTAATACAGTGTTTGCACCACAGATGAAGCCACCCTAGGTATAAAAGACTAAATGAATTACATACATAAATGTTAGATGAAATATTAGTTTAATATTCCTTGAAGAAAGGAAGAAACATACACCCATTGACATTATTTTAAACATTTTCACATAGGTTGTTGTTGCTGTGAGCCTGGCCATCTCCCGCGGATGCTGTCGGCCAATGCTGCATTTGGTCAGCGATGGTTAGCCTGGCAGGTGACTGCTAGCAAGTATGTCCTCCTGGGGTACAGCATCTCTGACAACTGTGCTTCTTCTATGCTTCAAGTCTTTGATCTACGCAATATCCTCATCACTTACTATGTCAAGGTGAGTTACGTAGCTTTAATTGGCGTACTGAAGAACTACATCTAGGCCTTAAATTAAACAGAAAAACAATGAAGAATGAAGAACCGTGGAAGACAATAGGTAGAATCCATATTTTAGCCATAGGCTTTATCAAGAATTCGAGGATTGTACGTTTTCTTGATAAGGGCCTATGGCCGAAATATCATTTCTACTTATTGTCTTCCACATTCCTTCATTCTTTGTTTTTCTGTTTTATTTACACTTGCACTGAACTGATACAGAACAACTCTTTCTTCATGCATCTAGCACTATGAACATGACGGACAAAGAAAGCGGACAAAATAACCACCCCCATTCTACCCTTCACAATGGTTCTGGTAGTCAAAAGAACATCCCTTCACTGCTGTTGTCTGAAATATGTGGAACAGGTGTCACATGCATATTCACCTGGAACTACATGATTAAACATAATAGCTGTGAAGGGATGTTTCTTTTGACTACCAGAACCATTGTGAAGGGTAGAATGAGAGGTTGTTTATTTTGTCCGCTTTCTTTATCCGCCATGTTCATAGTGTAGGCCTTGTCTTGTATAAACAATTGTGACTGATTTGAATTGGTCACACCTTGGTATCAGTTGCATCTCTATACAAAAAAGATGTTTGTTTACAGTATTTGTTTGTTTGTTGTTAGTTGTTTTTTGCAATTAATTGGAGGACTTGGGGTTGATCTGGATAAATCATAAGTCTTTGTAAGACATGGTCAATGTCTATTATATCAACCTTCCTTCACTTATCTTGGATCTAGCTAATGATTGCATCCTGCTTCTCATCTTGTAATTTTGACTTGGATGCATGCCTGCTCTGGTTTAATGGATAAAATTTAGAAAACAAATAGTGATTGATGAAATATGTCCCTTTATTATTTTTTATGCCTCCGCCCACCGTAGGTGGTTGCCGGAGGCATTATGTTTTCGGGTCGTCCGTCCGTCCGTCCGTCCGTCCGTCCGTCTGTCCGTACGTCTGTCCGTCCGTCCGTCCGTCCGTCCCATTTTCGTTCTCGCGATAACTTAAGAACCGTTTGACAGATCAACTTCAAACTTGGCTCGTGTATGCATATGGGAGGGAAAATGATCTGATTAGATTTTGGAGTCTCAAGGTCAAAGGTCAAGGTCGTAGAGGTAATAAAACACATAAAAATGGCTCGTTCTCGCGATAACTTAAGAACCGTTTGACAGATCAACCTCAAACTTGGCACAGGTATGCATATGGGAGGGACAATGATCTGATAAGATTTTGGGGTCACAAGGTCAAAGGTCAAGGTCATAGAGGTAATAAAACACATGAAAATGGCTCGTTCTCGCGATAACTTACGAACCATTTGACCTATCAACCTCAAACTTGGCACAGGTATGCATATGGGAGGGACAATAATCTGATTAGATTTTGAGGTCTCAAGGTCAAAGATCAAAGGTCATAGAGGTCATTATGTACATAGAAATGGTTTGTTCTTGTGATAACTCAGTAACCATTTGACGGTTCAACAAACTTGGCTCATGTATGCATATGGAAAGGGCAATGCTCTCATTAGATTTTGGGATCACAAGGTCAGAGGTCAAGGTCAGAGATGTCATTGTATAAATGAAAATAAATCGACATGAAGTGCCATTTATTTCTGATTTGGTAATGGCGGAGGCATAAAGTTCGACCACGCGTGGTCGAAGATTCATCTAGTTTGTTTTATGTGCTACTTCATTGCACT
Source organism: Echinometra lucunter (assembly GCA_029962745.1). NCBI lineage: Eukaryota > Metazoa > Echinodermata > Echinoidea > Camarodonta > Echinometridae > Echinometra > Echinometra lucunter. The sequence goes on from CM057152.1 coordinate 12,719,903, forward strand.
AAGTAGTTCATTATTTGAGAGTTAGTGTAATATAGAAATTGCAGGTAATAACTGGCTTGATGCAGACAACTAATAGAATATTTCATTTACATGGTGTAATTTTTAGTCATGTGCTGATGTCATACTGCTCTATTTACTGATAATTATGTTATTAGATTATCTACATGTATACGTGATAAATACGTAGTTGCAGTGTGTGATTAAGATAGAACTGATATCTTTTCATTAGTATTTCCCTCAGGCATTTGCATATACTGGTGAATTAAGCAAATCATTTGTGATACATCTAAAATTAAATTGGGGGTATCTAGAAACAAATCTGATTACCTGTATAGATTAGAACCTTTTCCCCAGTGTTTCATGATTTATCTTTCCATATTATTGAGAATGACTTAAAAGCTAAGCCCTAGACTTTGGACATGAACTTTATGTCAGACTAAATTCTTCATATTCAAATGTGAATCTAATTTGCTGATGATTGGCAGACTGAAGGTACGGTACATCACATCTTTATAATATTGTCATAATAAAACACTCCTGAAACAAACTCCCCCTCTTCTGGTGAAATTGACTTTGACAAGTAGGAAATCGGGAACCTATAGAACGTAGAGATCCCTATCTCTCTGCAAATGTTGATTTTGTCAAGAAAAGAGAACATACTTTTTTTCCATTTATGAAAAGGCCAAGATTGATAAATATCTCCACTAAATGTATGTTATCATGTGATGTGGTTAAATTATATTTTGTCTAGATATAATCATTGGAAGATCTCAATCATTGATAATAGTAATAAGCAACCTTGTGTAGGCCTGTCCTGAGAGGAAATTGAAATTGGTGCATGCTCCCATGAACTCGAAATGTATGGAAATGCATCATTAAAATGGTAGGGAAATGTCATTTTTTGAAAATCATATTCAATTAATATGTTCATGATGCATGTCTGAATAATAGTATTTAAGAAAGAATAAAGATCCCAAGGGGTGCAGAAGAGAATGATTATACAATATGTGACATTAAAGGAAAGAATGTTCATATCATTGTGAGAGCTGCAAATGTAAAATACATGCAATGCAAAGATGAGTGTATAGTGTAGTTCACATGATTTTTGGGTTGGAATTTATGCTGTTTCTTTTTTCCCTCGGTTGTTAGTTGTGTGCAGCTTGTCTCGAAAATACACTTGTTATAGTTTTATTTTAATGTGCTGTTGATTAGCTACAACCTTGTGTGTATTGGTTCTTTCACACTCAAAATATATTTGATACAAATAAATAATTGTTACCAATGATTTGACTTGCATATGACCTCATAGAAGCCTTTGAAAATAAATAACAAAAAAGTGAGTAAATAAAACACCCAGAAAAACAGCTGAAATCAGCATATATTCTTTGTCTACCTCTGCATCTAAGATAAACAACAAATAAACTGTTGAGGATCACTTCATCTCAAGCAAAAACATTTCCCCTCAAGTCTTGTTTCTCACCTCCCTTCCTCTAGGGGGCTTCCCCAGGGAATGCGGAATGAAGTCCATGTTTGATCACATGATCAGTATGGGAGAGCACGCTCTTCCTGTGCCTGTCATACAAGATTAACCCTGAGTGTCAAGATACAGGGTGCTGTTTTGATCCATTGCCAGTTTGATATTTTCGTGTTGTTACATTTATACATTAAGACCCTGTTGCACTTTTATTTTGTTTTGTTATGTTTTGTTTTTTCCCCCATCAATTCTGCTCTTAAACATAGCATTATGGATTTTGAAAGCAATAGCTTGATTTACCCATAATGAACTTTTGTTACTGGTGTATCTGGTGCTGTTACGATGTAATGCCAACTGATATTTTCACATTTTACATCATGGATATGAAAGCAACAGCATCACTTCAACAATAATTCTGATTTTTAACACTATACTTGAGCTTTAATACTCTACATTACAAGAGCAAAGCTGATTTTTAAGGATTTTCCCCTTGGAAGTAGCCATTTTTATATCGCTACAGGAAATTCATCCAGAATTGATTTATATTCCATTCCACATTGTGGTTTTTCAGTGGTTTCTAGTTGATTGCAAATGTATGAGACTGATCCTCCTTTGAGAATATATTTCATTGTGCATATATCCTGAAGATAATTCTGCCCTACCCCAGTGCTTGTTTATGTCCCAGTGAAGGTTTTATCCCGTAATTACATGGTTTTTGAAAGCACTCCTCTTTGGAGACTTGTCATGATTTATGAGTTCAACAGGAGCTCTTGGGATGATTATCCAAGAAAAACTAAACATATGACTATAGATTGACAAGAAATCGGTTTTGATGTAGTCTTTGTCTGTCTACACTATAGTTTTTTTTTTTTTAATTTCATGAGCAGTATGATGAAAGAGTTGAATTGAATAGCATCCTTCATCAAGAAATGGACATCCTTCAGAGCTCAATAAATGCTAATGAAATAAATGAATTAATTTGTTAGTCTCAATGGAAGAATTTAGAACTTGGTACGATTACTCCCTTTAATATCTTAAAGCTACAGGACTACTTTGAATGTTCTAAGTAAAATCCTGGAAATAAAAGAAAGTGTAATGGAATTTGTATGCTGCATCACTATTGAAGAATTCCTGTATTGTACTGGTTCCTTTTATCATAGGAATTTGGCCATTTGATATATCATTTGATATCTTACTTTACTTGTAGTGTATACAGAGATAAAGAGACAGAGAGATGTCGTATGCTTTTTGATTCTTGTCTTTCCAGAGTATCATCTACTACGTTGTCCGCTGCCCAAAGCTCAACCAATGGCTGGAGAGTGAATCCCTGTCTGCTGCCCTCGAAGGCACCACAGCACCCAAGTACGTGGACTGTGACCCGACCTTTAACCCCAAGATTGACGATGACTACGACCAGGTCAAGAAGGGGGTGACGCGGGATAGTTTCTGTGACTGCTATCTGGAGTGGATACAGCATTGTGCAAGCAGGAGACAGGAGGTGAGTTTGGTGATAGAGGAGTCCTGGGCCCTGTTTCATAAAACTTGTTATCAGTAACAACTGCCACATTTCTATGACAAAATTGCTCTCAGCCAATCAGATGCAATGATTTCAGTAGCTTATAACAGTTATTACAACTTGTTATTGATAACAAGTTTTATGAAATGGGGCCCTGGTTTAACCAGTGTTCTGGAAAAATCAGAGGGACAAAGACCAGTAAGTATATCTACCTTCATGCAGGCATAAATCTGTGATTACTTAGTTCCCCTGGCTTTTAATTAGGTGGTTTTCATGCTTATCTGCAAGGTAGCTCCTTCTTGGCTTCTTAGTCTCTTAACAGTTGTGAAATAAAGATTGCTCTGGAGATAGGTGACCCTGGCTTTTGAAGCTAAACATCACTGGCTTTCTTGCATTCTGCCTTTGATAGCCTTGTTGTATTTCTCATAATGAATGTCATATAGAAACCAAAATGATGGATTTCTAGTGACAACAGAGCAATTTAAGAGTGATGAATTATAGTGAGGTTGCATGTCACTGCTTCTTTGCTGAGACATTACTAAGGGATGGGGACCTGTTTTTCAAGTTATCTTAAAGTTAGTGTTTATAAATCAAGGCATTGATGGTGTTATATTATTTTTTCAATTTTGGGTTTGTCTCATGTGAGAGTTCATACCTTTATTTTCAGAGAAACAATTTGCAGTATTTTCTGTAACAGTGCTGATTTTGCTGTCTTTCTTTCTTCCTAGCCAATTGAGAGTGGTAAAGATTCTCAACTGGTCACCCTGTGCTTTGGGCTTTGTGTCCTAGGAAGGAGAGCGTTGGGTACAGCATCACATCATCTTTCAACCAGGTAAAGCAGTCAATTAGCAGCATCTGTAGAACACCAACAGGAATTGATCAAGCAGCATTGATTGAAATTCTGTTTTTGCTAAGAAGTGTAGTTCATTGAATAACAATGAGTTATTTCTTTTAGGGAGCTGAGCAGAATGCAGTGGCACAAAACAGACACATTTGAAATGCAAAATACATATTCTGCCATTCATTGACAAAAGGAAACAACTCTGTAGAATGAGTTTTTTAATAAAAGAAGAAATAATGTCACTTTTTATGTATAGAAATCTATGGAGTTGCTTCCTTTTGATATGTCTGTGTTTTGGAAGTTAGGGGTCATGTGGCCTTAATTTCTTCATCATCATTAAATGATGGGTACTTTTTTGTATGCTCTAAATTTTTGAGCATACAAAAAGTACCCAAAATCAAGAAAGGGTCAATTTTGAAAAAAAAAAATTAGTTACTTCTTTTCGTCATTGGACGGTAGTATTGTTGTTTGTATTGTTTTTGTTCCAGACCTGTCTTTTCGTGCCACTCTGATTTGCTAAGCTACCTAGTCATCACATGATCTATATACCTTGTTTAATGAGAACAAAATATTGCTGTCTAATGACCAAAGGAAGCAACTCTGACTTTTTTCAGAATTGATGTTTTTTTCTTGATTTTGGGTGCTTTTTTTAATGCTGTACAGATGATGGAGAAATTGAGATCACATGACCCCCATTTTTTGAAATATAGACCTAGCAAAAGGAAGCAACTCCATAGATTTTGTCATAAAACAGTGATATGTTTTCTTAATTTACTAAGGAACTCATTTTGCAGAGTTGCTTCCTTTTTCCATTGGATGGCAGAGTAGTAGTCCTTTATAACCGATTTCTTTCCAGCTATTGCTTTAATTATTATTACCTATTATAAAACGGGTTCAAGGATGTAGCCAATAGCGAGTGCGTATGCATGTCACATGTTCATGCTTTAATTCTACGCAACCTTCCAGCCGTGCATTTTTTGGGCAGCACTGTGCATTTTGGATGCATCACTTTACCTCTAGCGTGTAAAAACTGAGACACGCACCATGAAATACGCGTTCTTTCTAGAAGTCTACCACAAGGATTTTGATGCGCTTACTCAGGGGCGCATGACACTGGCTACGCTTGTGATGTCATAAGAGAAAGCAGATGTCGCCTCCTTGTCTTTGCGATCTGAGGAAATTTGGAGGGGTTTTAACAAATTTTCCACTACAAAGTCATACTGCCGACCCGTTTTATAAAACAAATAATGCACAGATTTAAATTCGTGATGTTAGTGACGATGCAGGCATCTCGGGTATTTACAATATTATGCAAATATTTGCAATATTTACATCATATTTATTTACAATATTTATAATATTTATTTACAATATTTATATTGTAAATAATATTTACAATATTATGCTAGTCGCACATTGTAAATACCCTTGAGTGCGCTGCATCGCCACTAACACACTCACATCTGTGCATTATTTGTATAATATTACCACTTAGAATCTTGCCACATTTACCACTTACTCCGCATAGATTAATTCCTTCTATTCTACCAAGAAATTGCAGTAAGGAACAGTGAAGACACGACCATGGGATTGATATTGATGAAACTGGAAAATATATTACCAAAGATATGAGAGCAACATTAACCTGTTACCAAACTCTTTTAACCACCTTTCAGTATCCTGGAGTCATTCCTGTACGGTCTGCATGCGTTATTCAAGGGTGACTTCCGTATCACATCTCAGAGGGATGAATGGGTCTTCCAGGATGTTGAGATGTTGAGGAGATGTGTTGCTCCTGGAGTCAGGATGTCTCTCAAACTGCATCAGGTATGGTTGTCTTTTACAGATCTGTGTGTGTCTGGGGAATCCTCTTTGCTACATCAAGTCAGCAAATGCTCCCTTCAAATGAGAATGTAACTTTATGAAGCATAGGTTTTGGCTGATTACATATGATAAGTGACATTTACCTGAAGCAATTGCTGCAAGAAATGCCTCTGGAGGATTGAACTTTATTGCCAGTGCAGGGGCTACAACTTGCAAAATGTACAAGTTCTATAAAATTCTGTGTCTCGTGAAATGATAGATGGCAAGGAGTAGAATCTATCGCAAGCCATGAACAGAACCTGGTAAAAGCTTGAATATAAACATGTGTGCTCTGCAGATAGTCATTCTTTTTCTTTTTCCATCTAGGATCACTTTACATCTCCTGAGGAATATGACGATCATCAAGCTCTGTATGATGCTATCTCAAGCCATGAACAGAACCTGGTGATAGCTCATGAAGGGGATCCAGCATGGAGAAATGCCGTCCTATCAAACACTCCCTCACTCTTAGCACTCAGGTGAGTCAAAAGATTCCAAGGTACCTTCTTTAGTGACAGTGGTTGAAATTCTAACTGTAATACCATTTTTATCGACTGTGTTCTAATGAGGAAAAAATTGAAATATCACTTTATTTTTTTGTTTGAGAGACTTTAAATGATTGAATGTTGTTTTGCACCAGACCTTGAAAGGGTATGGATTTGTGAATGCTATAGTCACTTAAATGTAGTCACAGTAAAGCAGATAATTCTTCTTTCCACCACAAAGTCTTACTCTTTCTGCCCTTGCTCATGGTGAGAGAAATAGCATTTTTAAATTTTCACTTCTCTCTTTGTTTTGAAATGATTTAAACTTTTTTTTGTAGTAATAGGAACAAAACCTTCAAAACTTAAATGTCTTTTAAAAGGTATTTGTTCATACAGCATACAACCAGTACCCTTCATTGTCACTTATGTGAAAATACATGTACAGACTGTGCAACTGCTTTTAACTCGTTGAATACTAAGCCCAAGATAACTAGCGCTGCAATCTTTGGAAAATTGTTATACCAAAATCAAATCGTGTTCAGTGGGTTAGAAGTACCTATCTTCAAGCTATCAAGTGCAAGACTTCGAGGTCATCATGAGTAACGGCAACCGCGCTCAAGGTCAAGACATTTTACTTTGATATTATAAGATGATGACAAACTCTTACCTGACACCTAGGTGAACTTGACATTGAAAGTTTGTAGACACCAGCTGTTGTGTGTTTGTTTAATGTCTTCTTGTAATTGACAAACTTCCTGTTGTAATGTGAATGAGGGGGGGGGGGGGGGGGGGCTAGATCATGAGGGTGATTGTGAGTGGTGACATGAGGTGTTCATTTGGAATGATGCTTCTTTCAAGTGTGTTGTGGTGGTCATAATTCTATAGAGGTGCATTGTAAAGTTGAATGCTTTGTTTTGTATCTGGTAAGCAACAATGTGGTAGGAATGTTTACTTTAAATGACAAACTCGCTGTCATTGATGTTCTGGTGTGAAGGGGGGGGGGGTGGTGGGGAAGAGGTGAAGGGTGAGTGGCAGCGTGAAGTCTATGTTAAGGATTGACACTTCCATGATTGACACTTTCAAAAGGCTGTCAGAGGAGGTGCATTGTAAGTGGAAAGGTTCAGAATGACATACATTGTAGATACCCTTTCTGTATGAAGGAGTGTTCAGAGCTTTTTGAGTTTGCAAGCACTTCACTTCCTGTTCAGTAGATGTATTTTCACAGGTTAATTAACCCATTCATGACAGAGGTCCACATTTTGTGGTTTGGCCGAATATATTTTGATGCAAAGCCCTGAAAATCATACCAAATACATGAGCAGAAAGAGCAAAAAATTCTACACAAACAGTGCCCATTTTGGTTGCGTCAACATTCATTGTTTGATGTTAAAATTTTTTTAAAGGAAAATAAGCATTAAAATCCTTAAATTGGCAATGTGATAGGAAGTTTAAAATCACCATTTTCCCCTGCAAGTTGGCAACTTTTTGACTTCTCATCATAATTTCTGTCAATTTATATTCATTTCAGATACATGATGTTTTATAAGAAAAATGTAGCAATAAAATAAAAATGTTGGTGTTGCCAATTTGAAGAATAAAAGCTGATTAAATTAGGCTTTAAATAATTCCAGTCACGAATGGGTTAAACAAAACCTTTCAGTGTCAAGTTTCTCTTTACATTATAACAAGTTTTAGAAGCTTGCTTCCATCTGAAAACAGGGCCCTAACCTTTGAAAATGGCAAATTTAAGTTTTTGTCATGCAACATCAATCAGAGTGTGAAAAAAGCACAGTTAGGTTTTTGCTACCTTGGTCTCATACGTGTACGAAGTGCAGGAAACTCAGTCATGTGGACATGGCTTTTTGTAGCTACACAATGTTCATTGAAAACAAGGCACAAACTTGAGTTCTGGGAAAGGTTAAAAAATGATTGAATTTTGTGAGCTTTCTCATTCATTTTATCACATTTAGGAAGAATATTGTGGTAGAAAGGTTCCCTAAAAAGGATTGCTCTTCAAATGCAATTTATTTGGATTAAGACACATAAAAGCTGAAGTGCTTGGGCCGAATATTCTTGCCGAATTTGTGTATGGTCCCACATAGATTTACTCTTTGCTGTGTGCCCCAATTCTCACACTAGATGCAGGTCTGTGTTAATGTACAACTAATCTACCTTTCCAGTTGTTTTTGAGTTTCTTTCTCTATGTATCTGCTTGACTAGAATTCAGCTTTATCTTTAAAGACGCTAGGTCGTGGGCTTTCATGGGGAATTTGACACCATGGGTGCTTACCCAGTAACAGGTGTTGTCCATCACTGTGAGTTTTATGACCAACAGACCTTATGTAAATGCTCTGTATACTTCACCCGTTCCCCACATGGCAAAGTCATTATCTCACTTTCCCTGGCCTGAGAATGCCCGAAGCAGGCCGAAAAATGTTTGTGGTGGGACAGCTTGTTTTGCTGTGCTCCAGAAATGAAGCTCAATTACAGGTATTTTTCACAAAGTCTGGTGTCAGCAAATTATGATCCATTCCCCATGAAAGCCCACGACCTAGCGTCTTTAAGGCTAAAAATCTGCACTTACATAAGTTCATGCTGATGTAGTTGCATGTTATGAGATGCTAATACCCATTAACCTTATTCTTCTACTTTTAGAGGAAGTAAAAAAAATGTGGTCTTCAAGAAAAGAAAGAATAGATGAAATTCTGTATAGAAAACATACTGGGAGTTGTCCTAATTAGTATATATCTCTATGGAGTTGTCCACAATTCGATAGCTATGGTAGTGTCAAAAACAGAAAATTTCATTTAGGCATTCCGTTTCCGATTTCGTTCAAATTTTCGCTGATCTGTTTTATTCTGCCTTGGCTTTGATTTAAATACCATTTGACCTGAGGGTTTTGGTTTCCTTTAAACTGTAAAAAGAGAAAATAGGGTCTGTTGAATATTTGAATACTCTTTTAAAAATCATTCTCATCAGAGAAAACTTCACAGTCTTTTTCTTTTATAGTCCTCCATTGAAATAGATCACAGTGTCCTTATTCTTAGCTTAGCAGCACTTGAAGCTCCTAGATCTTCGCTGTGCAGCAAGTCAGCCATGATATAAGATTATCATCTTAGGCTCCCAGGATAAGAGAAAATAAGGTTAATCAGCTATTTTAATCTCAGATGTTGCTCTTTCATGTTACCGTTTTTCCTTCCGTGGAGGAAAGGCGTATCATAGCCAGACACTAACATCCTCACCTGAATGTTAACAAGGGAATCTTCTGCCGATACATCCTTACTGATAGACATGTCTGCAGGATGGCATACCCATCGTTAGTCCGTCCTAAGCATGATTTCCATAGCCTTACCTTTAATCCTTTCACTGCCATGGGCAGTTTGAACTATTCCTGTTTTATGTTTCCAATCATACTTTGGAGAAAGAAAGAATTAACTGTTATGCTGACAGTCGTCATAGGTTCGTAAATTGTGATACTGTATGTTTTTTAATTTTGATTTTTGTTTTCATTTCAAGATGAACTTTGAAGAAAGGCACGACAATATAACTAAAAACTTGTCTCATGAAAATTTTCTTTATAAAACATTATAAAACTTGACCTTATGACCTTTATTGCACTGTAGAGATTCATTTCTTTTGATGGGGATGATGATGTTGGAGTTTCTAGCGTGTGAAATATTGCCCTTTTTATGATTACTCATCCTTAATGTAGTGGAGTACGAGTATTGATGATTATCTATTAAGGTGTGTTAAAATGATAATAATAATAATAGGCATTTGTAAGGCGCCATCTATCTAGAAAAATTATTTTCCGAGGCACACCTCTCTTTTCCTCTTGTGATATTAATACCTATTCATGTACCCCTTCTACCAAAACATGGATATTCATGTGTCAGACTGGTGTGATATATTTCCTGTCCCTCACTTCATACTATTGTTTTTCATGAATGTTTCTGTTGTTGTAGGGGAGGGGTCAACCACATTAATTAAAACATGCACATCCTTTAATATTCCCAATCACCCATGGAACATTCTCAAATAGAAAATGACAAACAAAATCTCTGGGTACGCCCAATACATTCTCTCAAGTTTAAGAAGATCTTGTCCCAGACTCTGCTTTGCCACAATTTTTTTTTAGATAGGTCATGATTCAATATTAGCAGAAGTCTTGAGGGTGTAATTATCAGAGGGTTTAGCTTGTGCCCTTTACCTCCCTGTGATGGGTTAATATCAATATGATCACATTAACATAAAAAATACTACTGTTTTCTCAAGGTTTATTTTGGGATGTGGTGCTGTAGATTGCCAGTTTCTCACAGTGATTATTGTAATTTTTTTGTTGCTTGCCACTAGTGCTCATGTTCAGTTTACCATACTAAAAAGAAACTGTCATTTTTGCCAACTGGCCTTTGCAGCACAAAACTCTTGTAAATTTTCCAACCCTGTTGAAAACAAAATAAAAAAAAGAAAAAGAAAAAAGGAATACATGCAGTCTGTTGATAGTGCAGTCTATTTCAAGTGAGCAATTGGTTATTAAAATACGAATGTATTTTCAACATCCAGAATTAACTATTCCTTATGAAACAACCCCCTGAAAATAGTGCATCTTTATCTTTGTTTGACTGAGCGAGCTTGATCGGTTTTCAAGGATGGACTTTTAACAAATTTTTTCAATTTTGAAGGCCTGTAAAAAATATGCAATGAAATGTGCTGAGCTATTTTATGTTTCCTTGTGAAGGGTGTCACTGAAGGAGATGAAATTTGGTGAAATTTTGTTGGCCTAGTTGTTTGGAATCCATAAAATGATAATTGTCACAGATGGACAGAAATTTCACTCTTGAGTGGTCCAGCTCAGGTCTAGTGAGAGATATTGCTGGTACATGGCGCTGTAGGATGTGACTACCCTGACATCACCAAACAAGAGCTCAAGGGACTACTTGTAGCTGACCACATTAATTACAACATTCCTTTCGTCATGTCATGTTGATGAAGGAACATGCTCTAATGAAGTATGACAGATGAAATCTCTAGACCCACCCAAGGGAGGATCTCAGATAGATTAGTCTGACATTCCAGACTCTTAAACTTTGTCCTTCTGTATGTATTATTTGGTAGCAGATTGTGAGGTTCCTACATGCTTCATGCAGAGGCAGATTGCCTATTGTATCTTCTTTGACAAGGAAAAAAGGATAAGGTTGTTGTACAGATGAATGAAATGATCATTGTCTGAATGATGAGCATTATGAATGGCTTTTAAATCTAGTCTTGAACTCTTGTGAAAATGTTTTTAAAATTCCAAGCAAATCTACACTGAACATTCGAGACTACAAGAAAATGATGTGCCCAACTGGTTTGACAAAAATTATAAGATATCCTAGTAATCAGCAGATCAAAATTACAAAATTCCCTGATGGGGCTGATCAGTAATACTTTAAACTTTAAAGTATCACATTTATAGAAGAATGTTGGTGTTTTACATGTAGGTGACTTTCATGAAAATTTCAATACTTAATCATACCTTGCTGATCAATCCTAAACAACCCTTTGCTACATGATAGACAATTCTTCAGAATAAATGTTTTAAGCCTTTTCTAAAAATGGAGCTCCATTACTAGCAACTCTAGATTACCTTCAAACATTTCTGTATAGTGGATTTAGGAATGACCAGTATATTAACCATGGCATTCATAGATCAATCATTTGCCAGCCACTGCCCTGCCAGTTGCCCATAATTAATAGGAAAGGGTTGTTAGATTGGAAGGGTGGGGTTACCACGCCTTCATCTCTCATTACTGCCTTTGTTTGCCGTTTTCAAAAGACACTCTTTCAGAATATGTCATGATGATACTAAAATAGTAATATCAATATTAATATGCTTCAGGTAAATGTTTAGGCTGTGAATTGTACAATCAAGATCTAGGTCTAATAACCAGAAGAGTAGTTTGTCTTGTTGGATACCTTTTATTCAGTTTTTATTAGCAAGGGCTGGGAGAGGGGGGGGGGGGGGTTTTTTTTTTTTTTAATGTATTGATTTTTTTTTCAAGTGAGTTCATTTATTTGCTGGGAAGTCTCTTCCAATTACTTTTTTTTTGTCACTGTAAAGTTACCTGTTCATTATTTGTGCATTCCATCATGTATATTTAGCAACACTATTGGTATCAGTTCACAAAACTCACAGGACAGACTGAGGCAAATTTCAAGAATTTTAAGTGGCTTTAATATCTGCAAGTGATAACGTCATTTAAGCTTTATGACTAGAGCTATTTTTGTAGCACACATTCTACTACACTTTGACGACAGTTTGCCTTGCTGAAAATAGAGGTGAGAAGGAAATTCTATAATTACAATGAATTTAATTATCCCATCCAAAATTTCCAATCATTTAAACGTTCCTTCCCTTCAATGAGCAGTACCCTCTTTCAGTGAGTAATATACAGGTAAGGTTATGCATAATTTGTGAATCATCTTGGTAGACACTGGGTTGAACCAGCTAGGTGATGACTTAAATGGTGAAGTCAATTAAGTAATGGCATTCCCCCCTCTAGTCTGCGCTGGTAGAGCGAGATCAGAAGGGAAGGGGGCATGCGCACCCAAAGAAACTCTGGTAGACAAAGAGAAAGGGAATCGTAAATGGAGAGGCGTTGGGGCTCTGACGAATGGCACGTATAGAGACTCTGAGACAAACGCAAAGTGTTTTGGGAGGAGGGATGTTAAAGATTGAGAATCAATGAGGAAAAAAGGAAAGAAATACAGACAGGTGCGGTGGAGGGATGGGACATGAAGAGACTCCATGGGACAAAACAAGCCTAACAGATGGGAGTCATCTGTGAATAGGAAGGAGAGATCACGCTCACTGATACAAATGTAAGCTCAAGTTTTGCATAGGATAAGTAGAAATTTGCAAGAATCACTTTCCCAAATAGAGCTGTGGCTCTCTCTTCATGTTGTATGTTAACTGATGGATAGACAGTGTACTTATTTCGTCATGTGCTGTACTACTCATCTGAACAGTATTCAGTTGGTGTAGGCATCAGCATTACTACTTCTCCCAAAATAATCATCAATGGTAAATTAAGCATTTAGGTGATGATTGACCTTAAAACCAGCTTCAAATATATTATTGGGCTCTTAAAAGTACAGTTGTGCTATCATATCTACTTTGAAAGACACTTATGGATATTTATGATATACAGATTTTCCTGATATTTTTTAAAATCCCTAGTGTGTGGAACTTAATTACTGAATTTATGGTATAATAATGCTGATTAAGATACTGTAGACAGTATCTACAGAAAGTGACGTTTTAACATACTAGTGGCTGACTATGTTAGCTGCAGAAGTAACAGAAATCTGAAAAAGAGATTAGAATTGGTGAGGTGATATGGATATATATCTTTCATATCTATGAATTTCAGGAGTCTGTTTTAGTCCAAGGAAAACCATAGATGTGGGTTATCAAATTGAATCTTACGCTCAATTTCAGAGTTTATTGAGTCTGGTCAGTATAACTGGGCCAGATTAGATGGAGATAATCCAAGCATTACCTGTAAAAGTTACTTGTAAAGTGAAGGTTTAGGAATATTGCCTTGAAGGTGTGAGTTGGATCCAACCCTGGAGCTGTCTGGATGTGAGATGTGGGTTAGTGAAACAGCCTTGGGCGTCAAAGGGAAGGCAAAGGCTTTACACCTTACACCTTCTCACCGTAAGGCACTTAGATCCCAAGACAGCTTTAACACTCCTTCCTACAGTTACCTCTCTATTGCAGACTTGCGTTACAACTTATAACCTCTTTTTAGAGGGGACAGTGCACATGAGTCTGGTCTGTTTGACACAGAGAGATATTTGAAATTTGTTGAAGTTATTTTTGTCCTGTTTACACCATGATATTGTTACAGCATCACTTTGTACAGGAAAAAAATGAAAACAAAACAAAACAAAAGAATGCAGTTTAGACTTACTACTGGATTGTATTTTTGATTTTGTTTCCAGAAAATTTGTCTGCATTTGAAAATCCCTTGATCATTAAACCAACTTTGTCAAAGTTTTGCTTATTTGTGGGGAAGGAGATTGTGTGATCAAACATGTTGTCTATCCGTCCTCTAGACAATGAAATTTGATTTTGGTTTGATGTTGTCTAAGATTTTGTTTTTCATAGTTCAATAACATGAATGTTTTCTACAGCATTTCTTTTAAAATTCAATTTGGCAGGTAGGATAGCCCTTCTTCAAGAATTCTGGTCACTGGCAACGTGAAACAGGTGGTCTGGGTGTCAGATTTCATCTCCGTCTGTGACATACTTATTCCTGTATCGGAGTTCTCAGGAAGATTTGCAAGGTCTCCTGAAATCTAGGACAATTTCTTATAGAGTTTGTTTTCTGTGCCTCCTCTAAACAAGTAAAAATGGGATTTCGGCTCAGATTTCTCAACTTTAAAATAAAAAATCATAACAGTGATATTTTCCCCAGAATTTTTCATCTAGTCTGGCTAGCAGGATAGCCCTCGTTTCAGAATTCTTTCAGCGGCAACATGGAATAGGTGCTCAGGGTGTTGGATCTCATCTCCGTCTGTGACGTACTTCAAGTTTTCCTGAAATTTAGGACAATTTGTGGTAGCATATGCTTTTGAAACCTTTTGTAGACAAAGTCAATATGATTTTGCCTAGAGTTTTCTTTGTTAAAGCTTAGAAACATGAAACATTTCTCCAGAGTTTTTTTTTTCTTCTCGCAGGTAGGATAGCCTTCTTCAAGAATTCTGTCACTGGCAGGATGGAACAGGTGATCTGGGTGTCAGGTTTCATCTGTGTCTGTGACATATACTCCTTCCTCAATTTGCCTTCTCAGGAAGGTTTGCAAGTGCTCCTCAAATCCATAGAATAATAATGGTGGCATGCATGGAGTAAAGGGATTCGACACCATCCTGGAGAATCATAGTTTGCTGCCATGATGAATTGGAGATTTTTATGGGTCTCAAGGTTGTGATTAAAGTGTCTAGACCAATGTTAACAATGGAAATGATGTGAGGGGAAGGCTTCAGGGGAGTATGTTCATATCAATAAATATCTGATGAGAGGAGAATAATTTGTCATCAGGCAGAGAATAGTTTTTGATCTTGAGGTACGTGTGGCCGTGAATTGATAAATCCAAGAAGCTGTTCAAGAAGCTGTTTAAGGCATTATACTTGCCTTCAAGGTGGTCCCTTATTTTGATCTATGATTTTTTTTCATTTCGTAGGTATTATAATTAGATAAAGGAAACTTTTGAATAATCCACCCCCCCCCCCCTGGAATTCTGTAATGCATCCTGGAAAGCTAAAGAGTAATGTTATTCTATCATTTAAAATTGCTTAAATCAAGACTTTGTTTCCAAATAATGTAGGAAGCAAACAGTACAAGTAAGACTATTGATAGCTGGTATCAAATTATGCATATTGAGAAATAGGAAGATACTGTTTCTGTTTGTTTAGATCAAATCGTCACCTGGCTGGCAGAGAGGCACTAACATGCATGCACAGCTGCCAGAAGGGCGTTAACAGGCACGCAAACTGTACCTTTCGCGAAGCATGCGCTCGAGCTTATGCCCTTCTGCCAGCTGGGCGACGAAATATTGATCATGAACTTTTTAATGCAGGCCCTCAATATTATTTTCCAGCAAAACTTTATCAGCTACATTATTTGTTGCAAAATCATCATAGGTAAACCAAAAGCTTGCAAGAGGTTTGACCTTCATAGCAACAGCAATATGCAAGATGGATTTCATCATTGGTGACTTGATAGTATTTAGCAGGTGAATTAGATCATCAGATGCCATAAGTTAATCACCTGAGTTCTAGGAAGAAGCTGATACAGCTTTGTGAATAACCTCTGTTAAGTGTGAACAACACATGATAGGCTTGCACAACTGACATCATCAAGGGATTGTCAGCTCTCGTCGTAGCTTTCTTGATTGATAGCTGATGTTCCTCTCTGACTGTCTCTCTGTATATTTCTCTGTCTTTCTTCATTTCTCCAATCATTATCTTTACGTATAATCTCTCTCTGTCTCCCTCCCTCCCACCCTCCCTCCTCTCTCTCTTTCTCTCTCACTTGCTTTTGCTCTCATTTTTCGCTCTCTCACTTGCTTTTGCTCTCATTTTTCGCGCTCTCAAGGGCATATTTGTGCACATGAGGTAATCTCCCTGGGAGTGACATGATTCATGTGAGTGACCTGTGTGCAGAGTTCAATATGGCATGAGCAAACCATAAGAAGGATGAGGGTGGGAATCTGAATCATTTGCCTGGTTCTTTTGAGTCCTCTCTCTAAAGAGCAGGGTAAGAAATACACAAAATACATGAAAACAGGCAAGAAATTACACTGAATGATAGTACTCTCTCTCTCTCTCTCTCTCTCTCTCTCTCTCTCTCTCTTCTCTCTCTTTCTCTCTCTGTCACTGTCTGTTTCTCTGATTGTCTCTTTCTCTCATGAAGGGTGCTAGAACATCCCATAGGTAAACGTGTTTCTAAGGAAAAAATATGAATCATCTAATGACTTCCATCAAAAAGTTCAAGCTGACATCCTTCATAGAGTTAAAAATCAAGGCATGATATGTTTCTTCTTAATCCCACTGTAATCATTAAAATATGATGTCTGGTTGAGGAGGCCATGTTCTGCAGGGTTAAGAGATGAAAAATGTACCGGTTGGCCTATGGGTTGAATTTCAGACAGGTTGAGGGTACATAATCAGATCTGCAGGATTAAAAATATGATGAAAGCAAATCCATATTGTCCAACAGCTTCTAAGCTTGTACACCAGTCTGTGGGAGTTGAACACGCATCATTTGTGCCATTGCACTCATACCATAAAAGATATACCATTGCATGGCTAGCCTGACGTCACAGTGAGATTCCCACTAATTACCTGTTTTGTTTCTTTTGTGACGTCACAATGAGCTTGTGCAGTATACACATATTCAAGTGTTGAGGTAAAGCAAGATTATGCATGCAGCCAGGCATTTTGCAGGCGGAACTTCTTTCCTTTTTTTTAAAACCTTGATTTGTAAATCAAAATTTTACTATATTTCTTGATTTTCATCAATTTCTAAATCATACTTCTGACGTGTTGTACAATACACATAGTGAATATTCAGATTTGTGCAATGGTACAAGATTTCACATTCGGTGAAAGAGCGACATAATTTCTATTCACAAGGCAAAGCCAAGTTGAATAGAAGGTCGCGCTTTCACCTAAGTATGCAAAGTCTCATACCATCGCACAATGTCTCTTCCCTATTTGTTGATTATTCTTGATAAGAATTCATATTACATAAACCTACAGAGGCCTACATGAGAAAATCATCAGAAGTGATAGATCTGGTTCTTTCACTACCATTGAGAGTTGACTTTGACTTCAATTGTTTTGTCAGTGATTAACACATCTCTAGAGATCTCTAAACTGAATTCTCACATATGACTTCAAGGTACCTGGGGCCTGTTTCTCAAAACTGTCACAAGTCTAAGTTGGTGGACATCCTATTGAATTGCCTGTGTCTCTATGGGTTGTCCAAGAACTTAGACTTATAATGATTTTGAGAAACGGGCCCCTGGACTTTAAAACTTGAAGCTGTCGAGGTATACAGTGCTTGCTAACAGCATTTTTTTTTTTTTCATATACTTGTGTATGGAATGCAGCAACTTAATGCATATTTGTAGTCTTATCAAGACAACTGCTTGCTGCTCCTTCTTCATCTTTCACTGGGGATGTTCTCCACATGTTGTCTATTAGGATAACTAATTTTCTTTTAATTCTTAATCTCATGTGAACTACAAAAAGAAAAAAATTAAATACTTTAATATTAAGCATGTATGCAGAAAATGTTCAGCCATGCCAAAAATTTTACAGACATAGCTTTAGGGCAAATTCATTAGTAGATAAGTATGAATAACCCAGACAGATCCAGGGTTTATTGATGTCAATCTGCACATTGCTAAAATATATCTCGGGTAAAGAATAAATGCTCAATGGAGATAAAGATCTGCATTTCTGTGGTTTGTCTTTCTCCCTCTAGCCTCTCATACAGGTGCAGAACACGGGAGTCATCGTTACCATGGAAATGTTATGTTTCTTTGGCAGTGGTTTTGATCATGTATTGCACTGTGTTTGCCAATGTTTTAGAGGTTTTGTGTGGGCTTTTCCTCACTGAGTAAAAGCTGGTTTAGCTTTCATATTCGGTATGGTAATAATAAGCAGAGCACGCACTGACACTGGTCTGTCATCGACCCAAATCCAATTGCTTCCATCTTGGAAAGTATCTGATAATCTTTAGTGAAATATTGTTTTCTGTCTTTCTTTTCTCTCAGTTGCAGGTGCCAAGCACTTCACTAGGCTAAAATCTTTTGAAATTATTTTGAGTGCTAGGTCTTCTGATGCTGATTATTAAATGCAAGATCGAGCAGATGAAAACTTAAGTGAAGTATATTTGTATTGTAATGATTGGAAATTCAGCGGTCAATAGCCACTGTTGTTTTCATTCAGTATAAGATTCAGTCACTAGTTCTTCCCATCAGCTGCCCTACTCTATTTCTTTGATGGTCCAAAGTTACAATTGTGACAGTCCCCTGGTTTGATTATCAAGTTCCGTTGTTACCTTCATTCAGCAGAGTCCTTATCTCAATATCATTTTGCTTCAGTAATTCCATTTATTTTTAAAGCCATTTAAAAAAAAATGGTATTTAACTCAAGATAGCAGTTACAATGTCAACTTCATGTGGTCCTTTAGTACATTCACTAACTGTCATTCACACTCTGTTGAGGGCAACATGAGCCTGAGGTATATATCCTTGACTAAAGATGAAGTGCAACTTTAAAGTCTGCATGGTCATTCCCACCACATACCACCAGGGATTGTGACCTGTTCTGGCTTCACTGACGGTCGCCATGGTATCCCTTGTTTGTATATATAGTGCTTGCTACTGTACTGTGGTAAGATTGGCAATCATATATGTGACTAAGGTTCTTTAACCCATTCGTGACAGAGGGTCCACATTATGTGGTTTGGTTTAATAACTTTTGATGCAAAGCCCTAAAAATCATACCAAATACATGAGCAGAAAGAGCAAAAAAATCTACACTTACTGTGCCCATTTTTGTTGCATCAGTATTTGTTATTTGATGCTGAATTTTTTTTAAAGGAAAATAAGCATTAAAATCCTTAAATTGGCAATGCGATGAAAATGTTAAAATTACTGTTTTTCCCTGCAAATTGGCAACTTTATGACTTCTCATCATACATTCTGTCAATTTATATTTCTTTCAGATACATGATGTTTTATAAGAAAAATGTAGCAATAAAAGAAAAATGTTGGTGTTGCCAATTTGAAGAATAAAAGCTGATCAAATTAGGCTTTAAATAATTCCTGTCACGAATGGGTTAAGTTACTAAGGGGTTGAAATTAGCAGTTGTCTGGGGTTCTGTTCACCAGTACTCCAGCAACATACATGCTCTAGCAACAGTGACTATTAGGCTTCATGTCAAAGATACATGTGTATAAGGTTAGGGTTAAGGTTGAAATACATGTAGGGTGGGGGTTAGCTTTAGGTTTACGGTAGAGTTGGGATATTAGGTATGATGTTTGATCCATGGTTGAAATTTAGGATTAGGTTAGTGTACAAAATATATACGCAACCTACTTGAAATGTAAACCAGTAGCTAGGGGCCCAATGTTAAAAGCAAGAGGCCATATATCACGTCAAGTTCGGGAGAGTTCTAGTAATTGGTAACATTGTGGGCCCTAATGTATTTCACTCAAACATGTAAAAGAATTTATGAATGTAATCTTAATTCATAGGTCTACTGGAACAGATAAAAGGACAGTGGATGGCTTCATTATTTTGCTCCAATCATAATCCACAATAGGGGATATTTCTGTAATTGATGTTATCTTAATATTTGTTTAGAAATGAGACTTACCAAGGTAGATTCTCTTCATAAAAATCATGATTGGAGTATATGATTAACAGTCATTTGATATATATATATATATATATATATTTTTTTTTTTTTTTCTATGGAAGTGCTTAATTTGCCTTCAATGCAGTGTGAACATATCCATACATAATGCATTGACAACTTTTTTTGTAGGCTTCTAAAATATGGCTGCCTTGCCCATCCACCAACAGAATGACTCACGCCTGATATCTTGCCGATCTATTACTACCGTGTGACACAACATTGCACCTCACTCATGAACTAATTCTCCCTGTCAGCAACACAAATGTTTGTTGCGTCGTTGCTCTGTACTCTACTTTCATCACAAGGTTCACCTCTTTTTTTACATGAATTTCTGGCAAGTCTTGCCTCACGTTCTGGGTTATTATCGTACATTCATGTATGAGAATCATATTCCATTTTTTAGTCAGTAGTAACGGTATATATCTTTTAAGGGTTCAGTTTAACTCAAAAGCTGAAAGTCTGCTAAAATGCTTTCCGTTGAATTTGTGGTCCAAGGAATGCTCAGTAGATTTTCAATCATGTAGGCCTTCATTACTATGTATGTACACAAAGAAAAGTTTGCAATTTTAAAATAGTTTAGAAAAGAGAACATTCCAAATATTTTTGGGGGGCATATATCACACTATGATATTCCCATTGTACTTCCAAATTTGGATACAAAGTGGCCAGTATTGATGGGTGACAGTTTACCATATTTTTCTTTATGATATAATCCCATGGTAACACTGACATTTAAAACAAACAGAAAGAATCAAATATACACCAATCTTGAGGATATGTACCAGAAACTTGACAAATTTGACATTTCAAATGTGAGAAATGACACTTGTACATGTACTGTAAATTCTCTAGAGCAAAGGAAATGGCCAGAAACTGAGATAACACAGAGAATTATATTACCACATATTTCACTAAATCTTATATTGCAACGCTTCTTCCTAGACAATTATTTAGTATTTCAAATGTGAGAGAAACGATACTTGTATAAGTCCTAGAGCAATAGCCATGGCTGAAACATAGATATAGAATTTTGTTACTACATTCATCACACTGAATCTACATGTAATATCTTGCAGCTCCCCTTCCTTAGCAATCCTTTAGCATTTCAAATACAAGAAAATGATACTTGTAAATCCTGGAGCAGTAGGACTGATCGGATTCACGTATGGTTGAGTTTATGTAAAGCAATACCGGCCGGCTGACAGATCAGATCCTGCACATTCTTATCTTCTTCATGATTGCCGAAACCCGGTCAGTGGCAGGCGGGCATAACGAAGAGGAAATTCAGGCATTTACACCACAACCGGTCTCATCGAATCCCTTGGGATATGGCCAATTGGTTTTAGGTGTTGCATGGAAACTGCTGCAAACAGTGGCTAATTTCATTCCTGCAGATGGCAGACTTATGTTGAGATTAGTAATTATTTGATGAGGTAAAGCTGTGAATGTGAAGTCTTTGATCAACAAGAGTTTGTGTGAAGTGGGAGCATATAAAGTTATAGGAAATCTTGAAGAAATGAGCGAAGGTGGTTTGTCTTTGAGTGATGAGAAAGAATGGGAACAAAGGAAGGTGGCACTTCCATGACTGTTCCGAGGAGCATGGCTCTGTGTCTTTTATAATGTCAAAACATATCTGATTGTATTTCCTTGTTGATTTCAGAACCTACACATGTCAAGTATGAAGGCTATTATATCATGTTCTCTATACGCTCTCAAATTTACCTTGCTCTCAACAATATTTGTAAAATGTGCCCATTCCCTGGATCTCTTCAGACAGTGCTTCACAGTTTGAAAGTTACTTTATGGCCTGAATCTATCATGCTGTGCAAGATATGGCTTATATATATCAATTCTCGTAAGATGTAATCTTTTATTTCCTTTCAATCCTCCATTGTCATGGTTACTTTAACCTATTGCCTACTGGAACCGATGGACCCTGTATTAAGCCTATGGGATTGAAATAATTCCGTAGTCAACAGGTTAAGAACCTTACACTTTCAGTATTAAAATATGTATGTATCATAATGAATATTGTATTCAGTGCAAGATTCTTTTCTACCTACATTTGCGTTAAGTTGGGAAAATGACCGATCATATCAGCCTTATCTCATAGTCTCATACATGCATGTCCAGTAAGGAGAATTGATTCATATATATCTGAGAGGTACTTTTTAAGTTCTGCGATTTCATCATTCTTCCAACTTTCAAAGGAAGTCATGAAAGACACCATCTTGTAATCATTTGGAAAGTCGATGATCCACTTTTCATGTCTCAGTTTTTATTCTGTGTGCTTGTACGTACTATTTTGTCTCCCAAGATGCTAGCTCCATGATCCAAGCTCTCCCTTCGAGAAACGTTCATCAGCCTTGAACTGAGAGTGCCAATGCATACAAGAGAATTAAAAAAACTTTCTTGCACTTGATTGCAGAAGTTTAGACTTTTGTGACACAGGCATGTTGCCAAAGAATGAAAAGTACTGCATCTATTTTGAGATCAGAAACTTTCTTCAGAAACTCTCTCCAAAAACTCCTAGGTATGATGAAGTTCACATGCAGACGAAATGGCCTTGGGGGCATGTGTGTAAAGTGCTCTCAACTAGGGACGAGGGAAGTAAACCTGTGAAAAGTTGCACACAAGATCATTCCTTCTATTTTCTTAGGAATCAAGATATGTCTGGAAGGTTATAGCCATACTTCCTTGATTTCACTAAAGGGTTGTATTAATCATTGGAGTACACATGAATGTAGTCGTGAATGTCTTCACTGATTAGGATCGTATTTGAGCAAGGCCAAACTACAGTTCATTCTCCTTACTAAAAACCTGATTTAGTGCATTTATGTGCAGTAAGTTTGATGATCATTTACTTTTTCAGAAAATTTGGAAGTATATTAATGCAAAAGAGAATAATAATGATAAATAAATCATTACAAATCCAGTTGTCAATAAAAACATTTGAAACTGTGAATAATTTAGATACAGTTATTGAATGAATACAAGGAAAAATGTTCAGCAACAAAGAGTTGAAATTTGGTGAGGACAGAAATTAATTTGGCTTCGATTAAGTTGAAGATTTGTCTCCTATGTGTTCCTTTCTAACAAGTTCGTCAAGAGGTGAGAAAGAGAGGGAGAGAGAGAGAGAGAAAGAGAGAGAGAAAGAAAGAGAGATAAAAAGAGATAGAAGGAAAGAGATGAAGAGAGAGAGAAAGAGAGACAGATAGCAAGGGAGGGGAAAAGAGGAGGGTGATTACAGCACTAGCCCAGACAAATTTCAGTCAGCGTCACAGTCCAGTTACACGACCCTGCCCCCAGGTAGTTGGAGAATCCAGGTCACCACCGGATATGCAGAAAAGGAAAATCATAGACAGACTTGCTGAAAATCTGTGTCATGATATATATTACTGATATCAAATTATTTTTTCTTCGTACTTCATTTCATTTAACAAGACCACTCATCACTGGATATGCAGAGAAAGAAATCTTTGATAAGTTAAAAAAGAAATCTCAGACAAGTTGAAAATCTGTGTCATGATAAAGTAGCAATATCGTATTCCGTTTTTTTCTTATTCTTTATTTCATTTAGCATGATTGGCCACCTCTGTGTAAAAAAAGAAGACTAGACATGTTGAAAATCTGTAACATGATACATATTGCTGATATCAGCTCATTTCTTCATTTTTTATTGCATTCAGCAAGAAAAATCACCATAAGTCTTTTTTACTCCTTTCAAGAATTCTTCCACTTTTGGTCCGCAATAGTCCGCACCCAGCACCAAATTTGCTTTCAGTAATTCACAGCGAAATGAGCTTCTGTTACAAGAACCCTTTGAATAAATCTGTCGGAAAGGAAGTAACTGCCGTGTAAATGAATATGATGTCACTAGAGCAGAAAAGCTATAACTATTTTGGGCTCGCTATTCAATGTAGGCCTATTTGTATTTTCAGTCCTCATAGAACTTCAATGACATAGGGCCCCTTGGTCGAGCAGTTTTCTAACTGAAAGGGCTACCTTGTTTAAATAAAACAACAAATAAATAAATAATACATTTTTTTTTTTTCCGAATAGTCATGAAAGTATAATAATAATAATTATAATAATGATAATAATAATAGTAATAATAATAATATTAATAGTAATAATAATATTAACATATGTCAAAAAGAACAATATATAAATAGTACAAAACCCTCATGTCTGTAAAAAAAATTTCGCAGTTATTATATCAATGAGAGTACGTGTTCTTTAAAAACATTTACATTATCAGTGTATACAACTACAAGTAGCACAAGGCAATGAAAGTGAGTCGATATCCTGCTCTTATTATAACACATAGCAAAATTCAAAGGGCGCTGAAAAGCCTGAGACCTTTGACCGTGAGAGGAATTTTAGTGCGGACTTTGGTGCTGCATACTTGCCAACACTGAAGAATGAAAAAGAGGTAGATTTTTTTTTCATTATAGTGCATGCATGGGCAAGGATCTGGAGGGGTATAAGGGGAGTTTTTTTCATGACGGGGAGGGGCGACATCTGAATGAGAGGATTTTATATTTTCATAAAGGAAACTTAGCGTTTTAGTGATGCTCTTAGAAAATTACTTTCATTCAAGATGCGCGGTCACGTGGCGACTGAGAGAAAAAAAAACTTGACATTTGAAAGCACTTTCTATACAGTCATGTTTCACAGTTTGATCTAAGCATCCACTTATTTTCTCTCTGTTTTTTTTAAATGGGGGTCAGTATTGCTCAGTGTAACTGTGTTATTATCTTTTATACAAGTTATAGATTTTTTTTTCATTTCTTTTCATGGGGAGGGGGGAATTCCTTGAATATTTCCTTCATTATTGTTGACCCCACATTTCGGTATGAAGTTACAATTAGCAGGATTAAATTTTGCATTTTCTAGCTCTTGCAGGCACAAAAGAAAATTATGCCTTTGCACTAATGACCTTTGGCAATTCAGATGTTAAGCTACATTTTGCCACTCTCAGGCCCAGCCACCTAAATGTAAATGGGTACGGGCCAGAACCAATTCCTAGAATACTGTGAGCACTGAAATTGGTAGCATCTTGAGCACCTTGTTTAGTGAATACATGCGCTTTGTAAATATCTAATAGTATTGTTATAATACCTGAAATTAAGTGATTACTTTCTTCATTATATGTGAGGGAAAATAGCAACCAAGTGGAAGATTTTTTATATTTTTAATAGTCAAACATTATATTTTAGAGCACTTTTTAGGAAAGTCTACACAGGGTGTTGTCCGAATCTGTTGTAGCCTTAACTCATTATTTTCAACACTTTTTTTTTCAAATTTGCATCTTGACAATCTTCTGAAAAAATCTCAGAGCAAGACATTTTTGTCTTATTTTGAACTATTTTCTGGCACCGTTTCCTTTAAAAATGATTATGTATATCAATGCCAGAAATAGTTTTGGGTATTGATAAGTGAAGCACTAAAACTGAAAGGTACCATTTCCTCATCTCCCTTTTCAGTTTTGATATCTTGAAATGTAATATAAGTAACTCTTACCACTTTTCCAAGAAAAATGATTTCCAACGGTATTTATTTTTCCCTTTTGATATTTGGAAACTAATACTGGGCATCATGAGGTACATTAAACTCTTGCTTTTAAAATGTGATTGAAATGACACTGCTCTCGCTTTTCATCTTTGAAATCTTGAAAGGTATTGGGACTATTCTCACTTTTCTAAGAAAAATGAAAACAAAGTTTCCAAAGGCATTTATTTCTCCCTTCCGCCTTGAAATACTGTCGATAGTTGGAAACTAATAATGGGCGTTATGATACAAGTTAAATTCTTGCTTTTGAAATTTGATGACACTGCTCTCGCTTTTCAGCTTCAAAATCTTGAAAGGTATGGTAAGTGAATATTCTCAATTTTCCAAGAAAACTGAAAACAGAGCTTCCAAACATTTTTTCTCCCTTCTGCCTTTAGAAAATTTTGATGTTTTGAATCTTATAATTAGGTCATGATGCACATAAAATTTTTGCTTTTGAAAGGTGACCAATAAGACACTGCTTCTACTTAAGCTAAGATAGTTTGGAAAATTTGTTATGAATTTTTGAGATTTGAAGTAAGATGACTTCATTAAACGAGGAAATGAGCACAAAGAATCTTTCAAAGTGTGCTAAATAATGGATGATGGAGTGAGCCAGTAATTAATGAAAAGGCATGAAGATAATCTTTTGGTCCATTAAATTATCAAAATCAGTAGTTTTTACTGAAAAAAGATTTCAAAGTCGGTGTAGGTGTTTAAATTCCATGAAAAGCGGTAATCTACCACCTGAATCTGCAGAGTTGGCAAGTATGGACTGCTGCTCCTTTCAGTAATTCTTTGGTCCACGCCTGGTCTGCTCCTGGTCTCATAAAAGCAACGCTAAAATAGAGCAGACTTTTTTGGCCAGCGTTGTTCAGTAATTCAAAATTTTATGACCTAGAACGGACCTGGTGTACTGGCGATTTATTGAAAGGGGTCTAGGAGAAAGAAATCACCAATATCCTGAAAATATGTGTCATGATAAATTACTGAATAATATAATTTTTTCCTCTTAAACAAGACTGGTTGCCACTGAATATGCAGTAAAAGAAATCATGGAGGTTCAGCGGTTTAACACGTGACTAGATATGGTTGTGGGTATGAACCCTGGCAGGCACCAGTATCCTTTAGCAAGATATTAGGGAGCTTTAGATACGCGACGCAGCTCAGACGACGCGGAATCTTCCTGAGTTGACTTACGTTTTCCTCTTTCCTCGCATCGCGTTGCAAAGAGGCTTTAGATTTGGAGAGGACGCAGTTAATCAAACAAAGCGTGTACGTTCAAATATGAACCATTGTTACGTCATAAAAAAGGGTCATCACAGGTCTCGCGTCACGTATTGGGGAGGACGGTAAACTGGCCCCAGAACCGTCGTGTAAAACAGACGACGCAGGATGGATTGGAAAAGAGCTGTCTTGTGCATGCGCACAACAACATTTTTGGCAAGATACTGCGTCGTCTGAGCTGCGTCGCGTATCTAAAGCTCCCCATTAATCCACATTTGCCACTCTCTACCCAGGTGGTAAATGGGTACCTGCCGGGATGTGTGAATCATTGTAATTTGTTTAGCATTGTGAGCATCTCTATAAGGCGTCTGGCTAGAATGCTCCCCTGGGAGTGGAGAAGGTGCCTACATTGTGTGTAGGCAAGCCTGAATCTGATTACAGAGGTGATTACATTTCCATAGCTTAGAGACATTGAAGATGTATTAGGCACTCTTAAAGTCCAGAATATTTTGTTATTTATATCATCATCATCATCATTATTATTATTAATTATTGTTATTTTGTTTTATATACATTTTTAAAAAGATTATTATATAGACATGCTGAAAATATTTGTTATGATAAAGTTACCAAATGATATCATTTTTGCTCATTTTTATTTCTCATGTACCAAGACAGAAGACCTGATCTTGAAGATATTAGATTTTGTGGATGTGAATGGTGATGATTTCTTTGGAATGGCTGAATTTTTTATTCAGTTGCTGTTGAGGAGTTGTATTAGAAAGCGTTAGACATTTACCAGTCATCGTCATAGTCCAGTTCCATAAGTTGCCCTCAAGATATAGGTGAAGGGGGAAACTGGGGTAAGAGGAAATGAAGGAGAGAATGCAATCAAATCTCCAGATGGCTGGAGGGAATATATCCATTGTCAAAGTGGAAGAGTAATTGTCTTTGACAGATGGATATTGAATTCAAATGCATCTTTTGTTCTATATTTGGAGTGGTGTTAATGTGAAGAATATGAGATAAAAAAAAGAGGAGAAGCAGCAGAAAGTGGTGGAGGGGGGGGGGGGGGGGAGAGATTGAATGATTGAAAGGTAAAATGTGGGAGAAGATGAGTTTTCAGATTAAGAGATGAAAGACTCAAATACATATAGATGTGATATTTGCTGCCAATGATCTTTTCATACTATGAAGTTATTACTGTGATTTCTTTTAAATCTGTACTGAGGTTTATGGATTTTTCCACACACTCTGGGATCCTTTTTATTTACCTGCATACTGACAAAAACAAGATAAAGCAAAATGAATGCTTTGAAAAAACAGCAGTATCATCAAGAAGGGTTGGGGAGTTGTGGAGGAACATTAAAACTGGACAAAAATTTCATTTCAAGATGCCTCTACAACTTCAGCTTGGAGCCTGGCACCCCTTTGCCCCTCCCTTCCGAATCTACAAAAATTTTCTCAACTCATGCTTATATTATTTCCATGTGATATTTTAAGTGCAAGAATGTGACATTTATTTACAGAGTAGGGCCCCATGTACTCCACACCTTTTGCTGTTATTATTTGCATATATAAAGCAAAGTCATGCAACAAAAATAAGGCCCAGATTTTAATGTTGACTAAATTTTTCACTTCACCACTTCTATTTTGTTGATAGAACAGTATCAAAGGAACATATTATTCATCTGGGATAAAGTCCATGTAGTATTTTTTTTTTTTAAAGTTTTAAAAATAGGTATGAAAACAATCAGGAGAGAGAAAGAGAGGGGGAAAGAGAAAGAGGGAGAGAGATTAAAAAGGGAGAACCTAACATTGTCTTTCACACCACTCATCTAATTTCAAATTAACCATAGCCAGTAGAAATAACAAGTTTGTATCAAAGTTGAGCCATTGTGGGAAGGTTCCATGAATTGCTGTATAAAAGTTGATTTAAACAAAAAAAAGTAACTTCAGCACATGCTAAGAGTGGTCTAAAGAATAACATTTT
>CM057152.1:12749338-12769053 GCA_029962745.1 Echinometra lucunter
TTTACCAGAGAATAAACATTTTGAAATTACTTTTACAGATGTAAGCATGTAGAGTCTGACAAATGAGAATAGTAAAATGTTTAATGGATATATTGAAGTATCTAAAATAATATATTTGAGTGATTGTCTTTTCACTCTTGAAAGAAACTAGTATAAAAAACTTATCAATCATTGACTTTCCAAGTACAGATAATTATCTTTGTGGATGCCAGTTATAATGAGAGTTAGTGTTACTTCGATCAAGCTTACACAAATTCTTATAAAACACATCCTACCGTATCTTGTCAACTTGTATCAAACTTCAGATTATTATGCAGTTAGCTGTAGGAAAAACTTGTCACTGAATTTCCCCCCAATTCCTGAATTTGAAAGTTTCCTGTAGAAGAAATATCCCCTCGAATCATAAAACAAAATAAGTGTAATTTTGTTCTTAGTGGAAATGAGGCAGGAGGTATAGTATCTTGGTCAGGAAATCAGGTGAATTATTAAGTTAGTAAACATCATCAAGTATCTTCTTGTAGCATTCTATAAATGTTAGTCAAGGGAAATGCGTGGTAAGGGCTATCTAGGACATCGTAAACCAGGAAGGATATAACTGTCACTTATTGGGAAACTTCTGTTATAAGATGATTCCTATTCTCACTTCTAATGATATATGATATTGAGTATGCAATTAGGTACCAGCATCAAGGAGGATGTATGTTTTCAAAAGATGAAATATTGTTCTCACTGTGTTATTGGATTAAAGGAGGCTTGGATATCGTTCTGAAAATAATCATCTACACCCCCCCCCCTCTCTAAATGTAAGCTGTGGTAATAAGTTTGACAGCAGTTAACCTCAATAAATTGCATGATGGTTTAGTTAGATCATGTAGATGCAACTAAGTCAGTCAATTACTGTGAGCAATAATACAAAAATGGACAACAGTGCCCTGTGGTAAAAATTGAATTTAAAGAATACACTAACAGTGTTAAGTGTGGCTACTGCCTTTAAGTTCTTTTGGATTTAATATTGTATGCCATAATCATTTCCACTCACATCTTTTCGTAACTATGCTGGCATATTACCTACAAGCCTCCATTCATTGTTACCACCTCTGAGGCATTCCTCTAGAATGATTCATGATACAGAGGTTGTTTACAACCAGAATGTTTTCCCAAAATAGTTCTTGATACGAAATCAAGAACTAATATTGTATGCCATAATCATTTCCACTCACATCTTTTCATAACTATACTGGCATATTACCTACAAGCCTCTATTCATTGTTGCCACCTCGTGAGGCAATTCCTCTAGAATGATTCATGATACAGAGGTTGTTTACAACCAGAATGTTTTCCCAAAATAGTTCTTGATTCGAAATCTTTTAGTCCTTTTCTTCCTTGATGTAATGTAAGAAACAATCTGCGCCTCAACTGACTCAGAGGAATGGGAGCAAACTTGTGAACAGCTTATCATTTTCCCCTCTTTATCCTTGGTTTGTTATGGTGTATGTTGTCTATTCGTAACAGTTATACCCCTATCACACCCTTGAGCCTGACAAAAGCTAACAGAATTGTTGGATTTGGGGATACTGTCATGTTGCCTAGCTATTTTGAAAATCAGCAGAAACTGGAAAATGAGAATGAGTTCTCTTTTTCATTCAGACAGAGTTAGGGAATGTGAGAAAAATAATTCAAATCAATGAAAAATCAGGAATTTCATTTCCCCCAACCAGTTAATAAATCTATGTGTCTTGTCCAAACAGTGCATCTGCTGAATGATTGGCTTCGGTGGTTTTTTTTTTTTAGAATGAAAATGCCTCCCTAAATGATCCCAGCAGTTTGAAATCCATCACAGAAAATTTAGGGAGCATTCAGGATAAAATCAAGTTATAATTAGGAGAAAATAAAGAAATTTACATTTTATCAAATGCAAGGAATTCTAAGTGTAATTCTCTGTTTGGGCTATTTTTGGACTGGTGTCAGTATCACCAGTTTGACTTGGGTATTACTGCTATTCCAGAATAACACATTTCACAGGGGAGTAATGATGATTGCTCTA
Source organism: Echinometra lucunter (assembly GCA_029962745.1). Taxonomy (NCBI): domain Eukaryota; kingdom Metazoa; phylum Echinodermata; class Echinoidea; order Camarodonta; family Echinometridae; genus Echinometra; species Echinometra lucunter. Next base: position 12,751,383 of record CM057152.1, read on the forward strand.
ATCACAGCATCGCTCTGTCATCGGTAATTAACAATTAACTTAATAGCCCCAGGGGATTGGGATGCTGTGGTGTAGGACTCTTTTTAATGATTGTAGTTTAGTGGAAACTTAAGGATGGATAATTCAGATACAGCTTGTAGATGTTATGAATTCGGTTTTAATAGAAGTATAAAGGTGTGATATTGCTCTCTATGATTATCCTTCCTTTCAACAAAGTTGGAAAAAGGGGGCAATTCAGCAAGGAAAAGGATGGCTCACACAATTTGGAAAAGGAAGAAACAGAATATGTGTGAAAAATCTTGGATTCATTTTCAGTCTTTTTACTGAAATCCAGGAGTAAAAATGTATTAGGCATTTAGAAGATGCCTGAATAAAAAAAAATACCTGAATACTTAAAATTTTAATAACAATCACCATGGAAAATAACAATTATTTTTCAATGTTTGTACTGGATGACCAAACCTTAGAGAAGAACAGAAAAAGAAACAAGAGTATATGCTTCCTTTTTCTGCATTCCTGAAGGAGAAGAAAGTGATGAAGAAAGTAATACAATTGTTGCATCATTTCCTAGATACAAAACTTGCTCACCAAAAATAGAATTTACTTTATATCAGGTTGAAGTTCTACCAAAGTACCATGTTCTCTCTCCTACCCTTGCACTTATCCCAAGCCCAGACATGTCTTCTTTAAGATCGGAGAAGATTAATGCCGATAGGTTTGAAGGATGGAGCGTGTCTCTCGGTGATGCTGCTTCATACGGTGCCTCATGACAATGATGGGATGACTAATAATCATACTTTTCAGTTCCAAACAGGTGCTTATCATGACACAAGGATAATATCTTCATGTTGATGAGTGTTTGAAAAAGAAAGAGGCTGTGGAATTCTTCTTCCATTATTCATAATTTCCTATTGTTAACTTATGAAATAGTTCTCAGCTGTGTAATTTCATGTAGAAATATCATTTTTACAGCATTTAACAGTTTTTATTTTGTTATTAGATTACAAAGATGAAATCATTTAGGATGTTACCTAAAATCTTTCTGCCATGTAAGAACTGAAAAGTTTCATCTTTCATAGTAGCAGAGTAATTTTTGTTCCATGACCATTAAGGCACCCCCATGTTAGAGTTTGTTTCAAGAAATCAATAATAAAGACAACAGTATGGACCAGTTTAACATTTTAAAGAGCCTTTGACATCCTCAAATATAATACTAATTTTTAAATATCTGAGAAGAGGTGTTGTCAGTATTTTATTCTCAGTTGTTCACTTTCAATCAGAAATATGTGACAAAATAGGCAATATGAAAATTTAGTTTTTGTCCTTTCTCTGTCAACCTGACTCCTGCTGATTCACAGTTTTAAGACATCAATAGCCCTAACTTTCAAACTTTTAAACATACATAACTTTTGGATTTTAAGATTTTTTTTTTTTACCTCAGAATAATCTCTGGCTGAGACAGCTTCTAAACAGTGAATTAACATGAGTTGGATGATATAGGAAAGATAAAATCTGATTTTTTTTTTTTATTGCGGAGATGTAAATCATTTGTCACCAATATGTTTTCTAATTGAAATTGAATCATTTCTAGCGATCAATTCTTGCTAATCACTCTTTTTAAAAATGAAGTCGGACAAATTGATTTTTGCGGTTGACAGAACTTGGAAAGGAAAGTGATTATAATGACTAATGTTCATGTATTCCGGTGGTTTTAATTGTATGGTTTTGATAATGTCCTCATAAATTGTGACATTAACATTTAAAATTATACCCACATAAATGTTGCAATTAAATGTTCAGTTCTTCTGGTTTCCTTGTTTTGATACATGTACATGTAGTTCGTCAGCTGGCAAGTTCAGTTTTGTTGATAAAAAGGGAAGAAAGGAATGATAAAGGTTTAGAGGAGAGAGATAAAGAAAGAATAAAGAAAAGAGGGAAAGAAATTGTCAGGAGGGGAGTTGGTCTGAGGGCATGAGGCAGGAAGTCATGATTGACTCTTAGAAGCCAAGGTGAAGGAAGATCTTTACACAGGAGATCTAAAGCAAGTTGGGAAATTGAGATTAATAAACTTTGAAGGACCAGGAAGAAATGATAACCCAGGGGAACTAGTAAAGGGGGAATGAACTTGTATGTATTGTATGGATCAAAATAAGAATTAACTTAATTCGTTCAGACCAAATATAAATTTAGCTTTCTGAGTATTTATTTTTTTTGTAATTGTCCCTGCCATAATCCTGCCTTGAATGTAAAATGTGGGTCAGAGGTTGAATGTCATACAAATGAATGAATTACTAGTACAGTGGAACCTCGCTATAAAGAACACTGTTATAACAAACTCTTGTTATAACAAGGTAGTTTTGCTAGTCTCACTTCTTTGTATTTTATTGTTGTTTAGCCCTGATATAACAAGGTTTTGATATAAAGAGGTAATTTCCTTGGTCCAGAGGAGTTTGTTATAACAAGGTTCATCTGTATTTGTAGATCTCTTGTCTAATGAATGAAATATAGTTGTCAATTTTCAGATCTTTGATTTTATACATACAGAGCAAACTGATTACTTATATATCATTTTCTACTTCATATAATTAAAATTCTCATTTTGCTCAGTTTATTGAGATAAAACAGTTGCCCTTGTACAACCTGTAGTATATCATGGACCTTGCACAGGTATGTTCAATACACTTTTCAAAAAAATTATTTGATAAAAGTTAGAATACCCTCGAAAAGCAGTTCTGTTTTCTTTCTGCTTGCAGGTCAATCGAGAGTGTGTCCGTGGCTTGTGGGCGGGGCAGCAGCAGGAGCTGGTCTTCTTGCGCAATCGCAACCCTGAGCGCGGCAGCATCCAGAACGCAAAGCAGGCTTTGCGCAACATGATCAACTCGTCGTGTGACCAACCCATAGGGTATCCCATCTACGTATCACCGCTGACGACTTCGTACGCGGACAGCAACAAGCAACTCTGCAGCGTGATTGGCCGGCCGCTCAGCTTTGCGTGTATCAGGGAGAATGTCGTCAAGTGCTGGACAAGGTATGATCAATAGGCATTTATAATTGCAACATGTTGGAGATGACGATTTCATTTAACATACATTTGCAATGTTTGTTGGGGTTTTTTTTCATCTGAAGTGACTTGTATGTTCAGAATTGCGAGGTTGATGACAATTTTGATATTGCTTCAGATTGTAATATGATCAGAATCAAAGGAACGGGAAGCTCTGCTGTGAGGACATTTAGTGAAATGAGTAAAAACCTTCACATTTTTTTTCTTTTTATGTGTTATCTTATTATATTTTTTTTTGATAAATTGGTATGTTAAGATCTTAACATATTTTTGGATAAAAAAGGTTGTAAAGCCTCTGAGACTATTTGTAGGTCTTACTCTGTCTGCTGTGCAAGATAGCTCTTTTCTGTAGGTTGCATGGCTTTCATTATATTTCTAGTGAAAGTAGAATTTCCGTTTGGTTATATAGCATGAGAAATTTCCTTTAAGAGTGATAATTCTAATTCTATCTTCTTGTTGATTGTACAAACACTGATGAATCAAATACACTGAACCATCTTATAGTTTAGCCATGAGTAATTCAGACACCTGTTCGGCACTACTCCTGCACAGGTGGATTAACTAATCCCAAGCATACTCGAGGAAGGCCTGATGATGCAATAGAAGTAGGTCGTAGATATCCATATAGTGCTACTAGGTAGACCGGCTTTCACTTAAGGTTCAAGTGGCTCATAATTGATTCATAGGATTACTTTGGTGTCTCAGCATTGGAAATATTTATGACTCGTGTATGGCTAGGTTGAAGATGTGATCGTCACCTGTATTAGGTGTAAGCCTAAGAAGATTCCGAAGTATTACAGGGGAATCCTCTGTGATATCTGTATCAGTGATAAAGGACTGGAAGTGATCTCATGATGAATCTCATAAGATCCTACTGCCTGGAAATGAAAGACAGATTTAATTCCTGTGCATTTTCTTCTTTATACAACATGTTCTCTTTTATGGTCTGTGACCATTTTTCTCAGTTTGGAAACTGCTGGTGATTTTTTTAACTGTGAAAAGCTCAGAAAGAGCTCTTGAAAACCAACCCTTCTCCCCTCACCCCAGAAGGTTCTTTCAAAGATGCATATTCCAAATGCTGTATGAACATAGATCAAAGGAAATCTGTAGTACTATGTTCAGGCTTTGCAAATTCTATAAAACATCCTTGAATTTAAAAGTGTTTTATACTGGTTGGGACTTAGAAATGAATTCGAGCTGGTTTGAAAACATGGTGGAAATACCTGGCTAAGATTTCCATCCCTGGTCATAATTGAACATGCTTTTGATCAGATATCGCATTAAAATTCATTCGTTTGATTGATTCCTCTTCCAATATCCTACAACTGCTATAAAGTAAGAAAAATTTACCCAAGTTTTTAAAAAACCTGTGTTAATGGAATCAATCTCACATCTCTTTTACTACTCGGCCGTGATCTGGCAAAACTACGTATCTCTATTGTAGCGATTTCGAGATATTCATGTTTGAAGTTTAAATGCTTGCCTTTTTTTCATGTATTTATTTTTACAACTTGGATTTGTGTTCTATAAGAAGAGGGAAACATATTTTTTTTTTTACTTAACTCAAAATAAGAATTCTTCATCAACTATTTATGAATATTTTGCAGTTTTTTAAAAGATACGTAGTTCTGCCAGATCAATGCAGCATACTCACCAACATAATGATCTGGCAGAACTACGTAACTCTGAGATACACAGTTTTGCCAGATTACACCTGATCGTTGCCACATGTGACGCGTGCGCTGGGATCTGGCAAAACAGCATATCTTCCTAGTGCGCATAGATAGTGTGTTTTAAATTTGGCACACGCGGTTTCAAGCAGGAGATACGTAGTTTTGCTGGATCATAAGAATCCCGTTAGTGCAGCATGTGCGTATGAGATACGTTGTTCTGCCAGCCACACGACCTGCCTCACGTGGAGGAAAATGATCTGCCAATACAACGTAATTTTACTTACGTACCTTTACCTGAAAAATAGACAATGATAGTCAATTTCCGATCAAAAAACTTGAGTTACGTAGTTCTGCCTGCTAAATGATGTCACTTTTTCCCAAAACGGTGGAAATTTGTGGATTTTATTTTTAAAACGACAAATAGTTATTACATAATATTTGGACACATTAAACGTGATATTTTCTGGATTATCATAGACCAAAAAACTAAAAAGGTCAAAAAATTGAGATACGTAGTTCTTCCAGATCACGGCCATACAACCATCTGACCATACATGCTTCAAGCCTATGCACTGATGCAGCCAAGGTGGTCTTAATGGGTCTGTTTCTGGTATTATAGCCCATACATTAACCCAATTATACATTAGTTCTGTGTGTGTCTTGAGTCCTGGTGTGTAAGTTCACAACCTTTCTGTAACAGTGGCTATAAAAGTATTCATGGCTGACATTTACATTGACCATTTGCGATTTTCATTAGGAGTTCGATTGAAATGCGATTCAATTGTTCCGAATCTTGTTAACATTGTCAAACCCAATTACATGTCAGTAATTGCTGTAACAGATCCCAGGTATTTGTGATACATGCATAAGCCTGTTACTCTTGAAATCTGGCCAGAAAACATAGGTTCACCCTTACACACCTTTGTGATTATTCTCATCCCTCCTCCATGTTCAGATTGAATGAGTTTCTGAGTGGGGCTTACCTTGTTAGATTAATCATGAATTTCAAAGCTGTGTTTTAATGTATATCTTCATCCCATTTCAAGTGTATTTCCAGAGCTCTCTTTATCAAAAAAAGAAAAAAAAGAAGAAAGAAAAAAGAAACGGAGATAGATTTAGCAAGTACAAAGGGTGATTCAGCATTACATAGGACTTAAAGTTCCAAACTGGAGCTTTGTATAGAGCTTAACACAAATCCCAGAAATGGTCCTGATGGGGTCATCCCATGAGCATGACACCCATGAGTCATACAGCCCATGAGCTAATGTAGACATTGAAAAAAGGTCCACGAGTCATTCAGCCCACAGCTCATACGGCCCACGAGCTAGACACTAAGTGAACAAGGCCCACGACCTCAACACTAAGAGAAATAGGCCCATGAGCTTGACACTACGTAAATTAGGCCCATGAGCGCGACACTACTTAAGTTAGGCCCACATAGTGTCGAGCTCGTGTGCCTTAACCCATAGCAGTACAGAGCTTTCTTGAGGTCTAAATTAATCATGTTCAATCCTCAAATTGGCAATACAAATTATTTTTTTTCCACGTTTACATAGCTTGAAAAAAATAAATATGGATATAACAAACCAAAATGAAATATATTTGTAAAATTGAATCAGAAATTGCCAATTTGAACACAGATATAGTGATTATATATTATTCACTGCGTTGCCAATTTAAAGAGTTTAATGATTAGTTACACTTAAACTGCTCTACTTCGAGAATGCCACACCATACAGTGATGGAAATGGGCTCAAATTTGTCAGTGCATTTTTCTCTTTCTGCTCATGTATGATATATACTGCCCAACATTCTAGACCAACAGATACTGCAAAAGCATCTCCTAAAGGTGACACTGTACCTCTATGGGTTAATTCATGGGTTGTACCCTGTCCTGATAACTTCAGGAGTGTCTCAAAGGAGACAATATAAAAAATAACACTGAGATTTGACTCTCCCTGGGTGCCTTTATACAAAGATGTCATAATTTCTCACCACATCCTTTCTTAGGGTGCATTTGGGAATTGAACAACCTCTTAACATCATCATAAAGATGTCTAGGGGGAGGTATTACAGGTATTCGCCCTGTAGCTTTTCCTTCTTTTTACACATGAAACGGTGCATTCTCCAAGAGGATGTTATGAGGCTGATGAAAATTAAAGATGGATACAGTGATTATGACCAAGTCATCTCCATATCTGTCTGAAGCTTAGTTGACTTCAAAAACCTTTATAGAACAGTTAGAGATAAAACTGTGCTAGAATTATCTTTCTGTCTAGTATCTGGCCCAAGGATATATTTCATGCAAAGGTTTCTTAAAGCTTCAAAAACCAATGATCTCAATTTGTTGTTTTTTTACATTCAAAGAGATTTCAAAGAGATTTCAAGGCAAACTTGCTTTAAAGCATACTACATGCCTCTTTCTTTGAAAAAAAAAAGAGATCAATTCTTGGCTTTGATTGAAAAAAGGAGAAGTTAAAGAAATAGAAAATGCAAAATTTACATTTGTAGGATTTGAAGATTTTGCAATGCTTGTGCAAAAATATACAGAAAGATACACAATTTGCTTTTGCTTCTAGATATGGAAGGGAAAATTTGACTAAATACTCAGAAATGAGTGATCTAAAGAAACTGTTAAGCAAATAGATTGTGACACCAATGAGTAGCTGCTCTCTCATCAGTTGTTTTGGCAAAACCTCATCCATGACTCTTTTATGAACTCATGTTCACCTAACATGGATGAATTACTCGTGAAAAATTGCATGATCATGAATCGCGTCAGTTGCAGGGAAGCTGGGGATGGACATCGGCTCACAGCTCTGCTTTCTTCGACAGACGGGGGATTACCCTCATCTTGTTTTTCACAGATTCGTTTCAAATCTTGGGATTTAGGGGGGATTTGTTATCCCCCCTTCCCTCCCTTCAACAATCACCTGTGTTCTTGTGCAGGATGAGTATGCCTTTGATGTAGTCCTTAGAAGAGTTGGGTTAGCATGACAATGCCGATGAATGATATCCGATTGAGGTGTTAATTTGTGAGAGATTCCACTGCAATCGTGTCATTTCACTGGGTCACTGGGAAATATTTTAAGGCTTTGTTCTGTGTTTTTAAGGAATATGAGAAAGCATGATAGATGATCTTTGTAATGATAAAGGGATCTTAGGAATGGAAATCACATCATCCGAAATGGAAGTTCCATGGTAAAAAAAGGGTATATCTGGGATAAAGAGGACTCAAAGCAAAGCATTGAGGTATTCTTCCCAGATACTTTTGTGTAGATTCTTAATGATGATTGATGATACTGGAAGTGACTTATTTGGTATGTGACTAATTAACTCACTCAATTTTGTTTCTTCTGTACAATGCATCATGGTCTCAATTACATGATGGCAAGATCTGTCATATCTCAGACATTTGTGACCAAAGTCTAATGTTAGCCAGCTGTACTGTGAAACTAGACTCAAGTTCCTCTTGTGGAGCGGAATGTAAAACATGTTAAAGCCCAAAGGGCATTACCCTGTTTAGTTTTACATGAAGCTAATGCCTTTCTTGCTCTCAGATGATGATACAATAGGTCATTGTCTCTCTGTGTGACAAAGGATCACGAAGGAACCCTTGGGCCAGGAATCATACAAGAATGGAGATGATTCAGAAATTAATAGGAAAATGAACTCTCAAAGGGGCATACCTGGTTATGAGAAATGGGAGGGGGAGGGGTAGAGGAGTAAACTTTTAATCCTGTTTCTTCCAAACTGTGATTCTAAGGCATAGGAAATTAGTAGGCTGTATGCTACTTGTTTGTTTTTGAATGGAATGGTGCAATGGAAATAGAATTTGTTGATTTTATAAAAATGAAGGAATCTGTAATTAGTCTCAATATCACATTTAAGACAACAGGCAGAAATGGATTTTCTTAATTTACACATTTTGGGGGCAATTAATCCTGGGGTCAGGAATTGAACATGATTCATAAAAGTGGGTGGATTTGACTTTCACATTTTATAGGAAAACTTTAAAATCAAAACAGTTTAAATATGTACATTGTGAAGGAAAAGACTGTCTGAACTTGTAAGTATTTGCAAAGTAATCCTAAACCTTACAAAGTCACAATTCTCTACTTCCATTGTACCACACACGAAGCTCAAATTTATATCAATCTCTGGACAGTAACTGCTGCAACCTCCGTTCACCTGGAATATCGCACAGTTTCTTCCATATGCTGTGTACGTGTCATCACTTCAACATGATGATAATGACTAGTTTTTCATGCCTGTGGTTGATATTTGTACATATTCAAACCAGCTGGGTGCTCTGCCTGACTCAGGGACCCCATGCTCATAGTCAGGCTTGTTCACATGTGAAGTGGTATAACTGCTTCATTGTTGTTGTTGTTGTTGTTGTTGTTGTTGTTGTAGAATTTTGGTGCGTTGACAATCTTGTGTCCTGTGCACCAGTTGCTACAGAGATTCTTCTGAACCTATACCAGTAAAACTTTTCCTCCTTTCCTATAAAATAAAAACTCCATATATCACTGGTTCTTACCCACTGGTAATAAAGATAAGTTGTGTAAGTCCCCATGCTCATGGGGGTCATATACTTAGAGAAAAAATATTACCAGCAATTGATATGTACAAAGCTGCAGAGGTTTTTAAACATACTGTACTTCTCATTTTTATGCCTCACCCATATTTAAACCACAGGAACAACACTACAGTACCTGACCCAACTGTCCCACACTTCTGCTTAAATAACATCACACATCTAGATCCAGAAGATTACTTAAACAGGACACTTTGTTTTGTTGTGCATTTTGAACCATTTTCTCGAAGACACTGTCTATATGTCACTTCCTTGTAGACATGGTTAAAAAATGGTTAAATGGTGGGTTATTTTACCTGACTGCTAAGAAAGCATGTGTATGCTTGTTAGTAAGCAACCAGAGGACCGACGGCTTTAAGTCCCCTCCGAAGGACTTGGTAATGAGGATTAATACCTTACCAAAGGGCATTAGCGCATCCGCTTGGTTTCGAACCCAGGTACTCCCGGTTTCGAGACCACTGCTCTACCACTGAGCCACAGCGCCTCCTCTATGACATGAGGATAATGACTAGTTCTTTATCTCCATAGTTCATATTTTTCATATTTAAACCAGCTTGGCTGCCATGATTCAGAATTACTTCTTCCTTTGTATCATTGTATTGTTTACCTTGTGCCTTCTGTTGTACTCCATGTTTTTGTTCGCTTTTGTGTTTTTATCCATTAATTTGAGGGCATCTTGGAACCCCAAAATTTGCCACATTAATGGGCTACTTCTAAACACAGTTCCTGATCTTCTTTTAAAACTTTTAAAATCTTATTTTCAAGTGAGAATGAGGTCTGGGATGTCCAACCCATCTGGATATGTCTAGGAATCAACATAACTCACATGCTCATGATGCATATGATCTAGCAAGAGTTGAATGTGAATCAATTTTATCCTTGAAAACTATAGACCAAAGAAAAGAACATGCTTAAGTATGAAAAAATCAAGAATTTATGTCATATCTTCTTATAATTTTATGGTTAACTTTGATTTCATGAAGGCTGAGCACATGTCATCGTATTCTTGATATTTTAATATTTTCATTGCCATGTGTCTGTCACCAGCCTAGCAATGTAAGAAAATAGGCTGATTAGCTTATAATTTCTTGAATGATTCTTTTTTATGGACAGGTAGGAAGAAAATCAATTTCATATCTCTCTCATTGAATGAGTTAATTTGATTATAACATTTTTTTTCCTGTTAAAACCACAAAACCAGTCAAACAAGGTCATAAAATATTCATTTCTTAGGATTGGACTGACCTTTTTAAGATTGACCCAAGGAAATCCTTAGCAGTCTCTTGCATTTGCACTCATAACTCTAAACTTTAATCTTGCATGGAAAATAAGAGAAAAAGAAAAAAGGGAAAAGCAGGAAAGGTAGAAACCACATTTTCTGGATATTTATGATTTCCATTCTATAAAAGGAAATAACCAGCTTGTTGTCACAAAGCGAGCTAATCCACTTTTCTCAATTAATTTCTTGTCTTGCCAATCGAAGATATTTTAGTCTGTTCCATACCTTTTCAAACGCATTACATTTCTTTAAAGGATTTGAAGAATTGGTTCGATTTAGGGGAAATGACTGAGTGAGTTTTGAGTGGAAATGAGAATTTTTTTTAAGGAAATGTGGAATTTGGGGCACTTTGCCCAGAAAAGCATTGGTTCCCTTCTTACCTCAGCTCCAGAAATTTTATGTATTGTTTTTCATGCTTTGTTTTTCTTTGCTTGGACTTCGTAGGAAATCATATTGTGGTATTGCAGTAGGATATTCTTTATTTAGCTCTATCATGATGATTTGACTATTTGAATTTACTGAGATTTTTTTTTTGTCTGTAACTACCTTAGTATAGTGAACAAAGAAGGAAAATGGTAAATAACCATGTACATGTATATTCAACAACAATGAAGTCTTAACAGTATATGTCAGAGAAAACTATTTAAGGCTCATGCAGCAGTAAACCTTGTAAAAAAATTATGGAAGTTTTTTGTGGATTGAATGAATGGCAATTCATGTTGAGTGATGCTACAAAGGTGTTATATACATACTCACCTAAGTTAGAAAGAGAATTTTTTTTTTTTTTAGATAAATATTTTTGTCTTTCTTGTTTGAGGCTGTGTACCACTGTATGTGTGAACAAGCCCTTAGAACCTGACAGCTGTAAACATGCACAACAACTATAGTACACATACAGTACATGTGTGTGTATGATAATATGATAAAGATGGATTTGTTCAGTGCATCATGTAAACTATAAAGCTGTTTCTCTATGTTGCCACAAGTATAGTTCACATGGTCCATTGCAAGTGTGATTTTGAAATGTCACTGTCTGGAAAATGATCAGATAAATTGGAATCTGGATAGAAATCTGGCAAGGAAATTTGCAATAAGTGATAAAATCATAGACAAGGGAAGAATTGCCAATACTTGTAATCAGAATGATTTGTTTTAGTTTTGTTATGTGGACTAATTTTGTATGTCAGTTTGAACGTGTTATCTGGGGCTTGTGTGTGATGAGGGTAGATAGCATACTTTCATTTGAAAGAAAACTGTTTTAAAGTTATGAAATATGTTGTCAAGAATTATTCAACATTGCAATGAATTATGCAATACTCGTTAAATCTTCTAAAAAATGCACACACATCATATTCAAGTTTTGTCATGATTTATGTGCTACAAATAATTTGTCGGAATTAGTTCTTTCGTTATATCTTTCTTCAGCTCTCTCAGTTTTTTGTCTTTTCCCATGAATATGAATATTTGGTTTGAAGAGAGATGGAATATCAGCACCAAAAGGCTTGTTCAGATAGGCAGTAGTAGACCCTTTTTTTTCAGAGTTGTATTTTTACTTTTTATGTGTGTGCTTAATGAAAGGTGAGAAGTTATGAGTGACTTAGCAGAGGTGCTGCATACTCACAGAAATGTGAGTGATGTGCAGTAGGCTTTAAAAATCCTATTTTTATGCCTCCGCCCACCGTAGGTGGTTGGCGGAGGCATTATGTTTTCGGGTTGTCCGTCCGTCCGTCCGTATGTCCGTCTGTCCGTCCCGTTTTCGTTCTCGTGATAACTTAAGAACCGTTTGACAGATCAACTTCAAACTTGGCTCGTGTATGCATATGGGAGGGACAATGATCTGAATAGATTTTGGAGTCTCAAGGTCAAAGGTCAAAGCCATAGAGGTAATAATACACATAAAAATGGCTCGTTCTCGCGATAACTTAAGAACCATTCGACAGATTGGCTTCAAACTTGGCACATATATGCACGTGGAAGGGACAATGATCTGATTAGATTTTGGGGTCACAAGGTCAAAGGTCAAAGCTCATAGAGGTCATTATGTACATAGAAATGTTTGTTTTCACCATAACTTAACAACCATTTGACCGATCAATCTCAAACTTAGCACATGTGTGCATATGGGAGGGACAATGATCTGATTAGATTTTGGGGTCTCAAGGTCAAAGAGGTCATTATGTACATAGAAATGGTTCGTTCTCGCGATAACTCAACAACCACTTGATGGATCAACTTCAAACTTGATTCATGTATGCATATTGGAGGGACAATGATATAATTAGATTTTGGGGTCTCATGGTCAAAGGTCAAAGGTCATAGAGGTCATTATGTACATAGAAATGTTCCGTTCTCGCGATAACAACCATTTGACAGAGCAGCTTCATACTTGGCACATGTATGCATATGGGAGGGACAATAATGTGATTAGATTTTGGGGATCTCAAGGTTAAAGGTCAAAGGTCATAGAGGTCATTAGAGGTTAAGTCGTGATAACTTAACAACTCTGTGACGGTTCATTTCCAAACTTGGCTCATGTATGTATATGGAAGTCTCATAATAGTCTCATTAGATTTGGTGGGTCACAAGGTCAAAGATGTCATTTTATACATGAAAATGAAAAAATCAACTTGAATGTGCCATATATTTCTGATCTGGCAATGGCGGAGGCATAAATTTCAACCGTGCGCGGTCGAGGATTCATCTAGTTTTTGGTTTTGTTTGAAAGCTTTTTAATACTGTATATTTGAACAAGCTGTAAGGGGAAAAAAGGAAAGAGATTAATTACAACAACAACAAAAAGATTTATGAAAGGGGTGATTGAGAAAGTTACATGGAGGAGATGGTCATGATTAGTTTCAACAACTTCTTTTTCCTTGTGGAGTTGTTGATTAATCATTAAAAATAGTAAAGCCATTTGAGATGATTTCAAACTACAAATTTTCCTCTTGGATTGATAATTTTGTTTCTTCTGTAATGCATTCTGTTGTTGGACGTCATCTTGCCAGGGATAACCTCGGCAAGCAAATGTTTGGGTTCTCTATCGTTACCTTTTAAACATGTTAGACTTCATTCTGCAGTACTTTGAAGAAAAAAAATTGGCAACAACTGTAAATATTGGAATCATATTTAGGGTTGAATGTGAGATGTTTGAAAATGTGAAAATTTTTCTTCTTTATAATGTTTGCCTTCCTTCTTCTGTATTTGATCCCCAGGTTAGTACAGCGTTGTGTAGCAGGCTGCAGCAGTGGAGGAACTGTTAGACGGAGTGGGGACAAGGAAGAGGGAGATACAACCCAGCCTGGTACTGGGGGAGGTAGGCAAAAAAAATCATTCTTTTTTTTAATAGTGGTCATGTGCAAAGAGGATATATATTTCTAAAGATATGAGCAAACAGAATAGCCACTGAGCAAGCTTCTTTGTGACTGTAGAAAATGTATCAGAAGGATGAGCTCATGCTAGAATAAGTCTCATTTTGTTTGCATGTATGCATACCACAAATGGTGTGTGTATGAACATCTCTCTCTCTCTCTCTCTCTCTCTCTGCAACAGCAAGCAAATTTATTAATTAGCAAAATAAGATAAGTATTTTTTTGTTTGTTTGTTTCAGGGATTGTTCTGAATAAAAACCAATAGTGTATTTGCATTTGAAATATATTAGCATTCTGTGTATGATTTGTTATTAACTTTATAATTTGTCAGTTGTGATATTTTTTGTGGTAGATGAAGTGATAAAGTTCTTTACATTTATGCATTATTAAATCATGCAGGCAGTGGGTCTGGAGATTCAAATCGTCAACAACAATTGCAACAACATATGCAGCAGCAACAACAGCAGCAACAGCAACAACAGCATCAGCAATCACATCAGCAGGGAGGTTCCGAGAGCGGTTCGGTGCGCCAGACACCGGCCCACAGCCGCGGGGGAAGTGGGCAGGGTTCAAACCTCGGGTCAGGAAGGAGGCTGAATATGGGGCGGGTCCCCATTGCCAATCTAGCCACCCTCATGATGGAGGACTACGGAGGACCAGGGGGTAAAGAGTCCCTCCTCAACCATCGAGTCAAGGTGAGTTTCTTCTAGGGCAGGGCTTATGCATACTTGCTTGCTTGCTAGGTGCCTTGTCTTTTCCAGACATTGGCGATCAAGGCTTTCCATCTACTTCTATCTCTGGTTATTTGTAATATGTTGTTATTACTGTTGCCAGTCAGCCTAATGAACTGGTCCATGTATTTTATGTGTTCCCTCCTTCTACTTCTCTTTCCCTCAAGTTTTCCTGCCAGTATCCTGTTTTCTGTGCCTTCTCTTCTCATGATATGCCCAACAAACTGCAGTTGTCTTTTTCTTATGATTTTATGCGTGCATGACTTGTTAAATCACCTCAAAAGAAGTGCCTCAACAAAACTAAATGACTTCAGTTGGTAGTCTTCATATTTTGCTATCTTATGATGCTTAAGTAAGTAGTTGTGCTATTTGGTCTTGTTATGCATAGAGCTGCTTCTGTATTTTTCTCCTCTTACCCTTTCATTTGTTTTGTTTTTTTTTCTAGAAAAGAACTACAGTATTTCTTTTTAAAAAACAGTGAGGTGTAGATTGAGCCCAAGTTGCCCCTCAAAATCCTTCTGTTTATATGCATCAACATATACAGAGAGAGACACACAGAGAAAAGGGGTGAAGAATACAAATGGCAGCTGATTTTGTGAAATTATCATGTATGTTCCTAATCTTGTCACGGAATCATAGATATTCATACTTCCCTATTCCGGTCTTTCGTCATCTTCTCCGACTTTCGTCATTTGAAGGGGCCACCAGAAAGTGAAAGTGTGGCAAATTGGTTCATTGTGAACTTTGAGGTATTGCTTCATGAAAGTGATAATTTTAGAAAATATTCATACTTCCTTTACTTCCCCCCTCAGATTTTGGCAAGCGACTATTTTTAGCAAAAAATGAAATATGTAAGAAAAACTTTCCTTTCATATTGTAGTGCTTCATGATAAATGTCTTTGTGATCAGTAAAAGTTTGAAAGAAAATAAACTTTTTCAATCCAGATAGAACATAGATCACAAACTGCATTGTAGCTACCCATTGTAGATTGCAATTGACCTAGATGTTGTTATTGTTTATGCGTGATTAACCCGACCTTGCCATTCTCACCAAGCAGTTCATTGTGAAAACAAAAACATCCTTTTTCCCACAGTTTTAAGGGTTACAAACATTTGAAATGTGGATCGTGTAATTAGGTCATGCCTTGGACAAAATGTAGTCGGTAGGTTACATGTTCGAAGACATACAGAAGCTCTCTTTTTGTTTTTGTTTTTATATACTTGTACTTGACAAGGTAGACCTTTGCATGCTTGTCATTGTTAGCTGACAGTTGCATCCAGTGGTAGCTCCTTATGGTACAACTGCATTCACTTTTGAGTTTTTAATTCTTTTAACCCATTTGTGACAGGAATTGTTTAAAGCCTAATTTGATCAGCTTTTATTCTTCAAGTTGGCAACACCAACATTTTTCTTTTATTGCTACATTTTTCTTATAAAACATCATGTATCTGAAATAAATAAAGTTGCCAATTTGCAGGGAAAAAACGGTAATTGTAACATTTTCATCGCATTGCCAATTTAAGGATTTTAATGCTTATTTTCCTTTAAAAAAATTTCAGCATCAAACAACAAATACTGATGCAACGAAAATGGACACAGTATGTGTAGAATTTTTTGCTCTTTCTGCTCATGTATTTGGTATGATTTTTAGAGCTCTGCATCAAAAGTTATTAAACCAAACCACAAAATGTGGACCCTCTGTCACGAATGGGTTAAACCATAGCTCTCTTAGAGCTTCCTACTTCAAGAGCCAAATCTTCATGTGGCCCCTTGTATTTCATTCTCTGCAGTCAGTTCAACCTATACTCTGTACACACTGGGTGATTTCAAGTTCGGTGTTGGTGCTGGTGTTGGTGTTAGAAGCACAATTTTGATTGCTTTCCATAGCTCCAACACCGAATGTGAATTTACAAAAGTGGTTCAAATGACATTATTGACTGCTCAACTCCAAGTGACAGTTGTCCCAAGACCAGTTTTATTTTTAATTTGGAGCTGCGTTGATGTAAAAATCAGCCTAACACTAACACCAAAAGGTCAACACCAAACTTGAAATCACCCATTGACAGCCAGAATTTACATGCTGTCATTGTTAGCCAATGATTTCATCCCTATTGCTCCCTCACCCTGTAAAACTTTGCATTCCGTTCACTTTTTGAGTTTGATAATAAATATGGATTTATACATACACTACCTACATATATTTTTTTCTATGTGCTTAAAGATTTATTTCTTTTCTCTTTTGACTAGATCATGAGCTCATAAGGTTTTCAGATCCATTTTGCTCCCTACCCCCTCCTTAACTTGACAGCTAGACCTTTGGATGCTGTCATGCTTACCAGATGATCCCATCCCCATTGCCCCCCTCCCCCTGTAAAACTTAGTACTAAGTTCAGTTTTGAGTTTAATAAAAGACATATATTTATAAATACTCAACATATTTTATCTATACTCTTCAAGTTTTAATTATTTTCTTTATCGACTCGAGTTCTTTTGAGGTTTTCAGATCCTTCTTGCTCTCTGCGCCCTATCCCCCTTCGTAATTTGATAGCTACAGTAGACCTTTGCATGCTGTCATGGTAAGCTAGTGATCTCTTCCCCATTGGATTTATACAGCACATCATACTGTACAAATTTTCTCTATACACTTTTAAGTTTCAATTCTTTATTGACTAGAATTCTTTGAGGTTTTCAGATCCACGTTGCTCTCTGCCCCCTGTGTAACTTGACAGGTATTGTAGACCTTGGCATGCTGTCATGGTTAGCAGACGATCCCCATCCCTAGTAGCCCCCCACGGCAATACTTGACATCCTTCTCCTCGAGAATTGATGCTTCCTACTAAGGCCATCATCATTAAATGATCCATCATTAAAAAAACTCAGGCCGGAAGCTAGCCCTAGGAATGAACCTTTAAGGAACCTAGACCAGAGGGAGGTCCTGTTAGTTTCTATATAAACCTG
>CM057152.1:12769553-12967053 GCA_029962745.1 Echinometra lucunter
TTCTATATAAACCTGTTAGTTTTATTTGGATAATAATAATAATAATTGTTTTTCTGTATAGTGTCTACTGCTTTATATGAAAAGTAATTGACTGAAGCTCTTACAGTATTATTACTCCCATGATATACCTTATGATATACTCAAAGCAATTATCTTCATGATAATGTGTTAGGTCCTGGTCAATTATTGTATTTATGATAGTTTCTGGTTTTGGGAAGTCATCTTTTCTTTTAATCATTGTCATTGTTTTGTCTTCTGAATAAAAAGCAGACAAATTATTTAGATATCACTGTAGCTATTTAACTTTTTGGGAAATTCCATTTTATGCCAAGAAAGTGGTAGCTACAGAACATTTTGCCACCCTTGCAGCTTTACCTCTTTTTACATGAACTGCAGTTGTATTTGTTAGGTTGTTCAGCATTATATCTCCAAGATGTGATTTGTGTCTTTCAGACCGGTGCTTTTTGTATGTATATAAGAAAAGGAACATTTTTTTTTTCACTCTTGTAGCATGGCCATTTTGGATGTCACTAGAGTGAATCACACTTTTGCATACATGTACTTTAGAAGTCATTCCCACTAAATGAAATTGCTGTTTGAAAGTTGTTTACCATGTTGGATGTGAATAGGCCCTCACCCGTTACCTCTCTTACAGTTTCCCCTCCCCTCTCTGACACTTTTGTCACTTGCAGGAGAGCGTAACCCATGGCATGAGTGAGCGTTTTTGGGGGTTGATTGGTTGGTTATTCTACTCTAGTGACATGGGCAGGGATATCACCTTGTTTCAGGCTTGCTTGAAGTGCTGTTGACATGGCCAGCTGACAGAGAGGAGAAAGAGAGAGGGAAAGAGAAAGAGAGAGAGAGGGACAGGGAGAGAAAGAAAGAAAGGTATGGGAGAAAGCAAGACAGGGAAGAGAGAGAGATAAATAGAAGGGAAGAGGAGGAAAGGAGGAGAAAGGGATAGAGAGAAAAAAGAAAGATAGAGGGAGTTAGGGGAAGGAATTAGAGGGGAAGGAAGGGGGGGGGGGAGATGTACTTGTACTTGGAGAAAAAAGGGCAAGAGATGCACCAAGGTACAATGGATAAGGACAGATAGGCATATTGATAAATAGATGTGAGACAGGCAGTACTGAAAATGAGGGGGGAAAAATACATATCTAGAAAGATAAGACAAGATAATATAATGATAATAAAAGAGGTAGAATGCCAGTAACAGAGAAGAGATGAAGGGGTATTTGGGAGGAAATGGATACAAATTAGAAGGAGAGTTTAAATAGAAGTATAGGAATTACACATCTAGGAGTTCAAAATAAGATGACCAGACCTGAAGAAAGATTATACTTTCTTCTGTCTTGCATGAAGATCATCATCAGACTGTTATCTGATGCAGCAGGACTCCACAAGTGTGCAATATGATGGACATATGAATGATACGTGACGTCTCTCCTTGATTGGTCATTGCATAGGAGGAAGATGCATAATTGCAAGACATTTCTCAAACTGATGAATTCTCATCCTAAAGTGCAGGACTTTCTTTAATAAGATATAAGGAAAAGCTGGAGAAAAAAAAAATCATCGACATGTTTTAGGAGGATGGATTGATAGTCCTTCAAGGTTTGAAGAATAATGTCATAAAATTGATGTTTACTTTATGAAGTAAGAATAGGAGATGGAAAGGAACATGATGAATACTCTATCTTAAAGTGCAAGGCTTTCAAGAAGGAGGAGGGAAAAAAACTGACATTTATAAAAGGAGGAAAGATAGATAGAGCTTCAAGGACCTTAATGTTGCAACAAGATTAATGTTCTTCACCTGAAGAAATACGATTATTGCAGTGAAAGAAACGTATTTCCCAAACATATGACAAAGTTTGATAGATTGCCAGTTGAAGATCCATTAAGGATGAGTTGTAACTTTCATGAATACGTTCAAATCCGTGAGCTGGTTTGTCTGGTGAAAAATGCTGATCAGTTGTGTCATTCCTTGTACCTGTTTAACCCTGTTATAACTGTAATGATGATGCAATTTTCATTCCATTCTTGGTACCCACTTTCCCCGTGGTTCATTTGCTTTTCTTTATTCCCATCCATCTCATTCAAAAACCGACCTATCCCTCTTTTAGCTGTCGTACCATGTTCTTGCCATATACAAGAATATCGCAAAATTTGTCGAAAGTGCGAGCACACCTTTAGACACTGGAGGCCTTGTATCATTTAATCTTGAGCTAATTTTGTATTCGGGGGAGCCTGTCTTTCAGTGATAGTTGAAGTATTCTGTAACAAATTTCTGAGTCAAGAGAAAAAAGTGCCATCTGTCATATTTTTCGACAAATGCGTAGAAGTTGGAGTATAGCCAAGGTCTTGTCGCACTCTTATTGAAGATGGTTGTACATCTGGCGTTTGCCCTCAAGATATCTTTCGAAATGATCACAATTTACTAGTATTTTATAATTATGACAATTTATTTCTGAAAAAATGTATGCCAAAAGGTGGAAATTGTGTGGAATGTGTGCTTTGCTGTTAGATATTATTTTTGAATGGACTAGCAAAGAATTATATTTTGTCAATTGTTGACATGTTCCTGTATAAATGATTGACAGTTGGCACCATCTTTTCTTCTGAGCACGTACAGTGATCTCCCTCTTCGTACGAAATCATTTGTCCTGTTTCATACATTAATTTTTGAATGGGGGAGGGAGGGATGTATCTTTACTCACTTCCCTATTATTACCTGGTTGTCTGTCTTCTTCTGCATTGTACCAATCTGTGAGAATACACTGATTAGGGGGTGAATTGGGTTGGAATGAGATATTAACCCATTGTGTGCAGGAACTGGAAAGTCCCTGTGTGAAGTCTATGGGAACTTGGAAACTCGGTAGTCAGTTGGTGCAGTACCCTCTTGGCATTGTCACATGCATGTATGACGCAATGCATTGTTTGGCACAGACATAAAGTGCATGGAGAGAGCAGCCAAAATAATGCTACCACGCCCATTTGCAAGGAACAATTACATCACTCTTCATGTGTAGGTGTACATGTGATAAGTAGCAGGGTTAAAAGGCGAGTGTGACCTTTTTATTGTGTTATAGGTTTTCTGTGTCTTATGAGAGAAATATTTTGTACATGTTATAAACCATTGCTACCTGAACACCTCTCAAGCAATAAAGCTTAGCCTGAATCTGATTTCTGTAAACCAGAATATTTTGCATACTTAACAATGGCCTCTGTTAAGGCATGAAGCTAAAATGCTGAATTTAACAGTATGAGTCAATTATTTGAGGGCATAAAATTTTTGTTAATCAAGACAGTTTCTAAAAACTTTCTAAACTACTGTATGGATTGTGTGAAATCTAGTGGAGTGTGATCAGCCCCCAGTGGCCCTTGACATGTTCAGTTTTTTGCTTTGCCAAGGCACTCCCTATTGCACAATCCTATCAGATGTTCTTTTTTTTTTTTTAAAAAGACTGTGGCTAAGTAATGCTGTTTGCAGTATAAGTTTAAGTTTCAATGTATCATCATTATCTTGTCTTTTCTTTTATTGTTATCTAATTTTTTCTAATAACTTGTAAATTTTTTTATTATGTCTGTGATTCATAATTTAAAAAAAAACAACTTTCTAACCTCTCTGATTTTATGACATTTTTGCTGTTTACTTTTTTGCATATAAGTTGTATATTTAATGTGCTATTTAGATGAACAGATTGAACATACAACAGTTTTAGAATTATTTGTTTTATCATATCCTCCCATTTCTCCCCTCCCTCCCTCCAAAAATAAATAAAAGGGGGAAAAAGATTAACTTTTTACATACATGCTAAGCTTTATCACTGAACATATACTAGAGGATGAGTCAGCTTTTACATTGAGTGGTGCTGAAA
Organism: Echinometra lucunter; assembly: GCA_029962745.1. Lineage (NCBI taxonomy): Eukaryota > Metazoa > Echinodermata > Echinoidea > Camarodonta > Echinometridae > Echinometra > Echinometra lucunter. Next base: position 12,773,432 of record CM057152.1, read on the forward strand.
TGTTGGCTAATCATATTCAACTGTTTAGTTTATTCTGTGCATGAATTTTAAGAAGTTAGGTAGATGTCATTGCACTCGGTTTTGCTTGCGTATGTGGTCAAATATGAATATTAGATTTGATGGACCGCCTGGTGTGCGGTCTTCCAAAACGATTCCCTACTACCCAAAATATCCAGCTTAGTCATTCATAACACTGTAATCAGGTTATAAATATCTGTCTGCTATCATCTACGATCATCTGGTCAGTTTGAAAGTTGCTTTCATCTAATAGTCCACAAGTCTTCTGTCAATCATATTGCACTCTTCAAGAACATCATCTCTGAAAGTATCTCCAACTGTCCTTGCCACCTGCTAGTTGACCCAGACTGTAGAGAGTTGTACATAGAGGTGCTGTGGTCCAGTGGATAAGTCTCCGAGCTTTGAACCACAAAGTACGGGGTTCGAATCCCTGCCGCAGCACTAATGTCCTTTGGCAAGACATTTATCTGCATTTGCCACACACGACCCAGGTGTAGTAAATGGGTACCTGGTAGGATTCGTTCCTTGAATGCACGAAGCGCTATGGTTGCTCGAGCTAAAGCCAGGGTAAAAATATTCTTGCAAGGCCCTCTGGGAGAACAGTACATAGTACTGAAGAGGCTACCCTGGGTAAACAAGACATATTGTTATTATATTATATTATATTATTACTAAGGGTTGGTCTGAATACTTTAACTATGACGATAACTTCATCGATAATTGTAAATAGTTTCTCTATCAATTTATCTTAACAAACAATAATAATTTACATATATCCTATGACATTTATGCCGGTGAGCCTGCCTCACTAATTTTCCCACGTCATTGCGATCTTCCCGCCACTGGCTTTTTTAGGACAGACAGCAATGCTGATATCTGTTAGCCAGTCATTGTATGAAGTCAGTGGCAGGAGAAAGAATAGAGGCAATGTCCATAGTGTCTGATTGATGAAATAATAATTTTATTGTGGCAAAAATTTATGAGGTCAGACAACATTTATTATTATTGTTATCTGTACATTGTGCATGCATATAGTCAATTGTTAACATTATTGGAAAGATCTGACATGGCTTCTAAATGAACTCTCTATAAATTGAGCACAGTTATGATGCTGTGATGCATATTTTCACCACACTGTCACCATGATTACCTTTTTACTGCTTTATTGCCCAAACTTTCAACCTGTACTTCGCTGTTGTTTTCCTTGAATCCGGGCTCCCTGTCTCACACTGTGGTTTGTTATTAAACCACCAACATTTTTATCTCTTGGGTGCTATCTTTCCTGCTGTCCAATTTGAGCTTCCTCCACATTCAGCCCATATTTGGGCAGATTAGGATAACCATTTTTCATGGGTTACCTATAAGCCTTGATACGATGTCCGTCACCTAGTAGGGTTAAGGAAGCATTATGACATTGTAATGCTTTGCTGGATTTATGCAGGGTTCTCACTAGAAAAAAATCCACACACGGTTCCCACTCTGTGCAAAGCGTGGAAGTTTCGGAAGTTTTACGGAATAACACCTAAAGTTAGGTGTGGCGGCGGTATATGCTATAGTAAAAGGATGAAAAATACTTCTTGGTAAGCAGGAGTTGTCTACTAATGGCATAAAAGTAAAATACATTGCCAAAAAGCAAAACAATCAGTGACATTTATCATTAATTGTTAGGAATATATACTCCAATATTTTTTTTACCCTTGTTGCCACGCATGGTGCAGCAATTTCACACATGGTTCTACCTTGTCTGAAACCCTTTACGCATGGTACTGGAACCATGTGTGTTATGTACTGGCGAGAACCATGGATTTATGTGAGTGTGAAAGATGCTACAGGTACCAGTTCATAAACAGATGATATCGTCTTTTAAATTATGTCTTTGATTACATTTTATGGATATTACTCTTGCTCTCTTTGAATTTTTTTTTGATGCTTTTCTTTCACCCTTAACCTATTTTCTCTGTCTGAATATTGTGTCTTCTAATTTCTGTTCTACTTTTCTTTTTTATTCATCTTTTGTCTTTATTATTGTTAAGGTTTTTCTGCCTTCCTCCGGTTTGCCTTGTCTTTTAATAGTTCATCAGCTTGTTATAACTCAGTCTTCCAGCCACTTTTCCTTTTCCTGTTCTTCTCATTCTGTCTCTATATCTATCTATCTATCTATCTATCTATCTATCTATCTATCTGTCTGTCTATCTATCTATCTATCTATCTATCTATCTATCTATCTATCTATCTGTCTGTCTGTCTGTCTGTCTGTCGTCTGTCTGTCTGTCTGTCTGTCTGTCTGTCTGTCTGTCTGTCTATCTATCTATCTATATATCTACCTATCTATCTCTGTTCTTATCTCTTCATGGATCCTTCCCCCATCTCTGTCTCCCCTCCCCTTCTTACTCTGTATTCCTCCTCCCTCTGTTTCTGTAGCCCTTTCCGTTCACACTTGTTCCTCATTTTCACACATGGCCACATTTTCTGCTCCGTGCATCTCTCACCCTTGGATAGCCCACAACCACTTTGCTATCCTGTGAGAGATCACCAAGTGTTATTTCCTTGAATGGGAAACATGCTCCTGTTTGGGATTGAAAAACTATCTCTTCTTCACACTCCTGTGAGCGATATGATATACCTTAAAAGCAGCAATTTAAGAAGGAGTTTTCACCAATTATGGCTTTCGAGGCATTTCTTTTGCACCCCCCCCCCTAGATTGAAGACTGCCTGATTTTTTTTTTTCACTTTCCAGAGCTACTAAAATCAGCTAGTGTGAATAGTCTTGCAAATCCTACCTGACATTATTAGTGAAAATTTCCACTTTCCATTTAGGTTTTAAGGGTTTTTTTTTTTTTTTTTTTTTCTTCTTCTTTTCTAATTTCCGAACATTTGTCACAGTTCTAAGCCACAAAGCATTATCATAAGAAGCAATAAGTGAAGGAAACCAGAAACCTGCAAGATAATTATGAATTACAAAAATGAAATTTACAGGTGTATAAGCCAATTTTTTTGATAGATTTTACATACACTACAAAACATGAGAAGGCAAATATTTTAATCAAACTTTCCAAAGATTTTTCCCCACTACTCTGAAATATAAACTAAAGATGAGTTATTTGCAATAAATTGCTGTTTGATGCAACCACAGAAGTTGGTAGATAAACCGAAGGGTAACCTGATACACGTACATGTCAAATACTCATCAATTATTTTTATTGATGAAACAATGCTTTTAAAGTGGCCCCACACATAAAGGTAATTCTATTTTTATTTCACAAGTTGTTGCCATTGAATCATCAAAGAATTGTTGCAGATACTTTGAACTTTTTAATCCATTTTGCCTTGTTTGTTTCAAAGTGCTTTGCAGTACAAACTAAGGAATGAAAACTTTTGATACTAGAATGAAGGGTCCTCGTTCTTCCTTTCTTAAACTGATATTGAATAATTAGATGAGCAAGCCCTGAGGGGACCTCACGCATCCAATTTCAGGAATGACTGTACTTCTACAACTATAGGCCTCTCAGAAATAACTTGATTATATCACTCACAAGGTTGGAGGCTGGAGAGGTTCTATAAGAGAGAGAAAGGATGCTATAATCTAATAAATATATAGGTTAAATTTAGTAGAAGGAGCTCTTTTTTTTCTTCCTTCTTTTAAAATTCTAATATGAATCTTCCTTGAGAATGAAATAGTTTACAAAGAAAAAAGAGGGTCATATTGAAGGGGTTCAGTTAACCTTCAGACCATGGAGCTACTAGTAGCCCCAGTTCAGGACATTGATCAACTTGAGGAAACTATTATGTAAAATAGGTATGTAGTGAAACTGTTTGAAGGTATGTAATACAGGTTTGCATTTCAAAGAAGAACTAGATCTCTTTCATTTGCCTTTATTAAGCATTTCTCTTATATGTTTGAATTTCACTTTCAGTAAGCATTAGGAATGATTTCTATCTCCCATCCATAGTATATCTACTTCTGACAGTTCAATTTCTATGGTTTAGACACCTTCCTCTTAACTTTTTAATTCATAATGAATCCAAACTTTCAAATCTCTTTTGCAATTTCTCGTATACTAAGTATTGTGATGCATGTTTGTCCTTATTAATGGAAAAGAAAGGTGCAAATGAACTCCAAGAAGAAACAGACCTATCTACCTGATTATTTTCTGTTCAGGTTTTTTCTGCAGAGTTCATTAAAATACTGTTATGCATTGGGTTCTAATCAGGGCCCCATTTCATAAAACTTGTTATCAGTAACAACTGCCACATTTCTCTGACAAATGTGCTCTCTGCCATTCAGATGCAAGGATTTCAGTAGCTTATAACAGTTATTGCAACTTGCTATTGATAACAAGTTTTATGAACCGGGGCCCAGAACTATTGCTAATTATACTTTAATTTAATAACAAGTGAATAAGTGCAAATGCCAGACCTTCTGCAGTTTGATCATACCTGACACAAGGTACATGTGAATCTTTTGTCAGGACCAGGGAGATGGACCAAGGACTGATGATAAAGTGCTACGGGGGAGTGTTTCATGAAGTGTCTAGTCCATGATTTTCACTGACAACTGTATAAGCTACTGAAATCCTTGCATCTGATTGGCTGAGAGCAAATATGTCAATAAAATCATTGACAAGACACTTCATAAAACTCTCCCAGGTCTTAAAAGCAAAGCTTGATGTTGGGGGTGATGCGATGAGGGAAGTTCCCTAAAATAGCGCAGTTCTATCGACGTTGGTCACAGGGCGAGTGGGATGGGTAGATAGGCATGTCTTTCTTCACTGGAGTGCTCCCCAGGGCCTGTTTGCACAGGAAGTTTGTTTCTCAATAGCAGGGGGAGAGGGGAATCATCGTAACGCAGCCAGTGTAAACTGGTCAAATGATGAGTTCGATTTGCAGTGAAGGAAGGGACTCAGGGAGGGTGGTGTTACCAAAGCAAATGGTATTATATTTGGATCAGAAATTAATCCTTTAGTGATTGGCTTAAAGACCTTCACGTGATCATTGGTATTTTCAGCTATTGCAGAATGTTGGCATGAGGGTTTACTATTTGGGAAATGACGTGACTCTTATGAGGACATTTTCCAAATAGTATACTATTTGTGAAATGATGTCACAGTACGCGAAATCTATGCGCGAAATGAAATATTCAGTGGGCATACGAGAGCTCGAGTGCGCACCATGGGTAACTCTCACGGTGTCACGGCTAAGTATGCGTTTGTCAATATCTGATCACTTTGCAGTTTATCTGTACAACGTTTAGTGCCATAAAGCATTCGATAAGACATAAACATGAAATAAAGAATATTAATTTGATGTGATTTGACTGATTTATTTAAACAAGGTAAAAGCCCACTTCACCTACTTGGACGATTTACAACGGGACCTTGTATCATTCAAGAAAAATATGAATACATGTCAAACAAAATATGAATACATGCAAGAAATATAAGAAAGTAAAATACATGTAAAAATACATATAAATCTTGATCCAAAATATAAAAAAATATACTCCGCCATAATTTCAAGTTTCTGCTTAAAACTATGGGCCTCGGTGCCTCCAATAGTTACCATTCACTTCGGGGCTGCGCCCCTCGGTGAATGGTTCTATTTCGGAGTCACCTCTTGCCCATAGTTTTAACCAGAAACTCTCAAGGGAAAGTATATTTGTATACTATTATCCAGCATCAGGAGAGCATGTGATGTTTGAAAATATGAATGCAGTGGAGAATTGATTGGAGTTTAAATTTAGAGCTAAACAGCACAGTGGGAATGAGGTAGGAAAGGGAGGGAGAGGAGAGAGGAGAGAGATAAAACAGACTAGAGGAGAGAAGTAAATGTTTGTTGATAGATTGCAAACATCAAAGGATCAAAGAAAATATTTTTGCAGTGAATTTGGAAGAAAGACAGAAGGGGGTATTCCTACCTGGTCAGTTTAAAATGATCATGTGATGAGATGGGATGTATCATCTATAGGAGCCAGAAGGGCGTTAGCTCTGTATGAAATGACATGAGTTAACGCCCTTCTGCCTCTGAACAGACGATACGTTTGATGCGAAGGGCAGGAATAGAGGAGGTTGGTGTAACCACAACAAATGGTGTTATCCTACCATCTTACCATGTGGTGTCTGAAAATATGAATGCTGTAGAGAATTGATTGGAGTTCAAATCGAGGTCTTAGCACCGTGGTGGGAATGAGATAAGAGTGGAAAAATAACAAATAAGAGAGGGATATGGTAGTTGAAAGACTGAAAAGTGAATAAATATGAGAAAAAATTCAAAAAGAGATGTGATAAAATAAAAGGAAGGGAGGATGAGGTTGACAAAAATAAGAATTACTCTTTTCTGTTGTAAGGTTGTATTCTTGTTATGTAATTTAATTCAATAGAATCCTATATAATCAAGGAATCCTATGACTAACAAACAAATAAAAAATGAATTATTAAAATCAGATAGTTGAAGACAGTTCTTGTGTATCTTCCATTTTTGTATGCCGGAGGTCTATCAGAACTAGATGTGAACATACCCTTTTTGTGACACTGATTTCTTTCTGGTAGTCAGAGAGTTGAATATAGAGGTCAGTTCTGGTCATGCACTTGTAGTGCTGAAAACTGCCTCCAAGCAACTGGAAAGGTAATTTAGTTGTACATATAAACAGATGTCTAGTGTGAGAGTTTGAAATCATAAGATCGATAATAAATTCATTCACTTTCCCAAACAGGCACATGCACTGGACATAGAAGGGAGTGTATGGGACCACATACAAATGTGTGGCTCTAACACTTGAGCTGTTTCTCATCTTCTTTTGAATATGAGGGCATTTGAAGAGCAGTCCTTTTCAGGGAACCATTCCACTATGATAATCTTCCTAACAATATTGAAAAAAAAAATGTGAATGTTCACAAATTATGTTTCACCGCTCCCAGAACTCTTGCTTCTGTTTAAAGTGCCTTACACTTACATGTAGGGTAGCCTAAGTTTACAACTTATGTCTGTATTGTTGATGTTAGAGGTCACACTTTATTAACCATGTCCTGCAATGTGTCCAGGTGAGGATGGGTTTACGATATATTTTCAGATGAGGATTGCTTTATGATCTTCTTTTCTAATGCTGAAAGAAGATTCTTTAATGATGATGTTTGTTGATGCTGAAAGAAGATTGGTTTATGATCATGTTTGTTAATGAGGAAAGAAGATTGGTTTATGATCATGTTTGTTGATGCTGAAAGAATGTTCATCTTCAAATGCTGCTGTGAACATGGAGACACGAGATGCCCTTTTAACCTTGAGATTACATGTGGATCATGCGCTTGTTTCCAAAATATTTCAGAACATAGATAAGGGCAGAGGGATGTGGTGATTTAAATGTTGTCAAAGTATGATTAAATATATGTTTTATCACGGGGAATCTAGCTTGTAATGTTTGGCTAACATTTGGTTTATGACCCAAATCCAATCTGCTCCAGAATTTTAAGCAAACACGGTGATGAATGTTGAAGTTCAAGGTTTGCATGGTCTCTTATTTTGTCATTGCCCTGAAGGAGGTTTGTAGGAGCAGAAGTAAATCACATGCATATGTACCTTAATGTGGTAAGGTAGATCCATAGACATATAATAAATTTACTAGACGAAAAGCAGCACGCACTTATATCATTACGCGAATGGCATTAGGCCCCGCCTCTTTCGGATCATTTGAAGGTCGACCTAAGCACCCGTTTTTTGTTGCATTATTCATATCTACTGCGCGTATGGCGCATATCACTTTAAATAAGATACTTTGATTTAATGCGCATTTGTTCCGCATTTGTTGCGCATTGATTGTGCATCATTGCGCATGTTTTTAGCTGATGGGCATAATGTTTTAAAACATGCACAAACGCACGCGACTCCTTGGAATCATTCTACAAAATGAATTATTTATTTTTGCTCATAAATATTGATGGGTGCTTAGGTCGGCCTTCTAATGGATCTGGACAAAATGGCGGAGCTTTAGGGGGCCTGGGTAGATCTGACCCATTGCCTATGGGAACCAGATGGCTTGTGTTTAAGTCAATGGGAATTAAAGAATTCAGTAGTCAATAGGTTAAGCCCTTCCTTTTCTACACAAGAACAGGAGGAAAAAATACCCAAAACAACAACAGGACAAAAACCAAAAATATCTGAAACTGGAGTTTTCCAGAGGATATTCCCATTAGAAAGGCACACATCCCATTGACATTAGAGGACCAATGCAGTGGGTGAATGCTTTGATTCTAGAAAAAGAATCGTGAGTGATCAGTGGAAGATCTGTAGAGTTTACCTGGAGTCGAGAGCAGTGTTAATGCCCTAATGTTCTCCTGGTGAACTTCGTCTGATGTCATTGCATGCTTGCCATCAAGGGCATTTGTGAGGAGTTGGTCCCTTGAGGATTTTCTTAATTATAAAGATGAGAATAATGCAAAAATTAAAAAAAAAAAAAAGAAGGGTTGGTAAAAGGAAATGTTTAAGTCATCCACTTTGTTAAGTAGATAAATTTTACTGATTATCCTCAGAGGTACTCAGGAGGTCTTCTGTACCCCTTGGCTATCCTCTTGCTGATGGCAGTAAGAACAGGGTTCTAGAATTATTTCAAACATATCAGATAAAAACAGGTTCAATTTGATATCAAAAGAACATGTGAATTTGATATGTTTTCAACTGGGCTAAATTTCATATGTTCTCCCCTTGGGAGATTGAGCTGGTCCACTTGATAGAATCAGAATAACAAAGATATCTTGATAAATGCCCAGCAGTAATCCATAAATGATCTTTTCCTTAATATAAACAATTCAAATGTTAAGTGTATTTAATTCAAATGCCAACATGGTATTTGATATATAGCCTTCATTTGACAGAATGTGATTCAATACCAAGGTGGGCGTGCCAGGCCTTCCTTCTCCCCATCCGACCCCCCTCTAGCTCCAAGGGGGTGTAGTATGTTCCTCTATCGGTCCATCTGTGGTTAAGAGAGGAAGGTATTGTTTACTTACCTCAAGCTACATCTATGTTCATGTTTAGTGGAATCTATCATCTATCCATCTTTGCCACCTTTTTCCTGGACCTGAGGGAGATGGGAGGGTTAATGGGAAAACAGAAAAAGAAAATTTGGAGGATACTTATTCTTGTTTTTATTTTATCAAACTGTTAAGGTGAATGGCTTACTTAGTATAGATTCATGAACTGAGCATCAGCTTTTGTTGTTGTTGTTATTGTATCACTTTGGAATTCAATCTTCCTCTTAGGATGTAGGAGGATATACTGTGTACAAAAGTATCATCTTTGATTGATGTATTAGAAATTGAAATAATGTCCATAAAATGCATTGCTTTTTTCTGTCTTCTTTGAAGAATTCTTTTAACTCTCTGCTCAGTTTTCCATAAAGAAATTTGTGTAAAACCACCAGTTTAAAAAATAATTATCATAATTTGTTAAAATGATTACTGAATGTCTGAAGTAAAGAATGTTCATAAAATGTAGATGATTGAGTCCAGATTTCAGTGTTTAAGTATTTTTATGCATGTATTCAAATTTTGCCACATATTGGGTTGGAGAGCTCTACATGTTTTGGCAATGAAAGGAGAAAGTTATTCTACTTTGATGATTATGATTATTAGAGCAGGGAAATTCGCCTGATTAGAGTGTGTTAATTGTTTGTCAGAGAACATTGTTAGGCTAACATACAGAATGTGAAGGTCATGAAGCATTTTTTCTCATCCAATTGCTGATTCATTCGTGTACATCAGTTCAGCCCTCTTCTATATCACCACTCATGATTTGATCAGGAAGGTATTGTTTGTAAACCTGCAAATCCTTGAGCTCCACCTATCCCACTAGACCACCTAAACAACCCTACCTATCCAATCCCAACACCTGACCCAAAAGGACAAAAATACCAGTCCTAATTAGCATTTGTTGTCTTGAATGAATGAACAGTGTGTGAGTAATTGTAAGCATTTTCCTCTAGGTTGTGTGCTTTGCTCAATGAACATTATTCACAGTAAATTTTCTCATCAGCCTAGAGCAACAGCATTCATGAAATGTTATTTGAGGAGAGCAAAAAATCATTTTGAAGATAGACCTTTCTCTTTCCAAAGATTGATAATGATTCCTTAAGAGGACAATGCTTTTTAAACATTTAGTCAAAAGGTAGTATCTTTAGTGTCTGTAATCTGCACTCTTCACCTCCTCTCCTCTCTGTCTTTCCCTCCCTCCCCCTTCTTTCTTCCCTCTCTTCTTTCCGTTATCCTCTTTTTCATCCCTCCTTTCTCCCTTCCTTCCTCGCTCCCATCAATCCTGGACACCCCCTCTACATCCTGGTACACATACGGATGCTTCCACTGAGTCTGTGATTTTCTTTCAAAGTATTATGATTGTCCTTTCCTTTTGTTTCTTCCATCCAGATCATTGATGAGTGCAAGGTGTACGACCGTCTCAACATCAACAAGTTTGTCATGTGGCCTGATGAGACCATGCGGCAGAGTGGTGGCGCCAGTGGCTGGAAGGGATGGTCCCCAGCTCCCGGAGCAGAGGGACAGGTGATCCACGTCTGGGTCCCATTCCACATGGACCAGGCCCGGCGCTCCCATGTGGACAAGACCATCCTCTTAGTGAAGATTGAAAACAAGTTTGTGCCTATAGCTGAGAGCGGAGTCATGGACCTAGGACCTGAAGTACATTTATAACCTCATATCTCTGTTACAACCAGGCCCACACTATACAATCTGACTGCGACCAGATTTTTGAACAAATGGCATTTTGCATTAAACAAGTAAAATCATCTTATTTGAAGTTCGGAATAATGATAGGAATACTAAAATCAAAATTTTGGTTAACTGCAAGCCTTGTGGTCGGAGTAAAGGCGAAATCAGCTTCAAATCTTAGCCGATCGCAAGATTGCTGTGACGTCACTACGATTTGGAATTTAATTCGCTTTTTTTTTCCTACAGGGAGGCTCGTAATAGCCCAGAATTTCAATTTTAGTGTTCATACGACTATTCGCAAGTTTGATCATGAAGATTTTACATGTTTGAATGTTCATATCAAATGTTATAACAAATTTTTCCAAATCGGATTGTGCAGTGTGCACCGGGCTTTACACTCACAAGACCAGTGCCAGTGGACAAGAGACCGTAAGAAACATTGTGTTACACTAAATGACCAAAAACTGGTTGCTTTGGAATTGCTTTGGAATCTGTTTGGGTCAGCTTTGTGTTATGACTGAGGTATCGGTGATGATGGAGTACTTAAAAAAAAAATCCCCCATTCTTTAATGACGTTTAATATTTCTGTAATATCTACAGTATATATGACTGTGGGACTAGATCTTTATTGTTCCTTTTACCTCACATTTATAATGAAATGTACCTTGTTCTTAGGTTGTTCATGAAGTATAATATTAGTTAAAACATTTAAACCATGTTCAGCTCCCTGTATATGAATTATGGTTGATTGGAATATGGTTTATAGAGTGCTATGGCCAATATTATGGAAAGCTGCATATGTTAGGCTATGATAAGATTTTACTGCTGCAATGTAGAAACAAAAGTAGGAATTAAGTTTATTTTTTTAACCCAACTGTATGCTTTTGTATACCGGTAGTAGTATTGTCATAAATGCCGAGATAAGTAACTTGGAGGTTAACAGAGTTTTAATTCTGCAATAATTAACCAAAGCAGAGAGGAATAACAAAATTCCTGATTTAAATACTTAAGAAATAAGTTGTTTAATGTAAGCTGTGCTTGTAGATAATGTTCATTTCTAGGTCTCATGATCTTATTTACGTGTAAGATGTTATTTCCTCAGAATGTGGATGCAAATATTCGGGTTTTAATTATTTTTATGACAGATGCTAAAATCATCTCTCGAATGGATGTGTGCAAAATGCTAAAATACCCCCTCCCATCACAACTCTATAATGACTTTCATGCAGTAAATTTTCAACAGTACTTTGCAGTTACACAAAGGGAATCAAGTGTACATTCCTAATGTAGTGCATAGGAGGAAGTGATTTTTAAATAAAACCATGAATTTGATAGACAAGATGACCGTTTAGGCTTGTTGGCACGTATATTTTTATATACCAGAAATATTCAGTATATATATATTCGTGGTGTATTTCGTTCGACTCGTGTTGGGGTTTGTGTAGTCTGCAGTACTAGCGAGGATCAAACAAGGCATTATTGGTATCATGTTTGTACATGATAATGCGCTTGTGCAGTGCTGAGTTTGGCTGAAGTAATTAACCCCCCCCAGTACTCTGTTATTACACAAACCTCTCAAATGATGTCAAAATTAAATTTTAACAGTGACAATAAACATGTTGTATTAAGTAATGTTTCATTACATATCAGTGAATTATATGCTATGCATTAACATGAATTATTACTTGTGCACATGTTTGTTTGTTTTTATTCAAGAAAGTACTATTTGTTTTAATCTGTGCTCTGTACAGAAAGTAGACAAATGAAGTAAAGGAATAAGCTATAAACTGTTGGCACTTTGATAAAAGTAGTTATAATTGGGGTATACATATATGTATATGTGTATGCAAGTTTAGGGGAAGAATTTGTGTCATACTTTCTAATTGATGATTAGAATTGTATGACTATTGCTCACTTTATATGATTTGTAACCATTCTATCTCTTTGTATCTGATTATTTATGTTTTATGTGATTTGTATTAAGTTTAAAAGAATAGAAATGATATATTATGAAGAATAAGATAACAAATATATCACCACCTAGCTATATATGCATCTATTTCAAGATGAAGAGTTATATGAAAATGTGTGTACTAAGATTTCTTTATGACAATGAGCGACTAGATATAAACTGATGTACACTTGTGCAAATACTGAAATGTATATTTATTATTTTGTTTGTTTTACTCATCATATCAATCTTGTATATTTAAGTGTCTTGGAAGCTTAAAATCCCTCATTGTTGTTGACGAATCTGAAGAAGGTGCGTGAGTTCCTGCTTACATTCCACCAGTAGAACGTCAATTTAAATTTTTGTGAGCACGACTTCAGTTTAGGTCATACAAAATTTCAGTTGATAGGCAGAAAGGCATCAACTCTTTGTGAAGTATATGAGTTAATATCCTTCTAGCTGTGAACAGATTATGTGATAGTTTTGAAAAGCAATGTCACTCTTTGGTTTCCATCTGATTTCAAGTCAGTTTGATTTCAGAATATTCTATTTTATGTGATTTCATGTTCTTCAATTTTGAATTTACTCATGCACTCACAAGACAAAGAGGAAGGTTTCTGAAGGCTTTTTCTCATGTGACATGGGAAACCCTACGGTAAGTTGGGACAATGAAAAAATAAGTATCCGTGTTCAGCAAAGGTCAAATGCATACTCGCATATCCATGTGATACAGGTTACCAAAAATTGGAACGCATGATACTTATTAAAGCCAGAGCGAACTGGCACCCTTGTATGGTATTTTGAAATAGCGTCCTCTCAGTCCTAAACTACTGATTTTTGTCCCCTTTTTGCTCCCAGCATGCTCTATTCTGATCAATGAGAGCTTTATTTTTGAGTAACATCTGTTAAAATGTATTTGTATTCATACTAAGGAAATTCATGAGAAGCCACAAAGGATATAATGTTTCTAAGAGTCTCTGGTTTTGAGTAGCCGTAAGTTTGCGCTGTTATAAATACATCATAATAAGGGTCAGTTCACTTTTGCTTTAAAGCCATTTTTAAATAAATGACACAGCAGCTTACAACGTCCTATACGGACATGCGAACAAGTCTTAACAAATTTGTCCCATTTGATCTCTTCCAATTGCAGTTATGCTCTCTCTGCATAAAGTTATTCACTCCAATTTCTCAATGTATTCATGTTGTCAAGCCACACACAGATCTACCCTTCAGTGATGTGTAGCTAGCCAAACCTGACTTTCAAGAGATGTGTAACATTTGTTTTGATGATATGCCTTACTAAATATGTTTTAGAAAGAAAATAGTTACCGGTATACGTTTATTGCATTTTGATAGAAGGCAAGTTTGTTCTGTATGTTCTTTTTAGATAATGCTGATTTTTTTTTGTTGAATTAAGATTCTGATTAAGATATTTCTGAATTTCTATATGGAACATAACATATTTTTGTCATAAGAAGAAAAATATACTTGTATTTCTATTATTTCTTTACATTTTATCAACAAAGTAGTCAAGGTTTTGATGCTGAGTCAGTTTAAACCATCCAGTATCTTTCTAGGAGAATGTGGCCATCCATGTACTCTTTGCTAATAATAATCCGTTAGTTGGTATTCTTTCAAACATTCAGTTTCTCTCAGTAACATTAATAACTTTCTTTACAATGTTTATTCTGTACTAGTATCTGTATAGTGGTACAGAAAATTGTTGAAATATAGTTCTTTCAGTTGCTGCACAGAGTGGTGTCTTTAGAAATAAATTTTATTGATAAATTAATATGACCTTATATTACTTACTCAGAAGCTGAAGCAAGATGGCATTTTTTATTGGGGGGGGGGGGGTTTGTGGCTATATATGATAATGGAATTAGACAAACATACAAGGTGCAGTTGGTGCATCTTGGTATGTAAAATGCTGAAGACATTCACTTCAATTTTGTGAGCATTTGCAACTCTTTTTGCCATGATGTAATTTTAAGAAAAACATCTTAAATTTGTAATGAAAGCAAACTTAAAATTCACAGAATTACGCTCATTTTATAACATTTATAAAATGTAAACTGATGGATACTAGAACAAATCATTATCAATATATTAAGTGTAGATTTCTTTTATACATTGTTTTAGAAAGACAGGTATTTCTACTGCCTTTCTTCAGAGATATATAGAGTTAAAGTGTCACCTAATATACATCATGTTTGTACATTTTTGTTTAAGAAGAGAGTGATAAATGATTCATGATGATTATTGTGACACAAAAATGTTTTTTTGAAATTAAAAGATTAAGCCTTTTCTAGAGCTCAGTCAAAACTGTAGAAACACTTGCCTCCTACTATTTGCTTTGTTTATATATTGTATATGTTTGGATGATGATGATGATGAGGAGGAGGAGGAGGAGGAGGATGGTGATGATGGTGATGATGAAGATGATGGCTTCTTGTGTATCATTGGTATGTACCTCTGCTGGGGGCCCATGTGTGCCATTGCTCTAGAGTGTAAAGGGAACTCCATTTTTAACAGTATCTGAGTGAAAGAATGACCTTTTTTTACTTTTGTAAGTGCAGAATACATATGACCCTCTTTTTCTTTCATTTTTTCCCCAGAAAAGGCCAAATAGCAGGTCTGTTTTTGATTTGTCATGCATAGCCTCCATAACTTTGACCCCCTCAGACAAATTAATATGAATGTGTTTTTTGATGAAACAATAATAATATTGCACACTATCCACCAAACAAGGTGCTCCAATATTAGCCCGGCATAGCTAGGCTACCAATTTCAGTGCTCACAGCATTCAAGGAATTCTTTCCTGCCGGTTCCAATTTACACCTAGGTGGAGAGTGGCAAATGTAGACACTAATGTCTTGCCAAAGGACATGTAGTGCTGCAATGGGATTCGAACCCTGGACCTCGTCGTTCACAGTCCGAGGACTTCTCCACTGAACCACAACACAACAATTACAGATGCAGATCTTTCTTAATCAGCTCAGAATACATGTACCCGAATTAACATTAATTTGTTTTTAGTACTTTTTAAAAGTAACCACCTCCCCCCTCCCCCATTCAAATAGAAAATGGGCATATCATTATGCACTATAGCCATATAGATGTGGTGATGTATATTCACAGAAGTATGAAAATAGGTCTGAAAGTGTATTAAGTAATTATCCTTTCATAGACAATACCTAAAAGGGACGCCATTTTGCCCTCCAGGATGGCCGCCACAAAGGCCAGCACCTATAAACAGCCATTAATAATAAAAATAATCATCTTAGAGGTGCAATTTTGGTATAATCGTACCTTAGTTTTGGGGATCTTGGAAAAACATTCATACTGCTTTCTGTATGTTACGTATATGTCCTTGTAAAGGATAGCCAACATTATTTATTTCGCCTTTGTATAGGTCATCTTGAAGCTCTGGAAAGACGCACTTCCTCCTATGTCATCAGACCTTCATCACAGTCGTGTCAAAGGAATCAATGTCTAATCCCACCTAAAAGTAATTATTTGTTACAGCGAAAACGGTTCTGTGGCTTTGTCCAAGCAGAAGTGACCTAAACGACGAAAAGGTGGAGGCAGAGGTACAGTATCTGAGATCATGAAACCAGACAAATTTCAAGTTAAGTGCCCTCCGTGAATACGTGCTTCCAGCAATAGCAGCTCCTAACCACTGCCCCGAGTTTTATAACTTAATTTGTATTACAAGTGAGTTTTCTGTATATTTGGTATATATTCAATATATCCCCCTGTTCAGGCAGTTGTATTTATGATATGAATTCGAAAACATAGACTATGGTCTATATAGAGAAATATGTTTGTATTCTTTGAAACCGTTCATTACTTAAAGGTTGTATCTGCGCGGTCCTGTTGAAAATCTCACTTCTTGCTGAGGGAATTCTTAAATGGGTTTAGGTTAATCTTGAGGAATTCGGTCATGTGACTATAAATAAGAGATGAAACAAGAGTTGCAAGCATCGTTGTGAGATTATCAGTGGCCATCCAGGAAACTTGGAAAATGTCAAGCCGTGGTTTTATGACGTTGCGTGCGCGTCACAGCCCGCGTCAACTCGCTCCGATCACCTGGGCTGGGACAGGTCTTGTTTGTTGTCTTTTCTCACCAGAATCAACGCCGCGTTGCCTGCTTGGCGAGCATGTGGAAACACCGCAAACACCTGAAAGCTGAGAAGACTGGAGGGAACGGAAGATTTCCTCAGGGTCTTATTTGATTTGGCTCCAGAACTGACGAATTTGCGCTCGTGAGGATGACGGGAATCGGAAGATTGAAAGCGAGATTTCAGAGCCATCCTTGACTAAACAAGAATGACGTTACATGAATTAGAGGAAAGATGGATGATGATGCGGTTGTGTGATGATGTAAGGAACTTAATGGCAGTGTGAAACTTCAACAAGATATGCGGGAAAAAAGGAGGGGAAAAAGTGTGCTATAGCCACTACTTCTATATTCCACTAACTTGTTTTGATTTTTTGATTTTTTATTTATATATTTCCTTAAATAGGGTGGATGGCCCTTTCAACATAAAGCTTATTTTCAAAGGGGTCCACACTTTCATCTAAAGACGACGACGACGATGACTACTTCTGCTGCTGCTGCTGCTGCTACTACTACTACTAGTACTATTACTACTACTAGTACTATTACTACTACTAGTACTATTACTACTACTACTACTACTACTACTACTACTACTACTACTACTACTTCTACTTTTATTACTATACTACTACTGTTACTACTAAAAGTACAGAATTACAAAAATTACGAGTTGTCGGCCACTTGTCTTGCATTCTTCATTTTTTAGAGATCAAATTAAATGTGTCATTTTGTATAGGGCCTATAAGTGATAATGTTAACGGATTCATCTTTTCCAAATGCAATAAGTGCTCTTTATTGTTCTTTTCTTTTTTCATCTTTGTAAATTTCCTTCACTATCGGTCGTTGTTATGCATTAGTGTTCTGTATTCATCATCGCGGCAATGTATTCTATAAAAAAAAAAAATAAGCTGACAAGATTAAATTGACAAAACATTTACAAAATTAGAATGAGATATCAACAAAACAAAACTTGATAGAGGCTCACTACGCGTTATTCCATACTCTAATGAATCCATTTGGGTTTAATTCGTGAACGTGACTGTGTGTTGATTAGTTTTTGTTATTGTAATTAATTATTTCCAGACTGACGCAATAATCACAGTTCTTATTTCCCCTTTTCTTCGTCAATTTAAAAAAAATTATTACTATATTACTAGCGAGGTCAATGCCAAGTGAAATAGATACAGAGCATTTCGCGTAACGGATTAATGATCCTCCGATAACCGTCTTTTGTTTTTAGTCAGATTAACAGCTTTCATCGTCACCAAGGCTCTGATAATTGTGATGACCAGTGTCTCGACCTACACTTTATATCCTGATCGCTCAGATACAGTTCATATTTTGTTTGTTTCATAGGAATTAATCCATTTTATTTTGATATTTCGTAAACTACATCTGATCATTTGTGATGTGTATAAATTACATATCCTTGCTGTTCTCAAAAGCCTAGTGAGTTGATTTGCCCAAATTTGAGATTGGCTATTTCTTTTCATATCATTTTACTGGAAATGCAAGAATTAAGAAACAATATTTCAGAATTGGCAACAGAAAAGCAAAAGAAAAAGGAAATTGAGTATATTAAGCACTTTGCGCGACCAGATTCATGATCCTTTAATGGTCCTTTCGCAGACAGCTTAAAGATTTACAAAGCATGAAAGAAATACTTACTGAATCACTTCCATTATCGTATTTTACAGTTTGATACCTTTATGAATTCACTTGAAATGGTGGTTCTCAAGTAGCAAAAATATTGATTCTTCGTTGAAGTATCATTCTTTGATCACTTCGTTATAATGAAATTCTTTCCAAAATATTCACAGAAAATGTATCCGCCGTTTTACCGTCTATGTCTATGTCTATGTCTAGAAACGTGCTGAAAATGTAAGTCTTTTATTGGATAATGATAATGATGATCCTAACAGTCTGCACAAATGATCACCTGAAACACCATTCTTGACTTGTTTCGTGTTTCGGGGGAAGACCCTGTCCTGTTGTTACTCAGAAGGAGTCAAACTTGTAGGAAATGTCTTCTAACGAAATAATGAAGCTTAGCAATGACACGAGAGGGTTTAATTCTAAGGACAATGGCCAGTCTTTAATTACGTTAAAAGCAGACAATACAAGAACACTGGTGTCTCCTAAATGGTCTTGATGATGTGACCGTGACTTGCGATGACCAAGATGATGGTCATACTTCGATATTTTTACCTAAGAATTTTACAGAGGGACACTGGCCACCATAAAACTGGCTAACTGGTTGGAAATTTTCCACATAATAATAAGAGCAAGTACATTCCCGCGATTTATAGGACTTTT
Organism: Echinometra lucunter; assembly: GCA_029962745.1. Classification (NCBI taxonomy): domain Eukaryota; kingdom Metazoa; phylum Echinodermata; class Echinoidea; order Camarodonta; family Echinometridae; genus Echinometra; species Echinometra lucunter. The sequence goes on from CM057152.1 coordinate 12,792,549, forward strand.
GGTGATTCAGTAATCATTAAAAACGAAACCACGTGTGATAACTTTTCGTCTGCTCATTTTTGTTTTTAGTTTTTTGCATTGCTTTGCTCATCAGAAACTCGAAGACACCTGAAAGAATCGGTCATTGTACGTAATCAGAAATTAAGGATCTGCATTCTGCCACTTTCTAAACGGATTCTTAACGTATAGTTTTGTTATTATTTACGATCTCTTGAAATCCCGTTATAGGCTTACAATAGGCAAGTCCATTTTGTTGCCAACAACACTGAAGATTTTAGTGTAGGCCTACGTGTACGTGATAATTGCAGTGACTGATAACCTAACTACAAATGCGGTCAGACCAAATTTCAAGGTGAAATAATAGTTTCAATCAAGTCTTAATGCGCCATAAAGGAGAACAGAAAGATAAAGAATATACCTTGGAGTTGTCCACATTGAAATGTAACCGTTTTCCCCACAACCTACTGACAGTGCATCGACTGATGAAGATTTCTCATCATTAGCCATCTCTAAACTAGTTTCACATGGCGCATGATTCACAAGCTGGAATGACAATGCTCCACAACTGACTGTCTCCCTTGAAGCTGTTAGTAGGAAGGACACTGCTGCTACTATACTACATAATGTGGATATCAATTACCGTAGCTTGTTAAAGGAAATGTATCATTGATTATCGTAATTGTTGGACAAATTGCCTTTCGAATTAGAAAACAGCATGAGTAACGCTTCTAGTGGTAGTTCACCGACATGAATAACGCAAGGTGGGGTTTTAAATCTGGTGCTTTTTATAGGGTGTGGGGAGGTCAGCGAGTGTAATGAATATGTATTTAAAAGCCTGTCCAAAATGAAGGATTAGTTGCAAGGAAAAGGCAGTGTAAAATTATTCACTAGAACAGGAGGGGAAGATATCACTTCTTAGTTGTCGCTGTTATTGCCCCTGCCGCTAATCGGTTCCATGACATTTGCTCCGGCGACAATTGCTCCTGTGGAAAATCTGCACGTTAAGCCAAACATGAAAACTAACCCTAAACCTAACACTAACCCTAATCCTTTTCCTCACAAAATCCTAACCCTAACCCTATGTCTTCGGAGAAATTAAGACCGGAGTAACTGTCGCAGGAGCAAATGTCGTGTCACCCGCTAATCATAGTGTATTCGTTTGTTTTTATAAAAGTTTGTATTTAGTCTTTTATTTCCATGGGTGCTGTATATTTTAGGCGAACGGAATTCACTTACTACCTAATTCCAGCAAGGTCATTGGGTACGATGTTTTATGTTTCACGGTGGTTATTTGTCGTCAGATTTAGTTAATATATGTAATATATTTGTAAGTTGATTAGTTTATTTTCCTGCTTAAGGAAATCATAGCCTATGCAATTTCATACAGTTTCATATGATACCTCACTTGTTATCTTTACTATATGGAGGGAATTTGATAAGACTGTACTTTACTATCATCATCAGGTATACATAATTGATAACCTGATATTACACCATTATGTGAAAGAGAAGAACTTTCACAGTGGCAGTTATTCATAATAGAAAGAGATGTGGATCGATTGAAATGCATTAGGCAATTCTTATTTAGCTCTTTTACATCCCAGCTTTCATGATAATAAAATAATAAAATGATATACAAGTATCCCTACTTTGGACCTTCTTGTGAAGTATATGTTTTTCTAGCTGAGACACTTGCCTTCACACGAAGTTGATTATATTAATCCATAAACATTGTGGGATCGAGAGAGTGAATTCAACTGTAATATTTGAATTATATGATTTCATGGGTCTCCATGGGTGAGTCTTGTGGCTGTGCGATGCTTGTGTGGCGGGTATAACGATATTAACCTTACCTGATTTTTTGTGATGGGTGATGGGTCACCCGAGGTCCTGATTGCCCGCGGGAGCATCCCGCCAGGTTTTTCCAGCGTGGTCTGGGCAAAGGACTAGGGATGTTGTGCCAGTATAAATTTCATAATGGTTTCAAGAAGATACAGAGGAAGAAAGGTGATCGAATAACGTGCTCTCCAGACTCCAGAGTTGATAGATGAGATACTTGTTATTATTGTCACACCAAGTGATGATAGATCTTGCAATCATCTTTTTATAAAGAAATATTGTCAAATTCTAAATAGGGTTGCTAAGTAAACACTTAGAATGAAAGGTTCAATTTTGCACCCTAAATGCAACAATGGCAGCACCTTTTGGGGTGTAATCTTGCACCCTACATGACAAAGGTGCAAAGATGTACCTTTTGTACTTGTTCGCACCCGGAAATGCCCGTCTGCACCCTTAAAGTTGCAACTATGCACCTTTAAGGGAGCAGGAATTTTTGCATTCAGAGAAAAACAAACGGAAATTATCTTAAATTAAACAAAGAAACAAGTAAAAAAAAAAAAAAAAACAGAACCCCAAATAAAGAATAAAAACATTAAAACAAAAGCATAGGCCTGCACAGGCTTGATGATAGTCAGCTTTAAACCCTTGATATACATCTTAAAACGTCAGAAACAGAATGACCTTAGATGTTTCAAAACGCCACAAATCATTATCCATCATCCTTGCTCCATGTCTGCACCAGGTTCTAAAAATTTCCCGCCCTCTTTCCGAACTACTTTAATCAGAAAGGTGAACGTTTCAATCTTTCTTGCTGATATTCTCGTCATGAATGTGTTAAAACCCTTTTCTAATCCTGCTCATTAACCATTACGTTTTACCAAGGTTATAAGGCACGACCCTTTTACTCGATTTAAACCTCCCACAAGAAGTTGTCTAAAGATGTCTTCCCACGTGCTTATGTTCTCCTTATCTCAGGAAGGAGACATTCAGGAGCAGGTGGGTTGGGATAAGTTGCACAGAGTGCGGAGAACTCATGTTGTATAAATAGTTTTGGTTTGAAAAAGGTTATAAACATACCGCAACATTATTTGGGTAGACATCTCAGCGATCAACGCCTTTGCGATTAATATTTTCTATCTTTGAGTAACACATACATATTGTAAATCACAAAATTGAAAGAGACACTTCTCAGAATATATTTTTTAAAAGTTTATGAAATTAAGAAATCATTATTAAGTTGATATGCTTCTGATTCCACTGGATTGCCACGACATACTCCAGGTTTTTTTTATATTTTTAATAAAGAACAATTATGCTGTTATTTGTGGTCGTAAAACAATTTGCAAGGATTTATACATTCCTATTATGCCATAGAATAAAAAGACTTTGCATGGCGTTATTTGAAATAGCATGAAATTAAAACATAATGCACTATTTGAAATGAATCTCAAAATAAATATTATGATCTAAATGACACGCATAGACAACATAGAAGCAAGGTTCTAGTATTCTATTTATGAATTGAATAAGAAAACATTTTAGGAATATACATTAGAACAATATGATTTTTCTCTGTGTAAACCTTGGGAATTATTTCTTACTCTAGATTTTCGAATAACATTACTGTAGTCTATTCTTTTCCTCAAACTGAAATGTGTCTGAACATTGTTCAGTTGAATTCGGGGCTGAAAAGAGTTTACTATTTAAAAAAAAAGTATGATATGAATCTTACTAAAAAAATCGACAAAGAGTTTATCTGTAAACTAATACATTATATGAATGTAGTATGAATGATTCTAATGACGAAAATGTGTTCAGCAATATGTGATTTATGACATGAACACGATAATTTGACACGATAATTTGAAGTAATCATACGAGACGATGAAATTAAAAGGCTATATTAATTTTCCAGTAAAGTACGGCTCAGCGGTCGTCGTAGTGAACTTAGGGGTGAACCCAAATAACGGAAAAATGAGTAACGCCAGTGTGTAGTAGTAGAAAAAAGAAGAAAGCATTTGCTAGAGCGAAGAAAACTCAGCATTCTGCAACTGTGTCAAGCAGTTGTCCATTTAAACACAAGGGCCTTGACTCTAATACGACTATGTACATAACTTTTTACCGTTAATAGTCTCTCCATTGCGGCAAGGATCGTCAGTTATGTGGGCGGGGACTTGTTCGGTGAATCGCACTGTGTGTACTGTGATTGGTTGAGCGATCTCCGCTGCAGTACTACTTTGGTGCAATCACACTTCCCGAGTGCTGTATACAGCGGGAGAGTGTAGTTCAAGTATTCGGCATAATTCGAAGAGGACTCTGATCGTCTGCTCCTGAAGATGCACACTTTATAACCCCATGCGTAGACATGCGTAGACAAGTACGGCTCAGCGGTCGTCGTAGTGAACTTAGGGGTGAACCCAAATAACGGAAAAATGAGTAACGCCAGTGTGTAGTAGTAGAAAAAAGAAGAAAGCATTTGCTAGAGCGAAGAAAACTCAGCATTCTGCAACTGTGTCAAGCAGTTGTCCATTTAAACACAAGGGCCTTGACTCTAATACGACTATGTACATAACTTTTTACCGTTAATAGTCTCTCCATTGCGGCAAGGATCGTCAGTTATGTGGGCGGGGACTTGTTCGGTGAATCGCACTGTGTGTACTGTGATTGGTTGAGCGATCTCCGCTGCAGTACTACTTTGGTGCAATCACACTTCCCGAGTGCTGTATACAGCGGGAGAGTGTAGTTCAAGTATTCGGCATAATTCGAAGAGGACTCTGATCGTCTGCTCCTGAAGATGCACACTTTATAACCCCATGCGTAGACATCTGTGTTGGATTATATGCCGTGCTGTATTATTAAACTGGGATTACTACAATCGCACACAGGTGAAGAGATAGTTTCAGTAAACCCTTCAGCTGCTTTAAACTGAGTCGTATGCATGCTAAATGCATTCTAACTTTACGACTCCATGGAGTAACACACGATTGCCAATTTCTTCGCTAAAATGCACCACGACCTACAGGGATAGGCCTACACTGTAGCAGTTGTCAGGGAATTCTTCATTTTTAAAATTTGTTGTTGGGGATTTACTTCTTCCATTTACGTGATCGACTTTTGATACTTTGACCATGATGAAGATGAGACTTGGACACATCTTGAAAGGCGTGACAATTCGCCTGTTGCTCAGCGCCCATGCGGCGTTGTGCGTGTGGCGCGTGGTTGCAGCCACAGGCGACTGGCGCTACTGGGGGTTGTTACTCGCTCAATTGCTTGTTTTGCTGGAGGCGTTCATCACATTGACTATGAAAAGAGGGACGGAGTGGAAATGGTGAGTTCTGTAGTTCAGATATTTAATGGCAAAGATGTTACAATATTCTCTGTCTTTTTTGAATACCCTTGGTATCAGTAATTTTTCTACAACTCCATATCTAATCTATATTTCATATTTTTATCTATTTCTTTCAGTTTCTATTTTCTTTTCCTTGTATCCACCCCTCTACTCTACCTCTCTTACTCTGCATACTCTCCCTCCCTACAAAGCACTTTTGTAACCTTGTACTTCCTTTTTTGTTTTTGTTTTTCTTTGCAGCCTTTATTGTACCTCTTTCCCTTCCCCTATGGATGCAACCAGTATACACTTTTTACCTAACCATAGAATTCTAAGATAAGGCTTACGCATTTCAAGCATGTATGATCCTTCTGCCCCACTCCTTGTAGAATAGGTCTTTTTGTAGCATTAGTACATGAAACATCTGGTTAATGTTTCTATAGCGGATATTAATGTATGTTGTGTGTGTGCTGTAATTAGAAAGACACTGAACTGATCTCAGCTGAATTGAAATAGGACTGTTACCTCCTGTTTAATTCCGTTTAATTGGAAATCAATATTTATGTCACTATTTCCATATGAAATAAAGTTAGATTGATTGAAGATATTCTTAGATAAATCAATTTCATTGTTGAAAGTGTTTGCTATTATCGCATCATAGATCATTATTTTATACATTATCATCTTCATATCAATATTGTTAGATTAGGGTTTCACTTTCACTCGCCTGCTGACAATGAAGATGATGTGATTAACCCGTCAAACCCAATGAATTTTCAGTCAAACCTTGCCAGACAAGGTGGTTGTTCAGTGAAGTGGATGGCAACAATTGTTTAATATTTCATTTTTAAACGATTACTGTTTGATTGGTGTTTCACTCTCACCCTCCTAGCGATTTATAAAGGTGTCGTGTCTAAATTTTCAAAACCCAGTGAAATCCTAGTCAAACATTTTGCTATCCAGGGTGGTTGTACACTGTAAAAACGCTGTTTAAATTGGCGATGTTTAAAATTGTGTTGTTTAAATTTTGAGCAGTATTGTTTAAAAGACATAACCTGTACTGTAAAAATACGTTGTTAAATGCATCGATGGAATTTCCAATAATATTGTTTAACAGTTTTAAACAATATCGGTGGAAATTCGCTAAAAAATATTAAACAACAAACTGTTTAATGTTTAAACAACTTTTAAACAATAGTTGTTAGAGTGACTGGCTTAAACAGTTGCTTAAGAGTTTTAAACAGTTGTTTAAAATATTTTTTTACTGTGTACATTGCGGTGGATTTCAGTAATCTTTTGACGTTTCATCTTCGAACGATCGATGAGAATGCTGTGATTAGCCTGTCAAATTCAGAACTTTCAGTCATACCTTATCTATCCAGGATAATTGTTTATGGAAGTGAGCTCCATTGATCGTTTAATGTTTCATCTTCAGAAGATATGTCGACTAATGAGGGCGACGTGATCAACCTGTCAAACTCAATGAACCTTCCATCAGACAATAACTATCCAGGGTGATTGTCTATTGAACCAGATTTCAGTAATCATTTCAACTTTCATCTTCAAGATAATATTGGGTTCGATTAGTGTTTCGTTTTCGCTCGCCTGGCGATTGATGAGGGTGTTGTGACCACCTTGTCAAACTCGATGAACCTTCCATCAAACCTCCGCTGTCCAGGGGGTTGTGGAGGTGGAAGGGAACGACTGACATCCCTCCTGTCACGAATCATAATGCCTCAATTTGACTAGGCGTCCCTGGTGTTCGCCATTATGACGGCTTCATCAGACGTGATGAGAGATGGTGATACAGTACACACCTCCAGATCTCGTCATTGTTCATCACCGATTAGTCACAGCGAAAACAGAAGATTCTCATTAAGGTCTTCAAGATTAAGATCGTGTTGAATTCAGGCATGAACGAACTCGGAGGTGTCAAGTCCCTTGTAAAAGGCGATGAGGAAACAAGGCCTTCAATATCCTTGAAGTTACATGCCGGGGTTACATGTACCTGATGAGTTCATCATTCATCCTGGAGCAGAATGTTAGAATGAAGCGTAAAATATCGAAAGCCCATTTGTAAATGATTCTTACCTTCAAATATCACGATTAATCCATCGAAACATCATAAGATATGCTTATGTAATCATCACCCCTGTGTAATACAAACATTTTAATAGGGTGAATATCGTTCCTTGAGAGTAGTGTCAAATCATCATGTTGCAAAAGTTTGTGTGCCTACTGGTTGTATGTTTCGAGGGGAAGAGAATTTCACTCCCACATTTTGTTACCATGTGCCTTGATTTCTTTCTTGAAGGAAACAGAGGTGTAAATTTAATGAAAGAAGGAACAGACAGATCCCGGAGACAGATGACATTTGACAGTTGAGATCCACAGAATCACGTTACAATATTAACACGAGGTTGTTGTTACTGGGGCCAGACATCGCCTCCGAATCTTGGAGCCGATCTTGGCCATGGTCATAGAGTATGATTCATAAGAAATTCATGGGAATCCGATCAATTTGTTTATTGCCCACAGTGTTTATGACCTGGGAAGGGGACATGAAGGAGGGAGAGACACGAGCCAATGATATAAGACATGTAGATCACATATACCGCCCGTCGGCATCTATATATGCTGGCAAGAATCATGAATCTAATACCAAATAATATATTATATTAGTCATGAATTAGAATGATATGTCCAGTTATTGTTCTTTGATAATAGCAAGAAGAGACACATTTTGTTCCTGTGAGTGTGAAGAGGTAAATAAGCACAACAGTCTTTATCCCCCTTTTGGAATTCTACGCAAATTGAGATTTTAAACTTCTCGAGTGAGAGTTAAACCATAGCGTACGAAGATTTTTGTACCCGGGAGCAAAACAACGATGTAAATATCGAATAAGATTTTATTTTTACATGTTCGAGGGACTGAGAATACTTGTAATTCGTTTTTCTTAAAGTCTAATAGTTCTGCTCAGCACTTCTATTTTTCTTGATAAACACATGATCTGTCACCTCTGCGTCAAAGAAGAGAGCAGAAAAATAAGGAAAAGTACGGCCGAGGGGTGTAAGGGGTACGGAGTAACATGATACTAATCATTTCATTCATCGTCACCTGTGATTCAATATAGACAGAACAATGGCGCGATAACTCCGATCACACCAATGAAATCGATGCTAGATTGGCAACATATATCGAACCAAAATTACATTACTACCAATGTTTAAGAATAAGTCACATTGGAGTCGGTTTGGTTGTGTGACTTTTCGTGACTTTGCGTATGACACTGCAGTGAACCCTTCTCTTGTGTTGAACAACAAGGGGACACAGTGGGTGGAAGGTGTGAAACTACTCGAAGGTTGATCAAGATATCTTCCTTGAGAACCCGAGGAAAGAGATACGAAAGCGAAACTGAGAAACGATGATCTTAGGGGAATCAACTAAATTGCATCATTCGAGAGTCAGCATCTTCAGCTGTTTTTAACAATGCTTTTAGGAGTAATAAATCGGGAGATTATGAAGAGCGAAAGTGTGTGCTTTCATTAATGGTTGTTATTCATTACTCATGAGAGTAATATTGGAAGTGAATGCGTCACTCAATTTGATTTCTTATACTCTAAAGAGATGTAACTTGTTACAACCATGTAATACATAATAATGATAGAATCCATTTCCTCAAACAAACCTACCATTAGGTATACAGCAAATGTAAATTACTCAAAATGAACGTGGACAAAATGAGCAGTCGAAATTGGGGCAACCGGTCACTACCTTTGGAGAAAAAGAGGGGACATTCCCTCAGAGATGTGATTTGGAAATAGAGACCTTATTGCACAAAATATACTCCCCTTTCACAGGCTTATCTAAGCGACATAATTATATTCTCCATAAGAATAACAAAATGATGTGAAGCCCTAACTGTAATATAGTCTATGTCAAGATTTGTTCCTAATTTAGAATGATGGTGTTTATGAAACTTGACAAAATAAAGAAAAAATGAATAGTGATAAATTTGAACATCTTCTTGCTGCCGCACTGAAGTGTAACCAGTCACAGTTAATGTGTCAGTGTTGGACTAATCCACCGAAACTTGTCTATCTTAATGTATCCGTTTAATCTAAGTCTAAAGAAGCGCAGTGAATCACATTTTCCGTAGACAGTTTAATAAAAGAGTCGTAAAAACCCTTATTTCATCCAAGTGATCGTACTCACTCGGACTATTATTTACTTCACGAGTGAAAATGAAACACTATGTTCAGTAAATGAATATGGTTTTTCACTCAGTCCCAGAAATACTGGAACATGCAGAGAGTGATGCGATAGTGTTCGATGAGATATCATTTACATGTTTACATGGGATCTTAGGAAAAATGATAGCTTGTTCTTGCATAAAAATACGTGTTTGCGCTTCAAATTCAAAGCTGCGGAGACTGCACATCATGTTAAATGATTTATGCGCGATAATTATGACAGATAATCTTATATCTCAACTTTGCAAATTTGAACAGAATGATCTTGTGCCCGATCCGCGAACTCTCCGAACTCCTGTTTATAATCTCTTCACTTCATACTATATATTCACAAAGCCGAAAGCTAACGTTGATAACCTGAGCCCCACCCTAATGCTCAACTTAAATCCTCTAGATCTATTCCAATCCCTTCTAACTGTCAATATGACATTCAAATCAAGAGTGTCTGTTTGTAATCGAAGAGAGTTTGGGAAGAAGGTACCTTTAAATCACTGATTTTAGTTGACCGATTGAATTTTTTACATTTGAAAAAAAAAAAACTTAACAACTTAACTCTGTAATCTTGAAGAAATTTAAAGCACGTAGCATACAGTCATAAGATAATGAAGCTAATATGCCATATCAAGAAGTTTTCAATCAACCAGTTAATTTCTGAACAGATGTGTAAAAGATCTCTCATATGCGACATACATGTATGTGAAGTAATCTTAGATACATTTGAAAAAAAACTCAACAACTTAACTCTGTAATCTTGAAGAAATTTAAAGCATTCATTAAAATCGAAAGAAGATTGTAATATTTTTTTTCACGGACCGGCCTGAATCATGGACATAAATAAAGTTTCCGGCTAACTCATTTTCCCTAATGTTTCTGTCATAATTTTCTTAATATAAATACACATTGAGGTTAAGTATGACATTTGAAATTATATGGACATGTACATGTAGCACTGGACGGCTTTGTCCGTCGCCCAGACATAGTGAAGTCGACTTCGATGATAACTTTTTCGTTCGTAACTTTATGCATTAAGCTCTAAGCTTCGTGTCTCGATCTTAAATCTCTCATGGCATGCTAGACTCAGATATGGTATGATGGGATTAAGATGTACCCCTATCTTCCTCGCTTTAACCCCTATCGTCCCATTAAGATCTCCAAATGTAGGCCACTGTCAGTCGGAAGATGTTCTCAAACATGCGTATGGGTTAAATTGGAGAGATACGAGCCGCGATGATGCAATCTTGAGAAAATTCCATGAGTGAGGCTCTTGAAGAAAGTCCTGATTGACAATCAAGGAATAGCAGATATATCGTTATGATAGAAGTCCAGGAAATAAGGAGAATATCTGTCAGAAAGTATGATTAAGATGAATTTTGGACACGTCTGCAAGTTGCACATAATTTTATCCAAATAATGACAATGTGTAATGGAAAATTGAACCCCCTTTTTTACACGAGCACAGCAGTCGTTTCAATTGCCAAGTATCTTTCAACAACAAAATAATGTTGCAAAGTTGATAATGCATTGCGAAAATCATAATTTTCCTCCGAGTTATCTTCAGTTGTGATTACAATGAAACCGCAAGTGCAGAATGATTGTGTAAAGTGATATCTGTGATAAAATGTCGACATGTTGCATATATGACATCTCTCACTATAGTAATGTGAGATGAGAAAGATATCTCAAATAAACAGGCGGAACTCAGGAGTGCAGATTTTAACGAGATCGGGGGTAGAACTCTGACGAGATTTCGGTATCAAGGTGGCCGGGAGGGTCGGGTATGTCGATTAATATCTTGATACTTTGGAACAGACATGTTAGGAAAATGTTAACTTTAGCGAGTAACAGGAAAGCGGGTATAGCTTACCCATATAAGGTTCAAATCAGCCATGTATGATTATGATGCACACAACTGACAGGTAGCAACAAATTACTAAAAGGGGGAAGAGTGTTTTCAAAGGGAGTTTGTTAGTTGCGTTCACTTAACTGAAGGTCTCCTTATTGTAATGTGATGGCAACTTTATTATAATTAAAATATGTAACGAAACTCATAGGAAAATGCTTTACCAAAAAATGAATGTGACAGGGTTACGAAATTAATGTGATGAATATCATGAGTGTAACGTAATTAGTTTGGCTAATTAAGGACGAAATCCTTTACATGTCGGCTGTCGAGTCTGTAAATGTTTTGCAACATAACGTGGAATATGTGGTTGTTTTTTTTTATTAAATCAGAATTAATACCCTTTATTTATCAGAAACACAGATTTGTAAATTCTTACAAGTAATGACAATCTCCATGTATGAGATGCAAAATGTAATCGCTCTGTAGATGAATTACATTGACTCCGATCGAGTAGTGATGAGATTATGCAATATCTATCCACGATGTTAATAGTGAGAAACATAAGCCCTTTCTTTAATCCTCCATAACACATCATGTCGTGTAAATAAGGAAGGACATCGTTACGAGAAAATCCTATGTTTCATTATTACATTGATGATCAAAAGCAGAGAGACTACGTGTAGTGAGACACATTTGGACCAGCTGACGAAACAGTTGGGAACAAATACTTTTGCAGCGGTTGTGAGGCTTTAATTCCTTCGTTAATACGATTAACACCTCGATCCCGTTCCAACTGCATTTTCTATTTATAGGGACGATTCATTTTCTTTTGCTGTTTTAAACGTGTCTACTGCATAAACGTGTCGCAACAGAATTATGTCGGGAGTTAGAGTTACCACACCACACAGCTGAAACGTCAGTTCAATTATTTCAAAATACTAGTGAAAAATGGCGATGAGGGCGGGGGGGGGGGGAGCCTACATTTTTCTCCCCACATTTTCTCACCGTGATGATACAACGAAGGGTATTAACTTATGTTTAAGAATCAGGGGAACTGCATGGTCCATGATCAAGAGATTGAGTTCACATGCTTTCAGTCTGTAGTGAAAATGTTGTTTTTGGCTTAATATCTATTACTGAATATGTCAGAATGTATCAGCAGTTTTTTTCTAGTAGACTGTTGTAGCGCGTAAAGAGCAAGTATGTGTTGCAGCAGTTGTTCCATCACAAGTTGTCTCGAAGCTAAGGAAGCCTTGCCCACATGACTGCTGCTACTGGTAAACATGTCTTGTTCCTTGGAGGATTCATACCCAAAGTACCCATTAATGATCATTTACAATTCACGGTCGATACCCCCTCTGTTCCTGCGTCAAGGGTCCTCTCTCCATGCTCTAGGCAAGATGTGTTTATTGAGTAATGACTTCTTAAATATTTCAGAGGTTCTTACCCTCTCCTGATCTTGATCTTGGACTATCAGGTGACAAGAGATTGGATTGTCTTGGTCATCTTCTCCATGATCTTCTCAGTCAGTGGTGTAGGTATGGGGGACGCAGGGGCATGTGCTGCCCTCATCAGAGGCCCTCCCCCCCCCCCAAATGAAATGGAGAAAAGAGAGAAAAGATAGAGGGGAAGGAGAAAATATGGAGAAAATGATAAGAACCCCCTCCCACTATTTAACCCTTACAAATTTGCCTTGACTGCCTAGATGGGACGGATACCACCCCTCTCCGTGATGCCGGTCCGCCCTCATTGTCTAGAACCGCGTGTTACGCCATATTTTCATGATGTTTTAAGAGTCAAGAGAAAGTACAAGTTCAGTGGCCACTTGCATTCCTAAAGGGACACCCTTCTGTTATATACTTTGACAAATGATGCTTCCGTTGCGTTTTTCTAGTCTCCTTCGAATTAAATCAGTCCGATTGGATTCCTGGAGATACGGTCAAGTCTAATGATCGGTAAAAAACACTGGAGACGCGAGGGTAGGGGGTTCGATCCCCGGCACGGCACTTATGCCCTTGAGCAAGGCATTTTATCTACATGGCTCTTTTATCGTACATCCAATAAGTGAAGTGCTATAGGCATATTGATACCAATGTATGCATGTGTGTTAAAAAAAGACCATCATGAAAAAGTATCCATACACTGGACGTTTTTTATCATTACTGAATTATCAATGACGTATCATTAATAACTTTCCTTACAAACCGAACAAAATTAAAACAAAACATAAATCTATAAAACAATAGCAGATGTGTTTCCCGTTATCAGTTAGCGCTTAGACCATGTGTAGAACTGCTCTTGAATTAATGAGGTTAATGTTTCAAATTATGTAGTAATGATCGTGCAGATGGGCCAGTGATCTTTCATTGTAATTGCTTTATTTGGACAGTTGTACCTGCATGCCTTGTCGTATGTGGTTCATTAGTGGCATGGGGGGGGGGGGGGGGGGGGGGGGGGAGAGACAAGCAAACTCATAAAATTTTTGACAGATCATTTCTAAATGTCAAAATAATAGGAAGTTATGAAAAGCTGTACTTTCAGTTCGTTTCACCAAATCACTGTGAAATGAGGTCAGCATTGCCCGCATTTCATTGACTTTATACCATGCACTCCATAATACCGGCACTTCACATCCTCGAGTCCCGGGGAAAGTTCGTCGAATAGAGGATGTTTAGATTCCCGGATCTTTCAAGGCTTACCGTAAAGACCTGGACCACCACCCTTCCCTCGCTTCCTATGCGGAGTCACACGATAAGACCTCTTTACAACAACTGGCTCCCGAGTTCAGAAACTATCCTTATTTGTCGAAAAATTTGAAAGGGCTCACGGGTTATGCTCTCTATCCATCGAAAGTGATAGGTTATCCTGTGTGAGAAACATGGACGTTCTCCTTTTTATGCCGGGAGGGGGAGGGGGACCTGAATAATAGTAATAGAATAATGCAGCGTAGAGTCGATGTTTACCCCCGTTTGAAGGAACAGAATAAGGGAAATTGCTGGGGTCTGTAGTACAGGAGTTGCCCAGAAATTTTGTCCCAACCCCTCGTCATTTTTTTAAAAAATCCAGTCTCTTGTCATGTCTAGATACACCACTCTGGGGAATTCTTATTACATTCAAGCTAATTCAACGATTCTTATCCGTCCTTAATAAACAAGAGTCAGTGTTTAGTAGTAACCTCCATTTTAATAGGGGAATTGACGTAGGGGAAAGATGTTCTGCTCGAAAAGGAACAAGAAGGAAAAGATAAGATTGATCTCAATTTCTAAATTCAAATTGATATGAAGTCACATGATGCTTCTGTCTGAGCTGGATCAAAATTCTATATGTTCATAAAGAATAACATCGCTCTTTTGGACATCCTTCTGTCTCGCTACCTATTAGGTGACTTGGTTGTCATGGAGATCACGACAATTACACCGTAGGATGATTTCCTGCATGCTCCTTTGTCTCAAACCTTTGTCACGTTTTGCCCTGTTTGATAGGGAGTTCTCATCCAGACCGTTAATGGTATGCTCTCTAGGATACTATTTTCCACATTGATTACAATAATAATGATAATGATGATAATAATAATAATAATGATAATAATGATAATAATGATGATGATAATAATAATAATGATAATGATAATAATATTAGCATGCTCTTGTCTGGTGCTCGTGTCTGTCAGAATTGACACTCCTGGCGCTCTGAAACAGTAGTTATAATCTATGGACATATAATCTTAACAGAGGTTCTGTTTTGCTTGTTAGAATGTCATATAGACAATCGGAAAGATACTACAGAAGGAAAACTTAGCGGCAGCATAATTGCCAAAAGTGACTATGCCAAAAACACTATGCCAAAAGTGACTAATAACTGTGTTACAAATATTACACATCAAATTGATAAACCTATTAATTGAGAACCACCCTGAAGGCTTATATCGGAAGATTTCGTTACACGTTTTGCTGTCCTTTCCCTTTTTTTCTCAGTCGCACAAATGCCAGGGCGGCATGCATGGCTTTTGAAAAAGTGTTTAAAAATTACACCCCTACATCAAAAGATTTACATTTAGTGGTGTCAAGTTTCTTACAACTACATGGGCGTACGTGGTGAATACTTACACCATCACATAGTGTCTCAGACTGGTTAAACAAAATAATGTAGGAAAGTTTATGACACTTTCCTGTATAAGGTAGTGATATTTAGAAGGAGAAATATCATGTCATATGCTTATTTTTCGATGCACCTGTTACTCAATAACCCGATAACAAATGTTATCATTCTTACTACAATGTTTCATTATCTTGCTTGACACATCCTTCTCAAATAAATATGGGAAAAGTTGAGGGTCAAACCACAGTTCTCTTGTACTTTTGAAGGGTTTTAATGAGAATGCCATATTGAAACACATTTTCCGACTAAAAGGATGTGTTTCCACACATGGGTGAGTGATAACAAACTGTTACTTTCAAACAAAATCAAGTTTCATTGTCAAAAATGACAGGAAAGGAAATGATAGAAGCAGAATAGAAAAAGAGGGTAAAAAGATAAAATGAAAAAGGGGAGAAGAGAGGAGCGAGGATAAATCAGAATATTTTCACTTAAAATGAATTTTTTAAGAAGAACATGATTTTAAAAGCACAATATTCGAAGGAAAGGATGACATGTTGAGAAGGCATATAGAGACAAACAGAAATAAATAAATGAATATGATACCCCCCCCCCCCCCAAAGGCGAGAAATGTGATTTTAATAAAGAGCTTCATACGCAAAAAAAATTTCGTTTGAACAGCTGTGATTGTGATATTTCAGTAACTAATTCCCCAATATTGCAAACCTGCCTGTATGTTTACTAATGCTGGGCAAAGTAAGATACTGCTTTAGAAACGTTGATGATGTAGTTATTCGGGGTCATCCTTACAGCTATAAGGTTAGTTATTCACCCTCCCCAGATCTATGGATTATATTCACTGGACATGAACTTGATCAAGCTTATCGAGTTTCATGGGATAAGGGATCTAGAGAGTGTTTAGTTACAGATTTAATCTCGAGTAATTAGTTTATTTCCGAATAACAACGAAAAGGATTAGCGACTAGTGGCGATATTTTTGGTTAGAACATAAGTCCGCACCCCGAGAGGTAGGGGTGAATGTGCCGAGGGGAAAGGAATGATTTTTAATGCACGTATAAATGTTGTATAATCACGAATTGCCAAAGTTATGAATAGGTAGATGAAATAATTATTTACAGAGTACTATTTGATTTCAGGTTATAATTTCCATGGGGAAAGGGGCATCGGTCGATTTCCATGTTAGAAGTGAAAAACAAATTAATATTGATTGTTGTCAAACGCTTCTTATATAGCATACACAGCTAATTTTCAAATACTTGGGTTATCTGTTGAGCCCTCATACCACTTATAGACTCCTCTGTAACATGTGTATAAAATGGGAGGTACCTCCTTCGTGGCACATAGACAAATTGTCTATTCTGAAAAATCACGCTAACGGCCGTAGAAAACACTGCACTCCGACATTTTATATCATCAGAGGTAATGCTATATGTTTATGTTGATTCCTGATTCATAGTTTACTTGGATTATGCCACGTTTGCTGACTTGAATGACATACTCCTGGCAGGAATGGATGCAGGAATGGAACAAAATCTATACCATACTCGTGATGTTTATTTATTCCCGATCCATTCCCGTCGGGAAACAAAATTCTGAAGGAATTTCCCGCACATAGTTACGCCTAAACTACTACTATGTTGAAGAGCTTGGGCATGAATGGCACACGATTGGCCCTAGAAATACTAGAAGATGGGAGAGGGGACAAATTCTATAGCATACATTGACTCACATTCATTCCCGATCCATTCCCGCCGGGAAATAATCATTCACTCCTGTTATTACCATGATACCGAAGGACGTGGGCTGCTTGAATGACACACTCTTGGCACGGAGAAGACGCGGGAAGGGAGTGGGGCTTGTTTTGACTATGATTCACGTCTCTTTGAGTCTGGTTAGGTGACGGTGGTGTCGTCTGCTATGAATTTTCTTCGCTTTCTGATGTCATGCGACGGCGGGGAAAGGAGATGCCAGGCGAAGAGTGAGACACACACGAACAAGAAGTGCTCGATTCCGGAATGATTCGATAAAAGGGGTGTGGTGATATACAGTATGTACCAACTCAACATCATCATTGACAAAGATTCAATTTTATATAGATTATCGGCATATGGTTGTAATAGTCGTGTTCCTACTGTATATGTTGCTTACGGAAGATGAGTTGGCTGCCTTTGATTTTCCGAAGTTTCTAAAATAAATGTAACGGCGAGGGAAGTTAGGATATAAAACTACAGAGCTCTAGAAACCTATTTTGGTAATGTGATTCGATGACAAATTTCATCCGACATAATTTTGATATGATGTGCATTCGTGAATTTTTTTTCTTTCTTGTCGTCTATCAGCTATAGTTGTTAAACCTTACTCCATGAATAAAGTTGTGTCCTTTTGATATCAAAAAGGTAACACGAAAATTCAAAGGGACATTTCTTGAAGAAAAAAAAAAAAAGGAAAGGAAACGGAACATAGGACTGAGTATGTGTGATGGTTGTACTCTCCCAACTAGGCCTAATGTCATTTTGATGAAGAATCCAATCTCATCTGAAGCCAAGCTGAACTTGTTTGTGAAGGAAACAATTGAATAGTCACAGTTTCCTGATGAAATCTTACCCAAGTGTATTAAAAGTCAATCCTGACGGAAGCACATGATTTCCCCTTTCTCCTTCTGTATTCAATCCTCGTTTTCGAATTCGTAGTAAAATAAAGGTTAATCAAAGCATCGTGTGAAAGTTGTTCTCATTGATTAAGTATTCTACCCATCACTTTCCCCGCTTCTTTTCCTTTTGATTTTTTTTTACACCTTTTTTTTTTTGGGGGGGGGGCAAAGAAATCTGAATAAAGAGACGGGGAGATGTGGGAAGATGTGACAAGCGAATTTCGCACAATTACGAAAAATTCTATTCGAAATGCGCCTGCCGGTATGCACATTCGAACATTCCTTATTATTATTTCAGTATTATTATTAATTCACTCATTATTTTTAGATTATACGCACACAAATGAGTCCTTCATGATGAGTACATACTAGAGCGTCCGTCTGACATCTTAGGTGCGGGCGTCTGCATTTGTAAGGATCTATTATTGTTCACTGCTTACTGTACCATGAATTCCGCTGAATTGAACGACGCAGTTCGCTCATGACATAAGTCACGACGCAGTGAAATATCGCAAAGACTGAGCTTGGCTTAACAGTTGACTGTTCCTCAATTTATTGGAATATCTTTCCTCACAGTGAGCTTGAAGCGAGGTCATGATCTGTTGTCATTATTCTGATCAAAGATGTCTTATCTTCCATACTAGGTCACGTTCTATACATGTGAATCAGACCACGAGAAAAGCAAAATGTGGATAAAAGACGAAGGTCGCTTCAAATCACTTGCGTTCCATTGCGTCAGTTTATACAAAACCACGTGATTACACTGTAAGGCCTTTGTCCCTATACGAAAATAAGATAACTTGTAATTCCTAGGTATATTAAGAGTTTTTGTTTCATTTTTCATTTGATTCATATTCTGAATTTTTTCTTAATTATTTGTATTATCATTAGACACATTTCATTTTTCATTAATCGGAGCATTGTTTAAAAACCCATGAATAATGTGGTAAACCCCATAGATAAATGAGCAAGATCTTAAGTTCCACATTAGCTGCTGCGAGTTTCCCTTTTCAGTAGAGTAATTAAGAAATAAGCTGAAATAGATATAATTATTTTCTTTGCTAATCCGACCAGGGCATCTTCGTTATCTAAATTTAATTTTGTTCCTACAATTTCTTTGGACAATGGATTTTATAATCCTATATATTTACTACTGGCGGCTTACATTTATCTCTGTCCTTCTTAAGGGAATATTCTCTTGAAATAAAAAGAATATATGCATATCCCGTATAGAGCCACTAAAAAGAGCAGATGTTTAATTATCTCTACGTGTAGATCAGACCTCGCCCCTTCTTTTTACCATGTATGTTCAATGGTAATAGTTCTTAAGTGTGGAAGCTGCACAAATCCTCTAATTAAAATAACAGAAGAAAGATATCTTACACTATCGATTACATGTGCACGTCAATCGACGGCTTGAAAATGATTATAGGCCTATACGGATTTAAAGTACACAGATCTAAATCAGTTTTCAAAACATCGAGCTTATTGTAAAGGAAAATTGTTTTACAGAGTTTAAAGCTCTGTATTTTCTTTTTCTTTTCTTTTTTTTTTCTTTGAAACGATTAAATCTCATGAAGGCATAGGCCTCTATATGTCCTTAATGTTGGGATAATCTTTGTTGTGGATAAACATTACATTGCGCTTTTGTTTCCGAAAGAACGATGGGCACTGAATCAGATTACGGATATTGGAAACTTTTGGAATGGAATGAGGTAGCAAATATGAAGGAAAATGTTTTTCCTTTGTCATCATCCATTACTTTTCTTCAAGCAACATCTGCGTACAGATGTCAACATGGAAATCATGTTTTAGTCAACGACAACGACAGATGTTGATGACAAAATGTGATTTGAAAAAATGATGCATATAGAGTCCCAGTCAGAATAACTGAATTTTATTTGCATGGTGCAATCAAACTTAGTGTAAATAGATTTTGACTTTTGTAATAACTTATTTTAAAACCTCTCATATTTTATCACCTCTTTGTGTACCAGTTTTAGGCTACTGAACCTGTGTTGCAGGATTTTGACTCATTCGGAACATAATGTTTTCGATATTTCAGGTAATAGCAATTTAAGATTTGTTGAGATGATTTGTTATAAGGGTATAGCTCACACTTCTTTGTGCGTTTTTTGAAAGATTTGAATACCTCGTCGATGTCAGAGGCAGGAAATAAAACTTCTGTCAAGTTGAATGTGAACATATGATTTTACTTATGTCGAATGACATATCATTCCTTTGAATAACAATATACTTTGATATTTCCATGGCGTCGTATCTTGAATACAGTAATCTCAATTTCCAGTGTGACGAATATGGATCACGATGTATTTTAAGAGTTAAACCCATTTCTTATAAACCTGATGAAATCAACACAAAGATAATGATACCGTCAAATTTCTAGGAATGACAGTGCTAAACCTCTTTGTGTGTTTGCTCCTACTTTTCTCTCGAGCATGTCGAGAATAAAAAATTATTGAGGCCCTGTTATCCCTGGGTAAACAGCTAGGATGCTGCGGCTGTTTCAGTGGTATCAAACAATTTCCTCATATCATACTATGATGTTGATATCCTCGCATTCTTTTAATAAACAGGAGCGGCACGCGTGGAGTTTAGAACGATGGCAGATTTGATAAGAAAGCATTGGGGCGAAGTTTGAAGGAGCGGGAAAGTTACTGAAACAGACAAAAAAAAAAAAAACCCTTGGCTTTGTTATGGCCCTGCATTTCCTCGCAACAGTGTTGTGTATAGTATCGCGTGTATGAAGATATGAATATTTGAGGCACTTGCAAGGAATTTGCTGTATCCCTTTTCTTCTATGAATATTTGAAAAAATAGACGCACCCAAGATCATGGTCATGCACGATCTTGAGATGGAATATGTCCAACAATGTAAGTGTCGTTTAGAGGAGTCATGAATTTTATTTTCTCCCATGTTCCTCAGCTGCAAACAAGCGACAGGATGTTTTTCATTCCCACTGGAAGTATTTTCGACGAGGTCATTAATAACAAACAATACCCCTTAAATATTTAGTAAATGTATATGAAATATGTAATTATAGAAAATAAAGCTCGATCCTCAGCGGATTAAGTTTATGATAGAAAGGTAGGTTGATGTATGGCCAACATCAGGGTGTATGTTTGTATGTTTTAACTTCATCAAGAATGAAATAGACACAATATAGCCATTGACAGTGATTGAGACTAACAATGTCAGTCTCGAAGGTCGCCTGAAAAAAAAAATTATCTGAGGGTTCCCGAGGCCGCCATGTCGGTCTTCTGACAACTTTCCTGAAGGTTCGTTATAGATCGATATTGTTTGTCACGTGGTCCATCTGTCTCGTGGGCAGTCGATCTTGTGAGTAATCGGTTTCATGGGATGTCTATTGAAAGAAAAAAATAGCATGGGATTATTTTTCTCTCTTCGTTCAAAACGATTCTTATATGCTGAATCATAAAACTGCTAGAAGGTACATCGCTGAACACACCCAAGTTACCTTTGAAGATCAAAACAAAAGATCAAAATAAGATAATATAAAGAACGGATATAGTCGGAGGTTGTGGTCAAGTATACTGTCATTAATTTTTCATGTGTTTCTTGGGAAATAATTAGATGGATTATGTAGGCCAATTATTGAGGGGAAGACCCTTGATGGATATACCGCAGATTACGTTTCTGACGTAAAGACGCATCTGAGCTGCGGTCACCTCACCTGTTCTGAGACCGGTCTATTTGTCCGCTGTCCTTTCAGACGAGGTTGGTGTAATTATACCTGACCAGTACTCTTCCTTAAATTGGACACAGACTCCTCACAGCTGATAGTCCTCTGACCAACATGCAAAACAAAAATGATGTATTTCGAGGCAACAAACTTCAAGCCTCCTATCGTACTGCATGACTCTGCTTAATGTTTATAATTCATAGTAGTGAATAAAATCTTTCTAATTTCCCCATTATTTCCTCATATTGCAAAAACGCTATAGTTCTTGACGTACTGACTGACCTCACCATGCTCACTTTGCATCCCTTTTGATCGACGTTTTAACATGCACGGACATTGAAAATGCAAAATTAATTTTATTCTTTATTTTGTTGTAGTTTATTATACCTAAAACGTCATCTACGGTAGACAGCAAATTAAACAGTTCAAAAACCGCGGAATATGTAATTGTTTCCTCACGGATTTATTCCAAAGATTGTCTGCTTAGGTACTTCAAGTCAAATACACAGACATTTCGGATAGATATATCTAATTTCTTCTCTTGTTGAAACAGTCAATTAACAAGACAACCGAGTTAGTTATGTAATAATTCCTACTCGGAAGAATGGTAAAAATGCCTTGTAATCTTTGACAACCACCTTGCTAAAAATTGAGGTTTATCTAAATTTGAAGATGTCGGTGTTTTTTCCTACCTATTGCGGGAAACTAGTTACGTAAATCTACATTTTCGTTGCTAAAACTAATGCATATCGTCTAGTTAGTTTTATGTAACCTTCCTTTTCATTCGTTTCAACTTCTCTTTCCTGTAGAACTAGTTCTCCGTTGACATGCCTATTTACATTTAAACAAATCCTAATCGAGTCAGGGGCTTCAGACGAACTGTTGTCATTGTCTTGGTGGCGATGATGAGTTGTTTAAGAATGATATAACTACCAAAGTTTTGTGTGTATAAATTCTTCATCTGTGGCATGTTGCTTGTACATCCGACAGCTGCAGGTCTTCAAGTATAAACTTAATAAATACGCTTTGTTTTGGGTAATGTATGCATTTTCTCTACACCCAAACCAAAGGTATCTCTGGAAGACCGTCACCAATGTTCTGCTCTTTTTTAATATAAAGTACAATTGTCATGCAGTGGAGGTATGACAATGGGGGGGGGGGTGATCCTTAGGTAAATTTATTTACGTTTTAAATGAAAAAATAGGGGTGTTATATAGTTGCATGACCCAGCCCTCACTTTTCCTACACTCTTCTTTCTTTTCCTCCTCTTTTTCTTCTTTTCTCTTCCTTTTTACTTTTTATCACTTCAAAAATCATAGGGGGTGGTCGCCCCCTACCCCCTGTAGCCGCCCCTGTTGTCATGTAGCGATTTCAGCTCAAACTCAAATATTCGTTCACTTGATAAGTTCCTGTCAAAAAAAAAATTAGAAAAGAAATGAAAATTAACTGACTTTAAGAAATATTCACAGAATAATATCTTACTGCAATGGTACATAGGGCAATGACATCCAAGTCTAAACATCGTTCAAAGGGAAGCTTTGCTGCTCTCCGTGAAATTGAAAAGACTTCCGAGCGACAATATTAGTGGGGAGGTTTATATTCCGTTTTCTCGGATATTACTGTAGCGTGTGAAATAACAGCTAGAGGCTGCATACGAAGAGGTCATGACAAGTTGAGAAAAAAAGAATTGTAGGTTTTGCACGTACTACCCATTCATGATCAGATTCTTCAAAGATAAAGAGAATGTTCTTAATCCGATAACAATCTGGGCAGATGAATTCTAAGAGTTTGCTTTCAAATGTTCCTACTGTTCTGGATGACTGTTAATTTAATACGGATATCCGTTTCCGGAGAGCTAATCAGGAAAAGATTTCTCTGATTGAAATCATATCGTACCATCTTCTTGTTAAAGAAACTTGACTCGTTCATTCACACGACAGTCTTGTTAGCTCTCTTCCATGCAGTGGTATAGCTACGAAGGAGCACTTGCCGCCCCCAATCAAATGAAAAATTAAGAAGAAAAAGAAATGGAAAAGGCAACCCAATTCCCTCTCGATCGACTAAGGGCCTTGTTTTCTAGCATTTTATGCACCGAGTCGGACCGGTGCCCCCACCCTTTCCCCACGACACCAATTATTACTTCAGTGGCTGCATTGACGCTATATGCCACTGTCGTCACATAGTTTACAATCTACCAAAGCAAAATACAAAACATACGGATAAAAACAACATGAAACAAAAACAAGCAACCAGACCCTACACGTGCCTTTTAAACTACCAGTACGCAAGATCATTATGGATATTAGACTTTGAATATAGCAAGTCCTGAACCCTCCAATTATTATACATAATGATAATCTTGTTTTTATGAGAAGAGTTTTCTTGGAGGTGAGCGAAGGGGCGGAGGGGTGCTTGCTTGGAGAATGATTTCGGTTTGTTATAAAACTGTGATGTGATGCGCGAGCAAGAACAAGATCTCGACCAGCTGATATATAAGTAGTTGTTATGAAATGACTATGCTGTCATGTCAGAAAGCAGCTTGATTGTGAAAGTGGACCTTATTGACAGAAGGACGGAATGAATTTACATTCCCAGATACAGGAAATTTTACTCATCGCATTGGGTGATAGCGTATCTAGAAATATCCTGTCCATTACATCAATGGACATTGGTCTGTATTTATAGCTCGATCCCATGGGAGCTATGTAGTCCGGTCTATCTGTTATGGTTGTATGTTTCGGGGGTTACTGAAGTTAAAATTTGTAACATAGTACGGAAGGGAAGTGAATACGTACGATGAATATGGCATACGAAACCAACAATCTTCCTGTCGAAATCCCTCGGATAATGCATTATGCCTTGCTTTAGCCATCCATTATGAAGATTGAAGGCGAGTGAGGGACTTTTTAATGTGAAGTGGTGGCGAAATAGAGAAAGAGAGGGAAAGAGAGGGAGAGAGGCAGAAAAGGGGGATAGAGAGATAGAGAAAGGGGGAGAGAGAGAGTGAGGAGGGGAGCGAGAGAGATGGGGGGGGGGGTAGATGAACAGAAACTGCAAAGGTATTTTTCAGCGAGTATGAAAACAGTATATAATGCTGGCGTCGTGCAATTTTACTCAAAATTATTAACATGAGAGAGAGAGAGAGAGAGAGAGAGAGAGAGAGAGAGAGAGAGAGTGGTAGGGGTTGCTGGTGAATAGATGTGCAATATCGTACTGGTCTATGCGAGATCGTGAGAGAGGGAGAGGGAGGGGGCGGTCATTATGGACGCGTCATTTGGTCTACGTGAGATATGTCAGATAGATGGTAAAATCAGATGAAATGATATGGTGAATCCGATCACTGATCCCTGAAAAAGATACAAAACGAAATAAGAAAATAAAACATGTGAAATAAATTCCATTAAACGTGTTAAACGTGTACGAAAAATGCTACCATCGCATTACCAAAATGGCGTGTCTGTTTTCAGCTAAATTTAGAAGAATCTGGAAAATCAGTAAAATATGATATATTTTGCACTTATTTTCAACATTCCATAACTCTGATTACTCCGATTTACCCCGCACCACCCTGAATGATTTCAAAATAAAGGCTAGATTAAAAAAAAAGCTTGCGTGATACTTGTCATGTGCTCTTGTAAGCTCTATTTCACTTTGAACATACATGAATACTTAGAGATTTTTTTTAATCCGTGCAACACTTTATCCAAAAAGAGCCATAACTTGATCCTTGTCTACTAAGGATGATGCTTACTAGATTGAAACCAGATATTTTTTCAAAGTTTATCCCATCTGCCAATGCAATGTTATCAATCTAGAACGAATCCGGTATAGCTTGGTTTGAGTAGAGCTGTAACTCTCCGCCGACAGAAACTAAAACTCCACAAGCAGGCAACCCATCAAGAAGAATACAACCCCAGATATTGATCTGACTCCAAATCAGGAAGGAACTCACACGGTGCTAGAGGGATGTACTTCAGGCAATGAAACATTTTCACTTATGACCCAAGGTCCACTGGGATACATCAAAGTGCTGTTAAATAAGAACGTTTCAGTATCGGCACGAACCAGCACTGAAATTATTATAAAAAGCTTTATTTCTCTGCCAGCGATATTCTGATCTTTAAAAATCGTGATCTTGTGGACCATATGTGAACTTGCGTACCAGATGGAGCTTCGAGAATATACCCATGCAGGGGAGAGGGAGTTGGGGGGGGGGGGGGGTATTCGGATTTGAAATGGGGAGGGGCATTGGAACGGTTTTCATACCACAAGGGTAAAATTTGAATATTGGATTACCTTAATGCCTTTAGAAAGTCAGATTTTTCTCAGAGTATGTTACATTATTTTGAGGCAATATATTCATACGTGGAATGTATTGATAGAGATAGAGAACATTAATGTAAAGTGCAGATCAAAATGAAAAATAATTATAAAAGTGTCTTTACAGGGGTAAAGTTCATGTTATTTGGCCATGTTCATAGTAGGTCCATCAAAATCTATCCAATCTTATACTCTAGATCCTTTCGACGAACTATGGCACATGTTGGAAGTTTCTATATTTCACTAGAAAGCAGGTTACAACATTCGATGTTGCTATTTCGCCAGGGGCCTTTGGAAGCTTTCAGGTCCTCACAGACTGGTACATTAAAATTGACTTCATTTGTGTAATGGTCCATTATGATCTGTACGCATAATTTCTCAGTTCATTGCTTTTATTGGGCCCATGAAAGACCAGTAGCAACAATTATAGTTGAAGCTGAAAATGGGCTACCAGCCGTATTTTCTTTCTGTATATTTACTTTGTATGTTGTTAAAATTGATATTATTATACGGAAATAATAATAAATAAAACAAACAAACAAACATCGCATACTAATTTGTCAGTTTCTCTTCCTATCTTCTACAGGTTTTGTCCCAGTGTGCTTATCTACCTCATCTCTGTTATTCCTTGTATGTGGTTCCTGGAACTACACAGACTAGAGATAGACTTGGACTTCTGGGCTCTTCTGGACCCATCACCACACTGTAATCTTCCCAGTCTAGACAATGGACTCCTTCGGAACGCGTCGAACAACGAGTCGACCATTGAAGAGGCTATGATGGTAAGAAAAAATACGAATTATTCGTATATATATATATAGTCACTCGAAATCCTTAGCTGTACAAAAGCGACCAATTATTATTCATATCCTATAGATGACCTCGGACATGAGTAACAGCAGAGTGTCTTTCAAGCACATTTTCTTTCCATCACCGGAATTCATTTCGAAATGGAAGCTTAGATGAAACTGATGCACCTTTCCATTAACATCATCCATCTCGGAATCAGCCCTAAAGTTTGTAATCGAACCTAGGTCCGATCAGAGTCGGTTTGTATAAAATACAGGCGAGGACTAAGAGCTGACTGCTGACGTTACCGCTAGACCATGCACTCCTACTCAACAGTATTGGCCCTAATACGCAAAGATGCCAGAAATGAGTCCTTAGATCATCATTCTGACAGATTATGATTCCCATATAATTCATTTTCATTTGAAAATTTTACCTAAGTTTTCATATTTATTACTGAAACTTGAAATGTAAGTCAGTCTCAATATTTAAATAAACATTCAAACACTAACAATATTTATTTCAAACATGTCTATAGCTTTTAGTTCTTACAATGACAAATTACCAAATCATAAAGTTCCGGTTTCCAAAGACAGCAAATTTTGATTTTAGATAATAGTGATATCAGGGTAACTTGAAAAACATATACAGTAAACAGTTATGATTTACGATATGATAAAAAGAACTAGTGAAAAAATCCAACTTATTTTCTTGGATGAAGTTCGCAGATTAACTCCAAATGAGAAAGTTAATATCTGATAAAAATACATTAAAATGTCTAAATATGGAAAGGGCGGTTATATGCAGATAGACATCGTGATACATTACGAAACTCAGACATCAATGTCCTTTCTGAAACGGGTGGAGAATGGCGAAACGTACCGGAGAGGGTTGCTGATCGGGTTGGCTGACAGTTAACAGAACAATTATTCTTCGACTCATTTCCTCTCACCTTTTGATTTGCACCGACCACAAAGCCTGACTCTTTTCCCGCCAATTTTTACTCGATCATCTGGGAAAAAGTTTCGCGTCGTGAAATTCTAGCATTCTGTCTGAATGTGCACACCAAACCTGATACACCTGCCCGACATTTCGAGCATCCGTCTGTTCAAGCCACTCATCGTTCATTTCTGTCAACATCCACCATGACAAGAAGGAAGAAAAATAGTGGGCGTTAGCGATAGTTGATCGTGTCGTCTGCAACATGTTGCTTGTTGATGTCGCGCTCTCGCGACCAGAAGCTTGACGCTGTATCCGAACGGAAATCTAGCATTTCCACGACCAGCGGGTCAGGCGACCTCGATTCATGTGTGTCGGAGCAAAGTAAAACTTTGAGAGGCAGGCCTGATGAAAGCACAGAGGCTTGAAAGATATTTTCCAGTACGTGAATTTATCATATCATTTTCTGAAAGGACATGATAAATGGCTCTTACATTTACAGAGTTGATCGGAATGAAAGGGAAAGGGATACATATTTTGACTTTCAAGTAAATTTGACTTTGAAGACAGGACTTTTTTACGAATCCATGACCATGATGATCAATGCAGAAACTTGATAAAACTTGACTGATCAAATTACGGCGTAAACCTTGATACCTAGTGGGGTACACTCAAACATTTTGAAACGGTTTAAAGCTGGACTCCTGATGATTTGGTGGAGGTGGATGAGTAGGTTACGGAATAGAAAGAGCTTCAAGACCCTTTTTACAACTGGGTTTACAAGAGATGAAAGCCTCTTACCCGATATTGCTTCTTATACTTTTATTTGTTGATTTATACATTTTGCTATTCTTACCCTCGTTGAAAGCACCGTGATGCAGCTTTGTCGACTTTAAAAACCACGATAACAAAGCAATCGGATATGATTCCTGCAAGGACCTTTCCTTTTTTGGCGCCAGTCTGGCTTTCAGAACACCAGGGTTGTGGGTATCACTGTGTCTTGCTTTCTGATAAGTTTGGTTGTTGCCATGGTGATTCACCTGTTTTGAAGATTTGATCATATATTTATTGCATACGAGAATGACGATAAAGATCGGTCAGGTGTAAAGTCCAGTGCGTGTTTTATTTAAAGCTTTAATTTCTTGATTTCCGTGAAAACGCGCTTTATCTTGAGTCAAAGAAAATAAAAAATGCATTGTAATCCATCCAGTCATAAATGTATATTTGTGACTTTCATCTCTCGTTCTCTGTCTCCCTCTCTTGCCCCCTTCTTGCTTTTCCCTCTCACTCTTTTCTTGTTCCTCTTCCCCCTCCCCCCGATTTATTCCATCCCGTCCATGGTCACTTCTTAGGACTGTCTATTTTGTTGATCACACCTTTAGCTCATACGATTAGTGCTATAGTATCCTTGTACGTTATAGATCAGTAATTTGAAACATGTTGGGGATGATGGTTGTTTCGACAAACTCATCAAACTCTTAGCCAAATTGTTAATTAGTTCATTGACTGTCTGATTTTGTGAATTATATGATTTAGCCAAGGAACACCTCGATTTTACAGTGCCGCACAAAATCCGCACACGTTGTCCAAGTTTGGAAGTCGTGGTGACAGCTGGGCGTGTCCGTGTCTGTCCAGGTAGATTGAGCAATCCAGTTGATGGGCGTAATTAATTGCGATTAACGGGGGATGACTACAATGGCTGAAAGACAAAAACCTTGACCACGTTTACATGCTTGATGGGAATAATGTAATCTACGATCTTGTGAAGATGGTAAATCATCAGTAGGATTGTATTTGAATGGTAAACAGAATTCGATATCTTCGTTTGACTGGTTGCTTAAAACTGAAGATAATATAAATGTAAACTTGAATATAATAACACCCGGTGCCGGAAGGGGGATGTGGGGTTTCATAAACTTTGAGATACCCTTGATTTTTTTCAAGACGAAAGTGAAAGTTTTAGCATTATAAAAGCTAACAGTTTACCGAGTCTCAAGCTGCGCAGCAGAGCACTTTAGAGTGGTTCGAAAGGAAGTTTGGGGAGAAAGTTAGATGAGATAGACCTACATGGATATTGTCACCGCACTGCATTGCCGCAGTTAAAGATCGGGATGACTCCCCGACCTTATGATTTACACCCATAAAACCACGAAATGTGTATTCTTCTAGAATCAAGAGGAAGCACATTTTCTGTCAGCCTTTTGAACTTCAATATTGTGGATTTTAGTTTTCAGTAGTGGGATTAGTGGTCACCCACATGAGCTGTTACTCCAAGAAATATTGGGTGACGAAATTCTGTCCAGATATTGCATTTCAATTATTTTTTTATTCCCCTTGACCAATGTACCTGCATGATCTATATCGTAATATACATTTATATAGTCAGCAGAAACTTTAAAAATTGGTGAAAATAATGTATTTCTAATGAAATCACAAATTTAGTTAAGAACTTCAATTATTAGGAACTTATGTATTTTTTGTTATCGAAAACAATTTTTTTAAAAATTCAGAATGTTATTAATCGGGAGTTATCAGTCAACAGAACCTTCAATAATCTGATAATGAAATAGGAATCAATTTAATTTCATCAATCCAATCCCATTTATGTTTTAGCTTTGAATGTATTATGATTGTGTTGAACAGATATCAGAATTTTGTGTTAGTTTGTTTTTATTTGATCGCAATTTTCTGTTGAATAACCGATTTTATTATTTTTGCATTTCCTATTTTTGAAGTATAAGGCCTTTGCACTGAATCCATCCCTACTTCATAATGAAATACATTCCTTTTAAGCTCATATTTCAGATAAAATAATTCAAAATGTTAATTAATCAGTAATTGCTGAATCAGCTGTGGACAACTTGATATTTCGAACAGCTCAAAATTAATTTGAATATTAAACTTAAGGTTGAAAACATAATACCTAAAAAAAAAAATTCATTAAACAGAAAAATTGTAAAGAGCGGGAATTGCGTTGTTATTGTTGTTGACATTTTTAGTTGATTATTGTAATGGGCTTTCTTTCAGATTATACTTTAATACCTTCGTTCCCTTGACCGACTGTAGGGATAATGATAGCTGAAGGGTACAGATAGTCCGTTCTTAATTGACCGAAAATCTTGTCCGGGTGGAGACGGCTTAAATTTTGAGTGGACTTTCCCTTTTAGTCGGATCGGGTCAGGGTTTCGTTAGGCCCTAGAAGCAAATGCGTGTTAAAAACAACCCTGAGATCTATTTTATTGATATCGAGAGAATATGGCTCGAAATTAGTTTTAATTTTATTGTTGTTGTTGTTTTGTTATGCAATACATGGCTTACTTAGATCAGTAACGGAATCTACTGCTAGAAATCAAATTGACTGAACCTGCTGAAGAGCACAAGCCCTTTTGGAACATTATGAGACCGCTCGTCAATCACTGGATCGGATTACTGTATAGCTCAATTTAAAATCTTTTCTGTCGTTTTACTTAACTTTTATTTTCTTCAAAGCTTGTTTGGCATAATTATGATTATTTATTTGTCTTTTGATCAGTTTAACTTTCGTTTGGTTCCGAGTATTTTAATACCAGAATTCACAATTACCCCTAACAATCCCTAACGACATGATACTTTGAGACATCCCATGACAGTAAAATGGAAGAAAAGTTGGCGAATAATTACTGAATGAATATCTCTTTTACTTAATGATTTTGATGTTTATTTGTAGTGAGGAAATCTGTCGTCAGGACCAGGAAACCTTAGATTTCTAAACTTATAGCTGACCTATAAACAAAGTCATTACTTTGGGTTTTTGACCTAGCCGTCGCAATGACTGACCAAAGAGTTCAAGACTAAATCAAGGTTTTGTTTCTTATCACTCGCCCAGCATAAAACTCCAGTTGGTTTTTGAAAATAGATCATATCTAAAAAGATAATGATTAAGCTATATTAGCGAATCCATGATAACATTATTAATTTCTGATTGAACAGATTAAGGTCATGGTTTGTCTGGTATTATTTTCTTTATAGTACTAATTGATGAGTATTTTGTGCATTTTGGTCTATTTTCTGGAATACACGGAACTAGCAAAACCCCGGCAATTTTTTCTTACTTCCTCTTGATGCGGTATGCAGAGATGCATATGCATGTGGGGAAAGCAGTTTAATTTCATTTCATTTCACTCTACCCAACATTTTAAAAGTAAGTTGAATATGAAGGCTGACAGGCTTTCTAATTCTTTCACGTTGCTTAATGTTACACGAGTGAATTTTCAAATTGATATAGAGCCGCAACTTTTGTACGCGTACTTGCTCCCTGCTTTCTACAAATTTGTCCTTTCGTCACCGAGTTCGAGGCATCACTGCGTATTGAACTTGTGCAAAATCTCTCTCATGGCTCACTTCCGATTGAACACGAAAACCTGGAAATTAAATTCCCTCGTTGAAAAAAGGGAAAAAGAAACATTTTCTGTGACGTACGGATTCGCATGCTGCTCAAAATTAGAACGACGACTTCGAGTGCAGACAGACGAACAGTTGTGAGAGATTGCGATCAGAAAATCTTTGATTTCTCGTGCTTTGTGTCAGGTTTTATTTTTGTCTTCAAATTTATGTCAGGTAGTAATTTTATATGATGATTATTGAGTGTTATAGCTCACCACTTGTTTCTCCCAGGAATCGTATGGAGTCTAGATTTCTCAAAGCGGCAGCTTGCGAGTTCCCACACGCCCATGCTCACCGGCATGCCCAAGGCACATGGGTGTAGATCCCGTTCAGGAAGGGCAGGGGGTGGCAGTCACATAGCCAGGAAGCACATGTTTCATGGTTATAAAGTCGATACCGTAATTTAGGGAGGGGCAATTGATTGCTTCCAATCGGAATAATCTTAGACAGAGTTCGGCCAACTTTATTCTGCAAAACACATTTTGCCAAACTATTGAGTTTGAATATGCTTCCATTGCAACCCAAGCACAACAAGAGCAAAAGCCCTTGCTCAGGCAGTCACCGAAGATTCAAAGAAACCTTTAAATTTCCCAGCTTATATCAGAACAATCAAACCTCTCCTACATTTCAGCACGTCGAAAACGGAAATAATAAATTTGTATTCTTTTATCTCTTTTAAAATAAACATTTCTGGAAGCATCTTGTTTGTATCAGTTCGTCTTTGCAAGTCGTCCAATCTCAACGCACTGGTTGGCCACTGACGCCGCGGAAATCATGGCGTGTAATTTCTCTTTGCTCAAGCTCGGCCTGACCTATATCCGACAAGGCCCGATCTGAGTATCCAGGGAACTACAGCTGAGCTTCCCATTCTTTCACTCTCTCAGTCCAACCCACATAAAAAAAAATGAACGAGTACGCCAGTGCCTTTCTGTTTCTCTGTGTTTGTGAGTGTGTGTGCGAGAGAAAGAGAGAGACAGAGAGAGAGGGGGGGGGGGGAGAAAGAAAGAAAGAGAGAGAGTTGGAGGTGTATGAGTAACAACACTATTACCAAGGAGCTTTCTGTTTGAAGCTCCTTGCTATTACCCTAGGTATTGTTGTCTCTCATCAACATATCAAACATTATCATAATTCTTAAATTAATTTCGGACCTGTGCAATGATTACCTACGTGCGTTTCTGTTAAATACAAGAAGGGCAATCATGAATGTTTAGAAAGAAAAATGGAAAAAAAAACAAAAAAAACACAAAGCCAAAGGTGAAGATGAAGAAGAAGAAGAAGAAGAAGAAGAAGAAGAAGAAGAAGAAGAAGAAGAAGAAGAAGAAAAAGAAGAAGAAGAAGAAGAAGAAGAAGAAGAAGAAGAAGAAGAAGAAGAAGAAGAAGAAGAAGAAGAAGAAGAAGAAGAAGAAGAAGAAGAAGAAGAAGAAGAAGAAAAAGAAGAAAATAAGTCCGGTCTTCCTCCTGCAGTGCTTGTAGTATACATATCTTTATCACTCTGTAAAAAAGAAAAAAACATTTAAAGTTACAGGCTACTTATTAATGAGTTTTGTGTTGAAAGGACTCCTGCGTTGGCTATCTGTGTGATCAGATCTTCTTGTGTACATCCAAACAGTTTAACTTATCAGTTAACTATATTCATGACTTTCCTGAAATAACAAAGAAATAAGCTGACCACCTGATTATAAAATGTCGCCAGTTGAATATAGTTTTAAACAAAGCATGTCGACGCAGGATTAATTTCTAAAGCCAAGTTCTTTAGCATTTAACGGTCAATTAGTTTTGTCGTGCTAGGTCGATCTCTACAGTCGACAGCTGCGAACAAGGAACGGTCTTGCTGAAAGTGATTTGTCAGAAATGTCATATGGATGTAATTATCTGTTAAGTACTCACATTTCAGTCTGTCTGCTAGAGTTAACATCTTAAATACAATGGACAGACGTTGCCTCGGGGGACCAGTATTATGTATCCAACTGACCAATATAAACAAACATAGGCAAATTCATTAAAATGATATATGCTATCATATTTACAAAGACGAACACAAACAAAAAATAATGCAAAGGTCAGACTGTAGGAAGAAAGAAATGACTTTGTAGGAACAGCAAAGTTTGTGGCCTTTGTCCATTGTGTGCAAGTCAAAAGAAATATTTTTTGCAATCGATTTAAGAAGAACAAAAATTTCATTCGCTTCAGTGACATTATGGAGATATATGGAGATACTGACCGAACTCCAGAATTGCATCAAACATTCAAGGAACTGCACATTACGGGTATTTAATGGCCCGATTTTGGTTCGGTGATGTTGTAAGGTCCAGTTAAATGTGTTGAAAGTTTAAATGATTCACCCTTTCAACTTCACATAGTCGCATCATTAAAATGTTTATAGCGTTTTCGTGTTAGCCACTTCTAAAGCATGAGAATGAGATCAGAATGATTGGATAGATTTTCTAGCCAACTAAGACTACAAAATCAGCTGGATTCAGATTTCCAGGGAATTGGTCATTTTGAGTCGCATTTCCTTCCACGGACCTTCAGGAAAGATTCCATAATTTGATTTTCTTTCTCAAAATGTTTAAATCCACAACGTCTCAACACGGGAACTGACTAATCATGAAAACGAGGAGAAACGGCTCCTAAAAGAGGGGGAATATTAAAAAAAAATAACACCGTGGAGTTTACGACAAGTAATGATGATGTGGCCTATCTGTCTGTCTGTCTGTCTGTCGGGTTGTTCTTGAATTGTCTGTGACATTGGTCCCTGTCGTTCCATGATGTCTCTATTTGGTGATTGAGGTTTAGTGTTGCCGCCTTCTGTTCCTGTGTTTCGCATTTAATTGGATTGTCATCTGAATCATAGGTTTGTCAGTGTATATTAGAGAAGATCTCATGAGATCAAGTTTTAGGGAGCTTGCCTTCTGTTCGTCTGCACGATAATATAAAAGAAGGGTCGTAATTCGGTCTCTCTCTCTCTCTCTCTCTCTCTCTCTCTCTCTCATTTTTTACTCTGTCACTCTCCCTCCACTCTCTCTGCCTCTCGAACGCTGTCTCTCTCTCCTATTCCCTGCTTTCTCCCGGGGCTTTCTCCTTCCCTTCTCTTATTTTCTCGTGCTCATTTTCTCATTATTTTCTCCCTTTCATCTCTCTCCCCCTCGCTATTTTATCTCCTGTTTTGTTCTCTCTATCAGCATCCATCTCCTTTCCATTTCTATATTTCTTTCTCATTCTTTCTTTCTCTTTCCAGCACTCCTGTCATCCATTCCGTCTCCTCTATTTCTGGCATAGTGATCATACCGTACTAGAAAAATGTAGTCCAAATACCATAATATTCAGGAAATGATGGATCGATTTGGGTACCAGAAAATTATAGACTGACTATATCTGGAAAATTGAGTATTCAGAATAGACTGTACGTTTGATGAGGAGGATATACTCATCATGCTCATAGTTTGAAAAAGCCTTCATGTTTTGTCAAAAGAATGAAAAAACTTCGGAAAATATCATTTATTTGATTAAGACATTAAGTTGGCATAGCCGGCTTTCTCAGGATAATGCTGAATCAACGAATATTGGCGCGCAAAGACAGTGGCATGTGCTGACGTATAGAGCTCGCTGGTCTTCCATTAGCAGAATTATTGCGTGAGATACATATCATGGATCATGTAAATCTATTTCAGTTTCAGTGTCAACTGCCGATACTGCTTACATCAAAATATCCTTTTAAGTACTTTTACAAAATAGACATAATGATTATTAAGTCAGATGGGAATGGTGGTGCTGTATCGATAGCTTTACCGTTTAAGGGTTGATTCATTAGATTTGTCAGTGGTCAAGTAATGTTGGAAATGGCTACATAATACATTCGAATTCCACGTCCTGACTACAATGGTCAAACAAATGTTTTGGATAGCCAAACATGGTAAGCACCTCTTCCGGATCTGAAAGACTCTTTAAGTGGACTGACCCAAACTCTGGATTTAGTCACATGACTAATTTTGCCTTTTTCTTTATTCGGCGGGGTCAGTCATTTTGTCCTTGTAAATAGATACAAGATCGCGTGTAGGAATATACAATCACAGTAAAAGTGGAAGTTAAAAAGCTATTTTGGTTCGCAAGAAATTGACCGAGAAATGGCAGCCACGATAGTAACCCTCTTTTTTCCTTTTCAAGGATGTATTTAATCTGTTGAATGGGATGTTAGCCTCCTTACCCATTCTTTGTTGGCTTCATCCCAGGAAAATGAGAGACATCTTGAAGGAAACCTTGGACTCACCCTTCACAACTTCGCAAAGCATGACGAAAGAACTCTTATACACAAATATGATTAAGTACTGTAGTAGAATAACTTCGGACGTGACATCTAATTTCATAATTCGACAGAATGCATTAGTTGAGGTGCCAGTGAACGTCTTTCTGATGAATTAATTCCTTAATATTCACATTTCTGACTAAGGACCTAGCATGAAAATTTTACGATTCATTGGCGAGCAAAATAGAGAACACTTTTCACCGAACCAGCAAATTGGAATACATTGAATGTAGGAATTGTTACTGGCATTTATTTTTATTTTGCAAATATTTGATACTGTTTTTTCTTTTTTTGATAACCATGTCATATATTTTCTGAATTTTATCAGAACTGAACTGAAATTCAACTTACATGGTGCCAATGAAATGGTAACTAAAAATTATATCAAGATTTCGTTTTTCTTATCTCCTCCTTTTATTCAGGTCATCGACCCTCATCAACCAGCATCACTTCTTTTAATGACGACTTCTTCATGGCTTCTGATCATCCACCAATCCCTCCTGCTTCTCTTAGTCCTTGAGCGGTTCCTGCTCCCAAAAATCGGCTCCTCTGAGGTATCCAGAGAACACCTGACCTTGATGATGCTGGTCTATGTTGCTTCTGCTGCGGATATCCTGGAGTTCGTTTCCGAAGGGATGCGTATCGAGGTTCTGACCTGCGACAGGGTCTTGCTGCTTGCTGTGATGGTTATTTGGTCCTGGAGTCTTCTCCAGTACACCCTAGGACCCTGCAGTACCACCATGTGGAGTTCGTCGGAAGACCTAAGTTGGGACGGCACCACTAGCTCTAGTCTCCTTTCCGTTTGCCCTTGGGAGATCAAAGACATCGTCGTGGCCATTTTTCTGCAGGATGGACCATTCCTGGTCATGAGAATCTACTTCTTGATCCGTTTCAATGAATTTGATGAAACCACTTTCTTCTTTGCTGGCAAAAACGTCTTTATTCTCGTGCTGCAGATATATCACTTATGTGCCATCTTTTCAGAACATCGGCGGCGAAATTCGTCTGGGACGCGGCGCGTCGTCTGCACATGGCCAAAGAGCGCTAGTGGATATTTCGGTGGGAAAACGCAGGACTTAGCGCTGTCGCGTGCTTCTCTTACCTGGTGGCCGCAAAACTCTCTTCCTTCACCATCACGACTAAGTGCATACCACAGAAACGAGGCCTTTCCCGATGTTGAACGTGTCTTAGGAGGAACACTTGACAGGCAGAGTACTGCGGAGAGGCGACCACGGTCACCTGCACCTCCTGACCGCTGCTCAACCGCGCCTCTACCGCGGAGCCCTCGCCGTAAAGTACAATCGACCAACTCGGCATCCTTGAACACTACATCACTGAACACGACAACAAGGAACCCAACATCGGCATCAGCAGAGCAACACATGTTACCGTTGAACAGTGGCGCTGTCTCGAGACCACACAGTAATGTGTTTAGGTACAGTTTTAACGGGCATAGTCGAGCGAATTCAACCTCAGGTGCTTCTCTTCCTCGATTCCAGTATGACAATAATGCATTTCTTTTTTGAAACAAGTGTTTGAAAGGAGCAAGGATTGTACTAACTCGACAAAACTTTAAAAAGCACCGGTACCATTTGATCATGAGAAGAAGTGATGTTGCTTTGGATTAAACTCATTTGACAAAGATTACAAGAAAAGATGCAGATATAGAATGTAGATTATGGAACAGCGGTTATGCAATTGGATGAAGGAGCTTTGGGCAAGATACAGGAGATAAAGTTTTAGGAGAATGCAACCCAGACATCAGTGTGCTTGCAGTGAATGAAGAAGAACAAGAAGAGTAAACAGTGAAAGTTTGAGCAAAATCGGACAATCTGTTCAAGAGTTATGAACCTTGAAAGTTTAAGTAAATCCTTATTTGGGGATCCATGAATTGGCAACTTTGCCAGAATCTGTGATGTCATCGTGGACAACTCTCCATTCATTTTGTACACAGAATTTAACATTTTCTTTATTTTCAAGAAAAATACAAATGCTTTTGATTCATTGTTTGAGTATGACATGGCTATATCAATTCTGCAAGCATTTTGGGAAGAATTATGTTGATTCCTGACTTGAAATTTCATATAAATCAATTTTTTGGAAAAATTATATACAAAATGAATTGAGAGTTGTCAACGATGACATCACAGATTCTGGCAGAGTTGCCAACTCAAGGATCCCCATAATAGGGATTTACTGAAACTTTCAAGGTTCATAACTCTTGAACAGATTGTCCGATTTTGCTCAAACTTTCACTGTTTACTCTTCTTGTTCTTCTTCATTCACTAAAAGCACACTGATGCCTGGGTTGCATTCTCCTTTAATACTTTTGGACAACTGATTACATACATGTGTGTGTGTGTATGTATGAATTTGCTAAAGGTTATTTTTCTTTGCAATCGTGACTACGCAACGATTTAATTCATCAAAAATTTCAATAGTTTGGAGAGAGTGCGATTGAACAGAGATGAAAGAAGTTATCAATTGTTTATAATGCAAATATTGGTGAATGAGGTAGTTTAACCAATTTCCATTGTGTTTATAGAACGATTTGAATACATCATTGTGGATAGTACATTGCCAGTATTTCTGTGACATTTCCATAGAGTGCAGGATCACTTTAAGTTATCACAAATTGTGTGAAATTTATGATCATCTCATCACCCCGGTATTAATAACATTGTTCTACTTCTTGTACGATGTTAGATATGTATGATATAAATGTAGACACTATTTCATGTAAGAAACAATTCATCTTCTATATTTACCGTTTGTGCATAGTAAAGAATATTAAGATAATGTATGCATAGAAGACATCTTCATGTAAGCTACACAGCATCAAATTTTACATTTACAGATTCGATGCGAGTTGCGAGTGAAGGAGTTGTAAGATTAGTTCGTCTGTTCAGAGCCAGAAAGGCATTAGCTGTGTTAAAGCATATGAGATAACGCCCTTCTGGCTCCAAATGGACGAGTTTAGAAAATAATCAGTTTGTATTAAGAGGCAAAGATAGTGACACTAGAGAGAGAGAGAGAGAAAGAGAGAGGGAGAGAGAGAGATTTAAAGACAGAAAGCTATATCGGATGAAAATACAGGATACAGAGAAAGAGAAAGATATATAAAGATATATAAATAGATGTAAATGGAGGAAATTTTATTTTTATTCTGGAAATATGTATTTGTGCAATAAAGTATATTTCCCCATTCAGTATCATATCCTTCCCTTTGGATTTTACATGTCTTGTACTCTATAAATGTTCTTAATGTAGTTTGTAAAAATCTTGGATTTGTGTGTAAAGGTGTATAATATGTTTTGTACAGAATGCCAAAAATATTTTGAGTATTTTTATCTCACAATACTATGTAAACTGTAAGATTTTGTACAAGTTTGTAAATAAAGATCACTATTGTATAAGAAAAATTCACAAAAATTGTGTTGTATTGTCATGATTCCTTCAAATCTTTGTTCAAGGTTCTTGCATAAAACAGAAACATTGCTTTTACAATACATTTATTAGCTTAAATTCATGGAAACCAGTCCAAATTAGTAATTTTCCCAAGCACAAACTTCAGACTGACTACTTACACACAAGATAATTTTTGATGAGACCATTTATTTCTGGTAAAAAATTGTTGGCACAAACAGAATTCTTTTGGCAATTTATTATCTTACATTTATGTCCTCATGATCAGTATTACCAGCACCATTAAAAGAAAGAATACTTGTTATACACTTATATTTCATTCACATATTTGTACAAGATATTCACATGTAAAACCAAATGCAATGAAAGTGGGTGCCTTTGAGCTTTTGATACAAATCAATCATACATAACATTACACAGTGGCACAGATGTTGGGTTTTGCCCAGGAAGGGAGGAAAGGCCTTCTTACTTCCTATTTGAAATACAGTTGTATTCATTTCCCCCTTAAATTTTCATTGAATATGAAATCAAAATATTCCTCAGCAGAATATAATGTATAATGGAAATGTCTAACTTTGAAAAGATTACACCAGTAATACATATATCAATCTAAGTTAGATTCACAAAAGGGAAAGAATTACATACATGTCTGTGTACTATTAAAAAAGAAAATGTCACCTTAAGGAAGAGGTAGGCAGGAACTTTGAAATTCGCTTTTACTTGGCCAGGTGGGTATGTAAAATTTCAGCTGACATAATGAATGCAAGAAGGCAATAGCCACAAAAATTATCAATGCCCATTTTTTTTTTTTACTTATACATGAATTAATGACAGATAAAAAGGACATCATCATCTATATGACAAAGGACATACCTATCCTCAACTTTCTTGTTTTGTGAAATTACTTAAGAATGATAGGAAAGAAAGAAAGAATGCACCTCTTGTTTTTATCCAAAATACTAAATACAATGTGTTATTTGCAGGCCCTACAAATTCATAATAAAATTTCAGTTAATCAAGACAAACTAAAACTATTGTAAAATCCAGGAAGAAGTGATATAATATGACCTTAATATTCAAAAGACTGATGCTTTAACATGTTTTCCCCTCATGTATTTCCATGTTTTTAAAAACTGCTATATTAATCAGTTATTCAATAACGCCCTTTGGCAGATTTTGATTACTTTTGCAAAGCTACCCTTGAAACAATAATATAATGTCAGAAAGTTGGCAGTTGATAGCGGGAGACCCTGGGAATGTGACAGGGTCAATTACATTACCAGCGAAGTCATGTCATCCTAGCAGAAGGTTTTATTTTATTGGCAGGTAGCTTGACAGATAATTGATTTACAATGTCTAACATACATGGAAACCTTCAATGCTTTACAATTATAATGATTGTATGGTGTGAAATGGTAGAAATTAGAAATAGTCAAAATTGTTACTCTGAAATTTATGTAAGATTGTTTTCAGTCTTACATAACGAGGAGAAAATATATTTATTGTGGCATTCTGGTATGTGCATGTTTGAGAGAAGTATCAAAGTGAAATTAATACTTGCAGTGAAAGACGAATTTCATACAATTCATGTATTCTTCTCAAATATGCTGTACTTTTTATGAAAGAAAAACAAAACTAACCAAAACAAAACAAAACAAAACAATGTTGCATATGATGGTATACAGAAAGAATGGTAACATTACTGAATACTACATGAATACAACTGATGTGACCTGCTGTGACTATGTAGCATTTTGACTTTTAATTTTCAGTCTTTTGATTTGTTGAGAGAGAATCAAAGCAATGGACAAAATGAAAAAAATAATTCAAAAATTAGATAAAACAAATCCAACAAGACGATGTTGTTTTGTTCACCAGCTCTGTGATTGGGCATAATATATTGCAGTTGATATCAATTTCATTCAACTTCTACATCAATATCCAGTGAAATCAGGAAGCCTTTCAAAATGATATAATTGATATTTATGAAGTCAATACTGTCAATATCTCTCTTCGCACATCCCTGCCGCTCACAGAAATATATCATGACGAATGGCAATCTATAACAGCTGTGAATTTAGGTTTTAAACAAACAAACTCATTAAAGTACTGGACTTAACAATACCAACTGAACACTAATAGATGTTAAAAAATGATTTCATTTACAATGTTGGAGGGCGGTGTTCACTCGAATATGTGCCTCTTGGTAGTGAGTCCTCGTCCGCGTCTAGATAGCAGACTACCCTCTGTTTCTGGAGTGAGGTCTGTGCTTAGGTTAGCTCTGTTTGGTGAGAGTGGGGAAATCCCCTTTTGGCTCATCTGCTGGTCCCTGAGGTGAATAAACAGATGAGTAACGGTTATGTTACCACGGGCTTTAGAAACACGATGATAAGTGATATTTGGGGTGTCTTGTGATAAGTCAAAAGATCGCAGGAAGGAGAAATGATGGACATCATTTCTACAAAAAAGATGAAAAAAGATTAGGGTGAGGGAGATGAAAAGATAAATGGTTTAAGAGGAATAAGAGAAAGGAGGCGGGTGAAAAAGAGAAAATAAAAGGGAAGGAGGCATAACAGAGAGATTTAACGATCAAACACATTTCTGCAGATATGATTATGATTGCTAAATATCAAGTGATATTTTGTGCATAAGAGGGAAACTTAAACTACATGTATGTTCTTTTCTTGATGGAAGTAAATGAATTCAGAGGGAGAATGAATCAAAAGGGCAAAAAGGTTTTAAAAGCTTTCTTTGAGTTTTTCATATTAATAATACATGTACAAAGGGAAAAGAGCCATTGTCAAAACAATGCTGCTGTTTATCTTGATATTAATTTATTTGAAATTAAATTTTCAAAGATAATTATCAAATGGAAATGCAAGAGTATTTATAATCTGATAATCAGTGAATGAAAACGTAAACACACCTCTGATGCGATGGCCCACATCCTCAAAAAAGGTTTATATTTAAACCATGCATTAAATTTAAACTACATGCATGGTTTAAACTTCCAGAAGCAAAGTACGAGCATGTCCTCTAATCCAATGGGTGCACAACGATGTGTTTTTTAACACTTATTTTAGTCCATGACGGAGGATTAAACCTTGTTTTAGACCACGGTTAAAAAAAACCCAACAACCTTTGTCATAAATTCAGGGCAGTAAGTTTCTTACTTGGCTTTTGGTTTAGACATGAAAGAAAGAAGAGATGTTTGACCCTTGGGTGTGGTGTCTGGTTTGGTTTTGCTGCTGGAACGTCTCTTCTTGGACAAGCCTGATGCCTTACACTTCCCAAGTAGGACTGATTGTTCTGTGTAGTACACAAGAAAAATGAATTAGAATTTGGAAGTGAATGCACTGCTGTCTAAAGAGATGATAACCGTCATGATAACATAAAATGCATGCAAAAACAGATGATTTCATCACGATGATGATTTAAACTCAATCAATGCAAAAAAATCAAATCAATCAAGTAAAAAAATAATTAAAAAATAAAACCACCACCCCAATTAATATCAAACAAACAAAAAAAAATATTGCAAGATGACACAATTTTTATCATCATTACTAACAGTACTATAAATTTTGCAATGAAAAATAAATGTCTTGAAGGGCAAAAGTAGGTTTAGGTAGAGTGTGCCATGCTTAATTTCCAACCTTTAACATCACACATCATGTACAAGTGATTGATGGTTGAAAAATGATACACATTTGATTTGCCAAATAAATGTCAGTCAAATTTATGTGAAATGTCATACAGATTGACCTAAATATAGCCTTTTATGTTCAGTACCAGGGAGAAATTTTGGAATGTCATCAAAACATGAAAAGGTATTTCCTGAAAATATATTTAGAAAAAAATAAAAAAATAAAATGTCACTTGTCATTCCTTAAGCCATGTTCCTTTATGAAGCAAACTGCCTCAAAGCAATGGGAAGAAGAAGAAGAAGAAGAAGAAGAAGAAGAAGGAGGAGGAGGAGGAAGAGGAGGAGGAGGAGGAGGAGGAGGAGAAAAAAACCAATAAAATAAAAATTAGAAAATAGATAACTGTGGCAGCAAAATAAAATGACACAAGATAAAATGAACCTCTATTCCATTTCTTTTAACTATGACTGCATCTGTAAATATACACTTTATATGTGCTTTTGTTAAATGTAAATACTTTTTTCTTTTTCCCATCCCATTAAAATACTTTTCATTTTGCCGGAGTGCTGTATTGTGAATGAAAAGTGAATGAATCTTTAAAAGATGACTTACTCTTTGGCTCAGAAGTAGGCGATTTCTGGTGATTTTCATCATTCATAAATGCAGCATTAGATCCCTGTGATAAATATCAAAACAGGAGAGGAAAAAAAAAATGAGAAAGGGTCATGAATTGGTAAGGACAGAAAAAGATGAATAATTTGCTTCCAGCATTATAATTTTCCCGTTAGATCCAATTTCCTGAATGATGATGAGAGGACTATATCAGCAATGACTCATATATCATTCATTTTCATGTAGTTGTGACTCATTATCACCATGTATGTGACATAGTTTGGCTACAGAAAAACCTGTACCCCCCAATCTATATATCACTCATTCCTCATGTAGATTTAGTCATGAC
Source organism: Echinometra lucunter (assembly GCA_029962745.1). NCBI lineage: Eukaryota > Metazoa > Echinodermata > Echinoidea > Camarodonta > Echinometridae > Echinometra > Echinometra lucunter. The sequence continues at coordinate 12,837,108 of CM057152.1, forward strand.
TCAAATAACATAACCTGTGTGTGACAAGATGGTTAAAGAAAGACTGGTTGCAACAATCCAATTGATAAATAGTCCTAAACATAACAAATAAATGCATAGCCTTTAGAAAATTCTACATGAAGTGATTAAGACTGGGCTTCATGAACATGTATTCCTATATGTTGCTGTTCTATACAGATTTGACTGCTTCCATTGCTTCAGTACAGAACACAACTAACTGTTCATTAGATTATTATACACTGCTCAAGAGGCATCTTTTAAATAATTTTGTCAATAATGGACCTATAATTAATAATACAAAATTATATGAAAATATATATCACCTCTCAATTTTTCTATATATTTGCAATGTTCCCTAATTCTACTTGTCAATTAAAATGATAGGATGATATTGTGAAACTAAACCACTATTTTTTTTCCTCAAATTTTCACCATGTAAATTCCACCAAAAATACATTTAGCTAGTACTGAATACATGTGTATTCATAATATGATAATAATGATAATAATAATAATAATGGATATTTGTATAGCGCACCTATCCACCAAACAAGGTGCTCAAGGCACTCCAATATTACCCTGGCTCAGCTAGGCTACCAATTACAGTGCTCACAGCTTTCAAGGAATTCCTTCTTGCCGGTACCCATTTACACCTGGGTGGAGAGTGGCAAATGTAGATTAATGTCTAATTAATATCAGTAGCAAATAAAGGGGAAAAAGTGGATGTGATTCATGCATCATAAAAATTAACCCAATTACCTGATCATGCCTCCTGCCAGAGAGACTTCTATTCCTGTGTCTCTTGTAGGGGGATATCCCTCCTCGGCCTGGTGGGGTGTTCTCCCATTCCTCATCTTTCTGAATCGTTCCCTTCCTCCTTCCTGCATCTTGCTGCCTCTCCTGGCCATCTCCTCCACCGGAGTAACCCAATGATCCCAGAGACTCCTTCCCTCCTGTACTTCCCACTGGGAGGCTCGCTGTATCATTAGGGTCACTGGACTGTGATGCATTAGCTCTGTCCATGCCTTTGGTAGTAATTTGCATAGATGAAGATGGTGGGGGTGATGGTGAGGATGTGGTGGAGCTGGTGAGAGAGACATCATCGGTATCTGGGCTGGAAACTTCACTTGGAATTTTCCTTGGAGATTCGTCTTTGGATGAGCACCTTGTCTAAAAATCAATGTCGGATTGAGAGAAAACAGAAAAGGAAATATAAGACATGATAAAAGATAAAATGTACATGAAACACATCAATGTAAGCACTTAAACTCAAAATGATAAAAATAACAGAACACAATGCACTCATAGGATAATCATTCAGCTAACTTGTCTACATTGTACAGAATCCTGCCATATTCATTGTCAGTATTTTCTTTTGATTCAAAATGCACAAGGATTGGTATTTTCCCTAGTATTGTTAAAATACTAGTTCTGTAACTGACTATTTTTTCCATTTGAGAATATTATACTGTGCAGAGTGCAAAGATCCATGGCTAAAAAAAAAAAAAAACTAAAAAAAACACAAAAACTGTAACAAATGAAGGAAGAGCCATAGAATCTCAGAAATAATGCTTTGAGTTGAGGATTGGCTCCATTAACCCAAATAACTACAATGTTTCATATCCTAAGCCCATCCTGCTGCCAATCATACAATATAATCATTCATTATGTGTTTCATTTTGCTATGTTCCCATTGCAGATACCATGACCACATCAACATATTGTGAGAAATAGAGATGGTTGACCACATCCCTAGAATAAATTTTGCCAATCAATACTGACACACCTCACACCCCCTCAGGCCTCACACGCGTGCGCACACACAGGCAGAGAAAAAGAAAAAAAGAAGAAAGAAAAAGAATCCATCTTCCATTGTGTAGCTGTCATGTTCTGTTCATTTCCTTTCAATTTAAGCAATTCCTCACGACAGGACGTTGCTCATGAATTATCCAGAGAGTTATGATGCCAAAGAAAATATGTAAACGGAAAAGAATCAATAGCGGTTTGCAGAAAGAGACCACAAAGAGGAATAACATGTTGGATGTGACATACTTAAAGAGACATCTGTTTTTGATAAGAAACTAGGTCAGTTCAGTATGCATTGGTCAAACTTAAGCAGCAAAAATTATTGGTAAATGCCAGGCAGAGAAAAAGATATCTTAGGCAAAATTAGTGCATGATAATCATATTAATAAAAGAAAGCAGTAATGAAATAACAGCATCTTAAGGTTACAGCACACTGCATAAGTACAGACAATGAAAAATATTGAAATAAAGACAATATGTCATCAATATTACTTGGTCTTGCAAGACTTGGGATGTTGAAAATACAAATCTGACTCTTCATCTAGTATAAAATGACAAGTACAATACACGCAAAAATGAAAGGAGGTCCCCTGAGATATTAGAATAAGAGCATATTTTTGCTTTCACTTTTCAGGGTTTTAGGGAATATCTTTTATCTCAGGTTTTGAATGACATAAATAACAAAACATTCAACCAAGACTCAAGACTGCCTTCCAAATTCAATAAAACAATGTCTATTTTCATTTTATTTCTATAATGACATACCTTTTTAAGTGCAGTCTGAATAATGTTATTAAGTTTTGAAGGATTGGATACCACATCAACTCGATTTCCCTGCTTCTAACAACAGGACATTGCTCATGAATTATGATGATGATACCAGGATAAAATGGGTAATATCTCAAGTTCTGAGACCTTACCTTTCTCTTCCTGGATAACCCAGTTCTCCTCATCCCTTCCATCTTCTCTCCCTTTTCCTCCTCCATCTTCCTCTCCTCCTCATCACCATAGATATTGGATGGGTGTGGCTGCAGTGGCAGCTGGGGTAATGGCGGTGGTGGGGGAGATGATTCTGTGTCTTCTCTGAGTTGGGAGGGTTGGTCTAATGTGAGGTTGATGGAGTTGGTGTCCTGGCTCTGGGATAAGGTGCTGCTCTGAGAATCCTGCAAGATAGACAGATGGGTAGACGGATAGATAGAGGTGGTGAAGATTATTCAGTGTCTTCTGTGAGCTAAGCAGTCTAATCTCATATGAGGTTGATGGATGCCCTGGCTCTGGGATAAGGTGCTGCTCTGAGAATTCTGCAAGACAGACAAATAGATAAACAGATAGATAGAGGTGGTGGAGATGATTCTGTGTCTTCTGTGAGTTGAGAGGGTTGGTCTGAGATGAGGTTGATGGAGTTGGTGTCCTGGCTCTTGGAATAAGGTGCTGCTCTGTGAATCCAGGAGGGCAGATAGATAGATAGATAGACAAATAGATAGAGGTGAAGGAGATGATTCTGAGCCTCATCTGATATGAGGCTAATGGAACTGGTGTCCTGGCTCTGCGAAAAGCTGCTGGTTTGTGGATCCTGCAAGATAAACAGATGGAGAGATGGACAGATAGAGGTAGTGGAGATGATTCTGTGTCTTCTGTGAGCTGGGCAGTCTAACCTGATATGAGGCTGATGGAAGTGGTGCCTGGCACTGGAAAAGGTTGCTGCTTTGTGGATCCTCAAAGATAGATAGTAGATAAATGGATAAATATGTAGGCAGGTAGGGAGATAGATAGATACATATACACAGCTCACAGACAACACTCTATTCATTGTCTGTAAGCTAGAACGTTTGACCAGAGGTGAGGTTGATGGAAATGTTGTCCTTGCTCTGTGATAAGGTGCTGCTCTGTGAATCCTGTAAGATTTAAAGATCGATTACAATGAGTTCTGCAATTATGTTTTAAGACAAAGTGGATGCATGCTTTATCCATGGACATTCTGTGACTTTATCTCTAACACAATATATCCTGTTTCAACACAATGCCTTTGAATATGTTATTAAACACAGAAGTACAAAACAAAACAAAACAAAACAAAACAAAACAAAAAACAAACATTTAAACTGATAAATGGCATAACAAATATCCTCCCTCTCAACATTAACAAATAAACACAGTAGCAGTGAATATAAGACTGATAATGATATCTAGTATGGCTGAAACAAATTATGGAGAAACAGGTATCCACAAAATCTCAAACTAACACTGCTTTCTACTAGTACAGCTATCAATCATTCTGAGGTATCTTAGCCCTTGGAGGTTTAGCTGAATATTTCAACAATCATATGCATTTCTAAAAAATATTGTTTGGATGTATATTAATCTAAAAAGAGATGATGAGTACACAGACAATATCAGTGATTCAGAACCACAGATGTTCTTGAAATCTGGGTAACATTTCACAATGCAGAAGTTGGAAAAGTCAAGCCAGTGCATTGACATATTTCTCTAAATATCTCAGCTTCGTCTCGTCTGTGGACAATGTTACTCATGGAAGTGAGACAATGGACAGAAAATATCAAATTATGGAAATGAAAATCTGCATTTAGAAGCTTCCTGATCCATACATGTATTTGTCTCTGGAATATATTCAGGTCAATATCCTCAAACCAGTTCATGTACCCTTAAAGCTGTACCTCTCCATGAGTGGGAGAAGGAAAACTGATAATCTAACAACAGATGGCAGTCTTGCTACTTGGCAAAGGGGGTTTGTGTTGACTTCTATATGTTACATGTATTTCCTGTATGTCTCCACACAACTGGAACAACTAAATTATCGGTACTAATTTCATTCATTTCTGCAGCTGCAGATATATTTTTGACATTTAAAGTGAATTTTAAAGAGACAAGTGTGTCATCAAAATGTAACTAGGGCTCAACTGATGACATTTGATCTTCTTCTTTTCCCTGCGATTTGTCTGACCTTTGCAAGAAAAGTATACAGGCAACCTATGATATAAAGTCCAAAAATTATTAAAATGTATATTACTCTTAAGCACTCACAATAAAAGATGGTTTCTATTTTGGACCTAAGGGCACAGATTCCATTGGTCAATATGTCATACTTACGATAAACGTGACATCTTCATCAAGCCTTGCCATATCCATGCTGCCTGGGATGGATGAGGATCGCGACAGACTCAAGAACTGTGATGAGGAATCCTGGGATAACTGAGAATCATATGAATCTCTCCTGCTCAAACTATTGCCCTGTGAACTGCCATCTCTGGAACCCACTGAAGTCTGACGTGGCATTGCCTTGCTCCGATAGGTAGGTTTGAACACAAAGCTACTGAGCGTGCCCAGTGGGGACTGTTTGCTGCCCTCGTTAGCCTTCTTGCCTTGCAGCTCTTTCTTGAGGCTCCATGAGAAGGCACTCTGAGGGCGGGGCGTACCCTGTCTCTGGCTGGAGGACAGTGACGATGACTGACTGCAGGTATCAATACTCCTGGAGGAGCATACAGAATCCTGAGAAGATTCAATCTCTATGACACTCTTTTGTGAGTCTGGCACATCTCCTGACTCAGGATTCAATAACGATCCTGCTCTAGGTTCGGCAGAGTTGGAGTTAACACCAGATAGAGGATTCCTCTCAGTTTTTGCAAGCACAGGGGCCGAGGATGACCTCTGGAATCTTTGTAAGGCGTCTATACTCTTAGAGACATGTGTCTGCCTGGACTGACTAACCGTAACAGTTCCCTCAGACTTGATTTCAATCACATCTTCTGAGTCCTCAGTCTCCATATCATCATCATTCTCCATTTTGAATTGTCTCTCTTGTTCTATCTCAATGTCCACTATTCCTTCTAGGAGTCCAGAGGTGCTCAGGCTGATCCCTCTGTTTTCTTTATCCTCTGTCCTTAGCTTTACATCCTCTGGTATATGCTTCTTCTCTGATGAGACATCCAGTTTCTTGGGCTGGAAAAACCTAAGGGAAGAGATGGGATAAAGAGACATAAAGGTGTGATTATGTTCACATATTTGCAAATGTTGTAATTTCATCTTAAGAGCTTGGGTTTATTAACTTGAAGATAAACTAATGCAAATCCCAATGTTCAAAGGAACCAAATAAACCTAAGGGGTTTCAAACAATACTAGCAGTACACTTGTTTGGAGAATTCACATGTTATAAGAACTATCAGACCAAAAAAATAAAAAAGCTTCCTTGGAATATACAAATAAGCAATGTTTTGTTTCACCCTTCATGTATCCAATAAATTGCATAATCTGTTTCATTAGAAACCATTGACAAACAGGAGGAGTTTCACAAAATGGAAGCCCTCTAGCAACTTAGTTCAGGGAAACTCTACTCAAAATCACATACCTGCTTGTGACTACCTCTCCACTGTTGACAATGTTAGCCCTCTTCTTTGACATGAGCTTGGTAGCAAACCTATTCCTCTTGGACGGTTTCATCTCCTCCACATCATCCTTGTCTGGTGTCTCAGGAATGACCCTTTGTGTGTCCGCCCATTCTGTTCCATCTGGTCGGCCCTTGGTGGTGTACATGGAGGAGAGCTGGGCGTCTGATGGAGCTGCAACCTCCTCTTCTTCTAAAAGACAAGATTGACAAAATGGTTTGTTAGTTTTCTTTTAAACCTTACTAACCTATCAAGTTCCCCAAAATTCTTCAAAAGTTGCTAGTTGCATGTGGTTGCCATCTTTCTGTCACGATCAGTCATATGGTGATGCTTGTTGAAGCCAAATAAAATTTGGTGATACAAATTTTCAACTGAAGTGGGGTTTTTCTGTACTGTTGATTTGTATCTTGATTTAGATAATTTATGAAATTCTTACAAGTTAAAAGAAAAATACTAAGGCCTCCCTTTGTAAAAACACATTTTATGCTTTATCAAAATTTGGGCAGTTTAAACCACTAGCAGCTTAATAAGTTGAATATCTATATATTTTGAACATTCCTTGCATACCCTTCATACTCTTACCATAATTCAAAATTATGTCCAATATACCAGAGACACATTAAAGTCCGTGTAAGGCAATCACAAAATTTTGTCACAGTTCGGATTTGAGAATTGTGCAACAGGTTTCACACATTTTTAATTCTCAATAAACTTAAAACATAAGAAGTATTATTATCTATATAGGGCATTTTTGCGGCGCATTAAAAACACATATTTTTTTATCTGTGCAATATCAGAGCATATTGTATAAAAAGCCAAATTCCCCATAGGCTCATGTACAAAATTTGCCGTGCAATATTATGCGATATTGCATGGTCTCTTCGCGTGCGCGTAATGAAACAAACATGCGCAATAAGGATTACAAGGATTACACAGAATACACAAACGACACTTTGATGACGTCATAAAGAGGTAAGTCAAACTTGTGTGATCAAAATAAATGTATGATGGGGGCCCTTTTTAGTTGCTGAAATGACTTTTATTGAATTTTAAATCCTTTCTTGTTGGGCATAGATAATAATAATTATATTGGATGACTTTATTTCATGGAATACCAGGAATATTCCACTCATTAGGGCTAATATTGCACTCATCTTCGATTCGTGCAATATTGGCCCTAATTCGTGGAATATTCTCTGGTATCCCATTCAGAGCCATCCAATATAATATAAATATATCAAGACCATATTGGAAATAGCACATATTGTCGGTTCAGACCCAGAAGGGTGTTAACCCATATCCTTTTATAGAGACTTAATGCCCTTATGGCTCCAAGCAGTAGATATCTTCTCATGGCTCCAAGCAGTAGATATCTTCTTTAATTTCCAGACTATGAAGTCTTACCTTCTCTTTGTCTCTTTTTCTGGATTAATCTCTGCTTCACTTCCACAGTGATTTCTTTTCCTTTGGTTGGTTCTCGTTCTATACTGTCTATACTGTCCTGGTCCAAGCATCCTAGTCTAGGACCTGGTCGGTAATCTTTGTGCCATATACTCAGCAAATGTCTTGGTGTCTTCTTCTCATAGGGCTAACAGGGGAAAGGAAGATGTTGACAAAATCTTCTTCAAAACTGCTTCATCAAAACTCTTCTTGTGCAACATAAAACAATCACTTTGTAATCATATCTGTAATTTCTCCATTGATTCATGTTTACTGGGAAATCTTAATTTTTGAGTTTTTGAGATCCAAGCTACGGAGAATATCTGACACAAAAACATTTGAACAATGCTGAATTCTACATCTGCATGATGAGAAAGTGATGTTTTGTCACAATATAAAACATTTTATTTTTCTGTTCCAACATCCTCAGAAACATAAACAAATGAATTAGACATGACCTTCCCTTTTACATAAAAACACTTTCTCTTGGTTTCAATTTTTTTCCTACCTTGTTTACCACTGGATCAAAGTCTCCTATCCTTTCCATGGTGTGGAAGTTGATGTTCCCCAATGCCATCTGGTAGGCTTTCTCCTCATCAACATATCTATAGAAAAGTATAATTTTTAATTATATCACACTGAACTTAAGAGACACCCACACAAACCCCTCCAAAATCATTAACTTAGGAAACTTAGTGAACAGTGGTGCACAGATATGTCCAAAGAAAGCAAAATGCAATTGTTGTCAGTATTGTCTGCATTCCAGGTGCATCTTTTGGGATCACTCCTTAATCAGATTGTAGGCAATAAAATTTTGGTTTTTCCTTTATTTGTGTATATTTCCTTAACTACAATTTATTGAGTTTTCATTCACAAAATAATGGATCCTCAACGGAGAATGATCATAATTTAAAATCTTACTGTCTTTTTCATGATACCACTTTCTGGTATTCTTATATTATCTGTCATATAACAAGACTTGTTCAGTGTAATCTTCCAAAACTTATATGAATGATCTAAATTGTAAATTGCTTGAACTGGCTGGATACAATTTAATTTCAGGTATTATATGCATTTCCAAAAGATTCCAGCCCACTTAGGCCGCTTATCAAAAGTCTGGTCCCGCGTCTTTGATCGTCTTCTCCGCGACCGTTCTTTTACATCTTTCATGATCCCAAGTTGTTTTGTCTATGGAGAAATGGGAGGATCAGAGGGGAAAAGACACTGAGCGGGAAAGACGCTAAAGGCTGCGTTCCAAATTGGCTTTGACTTTTGATAAGGTGCCTTATCGTGGGCTTAGTATTTAACAGATTAAAACACTCAAGTGTGTACAAGAAAAACAATTGAATTTATAATCCTCAATAAATTAATGAATCAAGTGCTTTAATGGCTACAGCACCTGACTGATGCACACCCTGCATGAATGTGTTACTCACTTGCCAGCGTAGGTTAACATTGACGGTCCGACCTCAGGAGGGTAAGGGGTCAGAGGTTGAAGCTTCTTCTTCTGGGGGTCAAAGGCCAACTGATATAGAAAGGTGTTATTAGCTTGCTGGAATCCCTCCACATACTCAGGGGTCACTGTTGTGGTTTTCATCTTCAAGGTTGTTGTCATTCTCTTGATCACCTTTGAACCATACCGTAAGAGGTAATAAATTACTTCCAATACAACAGCTATGACGTGATAACATAAATTCCATCATAATAAGCATTGATACTTTAAATATTTCACAGAGACTAAAGGTTGTGCTCATCTACCTCAACTACAAAGTACTGTGAGGGTGGACACATAACATCAAATAATTCTTCATCCTACCTATATTTGAAAAAATGCTGCCCAAGAGCATTCAAAAGTAATGCAGAAAGTAAACAAACAAACAAAAAATAATAATAATAATAAAAAATAATTTTCTTCTTTCCTTTGAGACAGCTTTCTCAATTGAATTTGGGTCACTGTAACTGATATTGCTATGAGCTTCCATTTAATTACTTAGAGAAATTTGATAATAATAGTAACAATAACAGTTACATTTATATAGCTCTTCATACTTAATACTTTTCTAGAGCTAAATAGCATTCTGTTTTACATAAATATTTTTCTTTTAAACTACCTGCTATGGAAATATAGCCAACAAGCCAGTTTTAGTCTTCAGTGAATAGCTTTGTTATGAAAAAATTGAATGCATTTTTTTCACAAGAAAATTGATGTACTGAATGTCAGAGTTGAGTATATTATTCACCTGCATGATATCAGGGTTGGCTGTGAGCTGGAAGAGCTTCCGAGCTTTGCCAATTCCAATCCCAGGAAGCGATGCCAGGTAGTCACAACCAGCAATGATGCACATGTAACGAAACTTCTCTGCTGTAAACTTCTCTCCAATCTTCATAGCGATGTTGAGGCGTGAGGCATCTACTTCCATGCAGTTACCAGCTAAGTCCAGTTTGACTATGACCTGTGAAGTAATGAACAAAAACCAATACATACATGTACTATGAATCTAACTAGAAAACTAGATGAATCCGCGACCACACATGGTCGAACATTATGCCTCCGCTACTATTCATGTCGATTTATTTTCATTTATACAAAGACATCTTTGACCTTGACATATGACCTTGTGACCCCTAAATCTAATAAGACCATTGCCTTTTCCATATACATACATGAGCCAAGTTTGAAGTTGAACCATCACAGAGTTGTTGATTTATCGCAAGAACAAGAAGTTTCATGTATATGCATGACCTACATGACCTTTGACCTTTGACCGTGAGACCCCAAAATCTAATCAGATCTTGTCCTTCCCATATGCATACATGAGCCAAGTTTGAAGTTGATCTGTCAAATGGTTACTGATTTATCACAAGAACGAATCATTTCCATGTACAAAATGACCTCTATAACCGTTGACCTTGAAACCCCAAAATCTAATAAGATCATTTTCCCTCCCATATGCATACATGAGCCAAGTTTGAAGTTGATCCGTCAAACGGTTATTGAGTTATTGCGAGAACGACCCATTTCTATGTACATAATGACCTCTATGACCTTTGACCTTTGACCTTGAGACCCCAAAATCTATTCAGAACATTGTCCCTCCCATATGCATACACGAGACAAGTTTGAAGTTGATCCGTCAAACGGTTATTAAGTTATCGCGAGAACGAAAACGGGACGGACGGACGGACGACCCGAAAACATAATGCCTCCGGCACCCACCTACGGTGGGCAGAGGCATAAAAAGAGAAAAATATTCTGTGCAAAAATCAAGAGCAACCTAATATTCAGGACAAGAGATAATCATTGGTACAAAAGCATAGAATGACTTTGAATAATAATTTTCAAAAAGAAGAAAAAAGAAGAAAAAGAAAAAACAACAAACAAAAAAACAAATATCCCCTAAAACAACAATCAACCAACCTTTGAATGGCTGTCCCAGATACATTGTACATGTATTGCAACATTAGCCTCTGTTATCAGCTGGATATTATCATTATGCAGCATCATATTCCACTTGTTTGACTATTTTTTCTAAAAAGAAGCATGGTCATCTCACGAATAATTTGATTATCTAGCACAGCATTATTTTTCTTAAATGTATGACAGTCAGATATCTTTAGAATACAGAGGCCAGAACATTTATCAACTCTAATTTTGTGTACCAGTAGGTTCAAAATACATAGCCAGTGCGAGTTAACATTACTCAGCAAATAAACCTTATTTAACCTTTGTTATGAAAGAAATCGCATACCTTCTTGCAGCCAAATGGAATAAGATCGGAGTCTTCAGTGATGACAGCCTGGACAAAGCCATATTTCTCGAGATAGGCCAGTTGTGCATCAGCTTCATATGGTGCTACAATGCAATCCACACCAAGACTCCTTACAGCCTATTCCATATGAACAAATGTAAATTAAGAAGCAAACATACATGAGAGTGCACAAAAATTGTTATTTAAATCACAAGATTTACCTGGGAGAAATGGGAAATACATGGAAAAAACATGACCAAATGCTATATTCAAACAGTTGAACAATACCATTTTCATGAAAAAAAAAATGACAACACATATCCAACTTCAGTAGGTATGCTGCCAGTGTGAAAACAATAAGCTATAAGGTTGTGTAGCCCAGCAATTAAAGAAACTTTATTTAAAAAAAAAACTTTCTAGGTTCATTTACAAATGTATTACATGCAGCATTGCATGTTAGGACATAAGAACAGCAAAGAATAATGCACATTCTGTAGTCCATTCATGAAAGAGATTGGGTATTGAAGAAATTAGTGATTTACAGTTCTTTGGGAAAAATGCCATTCCTGAGCACAGAAGTCTCGAAATTGACAGATCTGAGAAAAACAGGCATCCTATAACATGCATCACTTTCTCCAGTCAAATCCAAGAATAAATAGGATAGCAGCAATATACCTTCATGACATCCAGAGCCATCTCTGGTGTGACATTGATGCACTTGACAAAGCAATCCCTGGCTTCACTGGCTTTGCCTTCTCTCAGGAACTGACGTCCCTTCCTGCTGTAGGTCTCTCGTCGTCTGTGTAAAGAAAAGGATATCATATGGTTATCCTCAAATCACTGAAGTTGATTTTGTTATCACCCTTCTAAAATGTCAGATATAGGCATAGAAATAGCTTTCTGTAGGTACAGTACCATTGACAAAAATAATAAAATGATTTCTGATGCATTATTGGGGTTTTATGTGACCTTTTATATTGGATTTTTTTTTTCATATTGGAATCTTTGTGAAAACCCATTAATGCAGGTCAACAGGGATAAAGTGCATTTCAGTCAGAAAATCATAGGAGGAAAATTGACTTACTCTCTCCTGCTCTCCTCCACTGCAGCCTTAGCAGGTAGATTCCTTCCATCAAACACCAAGACTGGCTTGATGTCCAGTGCCCTCAACATGTTCACATACTTCAGACAGTATCTCACGTAACTGCACAGAGGGAGAAAATGGGATTAAAAGCTGAAGTGACATATAATTGTGACATATCAAAACAGCATCCTCCTGAAGATTCTGTCGCAAATAGAAGAAAGCCTATTATCGGTGTGCTACATACATGTAGGTCCATATGCCCCAGTGTCCTCCTAGGGTAACTTACGGTAAGGATAAAGGTGAGGGTGGCTTTTTTGGATTTAGGGCCACATCTCCTGTTTATGTCAGAATCTTAAGGATAACAAAGAACTGAATTTTTGAGAAAAATGCTGTTGACATCTCTGTAGTCTATATGGTTTGACATTTACAGGGTTACCCCTATTTAATGGCTACATGCATCTGCCTGTGATATAAATATTCAAAACTGGGCAATACTGAAGAAGTTCACACCCCCTCCATATTTTCATCAAATTTAGGATTAGGATGAGGGTTGGGATTAGGATTAGGGTTAGGATTAGGGTTAGGGTTAGGATTAGGGTTAGGGTTAGGATTAGGGTTAGGGTTAGGATTAGGGTTGGAGGGGGCATGAACTTTTTCAGTATGACCCCAAACTGTACAGTTTTGCATAACAGTTCCATGAGACCATGACTGTGTGAATGTTGACTAAATCATTTGCAGAGGGTCAGAAGTGTGCTACAGGTGTAGATTCTATACAACCTACATGTAGAAGTCTTCTGGCTCTCAGCTGAAACAAACCAGTGAAACATCACTTACTGATCAGCAGGATCTCCCTTTGCCAGCTGGGTGGCACATGCAACAGCTCCTCGATGTATCCAGCAGTAGGTATCTATGCCTACGGTACATCCTTTGTATTTCCTGATGTGAATGTGCTCAGATGCTTCCTTCAGGAAGGGGAGAAGTCCCTGAATTCCCATCTTTGTAAGAAAAAAGAAGCTGTGGACAAACAAGAGAAGAAAACAGAAATAAAATCTAGAAACAAGTGTTAGCTGTGAATTTTGAAAGTGAATTCATTTCATTAATCACATTAAAATTTCCTAAAACACCACACATTTGAAGATGAATATACACATTGGTTGTGTGAGTCTGGCCAGGGTAATTTTGAAGGCTGTCCACAATACCACTGCTTTATTATGCAGACTCTAGAGATTGTGACTCAACTTCATACAATCTTTGCCAGTGCCACTGCTTGTTAACTGTTAGATGTTTGCTAATTTCAGTTTGTGAAGGGATCACATGCAGTATGCCAGTAACTGTGTTAACGTTACGCCTATCTAAGTTAGTCATTTGTGTCGCTGCTACTGAATCAAACTCTAACTGCTATGAAGAAAGAACTTCAAAGACAAAGTAGACTAATGTTAGACTCGACTCCATACTAGTACAGGCTCCTCTTGCATAATGTTGTGATTAATAAAACGCAACTCAACAAATTAAACACATGTAGAGATTTGGCCCCATTCACATTCACATTCACATTTAGACCTGTTCATCTACACACCTGTTACATGTACATTCCAGTAGCATTAATTATGTTAAGTGCATGACAATGGTCAATGCACATGGCATGCATTGTTCAGTAGAGCACTGCCAAGATTCAGTCAGTGCAACTTTTGAGCTTGGAATAGACAGACATGTTTCTACAACTGATCTTCTAAGTCTGAGCTCTGCACCCTGCACCATTTGTCTTCGCTTCGGGAGATCTCCCCATCGGGCAGCTGTTTCCCTGAGACTTAAAAGTAGTAACTCAAGTAAGAGTAGTTTAAGCTAAGATTAAGGTAGCATCATATTTTAGTGTAGTTTAAGGAGTAATTTCTCGGCCATTTTACTACAATTGGCGTAGTCGGCAATTGTAATTTGCGTAGGGAGTAGAGTACTGTACATAACACACGTGTATTGCATAGGTAAAAATCCGCCATTTTGTTTACATAGACTCCTGTGTTGTAGCAATTTCTGATTTTTTCAACTTCCGTTTTTATAGTCTATATCGTAATATTCTGCTATCCCATACTTATTTATCGTTGTAAAACTTATTCTTAGAGACTCTGTTGATATTTTCATTTTCATATTTGAAATTTAACCGCTTATTTCGGCCAAATTTTTTGCAAAAATTTTCCACTAAAATAAAGCCGTAGCAGACGAGATTTGTCTTATCCCCGGCTGTAGTTTCGAATTAATAATTGCATACATAGTTTATTACCTAGTTTAGAGTTATATTTTTGTAATTTTGGCCGTATTTTAAGTGAAATTTGAGGTAGCAATTAGGGATAGGTAGGATAAATTTTTCATTGAGCTGCCATTCTGCCCTTTCAAAATTAGATTGAAGTGGGCGTGGTTAGTAAACTTAACATTTAAAGCTGAACTTGATTCTTCAAATTTTCTATTTCAAATTTAATTTGTGGTGGTAGGGGCCAGCTCAAATTTTTGCCAAAAGAAGAAAATTGGAAGTGTAGTGTATGTTTGAGAAGGATTACACCTTAGTGATTATCATATTGTAGTAAGTAACTATAGCGTAGTAATTTTGTCCTACTCTTCAGTACTTGTTTAAGTGTAGAATTACATAGGCCTGGCTTTACTTTGAAATTTTATCTAAGTACTTATTTAAGCGTAGAATTTAATATTGATTGACTTTCTATGCTTGTCAATCAATTCAAGTATAGAAAATAACATTTTTGATTGACTTTCTATACTTGTCAATCAAATTGAGTGTAGAAAGTAAATTTTTGATTGACTTTTTACCTATATTTATCAAATTAAGTGTAGGAATTTTTGATTGACTTTTTACCTTTACTTATCAAATTAAGTGTAGGAATTTTTGACTGATTTTCTGCCAGAAAATTGTCAGATCGAAGAAGAACACTAAGTAAGTAGGAAACTAAGTATGAAACTTACAAAGTAAGCAATCAAGAAACAGCAAGAAAACAAGAAACATTAGTAACTAAGTATGAGAAACTAAGAAAGTGAATTTATATTAACTTTCTGCCTGTAATTTGCAGTCAGATTGAACTCCCACTCTTTTCAATTTTGTAGGGGGAGTGAATAGTAGTTGAAAATCAAGAAAATTTAAGTGTAACCTTAGGCATTTTGATATTGTACTTTTCCTATTTGTAATTAAGACCATTTAGTATCTAGATTCTGTCTAGATTCACTTAGGGTAATATCAATAACATTGACCATTTGTGCTTTTCTTCATTTAAGATTGGCAATTTTCCTGGATATTGAGCAATCTCTCCTACATGTATGTCATAACTAACCCTGTGACTAATATAATAAGACTATGGTTCTTTCTCGCAAAATAAGAATCAATTTTTGTGATGAGACAGAAGTTTTGAAGGTTTGCAATGAAACAAAAGCAACCCAAATTTTAGATTGGAGAGAATATTGTGGGAACTTAGATAAGGAGTTATTTCTGAAATGCCCCCGCCTTGATGGAGCCGTGGTGCTTCTCGACTATTTTGACTTTACACCTAACCCGGGTGTCCCAACCAAAATACATGTACATGTAGGTGTGCCAGTTAGTCCATCTCCTCCTCCTCGGCAGGGGCCGTTCCCTCTATCGTGGCCCCAAGACATGGGACACCTACAGCATCGTGGTTCTGGAAAGGTCGACACAGGAAGGGGAGATTCTCAGCCACAGTACCCCCCTCATTCACAGCCGTCTTCTCAGATGCTCGGCTCAGGGAGGTTAGATTCCCAACCGTGGTACCCCCCTTGCCCACAGCAAACTCCATCCTTTCCTAACCCTACTCAAAATCATCCCTTCAGGGTTGGGTGGTAAATACCGGTAGCGGTAATTACCGGTGGTAAATACCGGTAAATACCGTCCGGTAAATAAGATGGGCGTCCGGTAAATATGTACAAAACGGGAAATATGATTTATAATTCTTTGTTTTTCAATAATTTTAGTTGTTTTTAACCTCAACAAATGAAAATAGTGTTCTGAAATAATTAGAATCACAAAACTCATAGTAGAAACACACAAGCAGATAAAATCCATACTGCATACATGTACATACCCAAACACACATAGGATCTAAGTCCACACGTACGAACAACACACATACACAAACTCGAATTATGTTCCTGGAAATTGAATAATCATAAACATTTATAAACAAACATTTCTCCCGGGGTTTAACTTTTTACATGCCATTGTATCTCATTACAATATGATTTTTGTTTTTAAGTGTGAATAAAGCTCAGAATTCTACTGTATGTAGGGAGTTTTAGTGTGTACATGTATCAGTGTGTACTAGTGGTTGCTGGTTTTGAACTTTTGATATTGCTTACAGAAAAAGATCTTTTTGTAGCCTAAATAATTACACAACTCACATTATGGCTATTTTTAATGTTGCAATTCTTTTATAACTTTTAAAGTTTATTCCAAACAGTTTAACAAACAAAGCAAACAAAAAAATAAAAGGCATAACTTATACAAATTTACACAAAAGTGAAAAGAGGTATCAAAAGTTGTCTCATTTAAGAAATATAAAATGAATACAATAACAACATAATTGCCATACTTTAGCTACTGAATGTTTCATGGGAAATGTAAAATAAATAACTTGTACAGTTTGTCATATTCAGAGGTAACTTCCTGAATCACTTCCCTTCTTTGGTATTATTCTAGTTTACACCAATGATTTTTGTAATATACTTTGCTTATTAATCTTCATAAAAAAAAACCTTGAAGCTAAACCTAAAGCTCCTGTGAGAAGCGTAGAAACTGTATTTAACTTGTTTAAATTGGTATTTATCTAAAGAGGAGACATAAATCATAACATATCAGCTGATGGAGAATTTTCAGTTTAGAAATGAGGACTTCCAGGCATCAAAGCTAGATCCCCGAAAAATGAATGATTACATCTTGGATATTTGTGACTTAATTATGATGTCATCTAATGAATATTGATTGAAAGCTATTGTAAACAAATCAATCTTGGAGCACGCTCCATTGTTTCCCTTTACAATAGCTTCTCTTTTTAATCCAAATTCAGTCATAGTGAGATCAACGAAATTTCAAAAGAATGTCTGGTGCACATGGAGACAAGGATATGCTCGATATGTATATTGAAAATGACGAAGAAGGATATAGCAGTGATAGTGACATCAATGAGGATGACAGAGAAATTGAAGAATTTGACAATGAAAATGGGGGCATAGGTGTAATTTAATCTTTTGTTATTTAGTCCCAAATGTTTATGATAAATATTTATGTATTTCATTGTCATTTGGGGGAATTTACACCTTTTTCTAAAGGTGGGGCCCAAAAAAATCCCATACTTAAAGTGGCCCTCAAGTTAAATAATGGCTATAATAACCCTGAGTCTACACAATTTTTCACACATTGCAACTGTGACTCTATGACGAAAAGGTTGAAAATGCCCCCCTCCCCCCAAAAATGTGCTTTACCAATTCCTCCCCCTAAAAAGTGAGATATACAGTGAATGTAGTTACCTGAGTACTATTTGAAATTGACAATAAATATATCTATGTTTTCTCCAAAAAATGTACACAAATGACAGATTTTACTGATCTGAATAGAGTCAATAACTAGGCAAAAAACACACAACATCCAAAGTAAACGCTACATGTATGTGAGTGCCCGCAGGATGGGATTTGTTTACTGTCTGCACATCTAAATCACAGATCTATTACAAAATTTGTTGTTTTTCTTACAACTTGAGTTTTGACAATATTGGAGGCATTTTTAAAATACAATTTGGGGTTTCAAGTGATGATGTCTTGAGGTAAATCAAGATGTATGGTGATTGGGAATTGTTGAACTACATGTATATGTATCACAAAATGTGAAATTCATGTTTTCCGAATAATACATGTAGGTATTCATGAATATGGTAATTATCAACTGACTTAATGAAGAACATCATATCTAAATTAGATGTATATTTGGGATCTTTTTAGTATTTTATTGTATTTTTTTCCCAGCATTTCATAATAACAGACATAGATAACACCCAAACACAAACATAAACACACACACACAAACAAACAAACACACACACACACACACACACACACACACACTCACACAAATGGTACACACCAGAGCAACCATACTCACCACCTTTGTTTTTATGTTCAAAATTTGACAATCCCTATGGACAAGTGAGTGGAAAATTATATTTCCCGGTATTTCCCGGTGAAAAGTGGTAAATACCGGTAAAAAGCGGTAAATACCGGTAAATACCGCTTATTTCCCGGCGTCCGGGAAATAAGCCTCCGAAGCGGGAAATATGCCAACCCTGCATCCCTTTGAGCAATCTTCTTCCTACTCTCCGCCTACCCTTCCAGAAGGGATCTCATTCGATGGCAAGTCAAGCTGGAGGGCATTTAAGAACAAATTCACTTCTTACGCTTCCTCGTGTGGCTGGAATGGTCCTACCTGCCAGGATGCCCTGTGCTGGTCTCTTAAAGGGATAGCATTGGAGTACTACTCCAACCTTTTGGATCAGGGCAATTTGGATTTTATGTTTATCATGTCGGCAATGGATCGTCGTTTTGATTATGGTAGGTTCCCAGAAGAGGCTTTAGCCGAATTTCAAACGGCTCGCCAGCAGCGTCATCGTCGTCACCCCCCTTCTTACAGAACAGACCTATCGGTATGAACAGGGTGTTGTCAACACTTCCAAGGGTGCGGAGCCAGAAGTTTTACAAGTTCGGCCCCCACCATCTGCCAGGCAATGTGTTAATACAAGTTCCACTTCTACCGAAGAACAAAGTAAAACTCTGTTTCAGTTTAGTACTGAAAATGACATTGATAGTCTAAAAACAGAAACAGGTTGCATAAGGAGTGATATCACTGCCTTAAAAACAGAAATTAGTGATTTAAAGAAAAACATGGAAAGTATTGACACAACCCTGGCAGAGGTGCTTAAAACCTTGAAGACCCTCGAGGCCCAGAAAAAGTCTCGGGCCAGCTCTTCCCTTTCTTTTGCAGAGGCCCAGGAAAACTCCAAAGGATCGGAGAGCCAGGCCGATCTCCGATCCAGGAAGGATTAGGCCTCCAACAAGTAAGCATGTCAAATGTTGATGACCCGCCTGATGCTCCGGTCGGTCAACCCACTTATAACAGCCTTGAGAGTGAGGTAAGTACATGCAATTCTTTTGATATTTGGGAAGATGAGTGTTTATTCATTGCAGATCTTTTTGAAAGGTATGCCAATGGATTGGATCCTGTAGAGGAAGTTATTGTCAGTAAGTTAAGTAGTATAAGTAGTTGTAGCAGTAAGGTAAGTAGTAGCTCTATGTTTTATGTACCTATTGTAGTTGGTAGTGTAAAATTAAGAGCAGTTGTTGATACCGCTGCTAAGGTAACTGTAGTCTCTGACGAATTCCTTCCTCTCCTGGATCCAGCACCATCTATCCTCAAAGATGTCATTCTGCGAACAGCGGGCCGAAATCAGAAGATTACTGCAGTGAAGGTCGGTCCCGTCCCCATCAAACTAGGTCAAACCTGGTTTGATGAGACTGTGTTCTGTGCCCCATTAGTTGATGATATGATACTTGGGCTAGATTTCCTACAGAAATTCGGTATTGATATCGCTATCGCACAGCCCAAGCTCATCGTCGGTAGGGAACAGATACACATGTACTATGGAGCCAGCTCCCAAACTGCCTGCATCCAGAAAGCCTGCACTGCTAGAACGGCCGTGGTGCCCCCCTACTAGTGTTAAGCGGCTGAGATGCATTCAGGAAGCCTGCATCGCTAGAAGGGCCAAGATGTCCCCTACTAGCGGTAAGCGGCTGAGATGTCTGGTTGGAGATCATCCAGCAGATCACTGGCTCTTGACGGAAGGGAGCAAGGACTCCTTGTTCTGTCATTCCACTCGAGATGTCCCCGTATGGACTCCTCGAATCGTGTTTGATCGGGGAAAGGCACTTTCCAAGCATTCTGTTTTGCTATCAGCCCAGAGGCTACCTGGAAGATAGATGGTTTTTACTTCTAAAATTATTTCTAATAATTTCTTGTGCTATTTTGGTTGATTATTGGCCCAGTGGTGACCAGGAAAAGGGAAGAATTATATTTCTTTCTTAATATATTTTGTTATTTATTTCCTGGTCCTTACCCAATGCAACTGCATTGATTTTAGTGTTGTTGGATTGTTCATTGTTGACCCATTTTAAACACTGGTTTACAACAATAAGTTATCCTAAAACAAATTTGCCAGTTCCATGTGACTGAATTTCCCATTCAATGTGTGGTCAACATTTAATATTCTGACTAATTAGATTATTGGGTCCATGATCAAAAAACTGAACCTTGTTCAGAAATTCTTAAACATCACCTTTAATTCTCAAAGTAAAAGTGTAGCACAAATTATTTTGCCAAAAATTGTTGGAATTATCTTTTGTTATACTGACCTGACCTACTTTTTCCCTAATGTCAAAATAGAATTTGTGTTTTGGATTCCCCAGTGAAAGTGTAGTTAACATGCACATTGGAAAGTGTTTCCTTTTGTTAAGCAGCTAGACCTGTGTCAGCCGCAGAACAGATTTATTTACATGGAAGATCCCCAACGTTGAAACGTGTGGAGATTAGAGACATTGTGTCTCATTTACTTTTGTTTGAAAATATATGTAAATCTATTTCATTATTAATTGCAGTTATATTAATAAACAATCATATTTTCTGTGGCAGGACTGTTTTCCACCAATTTAGGCAGGAATTGGATTTCATTTGCTATAATACATGAACTCAGTCATTGCAAATTTACAACCCCTGACCTTTGAGGTCAGTATCAATGTACCATGTTACTTTTCTGATAATATATGGTGCTTGACTTCATATCAACATAGCACTTTCCAGTTACTTATATCTTACCAGCTTACTTTTTGGTTGAAGAATGTTGTTTAACCCTGGAAACCAGACTGCCCTTGTGATAAAATAAGTTTGATCATAATGGGGAGACTAGACTTCCACGATGATTTATAAAAACTTGTTTGCTTTATAAGATTTTATAGAGCTTATCATGAACTGCATTTTCTAATAATTTAGACAACAACAAGGACACATTGCTGTCCAGTTTTTATTCTATTAGACTTTTTAGAGCATTCTCTGAACTGCTCTTTCTATCACCTTATCCAATGGCAAAAACGGCATATTAGTTTTCAACTTTTCGATCATTACTTTGTAAACCAAAAACTTGTTACGGTATTTCCCACTTATTCTCAGGAAATATTTTAGTAGCCAATATTATGTCAGATATTTTACAATATTTTAAAATACAAGCATGGCAGATGTACATCAAGCCTTGTGGCTTTGTACGCCCTGTATTTCAGTAACTTTCATTGCATTCATTCTTGTACTGAATGTTTGCCACTACAGATAGTTCACGTTAGCTCAGGATCTTTGGGTCAACAGTTTAGGGTTGGTCAAAAAACAATTAACACATTCTAAAGTATTCTAATAGAATTTGACACTGAGCCCATCCTTGCAGGTAACTTAGAGCCCATCCTTGCAGGTAACTTAGAGCCCATCCTTGCAGGTAACTTAGAGCCCATCCTTGCAGGTAACTTAGTGCTTATTCTTATACCTCATGAAAGGGCTCCCCAACATTCATAAGAATACTTTACATCTTCAATAGCCTCCTTGTAAGAGACTGGATCCTGTGACCTTCAGGAATTACTTATCATATTCCCTTCTTCTTTTTATGAATAAGGATTTGAATTGAATTTTTGGATTGTTGATTTGACATGACTAGAAGTTCTGACAGGAAACCTGGCAACAGAACAAACCTTTACAAAGAATTGGGTTGGTTGGGATTCAGGCTCTAAATTTAATGCCCAAAATACACTGTACTGCTCTACCACCTTGCAATTATTGTGGATTTAACTCAATCTCATTAATTATTCTGAATAAAGTATTGAAGCCTTCATTGAACTCATCTGCCAACGTCCTTTTTGTATCATGTTGCGTAATAGATAAATGTTTAGATGCATAATTTCAACTTGTGGCATGAGACTTGTGGCATTCCCAAAGTTTGTTGGATTATCTTTGCTCTCTAACATTTCATTTGATTAATACCAATTTTTGAATGGTTAGCTATATCAGTCACATCATCACCTCTATTTCATGTGTGGTCTGTGGATGGTGCATGTAAATTAGCATGTATATGGCCATCCTCTCGTGTTGCCTATGTCCGGCGCAGGAAAATCCCCCACTGCTGAACTGCTTCGGCTCTTAGGAGAATTCTTGTGTTGGGTGGCAACATATTTTGGCCATGGCCGGACTGTTGTCCGAGCTTTGCAACATTCCCAGAGAAAGTTGAAAGAGCCATTTGGGCTCGGGAGTTAGGGATACTTAGCTCTTTCTATCTCCCCTCAGTTCTCCTGGGTGTAACTTAAATGCACTATCTGTTTACCCTTTATAGAGTCTCCCGGCCCCATCGAGCCATGTGGCTCTCCACTGGAGCCATCTGGTTTTTCCCCTTTGCCACACTTCTTTCTGTTTTTGTTATTTTCATGCCTTCCTAACACGGGTAACATTTTGCCATACAAGACTGCTCAATCTCATTAGATGTTTGGGTTCATAATTGAAAAGGAAAAAATATATAATAGCACAATCAGGTTGAAGCATTTAGCATCTGCCTCACTAACCAGTAAGATCGGGGGGCGTAGGCCATGTTGGTTGAGAAGCCCCCGCATATTATTTGCGGACGGGTTCGCCCGATGATCAAATCTGGCCATGGGAGGTATGACAGCTTTTTGCATATACTAGGTCAATGTTTGCCTTGTACAATTTCTTTAATACATGTAATTGTGTAAGATATCATAGGACTTTTTCAACGGAAGTTGTTTCTTTGTGTATACTTGTATACCTAGGTAATCATTTATCTTTCCCATTTGGAAAGACTGTTTCAAGTTGAATACAATGCTCAGATTAATTTACAGTTAGGTTTTAAGTCGAGAGTAGGCTCTCGCCTCATAAGATGGGGAGTATTGTAGAGATTTGGCCCCATTCACATTCACATTCACATTTAGACCTGTTCATCTACACACCTGTTACATGTACATTCCAGTAGCATTAATTATGTTAAGTGCATGACAATGGTCAATGCACATGGCATGCATTGTTCAGTAGAGCACTGCCAAGATTCAGTCAGTGCAACTTTTGAGCTTGGAATAGACAGACATGTTTCTACAACTGATCTTCTAAGTCTGAGCTCTGCACCCTGCACCATTTGTCTTCGCTTCGGGAGATCTCCCCATCGGGCAGCTGTTTCCCTGAGACTTAAAAGTAGTAACTCAAGTAAGAGTAGTTTAAGCTAAGATTAAGGTAGCATCATATTTTAGTGTAGTTTAAGGAGTAATTTCTCGGCCATTTTACTACACACAAGACCCAAATACTCAATTCTGATTGGTTGAAAATCAAGTTGCGTTTAATTTTTTGAGTTGCATTTAATAGCAACTTTTTATGCAAGAGGGCCCAGATCACTCATGTGCTATTTTCTTCCTCACCTGACCTGATCACAATGCACAGAGCTAGAGTGACAGACATGACAGACACAGTTCACACACTGACACAGGCATTTTCATTAAATTCAATTCAACTTAAGATTAAGAATATTGTTAAGTAAGAAGAGTTGCACTCACTCACCAAAATGATTTCAGGGCAAATCTTCAAGAGAATGTTCTCACACAACATCTAGCATCTTGAAATTTCTTATTTATTTGGCTTTGCAAACGTATTGACTCCTTATCCTGCCACTGGATCACTCGACCTGGCGCTGGCATGGGCCTGGGGCTCGACGCGGGGCGGGCCGGGCAGGGCGGCGCGGCTTCACTGCTCAAACTACTACCGTCAGAAGTGCGGCTAGATATTGCGGCAGCGCAGGCCGGTACCATACTTGTACTACCCAAGGTACTACCTATACCATCATACAGTTTCCAATCTTCGCGCGTTTGCAGCCTGTACAAGACATGTTTTCATTTACCTATTATCATTGCTAAAAAAATTAAAATAATTTCTTTGATGTAATATAAAAACTAATATACATTATAACATTTATTTGAATTTGAATAATTAGAATTTTAATTTGAACACGGTTGTAAATTTAAATAACCTCGATAATTTTTACCGATTGGCAACCAGAGGGATTTCGTAAGAGAAAAGCTTGAGTTGATCGATGAGGTGCATGCAATGCAATGGATGGGGGGGGGGGGGGGGGGGGGGGGGGGTGGGGATGAAAGGAAGTCGATTGTCAAGTAATATCCATATCACGGTCTGGGAGAAGAAAAAAAAAATCAATCAGAAGAAAAACATGATTAGTTCTCAGATCTTGATTGGCTGTCTATTAAAACGTACAACCAACCAACAAACAAGCCGCACAAGACTTAACCAACAAAACACTTCAAATTTAGTTTTGCAGTCCTCATTTAAAAAAATGACCCCTGAAAATAAAGTTTATAATAAGGAAATTTTAAAAAAATGAATTGGTATTGAAAATATTGATATCATATCCGACTGATTAATATCATAAGTGAAAATGAATGAGAAATGATTGGGGTCTCACAAAGGATATTCGTTTCGCTGGAACAAATCGAGGTGCCTCGGTCTTCTCAACCGGTCTATGTGCTACCACTGGGCCAAGTATGGACAAGTGCAAATATAAATATATGTCTATAAACAAACCAACAAAAGTCAATGGGAAGAGTTGCGGGAAGAGTTGACTCAATAATGCATTGTTAATTGCCAAAAAGAATTTATTTAATCCGAATTTTCGGGGGCCTCCCTTCCTCAGGGATAAAGACAATAATGCAATATGTAAAAAAAATAATAATAATAACCATTTCAATATTAACAGACGCAATCTAAGCGTGACCATGACAACCACTGTGTTGCTAAGCAATTTGGCGCATTTTTAAAAATATAAGATAACGCACATTAAAGAGTCACAGAAAAAAAAAAGATTTGATGCATATTACGTCATATATATATATATATATATATATATATATATATATATATATATATACCCATATATATATATATATATTGGAGGACACTTAAATTATAGGGGGAGACATAAGTTTTGGAGGGGGACACACTACAAACACAACCCTCACACACCCGCACACACACACGAGATCATGCTTAGCTTATTATTGGGGGAGGGGACATACCCTAATGTGTCACCTTGCACCCTTATACATTTTGAAGGACCCCCCCCCCTTAATTGACGCCCATGCTATCATGTTCTACTTGTCAAATAGTGAAAACAAACATGATAAAGAAGAAGGAAGGAAAGAAAAAGAAAAGAAAAGGAAAAGGGAAAAGGAAATGTAATACGAAGCACAGTGCTTATTACTTGCTTTAATACTTTGATTCCTGTTTGCTCTGTATCCTTTCTATGATACTTTCTTTTTTAATATTATTTTAAGTTCTTGTTTTACATTGAAAATTTGGGTATATTCTCGTATATTTTTTATATTCTGTTACATTTTGTGAATATCTTGGTTTACTCTGTTATTTTATGTCATACTCTTTCAAGGGCCGCGGAAACGGGAGGGGGGGGGGTGTTGGGGGCTGCAGCCCCCTTTTTTGAGTAGACACGTTGGCCTCTGTACAATAACGTGGAAATGATTGTCCTGATTTGTACACTCAGCCCCCCCCCCCCCTCATTATCAAAAAAAAAAAGCTCCGCGGCTTGTGTTATTTTACTTTCTGTTATATATATTCTGTGACATTTTTGTTGCATTCTGTAAAAAGAATGAGAATAATCCAATATGTATAGATTTAAAGTAGATTTACGTACGTAGAAGTGTTCAGATCAAGATTATCACACAATGCGGAAAAAGCGCCTCTCACAGTATCTCATAATCATAAATAATGATGTCTGTTTTAATCCATGGATAAGGATATAAAACATATGAAAATATATATATATATATATTTTTGTATTTTTGTTTTCTTGAAAACAAAAATAAACAACCTAACATACAGACGCGGTTCTGGAGCAAACAATATATTTTTTTTTTTTTGGGGGGGGGGGGGGGCTACTGGGGGCTTGGAGGATATGTGCCAGGGAGCAAAGCAACTGAGCCGTGGGAGGGGGGTTGATACTTCCTTTTAGAGTATGAAACACCCCGTTTCTTATTTTGCGAGCGAGCAAAGTGAGCTATAGCTAAGAATTCAAAGTTCTTGCTACAGAAATGTTATTTTGTCATCAAAATACACTCCGGGTCTATGAGATTATTTGAATGGCCAAATATGAGTATTTTAGCTCCTCGCTGGTCCAGTAGTTTACTGTCTAAACAACCCTATTTCTGTATAATATGAGCGAGCGAAGCAAGCAAGGAAAAACACTGATGTATTATTTCGTCATTAAAATACACTATAGGCCTATATTTTGAATCACATATTTGCCCGATTCACTTCCATGCCTAATTCGTTTTTCTGCATAAACTATCCTATATCCAAATGTTATACTAGTGAGTGCAGCGAGCGAGGAAACTCTTCAATACGCCTCAACGATACTTGAATAGTATATTCGATTACGATTTTTTTTTGTTCTTTCTTTTACTTTGTTTTTAGGGGATTAACAGGGGGGGGGCCATGTCATTTTTTGATAGTGAATTATTGGGGGAGGTAATAATACAGGCCACCCCCACCCAAAATATTCAGGGTTATATCCCCCATCCCCCCGGGATGGACACCCATGGCAGTAGGGCACCTGGCGGGGGTTAGGGGCGGAGCCCCCTCAAGACGTTGTTTTTTTTTTTTTATCGTTTTGCAATCCTATGATGAGCAAAGTTTACAGTTAAGATATGAAGTTTTTACAAATTAATATTTTTAGCCGAAATTGTGGGAGGTGGGACTGCAGCCCCCTAGCCCCCGCCCCCCCTCCCCATTCCGCGGCCCCTGCATATGATACTGATTCAAAGATTCCATAATTCCTCTCTATCTATGATGATGAGTGCTCCCGCGGACCCAGAAAAGGCAGTTGATACCGAAATATATCAGCGTATTTGAAGGGAAGTGTATTGAACATTTTTTGGATCTAAGAAACCTACTTTTCTTCAGCACTGCACCAAATTCGCTCTCATGCTCCTGCCAAAGACAAGAAGGGATCACCGTTTCTTACAAATTGTCCCCTGCAACCACAGTCTTTTTAGCTCTGCACAGGCTTGCTAAACATTATAATCCCCAACCCATATCAGGGGCCGCGAAACAGCTTTTTGAATGGGGGGGGGGGAGCTGACACTCAAACAGGGGGCGTCCAGAGGCTGTAGGGACCCTGGCGGAGGTCAGGGCCGTGCGGAGCCCCTGTAGCCCTTGTGTTTTAATGGTTTTGCAAGCCTATGAAATGAGCAATTTACAATTTAGATATTCAGTTTTTACCGAAATTGTGTGTGTGTGTGTGGGGGGGGGGGGGGGTGCAGCCCCCCTCCCCCCCCCCCCCCCCCCCCATCCGTGGCCCCTGCATATGATACTGAATCAAAGATTCCATAATTCCTTTTCGAAATTTCACTATGGCTGAAGTTTTACATGCGGCATTCCATACATTATAGATAGACATGGTGCTGTGGTACATAGATCGAGATCGGAAATGACATGATTTATGATTTATTATTGTTACGACTGACGTGGTGAACACATTCCACATGTAGTAGAGGAAACGAAAGCGAGACTAACAGGAAACCAATGTGGGGAAAATCACTTATCCGATTAAAACTATTTACGTTCGCATACAGACGAGTGACCGGCTTGATCAAACTTGAGTACCGGTAGTGCACCGTACCCTGTTGTTGTTCATGCCGTATCTCCCTCTCACGTATCCCGGCTGTTCGGTGGGGCCTCAACTGCATGGTAGCTAGTGGGCGCGGACGTTGCCTAAACAAAAGTGAAGTGTCTTCACTATCAGCTTCAGGAAGTGCTGGAATAACGGAACGATGACAGCATTCAGGATCAGAACAAAAGATCGACAGTATGAGGGGTTGGGAGGTAAAGACATTTTGATGTCCCAGGTTTCTTATCTTAAAAATTAAATTGTGTGTGCTGATCAAAAAAAGGAGCAAAATCCACTTAGGCCTAAAGCAAAGTTATATTTGATCCAAATCGAAAGTTCAGTGCAATCGCAATCCCAGTCCCAGGTCAAGACGTGAGGTTATACATAACCTTTTGTGTGAGTGAGGTCAAGGACAGGCGCCAAGGCTAAATGTGGAAATTGATTGGGCTTGAAATTCACCTGTATTTCACCTGTTTTCACCTGTCTTGTTGGGCTCCTTGGAAGACTAAAGTCTTTTAATGCCCTCCCATTTTCGAATAACTTCCACTGCATGTCCTATCCATTAATAACTTTGACTTCCTGATTGTTGAAAATAGATTAACTTGTGGGAGAAACACACACAGGGGAGCATTTGTATGGTGAGCTGTGCAAATTTATTTGACTGCTGACCTCTATGTAGCGGATAGAAAACTCTACAATAATCAACAAATTTGTGGAAAATATTTGCTTTTACACCCTGTCTGTGGTAAAAAAAATATCCTGTTTCCATCCCATTCCTTCAGTTGGGTCAAAATTATCAGGTTCGTGTGCAAATCTTAGATTTTTTTATTTTTGATCGCCACTCTCGCTCTCTGTCTCCTCTGTCTGACAGTGACAGGGAACACCACTTTCCTATTGTCAGCAATTTCCCTGTATAGGCCTTTATGGGTGCAAGATTACCTTACTTACATAACCTTGCATTTGTGTAAATGGGAGAAACTGGTTGATCTAAGATGAAACAAAACTGACTGAGTGAAGGGTGATAATTGATAGTTATGAATAATTGAAAGATCAATTCAGACTCCAGTAGATCTACTCTTAACAAAGTAGTAGATTCTTAAGTGAATCTCAAAATTAGGTCAGTTGAATATGATGTGTCTGTTCTAGGGACAATTCCCCTAACTTTGCGAGCTAGATGATGTATGAATTAGGATGAATCTGGCTACACACTGGATAGACTGTAATCTGGAAAGAGAGAGAGAGAGAAAATGAAATCAGTGTTGTGCAAACCACCTTCACTGCTTTCTGAAGCTAGTCCCTTTCAGCTCTTGTAATCTCACATTGTTGTGAGTGTTCCAGCCAAAACATTTTTTTAAATGGCATTATGAAAAAAAAAGAAAAGATGTATGTGTGTATTGTGTAATGTGAAAGAGCTTTAACCAGTCCTTTTTATTCATTTTTTAAAAGGAATTCTAGATAGAAGGGAACCTAGCGTTCATTTTTTTTTTTTTGGGGGGGGGGAATAATGGTGTCGGAACATACACCAATTTATCTTGGACTCCTTGTTTTGAACCCTAAAAATGAAGTAATATTATATCTAGTCATCTTCTTTCTTATATCATTTGTAAGAGGTATGCTTTTTCATGTACTGGTATGCATAATATTATACATGTACAGTAGCATGAGGTAAAAATAAGAATATTTTGAGGACATCAAGTGTATCTTCTCCAACTTAAAGCCACAGTGAACTGGCTCTGAAATTATGTATTTACAACAGCGCCAACTTGCGGCTACTCAACCGGATATATATATTTTTACAGATGTGTCTCAAAAATAAAGCTTGCGCCGATCAGAATGGTGCATGCTGGGAGAAAATATGGGACAGAATCAGAAGTTCAAGACTGAGAGGGCGCTACTTCAAAATCTCATACAAGGGCGCCAGTTCGCTCTGGCTTTAATGTATTAATGTTTTCATTTTGAATGAAAATAATGAGCAGAAAAAAACTCATTTATTGTTTGTTTTACCTTTCATACAGACAATGAAAAGAAGTGGAAGGGTCCATTTTGCTTCATCCAAGGTGCAGATCCACAGTATGGTATGATTGATGATATGGGTGGTAAGA
Source organism: Echinometra lucunter (assembly GCA_029962745.1). NCBI lineage: Eukaryota > Metazoa > Echinodermata > Echinoidea > Camarodonta > Echinometridae > Echinometra > Echinometra lucunter. The sequence goes on from CM057152.1 coordinate 12,867,516, forward strand.
AACCCATTGGCTGGAAGGCTGAAATCGAACTGACAAGAAAGGCTGTAGCAGCCATCAATGAAATGAAGCCAAAACCCAAGTTCTTTGTCTTGTGTGGGGATTTGATTCATGCTATGCCTGGTAAGTGTCAAACATTTGTTTTTTGTTTTGTTTTTTGTTCGTGTCATAATACATTAATGCCTGTGTTTAAGTTCTTAAAATGTAAAGCAGTGTCACTTCAAAGTGTGAGTTCATATGTAATATTCAAATGAACAACTGTCACAGAATCTAGTGAAAACTGAAAAAGAAGAAGTAATATTGATCCAAGACAAAACACAAAATTAAACAATGGAGACTTTGATCTGTTGGACTGTAGTGTTCTTAGTCATATTTGTGCTGGTCAATGTGATTTCAGCATTTTTCTGAAATTCTTCATTTTGTTTGCATTTTTTTCTTGCATTTCCTTTAAGATTATTGGAATTGAATGACTTTATGTTTGTTCAATATGTCTTTTTTTAGATATTACTTGAATTTTCTAACAGAGATAAAAAATGATGTTAACACAGTCTTACTTTGAATCTTGCATGGTTTTGCTAAATAAAGTAAATAGAAACATGTATTTTTGATAGTGAACATATTCATAGTATTTCTAGTGTGATCAACATGTACATGTACATGTATATAACATAGTACAGTGTATGTAAGTTGTGCTGTCTCAGCAGAACTATCAAAAGTTAGCAAATAAAGGAGGCAAAAGTTATTAAATAAAGGAGGCAATTATACGTTTAACATAACAGACAGGTTCTCACTAATAGTAATTCAATGCCTTAACTTAAGTAAACCCCCATGTACATTTACATGTCATGTACATGTGTATCAGATTTCCTTTTCTTTTTGTTGTTTAATGTACATTGTTTATTTTCTAGGATCTGAATAGTCATATGTTTTTACAACATTTGATAAACTTTGGACTTGTAAGTTTACATTTAGTATGGGATGTTCTAAAGAATATGTTTGTTTTCATGTAGCCAGGTTCATGTAGAGCTGTGAATGAATGGATATATTTTTGTTGTACCAGTATTTATTCAACAGGGGGAGATCAGTTTTTGTTTTTAGTCGGTTAGACAGTTTACAAGCCTAGAAAAGTTCTTTCTGTTGAAGTTTTTTCATTGATTTAGGTTCCTGTGTGGTTTATGAATATTTTCAGCTTGGTTGCCCGAACAGCAACCTTGAGTAATTTGCATAATTTGCATAAATCTGTATGATACAGCATATGCCACCCAAGATAACTTACACAGAATGTGTAAACTGAACTACGTACGGTACTAATTGTGTATGTGCGGTGATATGGAACTTTAACAGCATTGTCAATCTTGTGAATTCAACCTTTGATGAAACGAAACGAGGTACACTGATTTGTGATACTTCCATAAAATAGGGGTTTTGTAGGGATGTAGAATAAAGTTTAAACATATTTTTGCAGTTACAGGTCAGGGTTTAGTACTGAAAATCAAGGAAATGTCAACTTCATTATCTAAATGATTTAAAACTTAGTCTTACAATCATTAAGAATAGTACTAACAGTGTTCTATATCCTTCATTCAGGTCCATCTTTAAAAAAAAAAAAATGTTTACTGTAGCCATAGTCGGACTTAAGTAGCGTTCCCGTACAGAATCACATATCAATGGTTGAAAATATTTGGGCTCTAGCATTTAAAAAATTACAAACTCTTATAACTGAATAGATACATATGCACATCATGATGCACCTTATATGACTGCAACAATCATATCATATGTAAGAAAAAAAAACCATCTTTTTGAAATGTACAATTGAATTGGAAACATACTTGTGGTGTTAGGGTGTTCAAATAACGTTCATTTAATCCATACAGCCAACATTACACGGGGAGATACCTCCAAAGGAACTAAAACAATACAAGAAGGCTGCCAACCTGCTAGCGCACATTAATACCTATTCATTAGGTTTCAATTGGACTAATTGACCCATTGAATACCAATTGAAATACAAATTGACCCATTAATGGGGGACCCATTGTTTCACTTTCTATGTACTCCCAATTGCCAATTGGTATTCCATGGGGGCAATGGGGACCTATTTGTATCTACTCTCATTCTAGATGCAAAAAAGTACCACTCACAGTTGTTTATAGATATTACATGTATGTTGATATCAACATGATTCTTAGTACAAAAGCATCATTTCTAATTGGAAAAATAACATTGAAATGATTTCCATGTCCCACAAACCCCTAATTGGATGTGCAAGTGCAACCATATCTGATTGTGTGTATTAAGGTCGTTTCGTTTCATCAAAGGTTGAATTCATGAGATATAGGCAACACTATTAGATTCCGTATTAGTGTACATACATGTACACAATTAGCACATAGTTCAGTTTGAACATACTGTGTAAGTTGTCTTTGCGCTGTAAAACCTGTATGTATACAGATTTATGCAAATTGCTCAAAGTTGCTGTTTGGGCAACCAAGCTGAAAATGTTCATAGACCACTTAAGATCATAAATCAGCCAAAAAACTTCAACGGAAAGAACTTTTCTTGGTTACACTGTTAGTTAAATAGGACTGTCAAACCAACTATTTCATAATACCTGCGCAGATCTATACATTTTGATATGTATAGAAAGTTATATGGATGGATCGACGTACAAGGTAATTAAAAAAAATAATTGTTTTTATTCAATCAGGTCAAGATCAGAGAGAAGAACAAGAAGCTGATTTCTTGAAAGAGTTTGCCAAGGTGGATCCTAGTATACCCTTAGTCTGTGTTTGTGGCAATCATGATATAGGAAACACTCCAACCAGAAAATCCATACAGAACTTCAGGAACAAGTATGAAGAGCGGTTGTTCTCAAACTGGTTCCATGACATTTGCTCCAGCGACAGTTGCTCCCATGAAATATTTGCACGTTAAGTAAAACATAAAACCTAACCACAAACCTAAAAATAAGCTTAATCCTTATCCTCACATCATTCTGAACCAAAGCCACTATCACAAACCTAACACTAAATCTATGTCTTCAGAGAAATTAAGACAGGAGCAATCATTGCAGGAGCAAATGTCGCGTAACCTCGCAATCTATCTTTCATTAGGGAGCTTTAGATATGCGACGCAGCTCAGACGACGCGGTATCTTGCCAAAAATGTTGTTGTGCGCATGCGCGAGACAGCTCTTTTCCAATCCATCCTGCGTCGTCTGTTTTACACAATGGTTCTGGGGCCAGTTTACCGTCCTCCCCAATACGCGACGTGAGACCTTTGTTGACCCTTTTTTATGCCGTATCAATGGTTCATATTTGAGTGCACGTGCTTTGTTTGATTAACTGCATCTTCCCTAAATCTAAAGCCTCTTTGCAACGTGACGCGAGCAAAGAGGAGAGCGTAAGTCAACTCAGCAAGATTCCGCGTCGTCTGAGCTGCGTCGCGTATCTAAAGCTCCCTATTTACATCCTTTGAAGAATGTCTGGTTTATCTTGCTGTTGTTGCCTTCTTTGAAAGTACTGTAAAAAAGCTTGCAATCTACATACACTTTGTTAGGAGAGGAATTATGCCTAGAATTATTACCTTCACTGGCACCGTTCTTTTTTGTATCTGTGTTTGTTTTTGACGTGATTGTTTATACTTCTGAATGTGAAGAAGGAAACTTGATGAACAAATTTAGATTGCAAGAATTGTAGCTGCAAATACAAATTTAATGATTATTTACTTTTTTGGTTGTTTTTCCTATTTTAGTTGTTTTTCTATTTTAGTATCTTGTTCTCAGATATATGCATTCTTTTTCACTATTATTATATTTGCCTTGTTTCATTACTTTTCAATGCTTTTATTGTTCTTTGGTCCTCACCATTCAGTTTTAATAGAAATTCTCAAGAAAACTTCTAAGCTTCTTTATTTGAAGTTATACTAGTCTTAGCTTCTGAGGATCATGAATGAAAAGACCTATCGCTCTAAATATCAGTATTTCTGATATCATATTAATGACAGTTTTCTTGAATGGTTCTCCTTTTCAGATTTGGTGATGACTATTTTGGATTTTGGGCTGGTGGTGTACGATGCTTGGTGTTGAATTCTCAACTGTATGAAGATGCTAGCAAAGTAGAAGAACTAAAGAAAGAGCAAGATATATGGCTTGATGCTGAATTAGAGGGTATGAAAAATTCACTCTCCTTAGCATAAGAATATGTACATGAACTGGTTTGTTCCACAATATGCTTGTGATACATCGTGTATTAATCTTATCTTAAAAACTTTGCCTGGGCTGGATAAATTTGTTCACTACATTGTGTGTTGAATAAGGATGCCAATAAGATTAATTTGCATTGTACCACCTACACATGTATTTTACTAACAGTAGTCATAAATGAGCAGTAATCATCAATCATAATTCCCAGTTTTGCTTTGAGTTTTAGAGTTTTTTCCCCCACACATTAAATGAGTTGGGTAGGATTTGCTTCCCACAAGAGCGGTTAATAAGCAAATAATCACCGTTGGTGAAGGTGATGGGCAAACTATCACTTCCGAGGCAATCTTGATGTAGCTATCTTTCTGAAACGAAGCTGAGGAAAGATAGCGTGTACATCTAGATCGCCGAGGAAGTGATAGTTTGTCTCATTGCCTGAAACCAGAATGTGATTATTTGCTTTATATTCCACATCAGAAAACCATTCAAATGTAAATAAAGAATATAATATTTTCTTTTCTATGAGAAAGAATTTGGTTTAAAAAAAACAAAAATGTTTGATTAAAAAAAAAAATTATCTGCATTCGCGCACTCCTGTTTTAGCGCCAGCACGTATTTTGGGACAGTGCACAGTACATGCGCGACTTGCTTGGCCTCAGCTGCTCAAAAAGTATTAAGCTAATTGTGACATCACAAAAGAAATAAAGATGATTTGATGGCAAATATTGATGGCAAATAATGTTGACAAAATACACACAGGGGTCACGCACTTTTATTTCGCGCGTACCCCAAAATAATGATAACACGTTGTGACTCTATGGACTGAAGTGATCAGCGAAACACAAAAATTGCCAACACTGCAGGGTCACACACTTTTCTTATCGGGTGGTGATGATGGTGAAACTACACATAATCACGTGATTCATTTTTTACCAATCCTAATGCAACATTCTTAGTATGTGGAATATAAAGATAACTAACTGCATGCAAAAAGTCAGGAAAGGTATAGATTTTCTATGTACTAGTGTGAACTGTGTTCATTTCGAGTGAGGCTGTAACATGAACATCATATCCTGTTTTGGACTGTTCTATGATTTGTAAAGACTCCACAATTGTAAGCTCATGGATACCCCGAAATTGGTACTTGTACTTGGTACTTGTACTTAGTACTTGTTTGATGTCCTCCAAAATACCCCAGATGGAGTTTAAAGTGGAAGTGACAGCAGAAGGTGGACTCAAATGGTAGAAAGTGGTTTAGGACAAGCAGGATAAGCGATGTGCTTCCAGTCTGTCTTGGAGTAAATTCCACTTCATGGAGCACAGAAGCTGGGTTTCAATTAGCCAATTTTTGATAGATGTATGTATGATGAAGTTAGAATGCACCTAATACAGACTTATTCATTTCATAATACTAATTTTCAGCTGCCAAGTCATCTGGCTGTAAACATCTTGTCCTGTTCCAGCATATACCATGGTTTCTAGAGTCTCCTGAAGAAGAGAATGAGTACTTCAATATTGATAAAGATATTAGGTTGCCTATGTTAGAGAAGTTTCGTGCTGCAGGTAAGTATGATGCAGGATTCCTTGTGTTCAGTAATGTAGAAGAGAACATGTCACAACTTAAAAATTAATACAGTGGAAATGCATTATAAATAGATCTGATATAACAATATTCCTGATATAACAAAGTAATATTCCAGTCCCAGCTCTTTATATTTCATTTTTTTTAACCCTGATATAATGAGATTCCTGCTATAACAAGGTAATTTTGATGGTCCCAAGGACCTTGTTATACTGAGTTTCCACTGTAATCATTCTCATAGTGATAGGAAAGAAAAGTGAAACATATTACAGTTTATGGCAATCCTATGTTATTATATCATTTAATGTGAATTTTATGCAATCCAATGTGAGCAGCCAACCTCATTCAAAGTTGACGTGATGATGATGATAATGATAATGATAAAAATAATGATAATAATAATAATGATAATGATAATGATAATGATAATGATCATGATAATGATAATAAGGATGATAATGATGATAGTAATGTTACATTTAATAGCACATTACTTGAATACTTTAATGTGCTTTACAATGTTATGATTAATACCCTGTTATTACTATTATTACTATTATAACAGTCTAAGTAACTTTGTTATTCATGCTGCCTAGCTGGCAACCTTATGAAAAGAAAATATACTAATACTAATATCCTTGATATTTCTCCCCTAACTTCTCAGGTGTGAGTACTATATTCTGCGGCCACTACCATCGGAACGCAGGAGGTACGTACAAAGGGATGGAGGAGGTTGTGACGTCTGCCATGGGTTGCCCCCTGAAAGAGAGTTCCGCAGGCTTTGAGATTGGCGATACTCCCTCAGGTCTGCGGGTGGTCGAAGTTCATGAGACCAAGATATCCCATCAGTACTACGGCATGGATGATATTCCAGCAACAGTTGATCTCTAGTATAGACCAATCCGAAAATCGACTTGTGGGCAGCGCCATTACTGCGGTGTCCACAAGTTAGTGCGTATCATAGTGTGTGTATATAACTCTATGGTTGGGAATGGATTTCTCTACTGCGTGCGCTACCAAAGATCATAAAGTGCTTTATTATTTTTGCGCGCTACATACAGCTACGGGACACCGCAGAAATGCACTGCACTATTAACTCCATGGGGACTCCGCAGTTTTGGCTGATCATCTGCTGCCCTCAACGATAAGCCGGATCGGTCTCCAAGACACAATGTTTTTTTTGGGGGGGGGGCTTGTTTTCTTCAAGAAATTGATTTGTATATCCGTCATATCGTATCAAGCCTTTTATGTGCCACAAGCATTGTTAAGCGCACAAATTTTTGAAATTCAATGTCATATTTCTAATCTCATATTCCAGGAGTAAGAATATTTGGACTTTTCTCCTACTTATTCAGAACCGGATCATGAATAGTCAAGTTTGATATAATGGATGCTATTTTTTCATGCTGGTAAATGACAAATTGAAGCATTATGTGAAAGAAACTTGTTTCATGAAATCTTGGAAATTAATGATAAATAATGATAACTAGGCTTTTATATCATGGACAAAGGAAATAATTTGTGTGCATTACATGAAATATTACATTAGGGTTACAATCTAAACCTTGAGTATCAAATATGAATTGAATATATGAAATTATATCTGCAGCATGGGGGTTAAATGGAGTAAATTGCATAGTCCTTGGTGTTTTTTGTTCATGAAGAGATTCTTAATAATGGATTTGTTTGTAAATATGGAGTGATTACATATGTTTGATGACATACTGTATTGTCAACTTAATTGTCTTCCATGTCTTCAAGGCCACTCACTCGTTTTCATGGAAATTTGAAAAGAAAAACAATAAACAATGTCTTCCTGTCATGTTTGATATTGAAAGCAATTATATAATTCACAAAGTGAAAAATAAAAAAAAAATAGAAGAAATAAACCAAGTCAAGTCTAGTATTTGAGAAGTTTTAAGTGTTGTATCTAGTGATAAGACATTCTTGAAGTTGCATTCCAATAATGTCAAGATTTCTTCCATATGTGACCCGCTGCCTCAAAACCACCAATAAGTCGCCAAAATTCATTTTTCAGTTTTATAGCTCATCTGAAAGTAGAGATTCTCAGCTTTTCAATGGTATATGACTCATCAAAATTGCTCTACAATAGCCCTCTAAAAAATTACATAATTAGTAATCAGTAACGTCCATTCAGAGAAAAGAGCCTTTGAACATGAAGTGCAGAACAAAAGAGCGCAGTGCAGTATTCAGTGGTCCATAGCAAATGGTATGAAGGGATTGTCAGATTAGGCTAAAATTTAGCACAACTTAGGATTAGGATCTATTCCTTATTTTTGCTAAAATTCAGTTCAATACCTTGATGAATTTTAACTTAAACGGGCATGAATGAAGGCGTTATAAAAGCGCCCTAACACTCCATGAGGCGGTCAATTTGTATCGAGCGAAAATGAGGAGTCATTTTAATATTGCTAAAAAACATATTTCTAGGGCGAATTATGATCCCAAACTTTGGCACATGATAGAGTAATTTTTTTCTATCAAAAACAGAAAATTGATCAATCCAACCAAAATGACATTTTTGGTTGTTATCTTAGTTGCGGTGCATGCGACTTATTGGTGGTTTTGAGCCGGCGGGTCACATATTGACTCTGAAATAATGTTTTCTGTTGTTTATTTGCTGTTATTTTCATAATGCACCCCAATTTTTGGACATGTCTAAAGTGCCCTAACTCACACCTTTTTAACAGTTTCTGAAGTGATCTATCTAAAACCAGCTATACTTGTTTTAGGCTGCTCTTTTGACCACCTCCAGTAAATGAGAGACCATTGCAGTTACCGTGTGTAACGCACTTAGGTAACCTGGAAAAAAACCCCAGAAAATATCTAGTTCACAAGTCACTGAATTTTGGCCCTGCATTTTCTGCTGCTGAGGTTCATGTGCATTTGATCATCTGGTGTATGTGATGGTGAGGTGCATACGAAGTGGTCCGAAACACCTCTGACCCTACTTTTAATGTGTCCTATTTCTTTTAATGATAATAATAATGATAATGGTATTAAATGTAACTTATATAGCACCAAATCCACTCTGTGGAGTGCTCAAGGTGCATCTAAAAAATTGAGAATTGAACAGAAATGTTTTACATGCTTTTTAAAAGAGTTGTAGGTTTAACACATTTTGATGTCTTCAGGAAGGCTTTTCCATAACTTAAAACACAAGAGGGCAAATGATTTTCCCCTCAAGTTTTTGCAACCCTTGTATACTGGAAGTTAGGGTGCTTTGTGGTCACATCAAAGATGTCTGTCCAATATGAAGGGGATAAATGTTTGCTATTTCCATGAATGGATGCAAAGAACTTCAGTGTTACATTTTCTGTTTAAGCCACATAATGTCTGCTGTTTATTTAAAGTACTTCTTTTCTGCAGTTGATTGTATTGTTATGTTCAGGTTACAAAAGCATGCCATATTTACCGGGTATTCCAATGAATTATTCTCAGGATTGGTGAAAATGGACATCCTATCTTACTTTTGCCTATTGCTTTGTTTATAGAATGGTAGAAGAGTAAATATACTTTTTGTTGAAAGAAGTTCAGAAGTTCAAGAATTTTCGGGTTATGTTTGAATTATACATTGCTGCTGCGTATTTGATCTTCAGTACAAATGTTTGAACAATGCTGTCTTATTTATTCACTATATTACCTCAACATGTGTACTATCAGTTCATCTTCAACAAAGGAGCAAGGGGGGGGGGGGTGTCAGGTTGGTAAAAAATCACACTGAAGCAATGCTTTGGGCTTTAGTTATGCACATGTGCTATTATAGATGTCACAAAGTATGAGCTGTAAACATGATATTGGGAGTCACATCCAAAGTTTGAAAGCCATAAAATAAACCATTTATCGTGTTGTGTGATTGAATATCCCAATAAGGCTTAGCTACGAGAAAGCATGTGCATGTTCATTGCTCATTTTGTTAGGGTTATGAAGTATGACTTTGTATAATAATACTTATCCGGTGGATTTTTTTTTTTATTCAAGACACATTTTGGTGGGATTTAGTCCTAATGCTTATGTTGGGCTTGATTCTACCTGATACAAAGAAAATCGTGCATTTCATCATTTTTTTTTTCTCCAGTGCTTTAAAAGTAAGTGAGAAATGTTTTAGTTTTCTGTTAACTTGTGATGATGATAAGGTATTTTACAACTCTGTTAGAATATTTTTTATTTGTTGCTAACATTTTTCATGTTAGTTATTATGTGTATGTGATTAATTAATCACATCTTTTATATCTGAAATGCAGTGATATACCCTTATTTTCAGTCAGTATGTAGAGGTTTTCTTGGTCTACAAATCTTTATATTGTTTCATCTCAATATTACTATATTTATACTTGGCTTGTGTGTTATAGCTTGAAAGATTACAAAGTCTGATCAATGCAAGTGACATCAACACCTTTAAATTTATACTTTTAAGTGTGTAGATCTAAAAAATGTATTGTATAGTACAGTGAGATGGCTTTGCTATCTCTCATTTGTTTATGTAGAAATTTATTATTTCATGCATATTATGAATTTTTCCACAAGCATTTCTCTAAGTCCATTCCCAGTTTTGATACTAAAATGTCTTTCAAACCATCATTTGAAAGAACAACACAGCAACTATGATATGTAGTTAAAGATATATGATTATGAATTGTATATATCATTTTGAGGATGATAAATGATGATTGAAGCATGATGTAATATTTTGCAGTCAGTCATTTATGATAAGAATATTATATGCTTACCTATTTTGTACATATCTATCTACTGAAAGACCATCAGTGCCATCTTACTCTTATGAACAAAGAAGGCTATTCATTCTTGACTTTTTAGACATTGGTTGTGTTATGTTTGATAACTATATGACTATTTTGTCAGAAGACATTTTAACCCTTGTAATAAGCAGAGCAACTCATTGTTTGAGTTTTGTGAAAACATGACCATCTCATGGAAAGATTCTGGATACACTGGTGGCCCATTGCTTGATCTCATGTATACCTCGTATAAAAAGATTGTGCTATACATTTGAAAAAATCTGTTAGTATTGCATAAGTCAATATTTTAGCATACAGACATTCGAGCAATATTGGACAATTTTAATATTTTAGCGAGTTATTATTTTCTATGTTTTTAATGATGTTCCTATACTTAAATACAGGCATTTGTTGAGTGGAAGTTTTAGCGAGGACATAATTGCAAAATTGGCAAAAATTAAACCACTACGAAAATGTTGATATACGATACCCAATATTCATGTATAAACAACCAATTAACATTGCATGTACCCAGAATGATATAGTACTCTGAAGTCACTATGTTATTACAGGTATTCAGAACATATTTGGCACAAACATAACTGGTCGACTGCCACATAAAGGTATATGCTGAATTCATAATGTGTATAGATATGTGGATTAGTAATCAAGGACATTTAAAGATCATGAACCTTTTTTTAGCACAAAGAAAATTGGCATGAAACTGATTAAATATAGTGTCACATTGTCCACTTTCCATAAAAAGATGTGTGTGAGATCATGTGATATTCCGTTCATGATTTCTGGTGAATTTTAGTGTAAATGTCCGAAAGGAATGCAATAGAACGGTTACACTCTGCCCTATGCTATGACCCCTGCATGCCGATGGCTCACCGCACAACATACACAGCACTTTGTTGTGCCTGTTGCATGAACTCCTGTTGGGTTTACATGTGTGCAGGCACTGTGTGATGCACATCGATGTTGTTGACTTTTGATATTGGGAACCGAGATTTCCCATAACTATACATTATCTTTAAATCTGTGATCTTTGGTACATGTTAGGTTTAAGAACTGGGAATACCAACTTTTTTCATATTTCTATCCAGAGTTAAATGCTTCTTGTATTTTTTTGTTATGTTATGTGGAGATAACAACAAAAAATGTGCCTTAAAACCTGGCTTCACCTGAATGTACATGAACATTAATTATTCCTTTTTTTTCTTGATGAAAACAAATTGGAAGGAGTCAGAAAAGAACAAAGAACAGAAGCTTGAAATTTGAATAACTATCCTGATGAATAAAATCGAAATGAGAAGTCAGGCTTCAAGACAAAATTTTTATTGAATTATAGATGAATAATGGTCATCTGTTAATAATGCATGTGCAGGATTGATGTACATGTATATTGTTATGAATAAATCTAATACTGGAAAGGTTATTTTATCATTTCTTGTGACTATACCTTACTCAAAAAGTTTTTTAAGGGGAATGCAGCAAAGCATTGATGTGAGTTGAAAAAGTAAGTGCAAATCTTTGGGTCCATTTAATTTCATATTATATTATATATATATATATTATATATATATTTGTATTGCTTCTTTTGTTGTTGCAGAACAAAACATAAATACTTTATCTCTTAACTGAGATAGAAGTTGGTCTTCCAGAGTTTTGAGCAATAAACCTGTGTTTTTAAATCGAATTGTGAGCAAGTCAGCTTTTTTATTTTGACTGAAAATGGATTATAGAGAAAGCGAGAGTGAGGGGGCAGAAAAGGTTCAGAAAGATCACATTTAGGTTTCATTCAAAGAAAAAAAATGGAAATTCATCCCTCTGACATGAATAGTTAGCATGAGTGGAGTGAAAAAGGATGTACTGGAAAGAAGTGACAAAAAGGATAAAAGGCACACAAGCAAATAAGAAATGTAAAAGTCCCCCCCCCCCCCCCTCCAAAAGGTAGAATTGTGAAATTCGAGATTTAAGTAGAAGGGGGAATCACCACTTGCCAGTTGCTCATAATGCTCTGAATTCACAAAAGAGGGTTATTTTTAAACTATGATCTAAACTATGCTTTTCCTTTTGGAAACACATGCACATTCTTCACTACAGACATAGTCTTTTTTTTTTTATTAGAGTTCATACAATGATCATCTACCTATGATGTTAAGGCGTCTAAATGAACGGAAGCAGTGTATAGGATTCGTTTATATCTAAATCTGATCTGTGATCACATCCGGGCATCATCTTTACTCTACGTGCTTGTGTGATATCTTTCATCATATCTGCATTAAAAATCATGTCTAGATGCAAGACTAACACGTATGGTCATTTTTCGGGGAATCCCCATTCGGTTCGTAATAAGCATTTCACCACGGCATGCAAGGTTTTGCAATGCACGTCGAATGATGTGGGGTTTTTTGCGTGTTCAAGGAAGTAAGTGACCTTAATCCTGTGATGTCCATCAGTGCTTGCAGCATACGTGCTGGAGATTTTGCGAGAATAACCATAGCACAAACTGTTTAATCTGACTCAACTCAAACGGTACTCGTCCTATCGCCAGGCCAGGCTAGCTACGCGCCCTAGTGCCAAAGTGGTCAATGCAACGACTGCACTGCGATATAGCATGTATAGCGTTCTACCTACATGACCTAGCTATAGTTCTACCTCAACTGCACTGTATAGCTGTATGGTATTCATATCTTAAGATTCACTGCCTCTGTTTATTCATCGCACCGTTTTTGTTCAGAAGAAATGTCAGATTTTAAGATTGAAGCAAAGGATCGCCAATATCATGGATTTTCTGGTGAGTTTTGTTTTGGCTATTACTATTGACGTATTGTATATTGTTAGCAAAGAATATTCAATTCAATTCAATTCATTTATTTCCACCATTTGTTTAAAAATACAAATATACTAAGTATAAAAGCACAAGATAGAGGAGACAGCAAGAAAAGCAAAAAGCTTTATAAGCAGCTGCCACCTTGAGTATCAAAATACAATATTATATATAATAGAAATAGATGTAGATGGACATATTGACTGGATATCATACAATAAGTTTTTTTTAACAACTAACAAATAAAATAAAAATTAAACAACCAGGACAAGCCCAACACAGACAAGGTATAATGCCAGACAAAGAGCCTAATATTGCTTCAGTAAATATGACTTATATTTATGCTTAAGTGAATTTAAAGATGGACTTGTCTTTATATCTGGGTGTAATTCATTCCAGATCTTGGATTCCCTATAAAGTACACTTGTCAGACCTACATTTATTTAAAGGCAAGTGATAATCAGAAGAGCTTCGAGTACTATAAGAATGGAATTGGTTATTGAGTTGAAATTGCTTAACAATCGCCATTGAAACACGATCATTATGACATAAGAACATGAATATTACAATATTAAATTTATTCAAATCAAATACTTTTAACAGATGCAATTCAGCAAAAAATAGTAGAGGTGTTGGCAAGATAATGAGCATGATAGATGATTCTTACAGTTCTTTTTTGGAATCGAAATAATTGTAGCATAGAGTAATTAGTTGAGTTCGCCCAGACAATATTACAATAGAGAAGATGGGATGTTATAAAAGCGTTATAAATCATGTGCAGTATATTCTGAGGAAAATGATTCAATTTATACAATATACCAATGCATTTTGAAATTTTGTTACATATCATATTTATGTGTTTATGCCACCATAATTTCAAGTCAATTTTGATTCCGAGAAACTTCACTGAATTAACAAAATCTATCCTATCTTTGTCAATAGATATCAATAAGTTACATGTTTCAATGGTTTTATTTGTAAACAGCATGCAGTGAGTCTTCTTAATATTCAAGACCAACTTATTAGTAATTAACCATTCATTCATTTTCTGTATTTCAGTGTTGAACTCAGCAACTAAAGAATTGAGATTGTCATTTGACATAAACATGCTAGTATCATCTGTAAATAATATTAATTGTAATTTAGGTGAGGCATTGTACATATCATTTACATGAATCAAAAATAAATATAATGTCATAATGTCATTTTGACCTTGTCTTGAGTCTTTTTTTAAACATCATTTTGTCATTTCAATTAATTTTTAGGAATTCATTTAACGTTAGTATACAATTAAATGTATTTTTTTCATGAAATTTTCTACATTTATATCTGAATTCTGAATACTAGTCTACATGATATTATTTCAACAAATCTACTAGCATAAAATTATCTTCTGACATACCCTTTCATTCATACTTTCATATGCAAAACTGATGAATGCATTGCAGTGACATAAACATTTTTTAATTCCAGGTAATGAGGAATCCTGGGAAGGTCCGTACATGTTTGTGGTAGGAACAGACCCTCAATATGGTATGCTCGACACCATGGCTGGGAAAACGGAAGTTGGATGGGATCAGGAGATAGCACTGACTAGGAAGGCCATCGAAGCCATCAATGCCATGACGCCAAGGCCAAAGTTCTTTGTGGTGTGTGGAGATCTGGTCCAAAGTGTTCCAGGTATTGATAGGGTAGACGCTAGTGAGGGGTTATTTTGTAAAAAGAAATAAATATCGATAACTGGATTTTAAGATGAACATGGGAATGGTGGGAGGATTCCTTACCTTGGCAATCTATTCATTACCAAAATGTTATTGCCATTAGTAGAAGAAATGCACTTTACATGTCCTTGCAAGCAGATAAAGGAAGAAGCCTATTCCTCGAGGAAAATTCAAGCTAAGAACAGGAGGAGGAAGAACAAAGCTCTTTTTAGAGTATGGCATTTATCATCTTTGAAGTGGCATTCCAATTTTCATCATCACTCCACTGCATACTTACTACATCAACAGCCTTGATGTAGTTCGTATGCAGTGAAGTTGAGTGATGGAAGCTGCACTACCTATTGTGTAGTTTTTAACAAATCTGAAAGAAACTTAGTAATGATTCAAATTAGTAGAACTGTTTTGTACAGTTTTGCAGACTCATGGAAGGGGAATCACCTTCACTTCTTTTAATCAGGAGAATACCTCAGAGATGAGCAAGAAGCAGACTTCATCAAGGAGTTCTCCAAGCTAGATTCCAGGATTCCTCTTGTTCTTGTCAGTGGTAACCATGATGTTGGAAGAATACCAGATACAGCATCCATTGCTTCATACACAGAAAGGTAAAGGTAAACCTCAGTCTGTAGAGCGGTCTTCTCCTTGGTAGAAGCGGTTTGACACCCCACCAAAAAGTCTGTAGGCAAATCGTAAAAGTCTTGATACTTTTAGACTTGTAATGAAATGTTAGATTATCCATTAAATCACTCACAGAAAGGTAAACTAAGATAGACCTTTAGTGTGGTTACTAAGTGCATTGGTGTTATCCTTTGTAGGAACAGTTGATATCCCCCCCCCCCACAAAAAAAAATTAGTCAGTAGGCAAATCTGCAATTATCTTTAAACTAAATTCTGTATAGTTTAGACATGTATTAAAATTCTTTAATTATTTTTCCTGTTGGTAAAGCTATCTCAACTCTTTTCACTTTGAAGAATACTTTTATGTGTTAGACCCATTTGAATAAGGCAGTGAACCACTTCCCCCAAAATAGCAACACTTTATTTGTCTATAAATAGCTATTTCATTCCATGCATTATGGTCTTGTGTTGTCCTCTTTTATATTTTCTTTAAACTCCTGAACCATTACCCTCTAGAATGC
The DNA here is from genome assembly GCA_029962745.1 of Echinometra lucunter. Lineage (NCBI taxonomy): Eukaryota > Metazoa > Echinodermata > Echinoidea > Camarodonta > Echinometridae > Echinometra > Echinometra lucunter. The sequence goes on from CM057152.1 coordinate 12,883,751, forward strand.
TTGGTAAAGTTGGGGGGGAGGGGGGGGGGGAGGGTGGTATTTCAAAAATAGCTGTACACAATTTTTTTTCTTTTCAGGTGATTGGTATACTGTAGAACTTCGTCTTTTGTCATTCGATTACACATAGGTTTTTGCTAGGGCACTGGTTTTTTGAAGTAGTTACCACATAATGTTTTAACTTGCTTTTGTAAGTATATTTCACAATTGGTTGACCGTTTCATTGCTTCTACACAAGTTTCCTGTCAGGAGAATTGAATGCAGTTTTGATCAGAAACCACCTCCTTCAATATGTGCTTGGGATAATTGTGATGTAATAAACTGTTTTTAGTACACAGATATACTCTTGAAAATCCAAGTACCCGTTTGCATGTTTGCAAGAATGAAGTACATTGATTTTATAACAGCAAACATTATGTTGCATCATGACATACGTGTAGTGGGAAATGTTCAAATGACATGTATGATTTACAACAGAGTAACCTTGTATTTAGTGACTGCACATCAAAAAGAAAAAAAAAAGATTAGATAAGCATCATAGCAAGGCTACTCACAACATCCTGTTACACTATACTGATCTGGATTTATTAGGGTCATATTACGTGACAGAATTATGTGAGTCATCTGTAACCAAGAAGCTTTTTAGTAGCATGATGTGTATGTTCTAAAATTATGTAGTTATCCAATCTCCATAATTACAGAATAGTTTTTAATACTGTCATGAAGCCTTCCATTCTGTAGGCAATTATCATTTATTAATTTATAATTAAATTCTAGTTCTTTATATTTGAACTCTAGCTTTTTAATTTAATTATTTTAAGGACATCAATTTAGTTTTATTTATTTCCTATATGTGCTGTTATAAAATATATTTTTTAAGGTCTCATTATATATTTATGCAAATTAAAAATATTGAATTTCAATATATTTTGTTATATAACACCTAAATGGATCCTTGCTATTTGATCATTTGTCCCATTTTAATATGACGTCATCATTCATGCAATTGTGGCTCCATTTACCGTGCAATCTTGGATCCATGAGATTTGCTCCTTTGCACGCATGCTGAGAGCCCGGCACACTACGTACGTAAAATGCTTGCGTTTGCAGTGTGCATGCAAGGCAAGCAATGAGCATATTGACGGACAGTGCGCTGCGTATAGCGCTATTGATTTATTGCGATTTGATCTGTTTTTAGGTGTCATATAAAACAAATAATGAATGTTTTTTCATTCGTGCAATGGACAGAATATTTCATTTGGTGAAATATGAAATTATTGATCCATTCAACTCAGCTGCACCTTGTTGAATGGATCATTTCATCTTCACCTCATGAAATATTCTGTCCATCGCACTCGTAAACATTCATTATTTGTATAATATTACATATTTCTCCAAACATGAAACATGAAATTTTGCAGGAAAGGAGAGGTTCACTTAATGTTACATCTCAATCAATGTTTGACATCAAGAATAAATGTAATATATCAAATGAATATCTGTATTCATGCTACTATATTATCACAACTACATCAAGTTATCAACTTATTTCCCCTATGTTTATAGGTGATTATTATAGCTTTTAGGAAAGTGAAGTATGATTCCTAGTTCTCAGTCAGTGCTCGACTTCACCAGTGCACAATATCTCAAGATCAATGTCTACAATATTTAAAAATGAACACAATTCCATTGAGTTCTCATTTGGCCGTACTAGGTTTGGAGATGATTACTACAGCTTTTGGGCTGGTGGAGTACGATTCTTGGTTCTCAACACACAGCTCTATGACAATGACACTAAAGCCAAGGAAATCCGCAAGCAACATGATGAGTGGCTACTCAAAGAACTTGAAGGTGATTTAATACTAGTATTTATTTACTGCATATAACTGTCAAACCAATGTTTGAATTGATAGATGTCCTCATTTTTGGGGCTTTTATATGTTATTAGCTTAAAGGCAAAGTCCACCCCAGAAGTTTCTCTGTTTCAATAAAAAGAGTTAAATTTGAACAGCATTTTAAAAAAGAAATGAGCAAAATCGGTCAAAGAATAACTTACTCTCGGCTCTGCAAATTGGCAACACTGATGACATCATATGCGAGCAGCTCTCCATTTACTTTGTACATGAAATTTCACATTTTCTCAATTTTCTTGGAAGTTACACATTTTCTAACCCCATAGTCCATGTATGTTCAGAAGAATTGGTTTTTACATAGCATACTTTGACTATGGGGTGAGAAAATGTGTAACTTCCAAGAAAATTTAGAAAATGTGAAATTTCATGTACAAAGTGAATGAAAAACTGCACGCATATGATGTCATCAGTGTTGCCAATTTGCAGAGCCGAGAGTAATTTATTAGAAAATGTAAATGAGTGTAATTTCTTTATTCTTTGACCAATTTTGCTCATTTTTTTTTTTAAATGTTGTTCAAATTTATCTACTTTTATTTAAACAGTGAAACTTCTGGGGTGGACTTTCCCTTAAATGCATTTCCACTGGAGTTTGTATTGTTTGTGTTGGTCCATGTCATGAGAAATGGCATATTCTTATTTATCCTTTTAATCCCTTCAATATTCTTTAACTTATGATACTTGATGCACTAGGGTCTATTGATTCTTTGATTATTCAACCATTTTCCTTAACCTTGTGAAAGGGACATGGCTCAGTCTCTTCAATGGAGAGAATTTTAGTCTAGGAAATAGGATGACCTACTTTTGACTCTAGGCCATTGCATTAATGCCCTTGCATAGGGAAATCAGCCTCAATAGGTCATCTGGAATCTTCTTTCAAGCATACTTTGGTTTCTTAGCATTCAGAAACATTTGTACATGTTAATGAGACAGGCATGTGCAATTGTGCATGAAGGGGCCCACCCCTGTGGTAAACCCTGCATTTTTTCATGTTCAAGTGACTGGTATATGAGATGGCCAAAAAATTCTGAGGCAAAATGCATATTTGTTGCCTCTTGGTGGCAAAGAGGTGAGGATCAATCTAATTCTTATAAAATTAGCTCAAAATATGATGTCACGAGTTGGTCTGCAAAACTTTTGGCAAAAATCAAAAATCAAAAATCAAAAATCAAAAATCTCTTTTACATGGAGTTGACAGGTTAATGCGTGCCTCATTGTCATAAGTGACGTGGTATACTGATTGAGCCTATGCTATGGAAAAAGATAAATTTGGTGGGTTTTTTTTCTGTTCCTCTGTGACAGCCATGAAAACATCCGGATGCAAGCATGCTGTGGTTTTCCAGCACATCCCCTGGTTCCTCCAGCAGCCAGATGAAGAGAAGGTTTACTTCAACATCGAGAAGGAATTCCGTCTTGAGATGCTGGAGAAATTCAACGCTGCTGGTAGGTGTTTAGGTCATTGATGTATTGAGATGAGATTTTAGACATGTTGCAAATTTTCAACATTGCATGACCTTTCACCCATCAGATACAATTTCATTTTGATATGATATGCATTTCTTACATATTGCAGAACACCTTTTGAAAGGGAAAGAAATGCATACTGCCCCACTTTGGTAAAAGGAAGCAAGTGACAAAAGTGACATTTCCAGTTAAAGAGCAAAATGTGTCTGTCATTTACACTGACATTGATGCAATACCATGATGTCTTGCCTTAATGTATCTCTTAGCAGGATTAGTGTTCATGCATCAAATTTGGCCTGGAAGAAGAGCACACTAGGTATAATATGAAAATATCAAAATTGGTTGATATGTCACTTGCTTCCTTTTGACAAAGTAGGGCAAATAGATATTGATATTTAACTCACTCTTTATTTTCAAAAATATATTGAAGGACATACAGAAAGAAATACGTACAGTAAACAAGGTAAAGAAAAAAATGGAATGGCTGGATTGCCCACTCATTGTGGTAATTATTATCTGTTCTTCTGCTGTTCTTCCTTGGGCTCCAGTACATAAATGAAAAACATACAGAAACAAAAATGGCAAAACTATATTTAGGCTCTTGCCTCTCACATGAGAGAGGTCCTGGGTTCGATCCTTGCCAGGTGCTTACATCCTTGGTCAAGGTGTTTTGCTGTCATGTGTCCCTCTCTGCACAGGTGTATATTTTTAGTGATAATTACTGGGCCTGCAAGAAGAGCAGTGGAACTACTGATGTGGCCACTGCATAAATAAATCAAAATATTGTTATTGTTTATATCATTTCGGGAAAGAGACCCTTTTTTTCCTATATTTGATTTCTAGGAGTGAAAGTGGTCTTCTCTGGTCACTATCACCAGAACGATGGTGGGTTCTACAAGGGCTTGGAGCAGGTTGTCACTTCGGCAATGGGTTGGCAACAGAGGGCAACAGACACTCCAGGCATCAGGATTGTCAAGGTCAAGGAAGAGGGAATCACACACCAGTATTATGAAATGGATGATATTCCAACGACTATAGATATGAATGAATAGTAGGGAGGAAAACGGTGAAGGGAAGAAGATAAATGGAAAGGAAACTTATGAAAGCTTATGCACCCATCCTATGTCTTTTTGTCTTTTGTCACTTTCCTGTCCAAGGCCCTACGCAGGCATTCTGTCGGGGGGGGGGGGGAGAATATGTAGGATGTTGAGGGAACATGCTAGCGAGGGGAACGAAGTGACCGAGTGGGAGCTTTTGCACTTTTAGAACTGAAATTGAATGATCTGGTGAACACTTTTGGTGAAATTTTTGAAAATTTTCAATAAAAAAGTAAGCAAAAAAAAAGAAAGAAGTTTTCTTTGAAAAATTTCGGGGGGGGGGGGGGGGGGAACTGCCTCCCTATGTGTGTACGGCCATGTTTCTGTCAATGTCATCACCCTCAAATGCAACGTATAGTTACTCAAATGATAATTTGCTTCATGCTTGACTCATTCGTTACCCCTTGAAACCCCACATTATTTCCATAGGGATCATCGTGATCCTGATCATGACCCCATTTTAGGATTGGTATAGACCACAGATAAAGTATAAAGTAATGGAAGATAGTTTACCATCTTCCTATCAAGTTACTGGTAACTTGTTCAGACAAAGATCCAGAGAGACAGATATAGACAGAATTTACGAAAAGGCAGGCTGACAGTGAGATTAGGAGATGTAGTGAAAGAGTGAGTGAGTTATGCATTATTTTGGTAAAATTAAAGGCTGTATACAGTTTTGGTAAGCCTGCAAAACTTTACATCAGATTTCTATGCTTTAGATGATGCATGGCAAGATACTAGCAAAACTTGGATGCTGTTAAGTTTTTTCCTCTTCATGTTGAATTTTAAAACAAATGAGAGGTTGCAAAATGATTTAGATACCCAGCCTGGGTATCTAAATTGCAAGAATGGCAACCTACATATACACACATACTTCTACTTCTGTATGGATTCTAAGTTGACCGTTCGGTATCTAGCCAAGTTTTTTGAAGCTCATCAAAAACTCGGCAAGACCTATGAAGAATGTGTTCATATGCTATAGTAGTTTACACACTCCCATCTTCAAGAGGAGCACTCTTATTGATGGATGGGGAGTCAGTGGGGTAGAAAGGTCCTTGCGTAGGGTGGTATATAACTGTTATCTAGCATTCTTCGTAGATATTTACGTTCAAGTTCACCAGAAACCATGCATGCAACACCAAATCATCTCATACAGATATCTTTGATGCAAGGGGAAACAACATGAGATTACATATAACACACTGCTTCCCAATTTCCTTTTTGCTTTGCATAAGCTTTAAAAAGGAAACCTTACTAGAAAATACTTGTATATTAAAATTCAAATTTTATGGTAATGGGTGTATAATCAAAGACTAAGTGCTAAAAGAGGGAAGGATGGAAGAGAAGGGGAGACATAAATTTGGGGAGTGAAGAATATATATATATATATATAAGATTCATTTTCTATGCAGATTGCATTCTTATAATATGGTAAATATATTTGGGATGACTTGTTTTCTACCTCGATCTAGTTGTATTGTACATGTACTTTACTATAGATTATATAGTGTGCTTTAGTAAATGATTATTCATCCACATTTTCTCTTACCATGGGTCTTTCTTAACTTGTATTTAGAAGCTGGCATCATCCTAATGATTTATCTATGCATTGAATGAATCATATGTGATTATCATTGGATTAAATTGTTCTTGTATATATTCATTGGTTTGATTTGAATGACATGTTGCCACATTGTGAATGGTGTATGGTTTTTATCCAAAATTTGATATGGACCAGAATATTGTAGTGTTTATGGATAGAGAAATATGAATGAGTCAATTCCATGAGGTTTGCCAAAGAATAAATGGAAGAAACAGAGGAAAGGTGGATTTTTGTTTAAAGATCTGTGTTGATCTTTCTCAGAAAAGGGTATTTTTGCGGAGTTTGGCAACGTAACTACCCCATTGTTCATAAGGTGTTGGAAATTATTCTGTATTTCTTTAGTCTCCATTATATTCATTATTATTTTGCTTGTTGTTTTGTCTTTGCAAACCTTTATTGAAGAAAAGGATATTGCTACTTTAATAGTGCACTAAAGAAAAGCATATTGTTTGTTTTGCGGTAATTGTGGGTTATTAAGTGAATGAAACCATTTATAATTTTGCGATTGGTATTGGATTTTTGTCAATTTTTACCACATTCTTACTGAAACCATTAGGAAAAAGTGTCATTTTATCTGGTATTTGAGTATAAAAAGTGATCAGCACATAGATAAGAGTCTCTCTCTCTATAAATAATTCATATTTTTCAAGTAATTTGACATCTTATTCTGTACAATACATGCATGAATTTTAATCAACATTTTATAGAATAGAGAAGTAAATCTGGATTATTTTTTCAGTAATCTATCATGTTTTGTTGCCTTGTGTATGTTGTGAATTTGCAGAGTTTCAGGGTACAGTATGCAGTCAAAATGAGTGATTTGTCTTCGTTGGTTTTGTTTTCCTCTTTTTTTTTTACATTTTTAAGGGAGCAACTATTTACAAGCTCTATTTCTTATTTGGTGTCCCATCCATTCTTGCCATGTTAACATTTTCTTCTTTTTTATTGAAAGCTTCAAGTAACAGCTTTATTTGTCACGGTATTAAGCTATCAATACAAAATAGTTCATTTGCTAAGTATCAGTATGGTGTGGAAAAAGAGAATCTCATACTGTGTAAGAGATTGTTAATGTGCATGTAACTTAAAAACAACGCAATCTTTGTTATCAGTAACTATTGATGTTAAGATCGTCCACAATGCAGATTCATTAAAAAACACGTTATAGTGATGTTTTATCAGATATTTTTCTCCTGTCAAGCTGAAGTTTAGGAATGGAAGTGGAGGGAGGGGGGGGGGGGTGCTTCCATAGCCACAATTTATATCCTGCTGTACAGGGACGACAGCTATTCATTAACCTAATAGCTAGGGATTTTTATGAGCATGAGCAAACTTACGTCCAGGTAGAGCAGGGAGAAAGTCACTTTCGATGGCAATCAATCTATCAATGTTTAATAAAATATGAAATGTGCATTAATGTAAATCCACCGGAGCATGAAACATGGCTGCGTGAAACCTGCAGTTGACAAACATTTCTCCCATCAATCAAAATGTACCTGAGCCAAGTGAGGAATTTGTAATTTAATTTAGTAAAGAGGTTGGGTTGATTACAATTCCATTACCCCATCGTGGTTACGACACGCATGGTGTGAGCGACCCATTAAAGCAATACCAGATATGAAAGTGTGAAGTAATAAATTGATAGACTAAAGAGCAGGAGAAAGAGATCTGGAGGGTGTCCAAAGATAGAAAAGGAGATAGAAGAAGAAAAAAAAGGATTTATTCGAAGCAATGTCTGCACGGGATGAGAAGAAGAAAAAACTAACTAACCAGGGCCCCGTTGCATAAAACTTACCATTGATGGTAACTGTGCCATCAATGGTAACTTTCATGGAAACCTTGAATTCGATTGGTTGTTGAGCGATGTTACCATGGTAGTTACCGTTGTAGCGTTACCGTCAGTGGTAAGTTTTATGCAGCAGGGCCCAGTAGAAAATGAATAACTAAAATTAACACGTTAATAAATGAATAAAAAAAATACATCAATAAATTAAGTGAAAAGATAAATGAATGATAAGTGAATTACTGAATGACACACACACGCACACACACAAACACACACACAATATATATATATATATATATATATATATATATATATATATTTATATCTTGAAATAGTCGTATTGGCATAAGTAAACGAACAAACCAACAAAAGTCAATGAGAAGAGTTGACTCAATAATGCATTGTTAATTGCCAATAAGAATTTATTTAATCCGAATTGATGCAATTATATTGCATCATCGTCTTTATCCTTGAGGAAGGGGGAGGCCCGAGAAAATTCGGATTAAGTAAATTCTTATTGGCAATTAACAATGCATTATTGAGTCAACTCTTATCACTGACTTTTGTTGGTTTATATATATATGTATATATAATTATATATATATATATATATATATATATATATATATATATATCGTATATACATATGAGACGGAGGAAAGCTAGAAACAAGAAATACACTGAGACTTGCAATGAAAGTTTCATGTCGTTAATTGACACATTTACTTGGTAAGTGCCCAAGAGTACAATTCAATTCAAACAATAAATATCTCATCAAATCTGAATAATTTTAAAATCTTAAATAATATCAAAGTCTAAATTGACATGTCGAATAATTAGATAATCATTATAATCTTTCTGATTTTGTTCTTGGCTAATACGGCATACAAAGAAAAGGCAACAACAAGCAAATAAAACTCCTTGACCGTATCTAGTCTTACGACGCTGATACTCGTTGGCAAAGAAACAATAATAACAAAAATATCTTTCTTTGTCGTTAATGACTAGACTTGCAGTTTAATTGCCGACCGCATGCAGTCACCCACCTCCATAGAGTTACATACTCCGAATTTAACTCTATGTCCACCTCCTACAAGCAGAAACAAGTGAGTATAATTTATCTGAAAGCATGTGGGTTCGAAAGTTTGGTAAAACTCGTTAATCGTCGACAAGCATACTCTCGTTAAAAAAAAGAAGAGTGAATGTATCATTCACTCTGTTGTGGAGTGAATTTAAGAAAAGAGTGAATTTAGAGTGAATTAAGATTGAATTATGAGTAAAAATTCACTATTTATTCACTCTTTTAGGGGTGACCTCAGTGATCACTCAAGGATTTGAGTGATCACTGAGGTCACCCCTAAAAGAGTGAATAAATAGTGAATTTTTACTCAATTCAATCTTAATTCACTCTTTTCTTAAATTCACTCCTAACAGAGTGAATGCGTTCGCTCTTTTTTTTTTTTTTTAGAGAGTAATACACAATAAAGATTCCGGAAAAATGAACTGATAAAACCCGTTACAGGAAGGAATCAGTGTTTACATCCAATTAAATGTAAAATATAAAATGGATGTAACAAAGGAATGTGAATTTAAGAAAAGTTAAGTGAGTGGCAATTATGGCATGAAAATGTAACTACCATTCAGCTTTTCAATTTATGTATATACGAAAGAGCATGTTTTCGGGAATGTCAGTTTCAAACGCAAGCATAATAGATAATACATAGGTATGCCAGTTTTTAAAATCATCAGAATTGAACTACGTTGCAAATTCACATATCATAAGCTTTTAACTTATGAAGGAAATTCTTCCCGGTAAAGATAACGTGGATAGTACGGAATATATATAGTTTTGGGCAGGAAACTAACTTGGTAGATAAACAGATTATACCTGAGGAGGAAAAAAGGATAACATTCCAGTACAGTACAATATACAGTACAACTTTTTAGCAGAAAAGATAAGATTCTTTACACTGTAAGTTTATGTTTTCCACATAAGATAATCAACATTACTGATGGGGGGATTGCTTAATTCCTTTGAAAGTATAAGCAAGAATAAAAACACGATTTTACATACACTTTTAACACTACATGTACAGAAAACATCGCTTATGATCATCCCTAAGAGAGAGAGAAAGAAAGATCTTTGATTAAATATATAACTATTCGTTCTACATTTTTGGTTTCCTCACCAGGAATTTAAAAATTAAGTTCTAATTGTTAAGCATATTCTGCTATTACTTTGCGAAAATCTAAGTAGTTGATGTCTACCGTCACTATTTCTTGATTAATGTTATGTGCATGACGTTTAAGTGCTTAGGTTAGAAAAAATACTTCTTTGCAATTTATTAAAATTCTTGATTTCAAGTTTAGGAGATGCATGATGTAGATGGTAAAGAAAATTAATTAGAAAGGCTCAGAATATAAAACAAAATGCTTTTAGATAATCATGACATTAAAGCTTATTGATCTCTATGTAAAATACGATTTCAAAGAACTGCAAACATGAAATCATTTGCTTTTGCAGTGATTGAACAAAATCATTCTGGACTGCGATAAGGGATTCGATATCATAAAAGCTGAACAAATCAACCCTCAGAAAAAAGTATAAAATTCATCTCATTAATGTTTTTTTTTTTTTTTTTTACTAATATGAATTGTCGACTTATTATAAAATTAAATTCCTTTTCATCCAACTGAAGTAATCAATTAGAATAATTATTTTGTTTTTATATCACGTAGAAAACGACGAAAATGTTTTTTTTTTTTTTCGACCCACATTAACACGACAGATCCATTTTTCTTCATCATCTATCTTTGCATCGAAAAAAAAAATCCTAAAAGTTTTTCCTCTTTGCTTTGAATTTTCTTAATAATGTAAACAAAGACTTTATCTGCATTGCATACCTTTTTAGAGCCAATGACAAATAATCATACTATAAGATTTTCGAAAGCTTATTCATTATTCAATTCAATATTGCACTTAGGAATGGACGTACTGACATTATTCACATCTATTCCAATGAAATATCATTTACCAAGCAATTTGCTGTTTTTATAACTTAATATAGGCCAAAATTTGTTTTGAACATTGTCAGTCATTATTGTGTGAAGTACTCCTAAAATGCATGAAATATTTTGAGATATCACTTTAACTATAATGAAATTGTTCCTATAGCAAAAAGGATACTACAAATTACATGTATGTCGACATAAGTTTGTGATCACCAACGCATTTGGCTTGGAAGGGTAAATTCTTATTTGTTTTTATCAAGTTTCCCTTTGAATAAGGCTTTCATTAATAATTATTGATTGGTAACTCGTAACAATATAGAATTTCAATAGAAATTAAAAGTATGTGAATATTCTTTGTTTTGAAAAATACAAATAGCAGTAAAAGTAATTACTGCAAGTAGAATATTTCCCGGAATATTTCTTGAGTTTGAGTACTTCAAGTACTTGCATTTTACTGCATTTTTATCGTAAGTATTTTGAGTTAAACTACGTCGAATAGTTACATTTTTGCTCCAAATATATTGAGTAGTTGCACTTTCTTCTCCGACAAAGGCGGCTTGAAAGAATATAAAACTACGAAGAACAGAAAATGAGTATGTTTTGTAAATAAGATGCAATAGCATAATATTATGTAATATGAGAGGCTATAATGATATGTTTTACGGAGAGGAATTTCGTATGACCAATAAAGCGTCGAAAAACTTCCCGCACACAAAATGAAAAATATTGCATTAAGGCACACCGTATAGTTAAATCACACAATTCTGTCTATTGTAACAAGAGCATCTATATCTGTACAGTATAATAAACATTTTTCTATATATTTATTTTCACTGAAATGAGACAAAAAGGCAATATTTGTGAAAACACGTATCAAGTTTTCTCCAAGACGAGAGAGAGAGAGAAAAAAAAAAACGTATGATTTAGAACTTGATGACTGAAACCAGGAAAATGAGATGAAAAGAAAACCGTCAAACTCAACTTTGTTGTTGTTGTTGCTGCTATATATGATTATAATCATTGGCTTCATTCATATTTTGAGTCGATAAAAAGTCTATGATAAGGGACCCAGTATTGTCATCTGTCAAATTTTCAAAATGATAACACGTACAAAAGTAATATTTTAAAGAAGGAAAATCACACATACTTTACCCAAAATGTTTTCGTTTGGTGTAGACGAAGTATATAGGATTACTTTTGGAAGGAAAGCAATTTGATATCACGATATATATATGCTGGGGGAAATGATATTGTCTCGGCAGATTAAATCGACCAACACACATCCACAGTAATTTCGATTAAAAATGAAGAAATCCGAATATTAATATCTTGAGAGTATTTCAACATTCAAATGTAAGTTTTCTAAGAAATATATAGATTACGATGATATAAGAATGAAAAGTTGTTTAAGGCTATATTTCTATTTACATTGATATAAACTCTAAATATTGCGCAAGTTATGACATATCTGAATACGACACGAAGTCATGAAATCATCCCCATTTTCGTTGCCAATATCGACATAAAAGCAATATATATTTACAAAACCATTTTCAAATCTTCAACGGACGACTCTGTGTAAAGCTTGTTGTAGAAGATTTTTAAAAATCCTGAACGTAACCATAAATATCAATTTCTTATGAAATCAAAATATTGATAAGAAAAAACAAGAGAATGAGTTCATAATTATGTGCATCGGTTTTAATAGTACAATGGTAGCGGGCATTCCGATACGTATAAAATAGTTTATTTTATAATCTGTATACGTGCAAATGCAATGTGTATATACAACATTATATAAGTGATTACTTGATATAAACAATATATTAACTAGATGGTATGTTTCCATCAGCTTTGACACTTGATAATTTCTTACTTGCTCTAGGTGCATAAATTACGAGATGAAAGATCGATAGTTCCTTATCTAAAAAAATCTAAGCAAACTACAATCACATAATGAAATAAATTCATTATCATTTGCTTCACCAAAATTATCCATTTATTTCCTTGATACTTTCATTTCTTTTCCCCAAGAACATGATGAAGTATTTAAAACCTCCTCTAACCGAATTGTCCTCCCCAAATCGCTGTAAATTATGTTAAATTAATCAGAAATTCAGGTTCAAGCCACAAGTTCGCTTCAGATTTTATTCATACGTATCCATGACATATTTGTTCAAATAGTGGTAAGAGTTGTTAATTTAAAATATTTTTTATTTGATATGATATACCCACGCTCAATGCAAGAAATCAGTCTGGATTATAGAAAAAGTATAAACCTTACATAATCTCTCCAAGACTTGATCGAAAAATATTTGTCCAATAAAATAAAACTGAAGTGACATAATACGAATACTAGAAAAATTTCATCGTATTCATATTAAACCGTAGTATGTCCATTACTCTCTTAAACTTCTACAATATAAAAATAAATTTTCAACACAGATGTTGATATTTAGCTTTGACAAAGAAATCATGAAGTTAGTTCCTCTGTAGGTAGTTCTGAAGTAGATTTCTATCTGCAGCACATCATTTCTTTGTTCTGTTGTAATGAACAATCACTTATAGAAAATTTCTTTTAACTGAAACGAATTATCCAGTTCAATTTAATTCAGATTTGTGTAGTGATCAGATTTAATGACTGATGTCAGTATTTCGTAATGATAATTTCTTCTAGGATAATATAGACATTTTGACACCCGAATCTCATCTATAGGCATTTACAATAATTATTGCAAATACTCATACCCGAATGTGCTTTCTTGTTTGCATCATTATTTTTTTGTATTCCAATCTCTGCCATAAAAATGATGACTTTTTAGTCGATAGTCACATTCTTGAAACATTATGCCAATTAATTATAATACAGAAGCGGTACCATAGGAAATTTTCATGAAAATCGACATTAAACATTTTATAAGTGTTAATCTTCTGAAAAAAACCCAGAAACATAAACCACCAAGGAATGTGAAATTCAGTCTGTTGCCAAACCAGAACTGATGATTGTAGAAAAATAGCAATTTTACTACGAATGATCCTGTAAATGACAGGGCTGTGCTTGTCGATGATTAGTTTGAATAACATGTAAATAATTGGTTTCATGCAGTAGACCATCAGGTTCACCATACCATAACTAGTAGAGGTTATATTCAGCAAAGAAAACTGAGACCTTCATGAGCTACAGTACTCGCATCATCATGCCTAGCCCTGTCGGCATGGTCGGACAGAACGTAAGTTCTATAATCATTATTAGTATCTGTTGAGAAGTGTTACAATGCTTCCATATTGATGACGATGTGAACAAACTCTATCATACTGTTTTCTGATCATTTGTCGCAGCATGACACACTGTGGTTGTAATATATAAAAACCACATCATGTGCGTTCTACAATGTGAAAGCAGGCAGAATTCGGAATATTTCATTGGGGCTGAAAGCTAGCCTGTTTACACTGTGTTCACATTATATAGTCCATTGTGACACAGTGTGGCTACTAAGAATCACATTGTGCACTCATAACAGCGTGACAAAAGAAAGAATCAGATACATTAAAAACGTCTTCCGTGGAGTGAACAGGTGTGAACAGATTCTATTCACATCGTTTCTTGGTAATGCTCACACTGTGGCCTTAGACATAATGTAGTAGAATCACAATATGTATACAGATCGCAGTGTAGCAAGAGAGTCATTTGGAACATATCCACTGTGTTCATAATGTGGTACACTACAAAGGAGTGTGTTCGCATTTTTGTCTCAAGGTTGGACACTGTTCAACAATTTTCAGATTCCATTAATACGCATAAGCTTCCTGTTGCTGATGATATCATCTAAAGTACCCAAGACACTTAAGGGCTCCATTACCTAAAAAAAAAAAAAAAAATCTTATATTAGTTCACTTTGGCCTTCATTAATTACAATCTTTAATCCTTGTTCTTTTGTAGAGTTTGAAATATCAAAATTCTGGATTGGCCCTTGGACCTGGACTGGGAGGAGACTCAATCTCTGAAAACGAACCCTCATCGGCTTGGTCATGCTCTACGAGGCTCAACGTGCTCTCTACAGGAGGAGGTCCCCTACGTGCCGTCATTGCTGTCGGGCTTCGACCTCCATTGCTAGATATGGTCTGCCTCGAGGTCGCCGAACCCGTCGACGTCACACTGGAGCTCCGCTGTTCACCCAACCCACTACTGTCCGATGATGCCTCACCATGTTCCCTAACCTGGACAACCATAGGAGATTTCTGTGGTGAGCTCAAGGGCACTTCGTTACATGATCCCATCTGGGAACTACTTGAGCTAGCCATACTGGACGAGTACTGCGATACGTCTGGCGAGAAGATCTTGATGATATCAGCAATCTGATCGTCTAAGCGATTCATCTTCATGCCAAGGGCCTCGATCTCCTCCTTCAGTTCGATTTTGATCTCCATGAGACTGGATAAGAGATGATGATCCGAGCTGGCAGCGCTCACTGAGCTACTCCCTTCCTTGCTATCACTCCTACCAATCTCATCGAGCCTTTGTTCACTGCGGAGAATCCCACTGTCCGTACTCTCTGCTTTCCGAAGAGGAATCTTCTTTAACGGTCCCCATTTGGTTTCCGGCACTTCTTTAGTACTGTCTTGTCTTTTTACCGGTGCTTCTGGCATTTTCACGGATTTTACCCTCCCAATCGCCGCTAAAGGCGGTGGCGTTTGGTGCTCGGGAACCCTGCTCAAAGCATGCGGGTCGCCCTTTTCAACGTCCTTTGCATCTCGTGTGGATTTTCTTATTGCCGAAGTCGGAGGCTTTTTATCGGGAACATCGCTAAGCTTCCGAAACTTGTTAAGCATTTTTCTGACAGGATGATCAGCTGGTATCGGAGGCTCGTTCTTCCTCTTTTCTGCCTCTTCTTGTTCCCTTTTGACATCAGCTACTTTCCGAAAAATGAGCTGTAAATGGCAAAAATTGAAAATGAATTATCACGAGATGATACAACTAGGAAAATTTATCAAGCATGTTATCTGTAAGATTTAGATGGTGAAAGTCAGTGATGGTGAAGAACAAACTATGTCTGCGGCTGTCACATGATAACAATAGTGATACAAGCGTGGTTCTAGAGCAAAAACCTTTTTTTTTTTGGGGGGGGGGGGAAGGAGTTGGGATTAAATCTAACACTCAGTTTAATGCGTCATACTGATCATTAAGATCTTAAGGGTTGAGATGGCTTTCCTTACCCTGCGTCTCAGGTTGTATGTAAGCACCATATTGCGAGCAAAAGAAGTGGCAAATTGCGTGTAGAAATCAAGAACGTCAAGAAGGTCGTCTCTCTTAATGCTGTGAAGATCACAGTAGGTCAGTGACTTGACGTTAGCAGCTGACTGTCCAAGGGTTTGTTCCTTCCAGAACGCGTCTCCGAACACATCCCCTTTACCTGGGCACCAAGAAATGTGAAAGTTCAGATTTTTAGAGTTATTTTCATAAAGATGGTATTTTTTTTCAATGACTGTGTCTTTTCACTGCATCTGATTCTGTTGGAGAGATCATACACAGTGTGACTACAAGCAGAGTTTGCAATACCATAGTGTTGACTAGGTTAAAATATTGTGTTCACTCCCTTTGACACACTGTGGTCACAGAGAACGATAGTGTGATCATCGTGTGCCTTTGGGCTATGTGAAATACTACATTTTATGTGTAACAGACTGTGGCCAAATAAATATACTGTGAAGATACAGTGTGGATCTGGAAGAGTTTAATGATGCTGACAATGTTCCTGCTGTGCATTAAAATATGGTAACATAGAGATTCACTTTCGTGTGCCCAAAGTGTGGATCTGTAACATCTCTATAGTGTTTTTATACGGAAATACTGAGTTCACTCTGCCTTCCCACCATGTAACAGAGTGTGATAATTATAATGTGGATGCCGAGATGATCACCCCTAATCAACGGAGAGTAGCCACAGAGAGGACATGGAATACTTTCTTATTGTTGACAGTGTGGAAATTTTCTATTCACACTCTTTCCACAGTGTTTACGTATGGTGGAATACCATGTCTCCTCTGGAAGGAGTTTATGCGGTAATTACCATTTTCAACTTTGCTTGATATTCTTTTGATATAGGGGCTATTCCGACCTCTTTTTTTTTCGGTACTATCCTTAGAGCTAGAGACACATGGAAGGTCAGAAGCTACATGTATTTGGATGAAATATAAGATGGACAAGTGTTTTTGTTCCCTTGTCGTTGTAATATACAAGACTTACTTAAAATAGCAACGACTTCGTCGTCTTGCACAACTTCTAATGAGCCAGCAACGACGAAACAGAGCGAGTCGATGCTTTCCCCACTGTGTACTAGCAGATCACCTGGTGCACTGTGGCTCATTTGAAAGCTGATGGCAAGCGCCCTCAAACAACCCTCGCTGGCCAATCGAAAGGAAGGGTGTTCGTTGAAGACACGCCGGTTGAGATGAACACACACATCAGCTTTCATGTCCTTGGGACAATAGCTTAAAACCTAGACATGATGAACAGAGAAGATTTGGTTCAAAGAAAATGGGTGATTCAAAGCTATTTTGTGCCATACGTTACAGACCACATCTCACGTACTCCCACAACACATTTTACCAGATGAAATAGGATGTAAAACGACGCATAATGATGTCTATTCATCTTCGGAATTGCACAACACTTGGTAAGATATGGGACACCCATTTTCAGTGGACTTGTTCATATAAAATGATAAAAAATTCCAAGATATTATGAATGCAACTGCATCTCCTATATGCCCTCGCCAATATTCAGTAAACCTCATGGCTGTTATTGAATTATTGTGATAACCAGAATAAAAAAAAAACAAAAAACATCTAATTATATGTTAACTGACCTCTTTGACCTTTCATCTTTGACCTATCGACCCTAAAGTCTGATCACTTTGGCGACTTTAAGTAATGCATACTAATAGTTGAAATACAGAGCTAATGAAAATAAAAGTTCTTTAATTTCATACATTGATCTCTATGACCTTTGACTTTTGACCCGCAAACTCAAAATCTAATCAGATCGTCTTCCTATCATGCTTATGGTGATACATACTAGAACCGTGTTTGAAGTTCATACTTCAAATAGTAATTGAGATATCGCCTTAAAAAGACTGAAACATAAAATTTAGGAATTGACCTTTGACCTACAGTATGTAACAAAAAATCTAATCAGATCATCTTCCTATGGTGACACATATCACGCCAACAAAAAAGCGGGATGGACGGAAGCACGGACCGTGACAACTCGAAAACATTATGCCTCCGGTTCGACGGGCGTGTCATAAATATGTCTCTGCTAAAGCCTCCATCTCACAAAAAGTCGTTTGCTGCTTTACATTTTTAATACATGAAGATCAAATTATTACATAAAACAATAGTTCATGGATGCGTGCATAACTAATGAGCAATATTATAATCATGTTGTCAGCGTCTAATCACCCTCAAAATTCCATCTTGTAGTTCACTGTTGCTTTGTCATGTTTGCAGTGTGTGACTACAATAAAAGGTCCATTCTTGTTCATTTGCGCCGTTTTTTAATCAGTCAATTAAAAGCACCATGCGTAAAATTGGCATGCACCTCGGCACCTTTCATGATGTTGTGTATGACGCAGGGAATGTTCTTGAATTTCCGAATATAATGAAAGCGCACTAGTTAGTGGCGTACCCAGAAAATAATTGGAAAAGGAAGGGGGTATATCTTGATCTTCATCATCAACACCAAAATATTTTGTCCCTCTCGACCAGGTGTATAAGATGAGTACCTGGCAATGCTAGGTAAATATAACTACAGGCCCTATAGGAACAGCAGTATTGATATTGATGAAGCTGTCATGGGTAGTAGATAAGACCATGCCAGTATCATTTTCACTATTTGAGGAGGAGGGGCATCTTGTAGCTATATGCCACTACATCATCGTTCACGAGCTCACCTTTTCTGTGTCGATGCCCTTCGACATCGACCATGTCGAGATTACGTAATCGAGCACGCGTTCGGTGAGAGGCTTGCTGACTCCATGAAGCTTCATAAACTCCTTGACGTTCTGCAGCATATCGTGGTAGCGGGCCGTGTTGGAGGTGAATTGTTGGTAGATAGTGGTCACGTTACCGAAGATACAGGCATAGAGTAGAGCTAAGAAAATAACAGACAGATATGTAAATATCATATCAAATAGAGTGAATAAATATCGAAAACATTAAGAAATAAAGTGAATAAATGAACACAATCATTAAGAAATAAAGGGACTATATAAACACATAATGAATACATGATTAAATAGATCAATATAGAAATAAATATAGAAATGAATTAAAATAGAAACAAATGAATTAATATACATGTTAAGATAACTAATAATACAAAAAATCGAAATAAATGAATGACTGAATGATAAAAAGAATATGCATGTAGATGATAAATAAGAATGAACAAATAAATGAATGATTAAAAACTAATGATTAGTAAAACCCAAATAAATGAGATATATTAAATTATACATTCACTGTCTTGACTCTCAGTTGGAAGGTTTTGGGTTAGAATACCACCAAGAACTTACATTTACTTATATATTTGTTTATTTCCAATATGACTTTACTTCTATGGGCCAAAATCTTCTCGTACTTTCATCCTTATAAAAGTTCCCTGAGCTGTCATTAATTGTTTATATTACAAATTTGATCCATATTAGATTTAGATGCTTGTTAAAAATTCGAAAAGCCACCTAAAACACAATATACGTAGCATCACTTGGTAATTTCGAAGGTCCTGTTTTCAATGGCTGCGGGACAGGTTTTGACAGGATAGAATTACTCGTGCGCGTCGCCATCGTGTGTAACACCTATTCTGATATTCTGGTGTCAAAGACATCAAAGGAACAAGCTCTTTTTCTTTTCCTTTTACATTCGAGGTGGCTTGTTTTGCTCCAACAAAGCAAAAGATGATCCTTTGTGATGTGAATGACCAAGGTTATTATGTTATCAAGGAAAACAGAGTTATGAAGAAGATGAACTACTCGACTTGTTTTCTCCTCCTGTTGTGCCCAATATCCCCGGATTAAAGATATCTTGAAAGTAAGGATCAGGGGCGTTAATAGACAACTTTGCTATTGGAGGTGCCATCTTCGTTGCATTTTTTTTTTTGAAGTTCATTGTTCCGCCTTTATAAAACCTACCCCCTCCGGGTTGGTTGCTTTTTTTAGTTTAGAGGCACTTATCACTAATTTTCTAAATTAGAATATTTGCGCCTGCCTGCCCTTTATCTCTCTTTCTCTCCACCTCTCTCTAATTTTTCAGGATTCTACCAATTTTCGACCCCCTTCAAGTAATAATTAGGCGAGAGTGCCACACTCAACATGACATCCTCCTCCATATTGTATCAAAATAGTGATAATCTTCAGATTTCTTTTTTTAAAGAAATTATTGCAAAGAAAAAATATCAGAAGAGAAGCGGAGATGGTTCAAGGATGTAATACTTTGTCAATGAGAAAACGTCTTGATACCTTGATTAACTTTTATTTTACCGTGGATTCGAAAACCAGGATTGAATACAGTTTAAAGGAGAAATGAGAAATCATGTGTTTCTGTCTTCAGGTCTTGGTTGACTTAGTACACTTTGGCTTGGTAAGATTTTCATCAGGAAACTCTGACTCATTATTCAACAGGAGAGGGGCAAACGTGAAGGGGACGGGTTCATAGGTATTATGTACCGTAACTTATTTTTTTTTTTGTTTTATTACCCCTCCCCCCTTGTGCCCCCTCACCCTGCCTACACCAGCGCTCAGACTTTTCAATTGTTTCCTTTACAAACAAGCTCCACTTGGCTTCAGATGAAAGTGTATTCCTCATCAAAATGACACTAAATGAGGGTGTACAATCATCACCTATGAGTCGGTCCTATGTTCTATTTACAATGCCCCGTCAATATCTTTTTAATTAGTCCCATATTTGTTAAATCAACGCTGGATGTATATTGGCGGGTTTTCGGCAGCCTCCGGCGTTCTCAGCCTCGTAGGTAAGGTTACAGTCTTGTCGCTGATATATCTGCTGAAATGGCTGAGTAATAATGAGTAAAGTGGGGTCTTGGATAGCACTTATGTCTGTCACACTTGACACTAATGGCCCTCCATTTTTATTATCCCGGCATTAGCATGGCTTCTATGACGGCGCTCCAGCATTTTAAGGAATTAAGGAACTTACATCCAATGATCATCATCCCGATTGTGAAGAGCCGCTCGTAGGTGGTGTAAGCCGACACATTGCCGAACCCGACGCTGGTCAGACTGCTCATGGTGTAATACATGGCCGACACGTACTCCATGCCGACGTCGGGCCCGTTGAGCACCGTCTGGTTCTCGAGGATCTTGTAGGGGTCGTTCATGTCGTTGCCGAACTTCCAGAGCCACGAGTTGGTGTCGTTCTGCCTCAGGGCCTCTCGGCCGATGGTGTACCAGATGCAGGCGAACCAGTGGGCGACCAGGACGAAACTTAACATGAGCAGGATGAGGAAGGCGAGCCCGTATTCGATATAGTGGTCAAGCTTGCGTACGACGCGACCCAAACGCAGCAGGCGGGCTACCTTGAGAGCGCTAAAAATCCCACTGATTTTATTCTGAGGATAAATGAAGTCAGGAAGGAATTTAAACGAAATGTCAGTTGCAAAGCGATTCGAGCATTTCATTACCATGATTACAATATTCACTTATAGCTGCATGTAGGCACTCAGAATGAAACAGCTTTTCACATACATTTTGTTTACAATTTTCGACGAGTCGAACACCAGTATATGATTCAACAACAACAACAAAAAAAAACACAATAATCATAGGAAGAATAAACATGAAATGAACTACTGTTCTAGGTAACTCCGTCAGAGACAGAATTACTTAATCCTCCCCTCCCAAATAAAGCTATAGAGAATGTGCACATATTTGCATATGAAAATTGAGTTTTCAACTATTTTACTTGGGAAGGCTATGGACACGTAGTTGTTTTATGAGGATAAGGCAATTTAGCACATGCAAACATTTTCATGCGTAAAATAAAATACATGGACAAGTTCATTACGCTGACTGGCAACAGTAAATAACCAGAGATAGAAGTAGGTGGATCGCCACTGTTTGGAACAGACAAGCAAGCAAGCAAACATTTTCATATTGTAGACATCCGCTGAAAGTTTTATGGGAAAGGGAATAAGGGGGCGTTTCATCAAGTTTCGTTTCAGTGACTTTACTGGCAAATTGCTCTCAGCCAATCAGATGCAAGGATTTCAGTAGCTTATAACAGTTGTCGATAAAAATCACTGACAAGACACTTGATGAAATGCTCCCCAGGAATCACAGCATGATCTTCAATTCATCAATGATTGCAATGACTTGCTCCCCAGGAAGCATGCAAAGCATGACATTACGGAAGTCCCTGTCTCATTAACATTATAAAAACTCAGGAATGAAATTCTAAAGAGGAGAGAGAGAGAGAGAGAGAGAGAAAGAGAAAGAGAGAGAGAGAGAGTGAAGGGGGAAATGAGTTAGGGTGATATCGGCCCCATTTCATGAAACTTGTTATCAGTAATTACAACTGCCATATTTCTATGACAAATTTGCTCTCAACCAATGAGATGCAAGGATTTCATTAGCTTATAACAGTTATTGCAACTTTTTACTGATAACATGGATAACAAGTTTTATGAAATGGGGCACTGGAGATAAAAAGGAAATTGGTCTGTTTGAGCTTTATAGCAGCATCTTCCTTAATCAAGAGTGAATGAAATATTGCACTGAATGGTTTAGGCCTTATCGTTAATTATATTAAGACGCAATGACAGCATACAATCAAAATAAGAAATGCATTTTTTTCAAATTCTTTGACGATGTTAAGTGGATTCTATAAATTTCTCCTCTTTTTTACGCCCTGTCGGAGTTGATATTATGTATTTTAATAGGCTTGTAAACGTCAGTTTTTCTTGATGAATACCCGTGCCTCTCTTGACTGACGTGTGTTTGCATGTTTGCTCACTGTAAAAAAAAATCCTGTTTCTAACAACCTGTTTTCTCTCTCACGAATCAAGTGTAATGCAATCGAGAGCTAACGAAATAGGTCACGAATGTCTTGGAATGAAAAGTAGAAAACTGTATACCTTTGGAGCCACTCTGCAGGAAATAGGAGAGCGCAAAAAGCCACACACCATTTTCAGATTTGCATGCGAGGTATAGGTAGAGCCGGCGTGTTTTATAATTGTCATCAAAAGGCATAGCAACGCCGGGCACAAAGAAGCAGGCAATCGTCTTATATTAAAAGGAGTGGTCTTTTTTAAAATCAAGATTTGTTGGAGGCGTATGATAAAATCGTATCAGACGTTGCTTTGTGGCTCTGATGGCGTTGCTATGGTAATAAGGTGGTAAATGCATGAAAAAGAGAGCAAAGGCCTTGACTTTTTTAGAATAAGATGGGGTTTCTTGTAGCTTGTGAATTTCCATGCTGCTTGGGGCCTATTCATGTCTTCTGCAGTATTAAGAGAGGAGTAAAGGCGACTCATAAAAATGGCAGCAAAAACAGCACGCAAGAATCGTTCACTACATATTACATCATTCATGATGAAGAAAATGTTTGAATCAAAACATTCGCATTATGTATTTGATTTTCAACGTCTGCTTACTAAAAATTTGCTTTGGGCTAAAGCTCAAGTAGACCAGAAGACTTTTTTTTTTTTTTTAATTGTTGTTTTATGTTTTGTTTTTGTTTTTTAATGTTGCAGTACTGTTCATTCGACGCACGATTATTGGTTATGACGCTTTTCTTTGAAGAAAATCTTCAGGTAGATCTCAAACAGTGAGAAAAATACAAACATGTAATGAGGCGATGAATCTAACTTCAGTGATTAATGTATTCATTTGGTCATGTTTTACTGCTTATGATTAAAGAAAAAATACTGAAACAATATGTTCATGTATAGAGACATGAAAGACTAAAAAGGTAGATAGAACAGGACAGGGAAAGGGAGAGAGAGAGAGAGAGAGAGAGAGAGAGAGAGAGAGAGAGAGAGAGAGAAGGGGGAATAGGCACAACTTCCTGTGCTTCGGTCTCACATCTTCTACGGTGTCCTCAATGGGCAATGCCAACCCAAGATTACATTGTTATAATTCAAGTTTTATACTTACATTACTAGAATTTTGAAATGCATTAATGACGTCATAGGGGAGGCACGATAGGAGATCGATAATAAACCAAGACTTGAGATAATTCATGCGTATGATTTTGGGTTCGGACACGACCTCGCCAGCAGGACCAACGAACGTCGTGTGGAAGTTGAGGATGACATCAATGAAGAAGACGATATCGACGATACCTAAAGAAAAATACAACAACAAAAATCTTTTTAAAAAAAACACAAAACAAATACAAAAGATATGATTGTTTCGCATAGAACAGGCCTAGTATAACATTTCTTAACTCAAACTTGTACTGTTTTCTAATGCGTTTCCCTAATCACAAGATTCAGCACTCACTGTCTATTTTATTTCTCTGGTGGTGGCTTCTAATTTGGCTTTTCATCCGTTCACAGTAACAAAATCCTGAAACAGGAGAGGTAGGCCGGGGACATCGCCCCCTTCCCCGTTCTTATAAAAAAATGACCATTTGGGGTCGTCTTTGCTTTTAAATGTCAGATATTTTGTAGGCCTTGCCCTTCGGACAAAGTTATGATACAGAACAAATAAGTGAATATATATTTCCATTATGCTCCTATTCATGTTTGATAGTTTGTGTCTAGAGAGTTTTGCTCATTATGAATTCGCGATCGCTCTGTGATTCGTTGTCGAGTACATCCTTACCGTCGATGACTACGAGAGTGATGTATTCATTGTTAGTAGAATAGTTGAAGGTCACATTGAAAGGCACTGCAACAGCTGTGTAGAAAGTCAAAACGAGAATCACCCAGTCCCATATAGTCTTAAACGTGCAGTAGTGCAGGATGATGTGTGGGGGTGTCTTGGGCGCTTCTCGCTTGTACTGCGGTAGAACCTCGGCATCAAGGCTCATCATCTGATGAAGATAGCAACCCGAAAATAGAAAAAAACAAACAAACAAAAACCACTTAATGAAACAATGAAAATATTTTCTCAGTCAATGACTCATGACTCATTTATACCATCACTCGGATCCACTAACAAAATATTGGTTGTTCTTTGTGCTTGTTTGTTTGTTTGTTTGTTTGTTTGTTTGTTTGTTTGTGTTTTACATTACAGACCAAGAAGGGGATAGGGAGGGTAACAAGATGAACATCGTGAATGACTATATTTTATGATCAAATTCTGTAGTCTTTCCACTTTAATTGGTGTGTCGTAGTCGAGTGGTTAAAACACTCGACTTAAGTTGCGAAGGTCCGGTATACTTACGTGTGAAATTTGTGAAATCTGTGCCTGTTTTGTTTGCTCTTGTTTCATGTTTGGTAGATGTTGAGCGACTTGAACCAAGACTGATTTGCTTCGGGTGACTGTCCTCGCCAGCTTGGCGAACCGCCCCACACCTGCAATATGAACAGAACACATAATAATGTATTTTAGAGGCCTACTCTGAACATCGCTTTTTTATGCATTCGTCCTATGAATACGAATTTTATGTAGAGATCTGCAACGAAAATTAAATACAATTACCCAGTCAAAACATCGTCCCAGTGCGGTATTTCCATGTATGCCTCTTTATTTGATGTATTTGTCATTAATGGGCGCAATGACATGTAGCTTTACATGGGCCTCTTAAATAAAGAACTTCAAGAAAACCACATGCAGTGGCGGATATCAGGGTAGGGGGCAACAGGAGGGGGGGGGGGGGCACGTGTCCAGTAGCAAAACTTCATGTTATGTAAATTATCTTGAGTAGGCCTATACAAATCAAGTACAGAAGAAAACGGGCCCATCATCATTGTGCACCCACCCAGCCGGGCGGCAGTGTTATTTTTGATTAAAGCTCCAAAATTCAGTTGTTACGATCATCATCTTAATTCGATTTATCACTCTCCATCATCATTAATTTTAGTGAGTATATTTCCTATTCAAATTTCTCAAGACATAATTAAATTTCATATAATTTCTTCACAATATCCAAGTATTTATACTACGTAGCAACAAAGGGTCAACATTTTGATGGTTGGGGCGTTTACTCCGTAAAAATCTGAAATTAACTGTGTATCCTACCGAAAATTATATTTGACTAAATAATGCGCCCCTCCTCATCAGGCATAAAGACTGACGCCCCAGTGCGAAGATATAAAAGTTATTAGAATGCAATATGTCTGCAACTGAAAAAGGAAAATTTATTCATAAGCTTTTAAGCTCTGTGCATATCCTTTCGGGTTTTTTTTTTCTTTCTTTGGAAAAGCGGTATGAATTTTCCAAATCCAAATGTGCTCGTGAATCGAAGTCTCAGTACATTGGCCCTTGAGACTCTCAGTTACATTTATTCGTAGCTTGTTCTTTCGATTCATGTGATATATTACCAATGTGAATTACAGATGAATGATATGAGATGAACACAGAGTCTGTGTACTAAAATTTATTATTCATGAGGATTAGATTGTAAGCTGTTGTGACGTGCATGCGGATGTTCGGCTCCAAAGCTAGGCTTTGGGAATTTCCCCAGTCAAGCCAGTTGGTTATAATAATTGACGAAAGCACTTGCGCCAAACCAAAGTAGCTCTGTAAAGGAACTGTTATGATATAGAACTGTTTGAAGGCCACATCCAGTATGATTTCAATCGTTCATGAAATTAAATTTACTACTAAGAGTCAGTGAAATAGTTGATTGTCCCGCAAGAGATTTCAGTGTATTGAACGAATCCGTAATTATCTTGTGAAATTAATGTTCACATTTGCAACAGAACAAAAATGAATTTGGTCAACTGTTATATTCATTAAAAACAGACCAATTTCTTTCGTTTTCCTTCTCCAAATAACCAAATTTATTGTACAGTATGAAGATTATCACAAGGAAGTAAAGATCCCTGACAGATTTATAATAATAATAATAATAATATACAGTTCTTGTATAGCGCATATCACATTATGATATAACGTCTCTATGCGCTTCCAAAGGACTTGGATATTATTACCCTGGCTCTAGCCCGGCAGCCGCCAGCGCGCAAGCATTTCAAGGAATGAATTCCTGCCAGGTACCCATTCACCTCACCTGGGTTGAGTGCAGCACGATGTGGATGAATTTCTTGCTGAAGGAAATTAACGCCATGGCTGGGATTCGAACCCACGACCCTCTGATTGAAAGACGAGAGTCAGAACCACCAGACCACGACGCTTCCATAGGTGTTTTTGCAAATGTACAGTTCCGTCGTTCGGGCAACCAGTGCATCATCTTGCATTCGTGCGGCAAGGTGCCAAAACATCCTAACATTTGAGCAGCAAGGTGTCCAAATATTTATGTTCTGTATTGTTCATTCCGTTCACCCCGCTAAAAAGTGTCCAAAAGATTTACGAGCTCGCCTTAGACGTGTGCAGAATTTAGAATCTGAAGCTTTTATAATTTGACAAAAGGCTCAACCTCTCCTGAAAATGTGCCTATACATCTATGTTTGGAGTCGACAACTATAATTTCATCTATTGTATCGGTAGCGAAATATCCCGGGCGAAATATATTTAGTATACTTATGGCTCTTCAGTTTCTTATATCAATTATTTCGCATGACCTGTGTCGAATGGAGAAATCGAGAGCATTATATCATACCCTTGGCGGAATCATCTTCAATTGGTTGCTTGAGTGCCGTGATGTCTTTGAAAACACAAAGGAATAAGACCACTTGATCCCTGTCATCTTTAACAGGCGCGATCTGTACCAAGGTCCACATCGGCGTCCCTAGAGGAGAGAGAAAGAAAGAATGAGATACAGAGAGATGGAAGAGAAACAGAGAGACAGATATAGAGACACAGAGAGGCAAGAGAGAGAGAGACAGACATAGAGACAGAGAGGCAGAGACAGAGAGAGATGAAGAGAGAGAGAGAGAGAGGGAAAAAAAAGACAGACATAGAGACAAGAGAGGCAGAGACAGAGGAAGATGAAGAGAGAGAGGGGAAAAAGAGACAGACGTAGAGACACAGAGAGGCAGAGAGAGAGAGAGGGGGGGGGGAAGAGACAGACATAGATACACAGAGAGGCAGAGACAGAGAGAGAGAGAGAGATGCAGAGAGAGAAAGAGGGAAAAAAGAGACAGACATAGAGACACAGAAAGGCAGAGACAGAGAGAGATAAAGAGAGAGAGAGGGGGAAAGAGACAGACATAGAGACACAGAGAGGCAAAGACAGTGGGAGATGGAGAGAGAGAGAGAGAGAGGGAAAAAAAGAGACAGACATAGAGACACAGAAAGGCAGAGACAGAGAGAGATAAAGAGAGAGAGAGAGAGAGAGAGAGACAGACAGACATACTATTATTACATCCAATGCTCATATAACATTTCGATCATTTGATTTTACTTTGTTATGCAACAACATTTGCATAAGAAAATAAGACAATATTGGTATATTTTATACCACACACAAAAAAGTATAGATCATACCATCACCCTGCCGCATCAGGTTTGTTTTATGACATTAGAATATGTTTTTTTTCTTGTTAACTTTGTAAAAAGGAAGTTTGTAAAAAGCAATATTCTGAACAAAACATTAAGATCTACATTCCAACTGCCAAAAAGGCTACATTCTGTTCCCGTCGGATGTTCGGCAACCCAATCGTAATTACTTTGGCCAAGAAACCAATCTTCTTTTAAGGCATACCAATAAAGAAAGAACGTACAAACTACACTCTCTTCCCAGATACAAGGACAGACTTTACCAAACCACTTTCATTCGTGACTCCAGGGGCGGCAATTTTGTTTATTGCGTTGGGAGGGGGGGGGGGGGGGGGGGTCGCGCTAGATGCCAGGAAGCAGAGCCACAGAGTTATGGGGGCGGGTATAACTTTTCAGTCTAACGCACCACAGTCCAGAACCTTATGGCAATGTTAAATGATTAATTACTATATGCGTTTGTTGCTAATTTTCGAGTTTAAAAAGGAGGGGGCATGTCCCTGTTCCCCTGTTCGTGATTAGCAGTCAGGTTTGATGTGACGTACACACTTTGAGATATAGTAAACTGAACTCTAATAGACGACACACTTTACATCCGTCATTCAGTCACTTGGAGATTAGCAAGACTGCCCTGGCCTCACGATGTACCTATCAAAATGTCAGGAGCTTGACATTCAATTGTTTCATGTTGGTGGTAATGGATGGTCTTGTCTCAGAGAAAGAGAGAGAATGAGAGAGAGAGAGAGAGGAGAGAGAGAGAGAGAGAGAGAGAGAGAGAGAGAGAGAGAGAGGGAGAGGAGGGAGGGAGAAAATTGAGGGTAGAGGGGGAAACAGGCAGACAGATAGACAGACAGACAGACAGGCAGAGGCAGAGAAGAAGTGAAAAAACGAATGGCATACCCGTGCTTATGGTTCTAATCAATAATATAATATCAATAAACTCAGTGAAATGCTGTCCAGTTAGATTCTTTGGCACTACTAGTGACTCAATATATATTAAAAAATCACTTTCATTCTGTGTGAGCATTCTTGTAAAAAAAAAAGTTCGAAATAAAATGCCTAATCATATCCTTTAAATAGGTAAGGTTCTTTATAAGGTACTCCAGAACAAATTTCATAACATTTTTTAAATTTCTGGTCTTTATCTTTTATAAGCCTGGACTCAGCTTTTCAAAGCAGAGATCTCGGGTTTTAAATTTACCCCAACCCCCTCTCCAAAGTAACGAAAAATTCCAAAATCCCGGTCGGAGTAGTGTGGGATGCATTCTGGGAACTGTTTTTGATGACACATGCGGTCATGTGACCAATCCCAGGTGAGGCTTGTGTTCGATTAGACTTTCATGAATACGAAATGAAATATGAAAACCACAAAAGCTTTCAAGCGATCTTGGCAAGGAACGAAGAAATTATTATTTTTCTTCTAAATGTACAATCTGCTATGCGTTTCACGTAAACAGGTTGATTTTTCACAGCACAGGA
The DNA here is from genome assembly GCA_029962745.1 of Echinometra lucunter. Taxonomy (NCBI): domain Eukaryota; kingdom Metazoa; phylum Echinodermata; class Echinoidea; order Camarodonta; family Echinometridae; genus Echinometra; species Echinometra lucunter. The sequence continues at coordinate 12,913,677 of CM057152.1, forward strand.
CGTGGCTGCTTTGTCGGTCAGGAAAACGAATTCAAACACAAATTTGGTATAGCCAAGGTAAGTGCCTCTTGCTCACGCGCAATTATCTGGTTTGCGGCTTATGGTCCATACGAAATATTTATTTCAGTGGCGTAGCACCAAGCTGGGGCACACGCTCCTGAATTAAACGGAAAAATGGAAACGAATCCGCAGAATGACTTCCCTTGAAGGGCACTAATCACTGGAAGACATTTGGCTCTCTTTTTGAGGGGTTCCATATAACTTTATGCAAAACATGTGCCAATAGGAATGTACTCTCACTTTACATAAAAAGCAACTAGACGCCATGGGTAGTCGACGTAAGCGTACGCACGGGTATAAATTCGGGCAATTACGGAATCGAACAGCTAATCGATTCAGCGCGCTTTATCTTTTTTGTGTTATCCTTTATATTATACCAACTCCTTGAACTTTAACACTTATTTTTTATTTATATATTTATATATTTATCTATCTATTTGTTTATTCATCTATTAATCTATCAATTTATTTATTTTTTTAAATTTATCTATTAATCTATTAATATTCATTCGTTCGTTCATTTTATTTATATTATTGGGATGTTATTTTTTATTGACTTTGGAAAGGCATTTGATTGCGTTTCACATGATTTTCTATGGAATGTACTACATTTCTTTAATTACGGGGATAACATTATCAAATGGATCAAACTATTATATCGGAATTCTGCTTCAAGTGTGTTAATTAACGGTTGTTTAACATCGCGTTTTAATATTAGAAGAGGTTGCCGACAACACTTTCTCCATATTTGTTTCTATTATGTGCAGAGATTTTAGGTATGTTAGTCAGAAAATCCCACAAGATAAAAGGTATAGCTATAGCACAGATGCTCTAGAGCTATTGAATTTTTTTCCCTCAATATTCAGGTTTAAATCTTAAAATTAATAAGACACAGATATTATGTATTGGTTCCTTGAAAAAAAAACCGGTAAAGATTGATTTGCATCAGGTACATGGGACTGACATAACGTTGGTTAATGGGGAATTCATAAGGTATTTGGGAAAAGATTTTTGTATTGATCTAGAAAAGCTTCCGGATTTCAACCACGACAGAATATTTGATAAGCTAAAAAGGCAAATGATATCTTGGTCAAAACGTAATATTTCTGGGGGTTTTTTTTGTCGCGTGGTTTTAGTGAAATCAATGCTTGTTTCGCAATTTAACCATTTATTTATGTCCATTCCTAACCCTTCCGAACATCTTTTAAAAGCAATAATGTCTCTTTCTTTAAATTCATATGGAAAGGGAAACCTGATAAAATTAACAGGAAACAGATGGTTTGTACTTACGAAAATGGTGGACTGAAAATGGTTGATGTTGTACATTTTTCTAGAGCTTTGAAACTGACCTGGATAAGAAGATTTTTGTTGAACTGATGAGAAGATGTTACTCATTAATGTATGTTTTCATGCGACCAATAACATCACTGGAATGGGGTAAAGGTGATATATATTTCACTAAATTAGCATTTACGCTAAGAAATTGTTTTTGGAAGGAAATTTTCCATATACTAGCTTATTTTGTCCGACATGTCCAATGTACTTCTCTCTTTTTGGCAAACTACTCCTATTTGGTGCAACTCTGATGTGAAAATTGGAGGAAAGGGTATATTTTTAAAAGAATGGGATAAGGGTATTCGTTTTTATAAACGATTTATTAGATGACCAAGGACATATTTTAGTAAGAGAAGAGTGTGAAAAAAGTTTTGCTATCAAAATTCAGTCTCTGCATTATTATGCACTCTGTCAAATCATTAAATGCAAATATAAACCTCAGTTAGAAAGTTGTAAAATGAAAGTAAATGAACAATTATGCCCTGCATATGTTTCAAACTTCTTGAAAGATAAAAAAGGATGTAGACATATTTATCAAATCATGTTGAAAGAAAGTGACGATCATTTGAATATACTATGTAATAGGTGGCACGCAGATGGTATCGTATTTGATGATAAATATATCCAATATTATTTTAGGGCGTTGTTTCGGTGTCCAATGCATACAACATTACGGTATTTTTAGTATAGACTTTTGAATAGAATATTGTATTTGAATAAAGATCTTGTGAAATTTAAAATGAATATAGATAGGAAGTGTTCCTTTTGTGGAAGAGAAGATGAAGATATTGTACATTTTTTCTACTCTTGTAACGTAACTAAATTGATTTGGGGTTGTTTGATTGATTGGTTATATAACGTAACACGCTGTAGAATAAAACTTTCGTTAATTCATATTTTGTTAGGTTTAACGGAAAAAAGAAATGATGCTTTAAACTGTGTATTAATTTAGACAAAACAACAATTATATTTTTCTCGAATACAAAAATCTATACCGTCCTTCCATAGAATTAAACAACACATCAGGGACAGATACACAAATGAAAGGCAAGTTAGCATACTTGCCAACAAAACCGATAAATTTTGATAAAAAATGGAAAAATTTTGAAAGGATTTTGATTATTTGGAATAACTTTATTGCACTTTCCAAATCATTCTACGTTAGTAGCAGTATGGCATTGTCTATTATGTATGTATTTTTGTACATGTATAAATTATTATTCTCATCATTATTTGCATTAAGTTATGTTTTCAATAATCGCCTTTTACGGTTGATATTCGTCATGTATAATTTTTGTTTTATTTAATTACATGATATTCCTTTGTATATTGTACAAATATGTTGATGACTTGTGTTGAATAAAATGGCCGTCGGAGGGACAAAAAAATGGGGAAAAAATCTATTTCTATTATCTATTTATTCTTTTTTTTTTTGTTTTACAAAAATTATGTTTTTCAGGTGATTGGTACACTTCGATATCATATCCCTTTATTCCATATCCCTGTACTCTGGAAGGAGAAAAGGATCTCTACTGCTCCCTCCCCTTTATTTTACTTCTTTAGATATTGCCACCCCCCCCCCCCCCCATGTTGGACTCTCGCTACGCCTCTAGTAAATTATCCAATAGTTCACAGGAATGCATGAGTCCAGGACGAATCATCTCCTGATTGTTTGTATCCCATTACGGCCAGCCTTCTACCAAACCAAACCGCTTCCTTGAAATGGGACTAATTTACACGTGCATGGGACCACGGGCTTCGCTTCAAACGACTTAGATTAGGCGATCGATCACTTTAATGAGAGATCGCTTTAATACGGAGAGAAGAGTATCTTAGCTTAAATTGGTTGAGTGATTGATCAGTCATCATACTGTGTGAGTTGGTGATCAGAGATTGGCTGTCGTAGGAACATCTCGTACCACAGGAGAGGATCCATGATTTCTTAGAAGAGGGGCATAATATTCAGCTCTGGACTCTCAAAAGAGAGAGGGAAAAGAGTTATCATCTCAAAGAGGGCGGGAGTTATGCTCCTTGGGTTTCAGGAGGGGGCACGTTGCTGGATGTGCCTCCCCTCCTTTCGAGAGAGAGAGAGAGAGAGGGGGGGGGGAAGGGCTAGAGAAGGACTATATCTGTCCTGCAACACATGTAGCTTGGTGGGATAATACTTTAGCATGACATGACATTTTCATTTTTTATTTAGTGTTCCTTCTTGTCGCCTACGCCCTAAAACAAAAGTTATTCCCTTCGAATTATGTTTGTTGTTGCTCTATGACATCGCCGATCAGCCTGTATGTGAGGATTTTTTTTGTTTTGGAGCATCACTGTTTGTTTTTTGTATTTCCCACATTTATGAGTGCAGGACATTATGGTGATCTCCAGAAATTATACCTCGGGCTCACCGCAGGAGACATTGGGTCAGAAGAGGGGGGGGGGGGGGGGGGAAGTCGGAGAAGAAAAATGAGCAAGACTAGATAATCATGAAGTATTTAGAACCCTTCGATCATTATGCGCGACAATCTCCCGCGTCCTCTACAATGATAATGAGCCGGTCGTCTGTTTCGAGAGTGCATGAAGAATGGTTACTTGTACTCATGACTTACAAGTCATGATCAAAATAATACAAACTGGGCATGGAGTAAGGTAGGCTGGATGGAACCTTTGGCTTTTAGCTATCTATCCAAAATTACATATTCATATAATCAGTGATAATAATAATCATGATAATGATAATATGATCTTATCGTCCTGGACACCGTTTCATGAAAGTTGCCAGCACTGACAAGTTGTCAGTCACTGAATCCTTGGTTTTGATTGGCTGAGAAGCACTGATCACTGACTGTTACTATGGTAACTGTCAGTGACTGACAACTTGTCAGTGCTGACAACTTTCATGAAACGGTGCCCAGGATAGGGTATTCTCATCAATGTGACCACTGTCTTCCCTGCAGGTCCTGTAGGCTCTGTAACACACCTCAGTCAGGATAGACATGCTGGTCAAACTCTTTATTCAATGAATAAAGCACTAAGTTGCACGTGCAAAGCATTTTTTTTTTTAGTAATTTAACTCACTAGAAATGAGAAGACTGCATTTCATTTTCGAAATATTTCTGAAGATGTTTTTCAAAGGCCTTTATTTTCAAGACATAAGACGATGTGCTCTAATCGTATGAATCCACTTTTCATTTTCTCATCGTTGGTTTTCAGTTTGGTCTAAACATTTTTACCTTTTCTTGTATAGTCTGGCATTTTGAATATTACATTTTTCAATCATAATAATGATGCGCTTTAATCGTGTTCATCATCTAACTTAGTGTTTCTCATTTTAGAATGATATAAAAATTTGTAACCTCCAGGTTACGTTCCTATATGTTCTTTGTCGTCACCTTCAAATATAGGCGCCCATGACAAAGGTGAATTGTTAGCCAATCACAGTTTGTTGAATTATTAACGAATCGGGCCGATTTTTTTTCCCCGCTGAGGTAGACATGTTAACACCATTTTGTATTTATGAGTCACCCAAGGGTTGGTGAGCCAGGCAGCTTCACAGTGTCATCATTCACCAGGAATGACGTTGGGGTAATGGGTAACACCTCTACACCCCTACACGCCCGTAGAAGGAAAGCGATGGGTAACACCTTACACTCCTCCGTTTGTAAGTGATGGGTAACACCTTGTATCACATTTAAATAAATGGGTAACACCTTGTATCACATTTAAATAAGAATACAGTCTTTTTGTGGACGTATTATTTGGGAGTTATGATGTACTCAATTATCAGAAGTTCACGCGATGAACGAAAAACAGGCCGTGGTATGCCCTCCTCTTATGTGGAATTTTTAATATTTCTTTTTTTAAAAAATGGGCTTCCTTATAGAATGCCCCAAAGAAGGAATTTGAATCCCAAGTTTATATCTGCTTACGCTCCCCATGAGGGTTGATTGCATAATGGGTCTACTTCCGATATGGACTGATCATGACCGAGAACTTCTCCATGAATATGAATAAAATCCGTAATTGATATTGGTAGATTGAAAATTTCAGACTTTTTCAATCCCACTGGGCTCTTATTTCAAATGCTTGTTTAAAAATTGTCTTCCAACTTGTCTGCAAGCATTTGGATTGACGCCCAAATAATTCTAATAAGATCCCTAGATACGCCTTTATGGTGCAGAGCGAATTCCCTTGGGGCACTAATTGTCTTCTCCTTAAGAAGTCGTGTTCGTCATCAATTTGAACACAGAAAGCTAGAGGTGCAGTGAACTGTTGGGAATGGTGGTGAATGGTCCGGGGGCTCCCAAAAAGGAGTTGGGGTAAATGTTGTCCAAGTATAGTAAAATTTTCCCAATATGTTTGGTATATTTTACATTATATTGATGAGTCCAACCCTCATGTCATCTTCTCCTCCCGAAGTTCATGAAGTTGGAGAAAGTTTACCCAATTCTAGAGTGTAAGTTTCCTAGTATATCTCGATATCAAAGCGATTAATACGGAAATAACATTAGTGGAGATGCCGAAGTCGAGTGGTTCAGGGTACTTGGATACATACGCGAGAATCGGGGGTTCGATCTCCGGCACGGCACTTATGCCATTGAGCTATCTACATTGCTCTTTTATCGTACATTGAATAAATTGACGTGCTTTATGCATATTGATTCCAACGTTTGCAAGTGTGTTAAAAAAATTACTCAAATTCTGAAGAGGCTGTGGTAAAATTATGGCATTGCTACCGTCTACTAAATGTGCTAAAAACTTTGAACTGTACAAAAAAGGTCGAGCCAATTGAATTGTGGTATTCCTCACACGCCAATAAAAATTGATGCTATTAATTGGTAAAATGATCATCTTGACGGTAAAATCCTTATCTGGGAAATATAACCTTCACCTTCACAACCTAACCTGAATAGACAATGGACAGATGGATATAACTGATAAAAACATCAGTATCTTGTGGCTCTGTCACGTACTGACCGAAAACTCACCCTATTTATACAGAGGTATAAAATTAGCGATTAAAGATGGCGAATTTCTTATGTTTTGAAAGCGTCATCTGGGAGCTAGAACTCCTGCCAGGAACATGATTATTATGCGGTGAACATCATACGATCAAGGGGTTTAGACTTGTTTAGTATCCTCTGACATGCTCTCGACGGTTCCAGGGCATTCTGCATAATTGATGAAACCTCTAATGACTTTCATCAAAGCAATTTTGGAGGTTATATTTGGAAGGTTTCTCTTCTCTTTTCTTCTTAAGTTGAAGAAAAGCATCTGCCTAAAAACTTGATAGCCATGACGACAGACGTTATAATGTCAGCATAAGCAAACTAATGCGTTTACTTTTTCTTTCTGAAAACAATTGCTTCGATGAATTCTAATATGAGCCGCCATTTTGTTTCTTCTTTAGTAATGCAACCATTTTAAAGATATAATGTTATCATTTTTGGTCCATTTTATACGAATATCCTGTGATATCTACATGAAAACAAACCAGAAATGATAACGATACTACCGGTCTGTTATTTTTCCTAAGGTTTTTGTTGATTTGATTCCCATCTTATACACGTTGACTGTATCATTCTGTCTTCAAATCATGCTTTAAAATCTTTGTTCGGGTATTACTAGCACACACATAACTATAGCATAAAGCTAATGTTACAAATAAGTATTACATTTCTTCTCCAAAAATTGAATAGAGTGAAGTCACCTTTTACAGCTTGAAAGTCTTAGACATTCCAAAGAGCAAAGGCCACATCAATCATCACTAGTAGATAGGTTATTAAGAATTGAAATGACACAGACAATGCCGCGATAAAGTCATTTGTTTTATGAGGTAAACGCGAGACAAACTATGAATACAGATGAGTTCTAAACCGACAAACCTAGCACCGTTCAGTCGTTTTACGTGCGGTCATGAATGATAAATGAATCACCAAACAAGAAGGAATATATGAACTCCTCGTTATTTTTGTTACAAAATCAGCCTTGGGATAATAGTTGTTGTAAATATAGCATGTTAAACAAGAAAACAGCGGACAAGACTGTTATATCTTAATTTTACCCGCTTCTATTAGCTTGCCAGTGTCAAACCGTTTCATAACTTGACCTTGTTGCAAGTTCATACATTTTTACGGATAAGTCTCTTGCCAAGCTTGACATCGCAGTACATTAACTAAACTTGCCAAAGGTCAATTCAGTTTAGGTTTGCACTTTGGCCAATACGGCTAGAGTAAGTTCTGTCAGCTGCCTTGGATAGGTATACTCTGCACGTGCAATTTCGGCGTAACAGACATGACATTCAGACCATTTATTCAAATTCAGGAGATCATAAAGTACATAGAAGTACAAGTTTATGAACAGATCTCGTCGACATTATCGGGCAGACATTTGAATATCAGGAACATTCACAACAAAAAATCACAGCATTTTCCATTTAATGGAGAGAAAAGAATGGACCCCTCGTGGTTGTAACGGATATCACATAAAATAGATAAGGCATCATTATTAAACCACTGTGAACTGTGTAAAATTTCTTTTTTTCCCCCTCAGCTTAGATTATTTTGATACCACTAGAAGTTATTGTAATATTTGGATCATAAATGGATATTTTGAAATAGTTTGATGAGAAACGCACTTCTTAATATAGAGCTCAAAGTAATGTAGTAGCAGTATAATAATAATAATAATAATAATGATAATAATAATAATAATAATAATGATAATAATAATAACAATAATAATAATAATAATGATGATAATAATAATAATAACAATAATAATAATATATAGTAGTAGTAGTAGTAGTGGTAGTAGTAGTAGTAGTAGTAGTAGTAGTAGTAGTAGTAGTAGTAGTAGTAGTAGCAGTAGTGGTGGTGGTGGTGGTGGTAGTAGCAGTAGTAGTAGTGGTGGTAGTAGTAGTAGTAGTAGTAGTGGTAGTAGTTGCAGTAGTAGTGGTAGTATTAGTAGTAGTGGTAGAAGTAGTAGCAGTAGTAGTGGTAGTAGTAGCAATAGTAGTAGTAGTAGTAGTGGTAGTAGTAGTAGTAGTAGTAGTAGTAGTAGTAGTAGTAGTAGTAGTAGTAGCAGTAGTAGTAGTGGTGGTGGTAGTAGTAGTAGTAGCAGTAGTAGTAGTGGTGGTAGTAGTAGTAGTAGTAGTAGTAGTAGCAGTAGTAGTGGTGGTAGTAGTAGTAGTAGTAGTGGTGGTGGTAGTAGTAGTAGTAGTAGTAGTAGTAGTAGTAGTAGTAGTAGAAGTAGTCGTAGTGGTGGTAGTAGTAGCAGTAGTAGTAGTGGTGGTAGTAGTAGCAGTAGTAGTAGTGGTGGTGGTGGTAGTAGTAGTAGTAGTAGTAGTAGTAGTAGTAGTAGTAGTAGTAGTAGTAGTAGTAGTAGAAGTAGTCGTAGTGGTGGTAGTAGTAGAGCAGTAGCAGTAGCAGCAACAGCAGTTGTATCAGTGGTCGTAGTGGTAGTAAAAGTAGAAGTAGTAAGAGGCAAAAAACCAAGAACACTCTTTTATAATAAGAATACTTGACTAATTTCCAAACTTACTGCTTTTCTTGTAGATGAGTAACTCCACCTGTACCGCGTCTTGTTTCTCGAAGGCCTCCTGGACGGCTTTGACGCCATCTTGATTCGTCAATTCTCCATACATGAAATTGATGGTGCTACTCCTCTGCATACAGTCTGCTCGGTTGAAACCAGTCATCTTGCAAAACCCATCGTTGCTGTAGACTATGGGGTAGTCCACGACCCTCGCGTTTGCCAGAATGAAACTGCTATCTGTAATGACAAATGTGGAAATCTAGAAATTAATGTGATAGAATAACATCAGCACGATAGCAAACTATCCGTAAGTTAATCGGATTACTTATAACCATTTTATTTGTTTCGTCAGTTTTTCATATGTTTCTTACCGTCATATGCGCAAGTGGATGAACCTAAAATCTCTAAAAACTAAAATGTTGAATCACCACTTAAAAGGATGGAGGAGTGACTACGTTTCCAAAATGTTAGATCAACACTTTGAACATATGGGATTCAACGCTATACATGGTGGATTTCAGTCTTTATTGTGTTGAATCCAGAATGTTCAAAGTGTTAATCTGCACCGTTAGAAAAGTTGTTTAAAAATCCTAAGGTTGTTTAAATTATGAACCTATCAACTGTTGTTTAAAAATTTGTATGTAGATATATGGGGATCTTTTTGAACAACTGTTGGTAGGTTTGTATTTTAAACAACTGTTCTAACAGTGTACCATATTGAAAATGTAGTAACTCCTCCACCCTTTTAAATAGTGATTCAAGATTTTTGTTTAAGAGTGTAGCGATTTTTTTTTCTTTCGGATACGTTCATATATTATTCAGTGAGTGAGTCTGCTTTTTTCATAATAATACAGAAATCAATAAAACTCATCTAAACAAATTTTAGATAATTGCAATGTAACTTTTTTAAGAACACATAGGGGTGCCGTATGTCTAACATGTTGTGATACTTTTTGATTCTCGCACTCCTAAGTTTTCAAAACAAATCTGTGATAATCCTGTGATTATGATAAAAAAAACTAAAAAAGATTAGACGTAGTTGTTGAGTAAATTATTGAAAGAAACATGTACACATGTACAATGCGATAGGGAAAGATGTATGTATAGTTGCGTTCTCATCTTCATAAAATTTATGAAAAATAAATTCATATTTCATCCAGCATTCAGCGAAATATAATTGAATCCTGATTATCGGATACCAGTCAAGAGATTGATTTTTAAAAAATATCAAACAGAAAAAATTATCAAAAAATTTGTGGTTAGGATAATTTTGGGAGTTATGTTACCAAACAGATATAAAGATACTACTTCATCACAACATTGCAAAAATGACATACCTCTATGTCATTTTGATAACGTTTCCTGCATTTGTTTACCCCCCAAAGATCCATGGGCTAGTAAAGATTAAGATCTCATCCATTTCTGTCATGCATGCAGTCCTGCTCGAAAAGTCTTTCTTTCTTTTATCAAAACGGGTAAGATAAGCCCTAGGTGCTGCAATCTTTATCTGATGTGAAAGTACTGAGCGCATACAGTAGGAGAAATAAAAAGAATAATCAGCAAAGATTATGTACATTATCATGAGAGCCATAAAGGCTTTAACTCGTAAACTGTTAAGAGGAGTTTATGCACACTAAGAAAAAAAGGTGCAATTTTGCACCCTAAATGCAACACTAGGAGCTCCTTTTTGGATGCAACTTTGCACCCTAAGACGCTTTTTGTACCTTTCAGGGTGCAGTTAGCTACATTTTGCACCCTAAAGGGTGCAGAGTTGTATCCTTTAGGGAAAAATGCAGATTTTCACCCTTTTGAATGCAAAAATTTCTGCACCCTTCAAGGTGCAAAGGGGCATTTCCGGGTGTAAATACGAAAAAAGGGTGCATTTTTGCACCTTTTTCATGTAGGGTGCAAGAATGCACCCAAAAAGGTGCTGCCAGTGTTGCATTTAGAGTGCAAACTTGAACCCTTCTTTCTTAGTGTGTGCCCTCCTGGCTCGCAGCAGACGATATCGTGTATTTCGACTTCTTGCAAAATATCATTGGCGCGACGAACGGATGTAGACCATGATGTAGACTCACGTGATGGCTGAGGGTATAAGCGGCCGATTGTGTATTCATAATGATGACCGTGAAACTCTCAGTGGCTTTGAAAAAAAGCTGAATAAAATATTCAGGCGACATTTTTACACGGATAACGGCTAATAAAAGATTCAAATCTTGCGCCGAAAGGTCAAGCTTTCGACATTGGGTTTGAGAGATCGAGGAGAGAGATTCTGAAATATGAATAAGATTTTTCTCTCTTTCTCACACACACACGCTCTCTCTCTCTCTCTCTCTCTCTCTCTCACATCCTCATACAATTATTAGTATAGTTCATTAGACGATCTACTTCCGACCAAGCAAATAGATGCAAAATCTCTTGAACAGTTTGAGAATTATATATAAGTTTTTTTTAAATACTATGTAGTATATGATACTTGTTATTCTTATCAAATTGTTCTTGATTTCTGCACATTTTTATTATGGTTATGCCGCCGTTTTTTTTTTAATGTGAAGTTTTCGATGAGACATTTATTTTGATATGTTCGTTTGTTTCCAAACATGTCTACCATTCATTTTGCGAGAAAATGAATAGTTTCCATTTTCAGATTGCTCTTTGTTATTAACATCATTATTCTTAAAACTGTACTTTTTAAAAACATATATTTCAACTGCATTTGTACATTGTCATGTAAAGTTGCGGCAAAAATGATTTTTAATGATAAGTCCAGTACTAAAAGACTTTAACCCATTACTTCAATTTTTTGACGCAAATTACTTCTCATGAAGTACTTACATGACCGACTCGATTTTGCAATTTTTTTTTCTACCATTTTCAGTTATCAGAAATTACATCATTATTATTAAACAAGTTGCCAGCTCCTAATATGTCTACTCAGCTCGTTCTGCCGGCCATGTTTATATCGGTTTAATAACAACATGGAAATATCCCCCTCTTCTTGAATAATCTCTCATGATTTCAAATTGCTGTTTATGGTGAGGAACAGTGTGGTCGCCATGGCGACCTGACGCAACTCAATTAAATTAAACCGATGGAAGGAGTGCTCAACATCAGGGAGGGGTGAGGACAAATCGTATAAGAGAGAAAAACATGAGTAGAAAGAAATTTTAAAAGCAGTTGGACTGCGGTTATCAGGGACTAGAGAGGCTATAAGGTCAGCAGTGAGGGTTAACAATGGGCGGAGTTGAACTAAGTCATATTAACAGAGAACGATGGTGAATAGAAAGAGATGCATATAAGAGGTTAGATAGGCTTTAAAAGAGAAGGGAGAGTGAGAGATCTATAATGGATACATGCCATATCTATACAGAGAGAAAAAGGAAGAGAGAGAGAGAGAGAGAGAAAGAGGGGAGAGGAATGGGGAGAAGGTGGGGGTTGATAGAGAGAAGGGGGAGGGAGATATGGACATGTTCGAGGTTTCAAAACCCTTGAATGCATGGAGCGCTACGGTTGCTCGAGCTAAAGCCGGGGTAATTATATCCAAAGTCCTTTGGAAGCACATAGAGACGTTACATAATGTGATATGCGCTATACAAGAACGGCATATTATTATTATTATTAGCATTATCATTGTTATTATCATTATTACTAGTATTGCAGCATGAGCATAAAAGCAAAATTCACCTTGAACCACATAAACTTGTATGTATTGCAAAAGTTTGATACACTTTTTCCACAATTCTAACAGTTATAATCAGTTTCTTGTGGTAAGCATTTACTTCCATAACTGATCTGGGGAAAAAAGCACACGTTTTTGATACTTTGCTGGATCACCATGCCCTCTAATTTGAGCGCATCCGCCTTGGTAGCGTCTTGGTCTTGATATTGATATTGTTTAACGTAGTGTGTAGTTTTGTATCTCTGATACTTGGTTACTTCTCATCAGTTCAATGTATAGGACCCCACTGGAAATAAGCCTATTTTGGCTTTCATGGGCTATCCTGTCAAGGTATTTGATGTTTTCATACCTATGTTTGTATTCCATGCATGTCATTTGTTATACCTGACGAATAAAATCAATCAATCAATTGGCAACGGCCAAAAGTGAATCTGTCTTTTCTGGATGTGGCTCTTTTCTGCACTCACTTTTGGTTGGCTTATCGAGCTTATCTCTCTTTTGTGTAAATTTTATGCAAACCCTGTAAAATTCATTAGGCACATATTCAATAGATTATGATTCCGTTCACTGACACAACAGATCGCCATCTTGAGAGCTCTCAAGATGGAAATGTTTTGCCTCTGGTCTTTTGTCTTCTCCCTTGTCTCAGACAAGACCATGATGACTGTGTTTGGTAATACGTTGATTTTAGAAAAAAAAAAAACCTTTTCATGCCCAAATGGTCTTCACCATTAAATGTATATGAACAAAAATAATCAATATACAGGCAGGTCTACTAATCAACAGAGGCATCAATTTTAGCTGTGTTGCGATTATATGGCACCAGTGAGGGACTCTTCAAAAATATATGAGAAGAAATATTAAAATGAGCAGTGAGAGGAAAAACACTGAATGAACTGGTACTATATTTTGTACCCAACTTCATCGACGATGACGAGGGCTGCTATGAGGTTAATTTGGATATAGCAAAAAAGGTTTGTCGAATGGTTTGCTGTAAATACTTTTTTTTGTGTTGGTTGTTGTTGTTGTTGTTGTTGTTGTTGTTGTTGTTGTCGTTGCTTTTGAAAGGTTTGTCTCTCCTATAAATCTTACTGGGAAAGTAATTCAACCATATTGTGGAAGTAAACGTATAGGGCTAAAAAATAGTGGGAACACGGTTTGGTCATTTTAATTGTAGTCATTATGTTTTGGAAATAGCAAATGTTGTGGAAAAACATATTGCTTATGCTGAATTAAGCTTGACAATTTGGTTACTGACAGTGTTTGCACATCTGAAAATCAGAATGGCGCGAAATTAATTCCTATATAAATGAAAATGTGATATCAAGTAGTGTGACTGACGCATTCTCCTTCTCCTTCTTCTCTTTCCCCCTTTTCCGTCCCTTTATAGAAGGCGCATGGTAATTCTATAATTTATTAGAAAAGCACAGAGCGATTTGTTATTTCATAAAAGTGTCAATCAGTTCTGGGAGCTCGGAAGAAACCTTCACTTTGTCGATCAAGAAAATAAGCTGCGATTGTTTGAAAAATATGCCTCACTGCCGGTGAGTTGAATTCCTTTTTGATGAAATAGGCTTTAGGGATGGAATTATTCATAAATAGCCAGGAGACATATTGCATTCATACCTTTATCTGCATTCGTCTAATGCGGACGCCGTATGCACTTTCTTGATATTTTATCAACCTCTCCAACAGTTAATTCAGTTTGCTTTATCAAAATGAGATTGCAATTGCACTGTGTTGTTTTTTGTTATTGGGGATTATTTGTTAACTGGGTTTTACACTGACTCTTATCTTTCTTAATGCAGTTTGAAAAATACTGGCCTTATCGGACGGTCTGTGCATTATGATTTGGAAATTAGTCGTACGTGTATTTTTAATTATTCTCCTGTTCACCGTTACCTGATACGTACAATTCACCACATTCAAAAGACAATAATTAGGCCTATCCTTCATAAAAGCAACCTTTTAAAAAAGAAAATATCTTTATATAATAATATAATATAATAATATTATAATAACAAAGGTAAGAATGTTATAAGGTAACACAGAATTATGTTCTAGATGCTTTTAAGCCTTCTTATTTTAATTTCATTTTAATGATAAACTTCACACTTGAATACTATTTGCTTTAGTTGTCAGAAAATGAGATACTCTTTAAAAATATAGCACAATTTATTTGACACTTCTCTTGGGAAGCTCTTTCTAAAATCAGACTTTCGACTCAACCAGATTATGACATCTTTACAAATTTATCCATTTTCGAACAATAGGATAATCCACGGACGGGCAGCTGATCATCAACAACTCTGCAACATCGTTCGCGCTAAATACAAACGGATTTGACCACCGCCGCTGAGGAGATTTACAATTTATTTTCATGATACCGCCCTCAGGCGGCTTCTTCTTATAGATTCTGCATGATCAAGATGTGTAGTTCGCAGCACGGTTCGCAGAATTGCGGTCAATTCACTGCGGAATCTAACTTCTCCAACTTCTCACTGTAATTCTTCTCTCTAAAAGTGAATAGTTGGTGCCATTTTCAGACCTAAATGCTCACTGAAATGTTATGTTTATCATTTTCACATAATAAAAACATTTTCATGCAGCTACTGAATTTGAAAGCAATCTAATCTTGCTAACATCCGATTACAGGAAATAATAGCCATTATGTTTAACATTACACGTTATGCCTTTCTGGCTTGACCTACATATTGGGAAGATAACATTCAGCTTAAAAAAATAAAAATTAAAAAAAAAGTCGAAAGCTTTTTTTTTAAATGTCACCAAGGAAATCATTTAGGAAAATTTCATATCTATCAATCATCAGGAAATATTGAATGAATGAATAACCCATTAATTTTTTGAGTGGTACATAATTATATATATAATTATATATATATTTTTTTCTGATAGGCCTCCTTTTTCGCGAAGGTACAATACTGCTTATTTTCTTAAATACCTGGTTTCTTACAATGTCTTACAATTTGATCTGATTGTAATACGGATTTAAAAAAAATAAAAGAAAGAAAGAAAATGTTTAGCTTTCGAATTTGGATATGAGAAAGATCATATTGATAGATCCATTTCCGCCAACCTTCCCTCATATTCTTAATCCCCCCTCTCTTTCTCCTTCATTTCTAGAAGATGTCAAAATCATGATGCCTACTACAAGTACAAATTTGCAGTTGACGCCCCAACACACCAATCTTTCATGAAGACCCCTTGAGCTTGACTGCTTGTCCGTTGACTTTTCAAACGCGGCATCATAACAACCGTTTAAAGCCCGCCGCACACTATACGATCCGCCTGCGATCCGATTTGGGAAAAATTTGTTATAGCATTTGATATGAACATTCAAACATGTGAAATCTTAATGATAAGTTTCGGATAGTCGTATGAATAAAAAAATAATAATAATCAAATTCCGGGCTATTGCGAGCCTCCCTACAGGAATAAAAGCGAACTCAATTCCGAATCGTAGTGACGTCATAGCAATCTTGCGATCGGCTACGATTTGAAGCCGATTTGGCCTTTACTCCAACCACAAGGCTTGCAGTTAATTTTACGTGTTTAAACTTTCATATTTAATGCTAAATGCCATTTGTTCGAAAATCTTCTCTCAGTCGGATCGTATAGTGCGCTGCGGGCTTAAAACACACACCGCCCCTCCCCCACCTACCCCCTTCCTATACCTCCACGGTAAGACTACGAGTTCCTGCTCACTGTCAGTTCATGGTAAAGAAAGATAATTTGGTAATCGATGAAAGCTGTCAGGATGGGTAAGAGAAAAGCACACGAGGCGTGCTATATATAGCCTTCACTCAGCATTGATCTATGTACTCAATCGCTTCATCGCTACTATACATACCCAGCGACCCAGCTTGGCTGCATGGTGGGGCACAGTATGTTTTCTACTCACTAACAGCGGCGTATACAGCACTGGAGACGGGTACACCCCTACCCCATTCGAAGGAGCGCTCCGAGAAAGATTCCGCGTCCTACCTTTGCCGTTTCTGTATACGCCACAATTCTCATACAACATCCATTTGCAAAAGAGGAGGAGGGGGTGGAATATCCTGGTTGGAATTTTATTGCATTTTCGTGGAAAGATATATCATTTTGTATTTATTGATTGCTCATTTTTAATGGATAAGGAGAAAGGACTCCCTTCGTGACGTCAGTACCCATTATATTGTCGGTCATTCCAGTTATTACATTTTTGATGATTCTATATGGATTATCAGTCATTCCAATTATCATAATTTGGATGACTGTCTTGTGCTTTTGATTGATTAGCAGCTATGCTCCTCTTGGGTACGCCCCGAGGGCACAAAAAACTTTAGTACCCCAGTAGAAACTACTATTTTCATTCTGTTTATTTTGAATTCTGTTTCATTTTTGTGATAGTCACATAGGCCACAGAATCATGGATACGCCTCCTGCCGGTCATAGCTTTTCACCTTCACCTCCCCTAGCGAAAATATCCACTCCCAGGGTCCTGAACACATTCATGTAAGCACATTCATTTGAGTGTATTGATGGGAAACAATCATATACCAAAAGAAAGGCAAAACAAACTTAACCTTGTACGAGAGATCTCGTCTTATTTTCCACATATCACAGAAAGAAGAAAATGAGTCTGTCAGCAGCAGTGTTTTTCTACGCTACAACTCGGTTTGCTGACACTACCCTTGTCTTTCTTTTTTTTTTCTGTTTAAACATTCGTTTGTTCCTACAATCATCAGTGTATGAATACAGACGGCGACATAGACCCAAACTCACCGAAAACGTGACCTGGCATGTGTTTCTACAATACATTTCTCTAACAAGACTACAGATTATTAATGCATTTTTTTTTTGTCTTCCGCTCTCTCCAGAATGTCCCAGTGTTGGATTAATCTCTGAAGCACAATCAATGACGTAGTGAAATAACATGTGCTATGATTCTGTATTCCTGAACACGGATGGGACAATATTAGACAAGAACATTACTGTCGCTCATTCTTGGAGTAGGTAAACGTTAAGATGAAGGCTTCATCATCATTACAGGAGGAATTATTCCTTATCATCGTGTAAACACAACCCAAAATGTGTGAAAACACAAGAAGTAATGTGAAAAACATAAGCCTACTCTACAGAGCCCATGGTGTGAGAACGATGGGATCGTGCAGGGAACTCAAAGATATTCTGAACAAAAGATATTCCTTAATATCGTACAGCAATCAAAAATGAAATAATTACTAGAACCTATTCTTAAGAATAGTTCATATTTTTTATGGAATGATTTAGATGCTCATGTAGCCATTAAGATTTTAGGTATCATTTAAACTTAAAAGTGTGTTTAGATCTAAAATATTACTGCGTAAGTCCTGTGTGCGATTTTCATCATTCTCTTATGAGGTACACTTATTGGATACATTTGGATCCTTTTGGAACCATACAGAACTTCATCATTTACGGAGGAAAAACAGATTCAGAGAGTGCAAAAAGCAAAAACGACTTTGACAATTTAAATTGATACCGAAAAACGAGCATTTAGCCTTCTTTTAAGCTTAAAAGCTTTACAGTGAGGAAAGAAAACCATTTAATTTTCTAATAAAATCGTACAAAATGGACGTCGCAAGGGACTAACTGCATGGCAGTGATGTATGAGCCTTCATATAAAAATGATGTGCGGTTGACGATTGAATTAGGTAATGTTTACTCTGTTTAATTGCAAAACAAACGTTGGTCAGGGAGGAAACTAGTGTTTCGGGTGAATCAAAGGAGAAATAGAAAGCATGGAAAGGGAAGGAGGAAGAGAGAAAAGAAAAAAGAAAGAGAAAAAGAGAAAAAGAGACAAAAGAAAGAGATAGATAGATAGAGAGAGAGAGAAATCGATCGATGGATCGATTGATAGATAGATAGATAGATAGATAGATTTATTCATTTATTTTATTTATTTATTTATTGGTACACAAGAATTGATCAGCAACACAGGTTGAAAGGATTTACAATTCAAGTAAAATTCCATTACAGTAAAAAATACAGCATAAACATGAACATGAGGAAGAAAACGAAATTCCAAAAATATAAATTGAATCTATGTGCCTACACAGTTGATGATAAGAGAGAGTTGAGAGCGATGTAACAGAAGAGAGATACATTTAGTAGCTGAGAAGAGAGAATGAGAGAGACGGAGATGGGAGAGATGGAGAGGAAAAGAAAAAGAGAGAGAAGGTGGTAGACAGAATAAAACGTAGCATATAAAGTACACAGGTATACAAATACAGAGTATATCATTCTTAAACAATAGTGTAAAAGAGTTACACAACTGCCAAAATAAATTTAACTAACTAGATAAATAGATAGATAGATAGATAGAAAAAAAGAGAGAGAGAGAGAGAGAGAGAGAGAAAGAGAGGGGAGTGGTGGTGTAATGGATTTGAGGAAAGTAAAGGCGTGGCTCGGCACACGAATTCATTTTTCAGAAAAACCTAGACCATGGATCGCCAATTTTGCATTTCTTACATGAAGTATACTGGTAATTGTTTGTACATTTGCGAAAAGAAGCAAAAGTTCTGCTTCCTATAAATTTCCAAAAAGCGTTGGTTAAATGGTTGTTGATTTGAATATATAAGGTGTTGAAACAACGTGCTGGGTGTTGAGGGAATATTTCGAATTTGATGAGTGGAGCAAAAATTTGGCGCCATGTACTATGTCGACGGGTCGTTATTCCCTGACAGGTGCGAAAAAACTATAACCGAAGAATTTAATTTGTAAACATATGTTTGAAAAGGACTTACAGCAAAAAAAAAAAAAAAAAAAGAAAGAAAGAAAAAAAAAAGCAACTCAGAGACTTGATAATCTACTGGCAAGACTGGACAAAAAAAATCAACTAGCTGAAAGGTTTATATTTCAGGAAAATATTTTGAATGTTGAAATTTTCCGGCAAAATTTTGGTGAGAATGGCAACTCCTCAGCTCGCCACCGGATAAAACATTCGAAATTCATGACTGCACCTAAAGTGGAATCCCAAACGCAATTTCCTGGAGAAAATAGATGGTAATTGTTACTGAAAAAGAAATAATAAAGAAAGAGAGAGAGAGAGAGAGAGAGAGAGATAGAGAGAAAGAAAGAAAGAAGTAAAATCGTAAGATCACACGACTAGCTGACTTAGAATGCAGTGACCCAGATGATGCTATAACTATTACCCGTGTAAACAATATGTTGTTTACCAGCAGATCATGTACAAACTTACATCGAGCATCAGCAGGCAAGCACTGTACTTCATAAAGCCCTCTCCTTCTCTCCCCTTCTCTCTCTCTTTCTTTCTCTCTCTCTCTCTCTCTCTCTCTCTCTCTCTCTCTCTCTCTCTCTTGCTCTCTCTTTACTTCTGAGTTTTCTCTTTCTTCACTTTCTCTCCTGCCTGGATGCAAGACACATTTAAGTGAAACTGTGCACATCAGTTATCAAATGTAATTTATTAGGAAGACATACTTTAATTATTGTTTTATGATTGATAGGAAGAATTTAAGGTATTAGCCCACATTTGCACAAAATTGTTTCAGAATTTGAAGAGAAATAAGCCAATTTCAATTTTAAACGACAGATATTTATGTAAAACTATCATGTTATTAAATTTATAACAATATTCCAACGAATGCGTGAAAAATGAACGGTTTTGCTCTTAAAGCGTCAGGAAGACGCCTTTACAAAACAAAGAAAATTAAAGAAAATTTGTGTCAAATATTTCCTTCTCATTCCAAAACGGAAATACTGGGATCTAAAACTTTACGAGTGTTTTTTTTTGTGGTTTAAAGCAATTTAAAGTAAAACTTTTGTGCAGATCGGGTGCCATTTGCAAATGTGCATCGGCTACTACCTCTAAGTTTCTTTTCCGATACTAAGCGATCAAATGTGCCTTCCATCTTGTTGATATTTTGATGGTCGATTGTCGCAGAATGTATTCACATTTACTACACTCTACATGAAAAACTCGACAAAAAGAAGAGTGAACAATAAATTACTATTTATTATGAAAGAGCTATACAGGTAAATATTTCATTATCAAGGTCTGCATAATTTTCAGGTGATGGGAGATATATCAGAGTGAAAGTCACGTGATATTTCCGTGAAATGAATAGGCATAACGATTCAGTGGAGATGATTACACGAGAGTAATCGACACCTCCCTCGTGTGCATCCATTATTAGCTATTGTGAGATTGAGTCTGCAGAATAACCTTGGTAGTCATGCTTATATCTGACGTAAATCACTATGTATTGTCGCAGCCCCCTTGCTTCCCTTGGTAATGATAATAATGATAACAGCAACAACAACAACAACAAAAACAATGATGATAATAATAATTATAATCATAACAACAGCAACAACAACAACAACAACCATAATTATAATAAAAAGT
The DNA here is from genome assembly GCA_029962745.1 of Echinometra lucunter. NCBI lineage: Eukaryota > Metazoa > Echinodermata > Echinoidea > Camarodonta > Echinometridae > Echinometra > Echinometra lucunter. The sequence continues at coordinate 12,934,688 of CM057152.1, forward strand.
TTTATGAAAGGGGGGCCTTCTCCTAGAGGGCCCTGCAACATAGAAGAAGGCACATCTCTGCATGTGCCCTGAAATCACACTATTACCCCGGCTTTAGCAAAGCAACTGTAGCACTCAGTGCATTCAAGGAAAATCACTCCTACCAGCAGTACCAGATAGCAACTCGGTACATTTGGGTCGAACGAATGTGGAAAATGCAGATTAATGTCTTGCCTAAGGACATTAGTGCTGCGGCAGGGATTCGAACCCCGTATACCTTGTGGCTCACAGTCCGGAGACATATCCTATTACATCCTATCATGTCCCATCATATTCATCTGCCAATCCCCTCCCCCCCCCCCCCCACCTCTTACTAGTACAGGTGCCCTGATATCTGTCTACCAGTGATCTACAAAATGTGACCCTGCGCGTACAAGCCTTATGATGAGTTGATTTCCACTAATGATTCATATCCCGATCCCTGAATCTCATAGCTAAAGTATCGTTTGAACGATTTAAATTATCTCTCGGTAGACTAACATTCCATGACCGATTAGGTCCAATTCTTCATTAACTCCATTTTTATATATTACAGATACATGGTTTATGTTTTAAAAATCCATTAACTGGACACTATGCAGTCCGTATAATTAGATGCACATCAGGGCACCGTTTCATGAAAGTTGTCAGCAGTGACAAAATGTCATTATCCGACAACTTCAGTAAAATCCTTGGTTTTGATTGGCTCAGAAGCACTGGTCACTGACCGTTACTATGGTAATTGTTAGAAAATGACAACTTGTCAGTGCTGAAAACTTTCATGAAACGGTGCCCAGGAATATCCTTGTACCCATTTGGGGCGAAGCGTGGGGGGGGGGGGGAGGCTGAGTATGCGTATCAGTGGTATTACGCTTACATAACAAACTACTAAAATATATATCCACTAACTTACGTACCCAAATGGCAAAGTAAGGAGCAATGCCAACCTGCAGCCTCCAATTCTAATGTCCCCCCCCCCCCCCCTCTCTCTGAAACCCTTTCTGATTTCACAGTTGATCCTCTACAATACGGCAGTAGAGAAGAATACATGCATATTATTTCCCATAGACGGTTGCAATGATTATGGAAGTACTTGTAAGTTATTATTAGTGTACTTCTGAAAATATGCCACATACATCAAAGCTAGTTTTACCTTAATCTGTTAATAAAATGTTACTGTTAAGCCTTCAGACCCATTCTTCTTATGATGTATATAAAGTAAAGATGTTTTGGATTTAAAGTTTGGTATGCATGTATGGTTCTAATGTCGCCAGTAATGATGAAATGATGTTGTCGTTATGGTGACGAAGGAGGTGTTCTTTTGACAGATGTGCTCATGATTGCATAATTAGGAGACATTTGGCGATGAATGTCATGTGAATGATCGCTGTGTCATAAACTATATCATATGACCTTAATGAATGCATTCAACATATTCAGGTCGATGAATAGGTGTGAATTATGTACTGATTAAGGAAAACCCAATTTCTTTTTCCGACTCAAAAAGGAGGAAAAGGGAACAATTACACGCAAAAATGATGATGGCTTTTCACGTTTGCCATGTTTGCGGTACAGCAACTAACGAAGAAGCGCCCATTATACCGGTCGCAGCTGCACCATGAAATATTCAGTATCCCTGATGAGTCGAGTTAAGTGCATCAAAGTCATTATGATTACATCATCCGTTATTAACGATAATCGTCGGTTCATTAAAAGGATGCAAGTTCATCAGGGAATAATTCTTTATTCTTTGTCGATGGCATGTCTGATCCACACCATGTTTTATAATGTCAAGTGAGTGAAAAATGGACAATGGATAGTCGATAGTTTCTGTGGTAAAAAAGACGCCGACTGTGGAATGAAAGGAAGTCGGTGGGAACCTCATTCCTGACAGTTTAAAATTCATAATGTAATTGCTAAGTGCATCATTCATATGCACTTGTATAATGGACTCAGTTGCTATTTTTAATCCCATCTCGCTCAACTACTTTACTCTGTCAGTCTCTGTCTGTCTGTGTCCTACATCCATGTTTCTCTCTCTCTTTCCCGATCACTTCAGTCACTGTCTTGGTTAAACTTCCTAATTACGAAATAGTAACAAAATTTCAACATTCTAATTTTTAACACAAAAGGAATTTAATTGATTATTATTCCTTTTTTCTCATTTGAATAGGTGTTTAGTACTGCAAAATATCAAAATAGCATTGAACACAGTTATACCTAAGCTTTTCGACATGCACTCATCAGAGAAAAAATGCATGAATGACAGAAGGCCGAAAATCGTATTTTTCCCTCGTTTCCGTCTGTACTTGTATATTGTTTCGATTTTCGGCTTTCTGTCATTGATGCGATTTTACTCTGATGAATGCATAGCTTAAGTATGTCTGTGTTCAATGCTATTTTTCGGTTTTTATTTGATCAATTATTTCATATGTCCGATGAAAAAAGGTATATTTACGTGTATATAATGAAAGTAAGAAAAATGCCACAAGTACAAAAGACTCGGTCTGTCATCATTCGGGAAGTGAAGAAAAATCGCCTTTCCTTGGCAAAACTTCGTGTTTTTTCAAAGGGAAATTAGGAGGTAAAATGAAAGAAAGGGGTAGGAGGAGGTAGAAAGCGCACACGCTTGAATACAGAGCAGAGAGTTTGGGTCTGTGGGAAGGTTTTTTATGCAACAAGCTGTTATGTACTTTTTTGTGCTTCCATTGCATTGCTGAGTGAACTAGCCGATTGGTTTACATCAGAACTCTTGCGAAGTAAGGGTACCTTAGGTTGAGGTCAAGGGAGACGGTGCGGACATCGATCGGTGATCGGACGTGTCACCCATCCTCTTCCCTTTAGGCTTTCGAAACAGCCGGGATGTTATCTAAACAAATGTGATCCTTTTTATTAGATTACAGCCACTGACGAGTCTCTCTGGATTCCCTGGGAAACGCGAAATGTGAGTCAAGGTTCTTGGGTGGACACTCGAAGGTCGGAGATCGGGTCGAAAGTCGTCCGTCTCAATCGGTATTAAAATCATCGATGCTTCCATCAAGTCCTGTTTGGCGCCATTTTGAATGCCAGTGTGTAGCTCACTATTCGATATATTCATGATACTGACTCGAAACCGTGGCGGTTACCATGAATGAACATGTTTGCTACATTCGTAGTAGTTTAGTTTATAAAAATGGGCTGATGATGATCACAATCAGAGAAATGCCATTTAAGATAGGGTAATGAAAAGAAGGAATAAAGGAGGATTAAAAAAAAACGCACACGCTTGAATAGAGAGCGGAGAGCTTGGTAGCGTTTAAAGTCTGGTTTAATGTGAACAAGGTTTTCTTTGCGAAAATGCTATTTTGTACTCTTTGATGCTTCCATTGTTTTACTGAGTGAATATAAAAATATCGCTATCTCTCCAAACTGAGGGAAGAAGGAAGTCAAGAACATGAAGAAGATGACTGGTAAGGAGGATAAAAATCGCCTTTCCTTCCCCTTTTTGCATTCAGAAAGAAAAACTAACTCTAAATTGATAAAGGTCTAATGATCTCGTTCTCCTGAATTACCTGGAGCTCGTCTCCATAATGATTCGCCTAAGAAACAGGTAAACTTTTACCTTCTTGTCGTTTTAGCGCGGGAAAGTTACAAATCGTTTGCGAGTTCAGAAATAAAATGTATCTTTATAATCCCTACTTTAAGGAAAGACAAGTTGATGAAAAAACATTTTGTGTTGGTAATTTACGACGTGCGAGCGAAAATGACTATCCAATTACTTTTTGCAAGATAAGCGAGTAGATGGGTCGTGTTTCGTTGACGCTCTGCCAGTTGTAGTCCGGCTCGTTCGCTCATCTTCTCTTATTTCATTCTTTTCAAACAGGTCACCGCTAACATTTGTGTTTAGCTGTGTTTGCTTCCATCTTAAGCGATAGGATGGCTGCGACGTGACTTCAGTGCTCTAGGCATTTCCCACTCTGAAAGTCTCGAATCGCTAAATTGTATTTAATGGGAAAGGTATATAAACATGGCGTGTTTGGCGAGTGAACCAGACGACAGAGCAGTTACTTTATAGCAAGAGATTCAATTTATGATACACTATTTTTGGCGGGAAAGTGAGGACGCTGTGTAGGGCAAGCGAGCAAGCGCCATATCAAGTGATCCCAGAGCAACGTTGTGACCTCACGAGAAATTAAGGAAACACCTGTATTTTGAGGCCCAACCCAACTTAAGCTGTTGTGTGTTTGAGTGTGTTTGTGCGCGTGGGTAATTAAATTGTGACTTGGAGCAGACAGATAAAATCATGTACGCCTGGGACCAACCAGTCACAATCCAAAAGATTGCGACTTGGGATCAAACTTTGTATGGGTACATGGACATAACAGGGTCAACACCAAGTGTGCATCTGAACTCTTTCTAAATCTATGAAAAACTCTTCAAAGATCTTAGTTTGAAATTACAGCAATTTAGACCTGTAAGCCCCTCATCCTTGATTATTTCTGTACAAGAAGCCATGTAGAATTCAAATATTTAATCAAATCCATCTTGGTATCTATTATCATTTGAAACACAAGCTACCGGGAAAGTGATTTTCTCTGCTTCTTACCGCTTAATTGGTAATCAAAAAAAAACAGTAATAATCATGACCATCAAAGAAATTGAAGTTCGTTAATTTATTGATGAAATTACACAGAAATGATGAATTCACATTTCACTTCAAGAGAAACAAGTTTAAGAAGGAGAAGAAAATTTTGAAGTGGATTTCTTTCTTGTTGTGTTTTAATTTTTTTTTTTTGCTGAATGTCGGTCATTACTATTTCGATTTTTATCATTATCATTGAATATATTGTTTCGTAATGGATTACCTTAAAAAAAAAAAGAATGTCTGTCAATACAATTTCGATTTTATCATTATCATTGAATATATCGTTTCGTCGTGTATTACCTTTTTTTTTTTTTTTAAAGAATGTCTGTCATTACCATTTCAATTTTATCATTCTCATTCTCTATATCGTTTCAGCATTTTTTTTAATGGAGAGAAAGTATGTCATTGCCATTTCAATTTTAAAATTTTATACGACCTTCATGTACATCCAGTCTATTGCTCATGAACACTCAGTCGCACCGCCCAACTGGCTCCATGCATACTGATTCAAAAAAACCGAGCTCATCGTGACCATTTGTGGTATATTGCAATTTTTTTCGTTTGGTTAATCTCGATCTGGTATTCTTTGGTGTGACTTGGGTGGGTTCATACGTGCTATGCTCGGTGATGCATCATTGATGAAGTTGTTAATTAATTCATTGTCATGGAGACATACCCGATAGATAATCTCATGAACATTAATGAAGCGCGGTAAAGTGGTGGGTGGGTCTATATAGCTTTTATAATAATCATAATGATGAAGCGCGCCACTGGGCTGCAGTATTTAGATCTAATGGATGCCGATAGTCGCTTTTTTTTTAGCGACTGGTGACATTTTATGGAACAGAGGGAAAAACTCGTTTATAAATTATATTAATGCAAATTTCACAGTTCTGTAGATTGGTCTATTTGTCACAAGACACTACACAACAACTAGAAAAGAAAAAAAAAAACAACCATCCTGCTATGATTAGCTGATATTCTTGTGAATTAATTACAGAATAGGCTGGTATCTATAGTTGGAAAAGGCATAGTGTCACAGCTATTGGCTGACACCATTAAACATGAAATACAAAGCCTCTGATTCTCGGATAAATTTTATTGTAGGCCTTCGCATCTATAACATTATTACCATTTCTTTACACTGGAGTCTGCATAAAGTAAACAAAATAGGTAACAAACAAATTTCAATCCTCGTATACTTTGTATCGTGCACAATCATTTTAGATTTTCAAAAGCTAATCTAGAGGAGCTTCAATTCCAGGGAAATTATGTTATGAAATTTGCTTTAACTTTATGACTTGAACACTTTAATCACATTTTGTTAAATTAGGGAAAGTCAGTCAACATATATATTTAATATACATGACACTCATAGAGGCTTTGATCAGCTTATCTATTACTCAACAGATAGTGCTGTCTATGTACAGACAGCCATAGTACATGAATAATCGCCAACAATACATCATGTAATGTTTAATACAATCGACCTTCCAAGGGATGATGCACTTTGAGTAGGGGAAAAATGAATTTAAAGTCCTTTCAGATGAGAGACTGGGGCTAGGTGGAAAGAAATCTCTAATGAAATCAGAACAGATATTAAATGATCCCTCAGAAGCAAATCTGAGTACGAATGGAGGTCAAAAAAAAAGGCGCGGAACACAGCGTTAGAAAATGTTCTGGAATTAAAATGAGAGACGGTTACGTCCATTGCGTTAACATGACTAACATACAGGGGCGGGGAGAAAGAGAAGAGAGAGAGAGAGCGAGAGATAGAGAGACAGAGAGAGAACAAAAAAGAATGAGAGAGCATGGGGTGGAAGAAGAGTAAGGGAGAAAGAAGTGTGACAGGGAGAGAGAGAGGGAGGGAGATGGGAGGAGGAGGAAGAGGAAGAGATGAAGAGAGCGCAATAAGAAGAGAAAACGACACCACGTAGAGACTGAAAATAAGTTTTCGATGTCAGAGGATGAGTGGCCTAGAGACAACTTCACCTCAAACAATGCATTTTTTGCACAGTTTACAAATTATGTTCTTGCAAATTGACTTGGCTTCTATCTATGATACAGTTATCTAATCAGAGAAAGGATTTATTCCATGTCAAAATGAAATTCTAATCCCCGGTGAGATAACATAATAGCCTGGTTGAGAGACATGAACACAAGTAACCTATAAACATCACGTTGATCTAGTTTAACCTGATTTATACTCGCTCTGCAATCAAGGACATCTCTGGCGATTTGACGGAATGTCCCGGCTACTTTAAACGTTGGCCCAAATATGATTCAGTGCTGATGTTTGTGATTTCAATTTTAAAGGGCATATTGATTATTGAGGAAGGCAACTGGGAGAGAAAATGAGGTATCGATGCATATGAGTAAAATGTACCAGAGAGAACAAAACACGTTGATATTTCGGACCAGTTTCTCACAAGTCAATCAAAACAGTCATGACAGCTTGTTTTGCGAATAGATTTTGCATTTCATCTTTAAAGCACAATGTAAAAATCGTACAGCCACAAGATGGAATTAATCTAATGACAAATGAAGAATGACAAGTGATACTTCTAGTCTCTAGACATTGTTTATTCATTATTTATTCGTGTTTGATAAAATAGTGATGGGTAGTCCGGTGCAGTTTCTGAAACTGTTTTCCAACGGAGCCCTCCACAAACATACAATACAAGAGAGAGAGAGAGAGAGAGAGAGAGAGAGAGAGAGAGAGAGAGGAGAGAGAGAGAGAGAGAGAGAGAGAGAGAGAGAGAGGAATATTAATAAAGCAAAAATACATCAAATATTATTAAGGATTTAATTAGCCAGATTTTTTTCAAAAGCATGTTACAGAAATGTTTACATTGTTTGTATTTTTTGTTTGCTTTCGAGTTGCTTCTTATCTTACAGTTTTGAACATTATGGTAATTATTAAATAGAGAATTTGCAGAGGATGAAAAGGATCGTTTTTCATATTCTATTTCATGACAGGGTATTTGTAAACGGCTGTTTGTGGCATGGCATGTATTATAAACAATATGTCGCATAACAGACAATGGTTTCTAATAATTTGGTGCAAAATTACTGCTAATGTAGACTACAGGTTAAATTAACCATTAATGTCGCTTTTATAATAGTCTTTAGTTGTAATACTCATTATGAAATATCCTTTCGCCGTCTGCTTTTTTCCCAGCTCTGCTAACCGCTTGACAGATCAGATATAAAAAGATTTTAGAACAACTATCTCGTTAGAGTTTAAGGCAACTATTGCACGGCATCTTGTGGTTTTACTTTTTTTTCATAAAGTTTTTTAGATGACAAGGAGGAGATTCGTATTATATCTTTTGATTGTTAACTCAGACGATATTTTGCCAGAAACGACAAATCCTACTCTCAGAACTTAATCATCATTCAGCCTGGAATGATCTTCCCCTTCATTAATTATAACAAATATGATCTGAGTTATCTTATATACATAACCACACGCAAGCACATTCCAATGTATTCTCTTTACCCTTCACATTCGTAAATCTTTTCATTAGTTATTTTCTACATCAAAGCGGGGGGGGGGGGGGGGGCTGCCCCTTTAAGCCCACCGTACACTGTGCGATCCGTCTGCGATCCGATTTTGGAAAATTTTTAGCGCATTTGATACGAACATTCGAACATGTAAAACCTTAATGATCAAAGTTCCGAATCGTATGAATACAAAAATCGAAGTTTCGGGCTATCGCGAGTCTCCCTGTAGGAATAAAAGCGAACTCAATTCAGAATCGCAGTGACGTCATAGCAATCTGGCGATCGGCTACGATTTTAAGCCGATTTGGCCTTTCCTCCGACCACAAGGCTTGCAGTTAATCAAAATTTCGTTTTTAGTATTCCTATCATTACACCGATTTTCAAATAAGATAATTTTACTTGTATAGATTTTCATATATTTTGCAAAATGCCATATGTTCGAAAATCGGGTCGCTGTCGGATCATATAGTGTGTGGTTGGCTTTACTCTGATGATTAGCTTATGAATATTTTGGTTGCGATGGATTCATTCACTCATTACAACCGCATCTTTGGTAAGTAGTCAATATTGTTTTCTAAGAAAACGATTGTGACCCAAACAGGCCATCTTTTGATTTTCTGAACTGCCACCCCCATCGTTCTTTTCCAAATTACATTACGGCTCGTGGTGATGATGGTATTTTCCATTCCTAGAAGTGCCTTCCGTCGACATTTGATCTTCTTGCCTTTCTTCTCATAGAGATTTTGAAGTAATTTGTTTTCCTCCTTTTCTTTGAACTTTTGACATCCTTTCATTGCCGCATATAAAGTTATCCAATGAATAAATTAAATGAATATATGAAGACTGAAGTGATATTTAGTTACAGAATCCAGGCATCTGACTCCAGCGTTATGTACGCCTTTTTTATTTTGGAAAAGCGTCTATGAAAATTTACCCACAATTCTTTTTCGAAAACCCAAACATACATGCATAATGGTTACTTTAATCTCTGACAGCTAAACCCTTGCGTAGAGATGCTTTACATGATTCCGATTACTTCTAATTTTTGTCGAGCTTTCTGCCATTTTGAATTAAGAAAACTGATATCTACGAAAGATTGTATCACCAACCCAGCGTTAATTCGTGTATTGCCAATTCATTTAGATGGCGGCAGTTGATAGTTGACGGCATTTTGAAAAAGAGAACGACGTTAAAGGTATCTATTTAAAAATATGTTTATGTGAAAAAGCTTACACATTCTGGCAGGAATTGATGTAATATACAATGTCATGTGGTTTTATTGCAACTATTCCATCAGGGCTTTTACGTCATAGATCATCTATTTGGCATATATATTCGAGTAATCATACACCAACACAATTAAGCTTTTCTTCTCGCCATATCTTCTTTTCCGACATTGACCAAAATACACAAGCGAATGCAAAACAACCTATCCATATATTTATATGTGATATTTATTTTCAAGAGGATCTACACAGAGCCTAGCAACAAGAATTTCCAGGATGGGTAAAAACGATAAATGTCATGTATTATGGATTGTTGAATTCTATTTAAAAAGCCTAACTACCGATGTTGCAAGTTGCATAATACTTTGATTTACACTTACATTCACCGTTTTTATTTGCACTTCTTTTGAGTTCTTACTTCATAAATGCTCATAACTTCTCCTTTTTCATCTCTTTAAACGATGTATGAATGTAGATATATATTATTCACTTTTTAGAGAACGATACATCCCTCTACATTATTATGTTTGATCTAAATGCTGGGCCGGCGCAATGCTCATTAAAGGAGAAATAATATACTGCTATTTTCTGCCTGAGCGCAGCGCAACCTCAACCCCTCCCAGTGAATACAAATAAACAGAAATGGGTCTCCATTTAATAATGATCGATCTCCTATCAATAATTCTTCGGGATCTAATAACGAGGGCTCATGAGAATTATGACTGTGCGGATTTTTTTTTTCTGTGGGTGTGTGTGTGAGTGTGCGCGGTAGGGTGCGTGTGAGAGCTTGCTGGAAATTGGGTGAATGAGGCTGCAGGAATTTTTCTCTTTTTGTATTTGAATTGTATAGCAGGGCTGAAATATTGCCACTGTAAAATACATTGCCATAAAATTTTCCGTTGTGAAAGAAAGAGAGAAAAATCAAAGAACAGAGGGCTAAATTTGGCGTCGTGCGGTGTGGGTAGGTATGTGTGCGATGCGCGTGTTTGTGTGTGCATACCTAAAGGGGAAGAGACCTGAGTGATTGAAATGAATCCTTGGCTAAAATGGAATTTCACTTGATGACTTCCATAACGGTTCACAAACCCATTCATGAATGGCGCGAGTTTTTAGGCTATGCATTATTCTTGCTCCAGTTCGAGGGTGGAAAATTAAAGTTGCCGACAGAAGAATCTTTGAAGAAACTGTATTACAGAAAGGGAGAGACACTCAGTCAGTATGTTCCATAATTACATCGTCAGGGTATCGATGTAGATTGCAATCGATGAAGTACATAGTTTTGTAACAGATCAATATCACATAGCAACTTCAGAGAAAGAGAATGCTTATTCCAAAAAAAATTAGCGATAAGGAAAAAGATGTTGACAAATTCTGATGTACACGTAGTATAGCGACCAACCCAACATACTTAACGCTTAATAAAACAATGAAAAAACACTGTACAAAGATGGAGTTATTTTCCACCTTTCTTATCACTGCGCTAGTTGGTGTAAAATTGGAAGGGGCCAATCATCCACTTTATCGTTATAATGCGGTGCTACACCACCTCATAATTGGAATATAATAAGCTGGACTATTCATACCATTCAGAAACAAAAATTACCTCTGTCAAATCCAATGATTTCATTTCATTTCATTAAATTGTTCCAAAATAACAGAATAATTCTTTCAAAAATATTCATTTTACAAAAGCAATGTGAGCATTAAATAAACCAACAAGTAAGAATATCGTAACAGTTAACATAGGTTCGGTATACACATAAAATATCATTAAATCAGAAAAGGAAGAATAAATTAAATGCTAGCTGTATTGTATGTAACTTCTGAATGTAACGATGAAAGTGTAGGTTATAATAATAATAATAATAATAATAATAATAATAATAATAATAATAATAATAATAACTTTCGATTTATTTAGCGCATAATAATTAAACCTTAATTCTCTATGCGCTTTACACTAGAAAAAAAAAAGGGTTACATAATTATTTAAGAGGACAAGCACAAACAATAAATTACATTACACTATTGCTGGAAAAGGTATGTTTTTAAAACTCTTTTAAAATCATTGAGAGAAGTTACATTCCTAATAGACAAAGGCAGAGAATTCCACAGGGCTGGGGCTGAAACTACAAAGGATCGGTGTCCATAAGTATGCATATTAACAGGGTGTGTTGCAAGGAGGTTTTGTGATGAAGATCGAAGTGTACGTATTGGATTGTGTCTATGTATAAGATCTGATATATAAGATGGAGCAAGATTATTCTGTGCTTTAAAAGCTATTTTAATTCGAGGATACTTTTCGTTATTGCAATTTCACTCCCTTTGCACCCTATCATTTCAGGAATGTTACTCTCATCGCGACACCTGCTCAACTTACACTAAACAGGGAAATTTTGGTGTGTTTAACACCGAACTTGATTTCTCTTGATCGGTTTGCTTATTAGAATTTTGTTCCAAAGGTTCTAAAGAGTTTCAGCTTCGACTATATCAGCAATCCGTATAATCATGTGCCAGTATGCACGATCTTGCTTGAACTTTTAGCTAGATCAAACCATTGTTAACGTTTTGTCAAAGCTCAATTTTCCGTTGAAAATTAGTGAGTTACGCTTGTCAAAAACTCGACAATTACAATGGCAAGCTTTCTTTAAATCTATTTTTCATGGCATACCCCCGATAACAGCACGCGACTTGCTTGAATAATGACTAAAGCTAAGAACCTGTATGTCTCATTTATGTCGAGAGGGAGAAAGAGAGAGGCAAGCCTAACCACTGACGTCAGAACCCCAACAATAATCACCATGGCAACAAGCTAATCGATGGTGTCCACGCGTGGTTCTGGTAGTCTGCCTTTGCAATCTCGAGTTTTCCAAAGAGTATATTGTAGAGTATGAACCCTGCGGCGCTTATGATAAACCTCCAAATCAGAGAGTTTGAATCTGAAATCGACACTGGTATATGGAAATTATCTTTCCACACTAGAAGTATGTTTAAAGCATTTTCTTTCTCTTTTCTTTCATTATGGACAACAACAAAAAAACACACAACACATTATCGATAAAGAAGACTCCAGAGTGACAGCTCTCATTACCAACCCTCTCAAGATATCATGCATTTGCTTCCACACATTTGCTGGTTTGAATTCTACATACTTCACAGTTGACATGGTGGACATGAAATGAGATTTTAATAAGGCTTTTTAGGTGTCTTCCTTTCATACCTGATATCTTTCGCAGAAAACAGAAAGCTGGGGGCATTTGCCCTTATCGTAGTGCATCATCTGTTTACATGTGCTAACACTGAAACGACTACATTACGTAACTTGACCATGAATACTGTAGGCAACACCCCAAGGTATTAAAATTGCCCTCGTTAGCTTTTTGATGGTGTAAGTCTTATACCTAAATATATGGAGGATGGTACGACTGAATGATATGAGGAAGAGCAAATTTGTTTTAGGTGGACATTTTATGAATGACGAAGACCATTTTTTATTTGAATATCCTTTATATTTTGCAAAAATGAACCAGTACTTTTCCATTAAAAACAAATTTTCGACCATGATTAGATAAATAAAGTATAGATCACAGGATATTCTGTCAGTTTCGGGATGAAGACTGCTTAAAACGTTTCGTAATAGAGTGGTTAAACCCCTGACTGGATACGCGAAAGTCTCGGGTTCGATCCCGGGATCGTCCTTATGAGCAAGGCTTTTTTTTTTACATTGCTTCTCTCCACCAAGGCATTACATGGATGTCGTCATTAGGCTTAAATTAGCTTGTGTGCACTTTTAAATTGGCGCCTGACTTGAATGCTCCTTAGTGGAGATGGTGCGCAGTATGTGCGGAATAGTATTTGAATCCACTGGCCTGCATGGATAATGGTAATTACATGTAAAGCACTTAGAAATGTAGTCTAAAGCGCCATACGAATGTGACTGTTGGTATATTAATTTCGAAAGACTCATTGCAGCACTTGGTTAAAAGAGGTCTCTGATCGAGGACTAGGCGAACGCAAATGGCAATTGGGCTGCCTGACACAAAATAATGCTTGTAATTGGGCGATATTGCAGTGCGACGAAAGCTAATGATTTGCCTTGCTGAATATTATGTGACCTGCGCCTTTTAGGGGTTTGCCGGTCCCTGTAACTCATATTGAAAACAAATTTATCCTCCTCCGTATCTCCTTCCTCTAACTGATCACCGTTGATGAATCAGTCACACTGCTAATTTCTAAATGGGTAATATTACATGCAAAGAAGCTGATAGATAACACGATGCGAGCTGACTTCATTAACTAGATCATTCGCTTCTACTAAATCATGGTACAGAAAACAATGCGACTATTAGCTTGGAACCCAAAACAAAATAAAACAAAATAAAGAAAATGAAAATGGATTATGCCGTGACTTCCTAAGTATACCTGCACGAACAGGAAGTAATGTGTAATCATATTACCCGAATGAATGAATAAAACATTACCAACATTATTCTCGTTACGTTTGATTATTATAAGTTAGATTATTTGCACTACCTACTGGCCAGAAACTTGAAGTGTTTTATACATGTATATTGTTTGCATTCTTATAACCGGGTAAATACATCCACTGTGTTTTGTTTCTACCTCACATTTAACCTTTTCCACCCTTGCCAAGGGATTATTCATTAATATATCATTAATCATATTTATTTCAGCCAGGTATATACTACGGAAAAAAAAACTTATAAGCTTTTGTAATCTTAAGGATGTGGGGGGGAAACATGTTTCTATATTATCAAAATATTCGGTATATTCGGTATTATCAATTCTATATTAATGAAGAGTATTATTGAATGGTTGCTTGAAGAACGGTAATGAATGATTAAATGCTTACGGCAAGATCTTTTTCCTCACGGCCCTTGTCCTTTCTCTCTCTCTCTCTCTCTCTCTCTCTCTCTCTCTCTCTCTCTCTCTCTCTCTCTCTCTCATACTTCCTACATGTGCCACCTCACTTATATTTCTCTCTCTCTCTCTCTCTCTTTTATTCTCTCTCCATCTCCGCTTTATCTCACCTTTTTTTTCATCTCTCCGTTGCTCTCATCTCTCTTTGTTCATCCCCTCTCTTCCTGAAACCTCCCTTTCTCTCTCTATCATACCTTCCGTTTCCCACTTCCTTCTAGTTTCTCACAAACTTCACTTTTACTTTTAATTTCACTTAAACACTTTAAGAGCTTAAAAATATGTGGAAGAATATATACCTTTACGACAGAATGATGCAGGGGGTGTGTTTCACAAAGCTGTGCGTAAAGTTACACATGATTTTAAGAACGACTTAACTATGAACAGCCAAATAAAATGCTCAAAGTTTTACCTCTTGTTTTAAACAAATTATAAGTATATTTCCCATAATCTTAATATAGTTGTTGGAAAAACTATAGTTTACATTAAAATGTTCGTTCATAATGATGTTAATCTACATAGATTTTTTTTTCAAATTTAGAGTATATGACTGAGAAATCCCCTTTGGCTTTCCACATTCAAGTTACTCTTAAAGCCATGCGTAACTTTGATCACAGCTTTGTGAAGCACCCCCAGATTTTACAATACGTGATTATAGCTTAAACACAATTGTCTATCATTATTGAGTACGAGAAGTCATAATAACACACTTAGATTCTCAAAATTTTGTACAGCAAAGTCGACAAAATCCAAGGCAAAGGAAATGAAAATTTATGTGAACTCCAACAATCAAAGGTTTCATTTTTATTGTAACGCTGTATATTTCATTTTTAAAACCTTAGCTTTATTTGGGTGAGTACATCGAAATGAATAAAAATTTCTGATCACAGAATTGTTATGAAAATACTTACATAGAGTGACTAGTTGTTCTTTTTAAAGCTTGCGAACTAAAATGGTGGATGGTGCAGTTGTTTAGGAACAGTAACTCTTTTTGCTGAGTACAGGAAAAACGAAAGGCTATTAGTGTCCGACCCTCAGCCGCGCCAAAGATCCCTCTCGAATTCTTTCCTAATACTTGAATATTTTTCAGTTATTCCCTATTCGTTTTGCCGTGTTATTTCAACTAGAATAATGTACATGACCGAGTGTAAAGCCTTATTACTTTTTTTTATACAATAATCCTTTTTCTGCCCTACTTTCCATGACCGCCATAGAGCAGTCGCATCAACTTCACCAAGTTATATGAGAGCCGTCATTATTATTTATTTGTCAAATCAACCCGAATCTTCACAAAATTACAATTTATGTCGGGAGCTGAAAATGTGAGGCCTACACTGTTGCAATCAGACATTCAGCTGACAAGAAAATATTAGTTGGATTGGGTTTTACTTTTTTTATTAAATAAATGTTACACTGATATACTGATATCAAAACCATTTTTTTTCTGTCAGACTGTCATATTTGTTTATGAATATATGTTGCCTAGTAACCTCATTTTCATCATTCACACAATATTGAATGGTTTAATTTACATTTACTGCTGATCTATGTAATCACTGAACTCACAAACACTATTGTTTGTATACGGATTCGTTTGCATAAAAAATGATATAATTTTGATGAAAAACAAAAATGTACAGAACCGCAGGTGTGCATGATTTTTTTTCTTTATAATGCAAATCAGGTATTGTGTAATGCTCAGACAGCTTCGTACAAGGTTAGCAATTAAAATGATTGTATTGGAAGGTAGGAATTAAATCCTTTCTGTATTTTTAACGCTGTGCTACTATACACTTTTTAAATGTTCATTAGATTATAAACCAATGATAGTTCACAAAGCAGAAGACCAGTTTCTTATGGATTCACCTTGGGTTTTGAATGAAAGCACGCATCGTCCGTGCTTAATGTTACTTTAGTCATGTCCACAACGATGAAGGGAATCATGGACAATAAATTTAGATTATAATTTACACTGAATGGACATTCTATATTCCCTTTGGTTTTATGGATAGCTCTGAAGTAATTACTGAACGCAAACGTGACTGGAAGGGAAAAGTCATCATTTTTTTAAGCTGGAAATTTAGAGAATTGTCCATGAGGGAGGATACCTAATTCATATTGGTCATAATGACACGAAAAGCATTTTATTTTTGACAGGGGGATTGTTTGGTACAAGTCAGTCAGGTCATTATTAGTATGTCAGTAAAGTTGAGCCCAAATAGAAACCGACATCATCAACCGCAATAATGTAAAAGGAATATTATTTAAGGATTTATAAGAATCTTTCAAAGATCTCCTACATATCTCAATAAAAAAAACTATGGTTACAGAGAAATACGTCGATATCAAGTGCAAGTTCAGGCACACTCCGAAAAAACCTCTCAAAATGTAATCACGAGTTGTATATACAGCGATATTAACCTACAGGTGATTTTGCTGCTGTACGCTACGACGGTAACGAATAGTGCACACGAGGTTCCCCCCATCATTCACATGGGAGTCATCGAAATTTGATTAGCCATGGCCCGGGGAGGAAAGTGGGAGCGTCAGTGTCTTGAGTTGCGTCTGGTGTTGAGTTGATGTAATAAAGACTGATAAAAGGCTTCTGTCGGATATAAATGCAGCTTTCCAGCGAACTCATGTCAATCTTTGCAGAAGGTTGTGAAGCAGAAGGCAAATATTCGTAAGAAACTAGTAGACTGGGGTGTAAACGTAAGCCACAGCACCCCCAAAATAGGAAAACAATGATGAGAATAAAGCGTAATTTCGTTTTGAGTCTTCAACGCAAAATCTATCATGTTGTGGTATCATATTGTAATTTCAATAACAAAACCAGTAGTGTAGGAATCGTATCAACATGATCAAAGTGTGTATTGAATGTTCCCATGTAATATCGACATCGATTATTCAGTCAATTTGGTCTCGCTAACAAAAATATGAAAGAAATAAAGTTTTGGGTGGTGGAACCTGTTCCGACGAGTTTGATGTGGCGCATTGTCTTGCCTCCTCGTTTCTTGCCATGAACACATGCATACCTGCTCATTACGTGCTTGTCTTAAAATAATCATTTCCAAATTAGGAGGAAGTGTCAAGTCTGTCATCTTAATAGGAAATCATTCGTGTGTTCTGCTTGTATTGACCAAGGTCACAGCTATTATGTCACAGCCGAATGAAGCATAATGACTTCGTATAATCATGATAATTGGATCTAAAACGGTGGTTTGGTCATATGTTTTTGTTTAGGCGTGCAACTTTCTCTATGGTTAACATGACCTTGTACTAGGCCTGCTGAAATATTGTCAGGGATTTCAACTTTATATTACTGTCTTTACAGACATGAGTATGTAAATTACGGGGTAAATTACTTTGAAAAGCTCACTTTGTTGGTCCGAAATCAGAATTCCGAAGTAAGTTTACGGGAATGAAAGGGAGAGAGAGAATGAGAAAGAGAGAGAGAAAGAGAGAGAAAGAGAAGTTATACATTTTTCAACAAAACTGCAAGCGTTTTACTTGCATTATCAGAGGCATACGTCTTTTGCATAACTTAACATCAAAATAGGCCGCAACTTGCCCGAGGCTAACCTAACATGAAAACTAATATATGCAGGACAAATATCGATGGAAACTCTAGGATTAGATGATTAAAGTATAGATGGACTCTAAGAGAGATAATCTACAAAAGCTCATATGAATGACTGCTTTAGACGGTATTGATCTTGGCTTAAAGCATAACGCTCGTGGAGTGCATGGAGAAAATAAACAAGAATGGGGAAGAATTAGGTCCTAGGAGAGAGAGAGAGAGAGAAAGAAAGAGATAAAGTCGGTGGGTATGTGCGTGCGTGTGCGCGCGTGTGTGTTTGTCCTTTGCTTCACATTTCAGGTTATGTAAACGTATCCTGTATTGTAAAACAAATGTATATATGAATAATTATGTATGTTTGATTTTTTCAAAATTTGTTGTTGTTTTTTTAAATTGAAAAATAAACTCTTGAACTTGAACTTGAGAGAGATAGAGAGAGATAGAGGGCGAGGGATTAAAAGGTTCAAGTACAGAGCCAAAAAGTGAGAAAACTAGTGAGAAAGAAAAATAAAAGACGGAGAAAAATGGCATGAGGATATCCTCTATATGATTTCTAATTAGTTTATATATGATTCCGATGACTTCAGGTAGCAAAAAGCATAAGCTTTATTTTCCAATCAAGTACGCTTGACACAATTACAATATGCTTTGGTATATCATTTATTCCATTTTTAATACTTTCCATTCTACAATATTCTTTAAAATTTGTATGATGTATCATAATTATCTCATATACGCTCAACATGCTCAATGTGACTTATGATTTCTGTTCTAGTCTTGTTACTCTTATCATTTTGTTACTTTTGTGTTTTTTTTTATTCTTTGCTTATACATGCAATTACATGTAACTTCATGTGCTCTGTGTTTAAGAAAAGAACAGTTTATTGATAGATATCAACGAGGTCCAGTTGAAAAAGTATAAATGGAAAGTTTATTTCCAAAAGGCAACTGTCTAAATTTTGAATATTTCGAAGAAGGAAAATGGTTTACATCAAAATTCTTGATTTTTTGCAAAGTGGATTTGCCACCTTTTGAAAATGAACGAATTTGGATTTAGCGCCTTTTGGAAATAAGCGTATTTTAAAAACCAATATTTTACTTTATTGATATTTTTTTAAATATTCAAAGGAGTCATACTGAAGCGCATACGGAACAAACATCCATTCCTACCAATGCCTTGTTTTCGGTGAAAATGGATTTACCGCCTTTTGAAAATAAGCTCTTCAAATACAAATATACTGTTTAGATTCTGACCATGGTATCCCCTTCTACTGCAGATGTGAATGTATTATGAATTATTTAGAAGTTAATTCTAAATTTTGTCTCCGTTTTTATCAAGGACATTGCTTTTGCAATTCTAATTTGAGTTCAGGTAAGGTGTCTTTGAGAGTATCCCTTTCATTTTAATTTCTTTCATTCATTTTTCATTAAATTTATGGCGATCGAAGAACTGCACTCTGTCTCATAAACGTCTGGAAGAATATACATTTATCCCTCTTAAAACGAGTAGACTGCCTCTACGATACATTGACCTTTAAAGAACACTCGTTAGAAATCAAAATCAAAGGAAGTTAAAATTCAGAATGTTCATCTCTTGGTTTCAAGCCTCATCTCACCACGGAGTCTACCCTGCGATAATTCTACTGACAGACGTAGCCATAAGAGTGCAAAGAACTCACGCGTACTAAACAGCGTTATCCATTTACACAAGGCAAGGAACATATTCGTGCTTCAATAAACTGTCTATCCATACATATCGATCTCACTCTCAAGGGTCTACCCTCCAAAACCCAGACAAGTCAAGAAAGCAAACGCTCTCTCTCTGAAACGTGGGAATGAGAAAACCAAGCACTGAGCCCCGGGGCGATGGCTGGGTGATTTTCTCGATAGTCGATGCTAAGCTTAGGGGCCGTCAAAGAAGGAGCCCCTCGGGGCAAAGAGGGGAGTAGGAGAGCTCGTGCTCGTGCCATTAAAGGCGTAATCAAACAGGTTCAAGGGTTCGTATCTACAATGTCTTCTCTTCCATCTGTTATAGAGGTGAATGGTGACTTGTTTTCAGGGTTGGTAGATCCTTTCCTCTTCCTGGTTTAAGAATCGTGGTTCGTGCTCTTCGTGTTCTCTGGCGAGTCCATTAAGGATCATTAGGGTTTCGGCTTTCGAAAGATCCAACTGAGATTGCCGGGTTGGCGTGTTAGACTGTTGGATGTAGGGTTGTAAAGGTTGTTAACCTTGCTCATGTTTCCGTTTCAATGGCGGATTATTTTGTATCATGCCGTCATCGTCGTCCTTGTTGTGGTCAGCAACATGGTCACGATGTCCACCCGAGTTCAGCCATTCATTAGTAACCCGTCCTCACGTTGCCTCATAACTCTCCATTGTCTTTCAGAAATATACGTGCATATTCGCTTTGATTTGAATGTTTGTGATTTAACGACTGATGATAATCATGAGGAATCTACGTTTTGAAATCATACATTCATATTGTTCCGCAAGGATAGATGTCTTTTGGGCTGGAATCATCAACATTTTGATACAGACAAACTGAAGCCTTTCGCCATCAGAGTCAAACTTAAACATGAACAAAAAGCTGAAATCAAACAAAACAAAAGTTCTCTTTTGACAGCTATTTTTCTTTTTCTGCAGCATCAAACATCTTTCCAGTATTTTATCAAATTACACAATTTTCACTCATGCCATACATGCCCATGGTTTCAACATTAAATGTATAGTAGCTGAAACTCAATATCCAGAAAGTGCTTTTCATTGAATCCAGACTTGAATTTTTGTACTGGTATATTCCACCGATGCAAGTCACTCGTTTTCTTTGAGACAACAATGATATTGTAATCGTAGTCTTTGACAGAAAGAACCTGTCAAGAAGAAACATCATCTTCTATTACGTTTTATTTGTCACTACTTTTCAACAGTTCCTGAATTCATCTGTTGATTCAATATTTTCAGAACTCAGAAGAATACAATTTTGCAATTTTCTATCAGAAAACGAGAGGATATGCTTATGAATAGAAAGACCTCTCACTTATTTTCATTCTTCGTCTTGTCAGTCTGCTTCTCGCTTTGATTCCGTAATTCATGCATGCCGCACCTCTCACCTGAGTTATTAGACCGTCTGTTGGTTTAGCGCTATTTTTTGACAAACCTTCTCTCTCTCTCTCTCTCTCATTTCCCCCTCCTTGTTCACTCCCTAACGCTTTCAACAACATCGTCTGTATTTTTGTTTGATCTTATGCTGCTGCAGCATCAGTAAAAATTAAGGAAATTGGAAAGCGAACCCTGTTCAAACCGTCGCGAGTAAACACGGAGGGCGAAGTGGCAATCTGCGATAGGGTTACAAACATGACACGAATCTTCACTCCACTGAAAACCGTTTTTTTCGCGCCAACTCTTGATTCTGGCTTAAAGGAGAAATCGGTTGCTGATCTCTTGCAGTAAAATGACAGTGTGTATTTTAGATTTTTAATGCAGGATTATTTTCTATACATCTACAGGTAAACCTGTCTTAGCGGCCACCTTTCTGCAGCACTGTATAATTTATGATTCAATCATGAAACAAGCTCTCTACTTTTAAAGAAATCGTAAAGCCCATGTATGGATTCTGAGTGTACGAATATAGAGAACATGAAGTAATTTGTATCCTTCATTTCACTATTCAGACACAACATACAGGTTATTTGTTTGCCTAATATATTGAAATGCAAGTTTTTCCTGCTTGGAGTTTCTTCGCAAGCATAAAACATCTACAACAGCAACTCCACCATAGTCACAACTTATTCAAAGCTGTACATACTGACTTTTTTAATTATAGCTTTTCGCTTCTGAAATGTGCTTCTTATGAAGCCAGTAGCTAAAGTTAATCTGACAGGTTCGAAACAAAATATAAAATGAGAATTTTTAAGTAAAATATGAACAGAGTCAGATTGGTATACAAAATGTTCTAGAGGTTATGCATTGGATCACTAAGATATTATTCCTCAAAAAAAATCCTTCAATATTCTTGGAGCCTTAATGTATCTAATGCCTTTCGTGAAAATTGACTTTTTCAAGCGTGAATCATTTTGAATGTGCAACATGTGCTTTTAGTGTTTTTGGCGGGTTTGACATTGAGCGCCCCATTCGCGTGGGAACAGATCTCAAAGAGCACTGCTGTTGACATAATACGGAGGTTGACGAATACAACTGATCATAACCCTCAGCGCGGGGGAAAAACACAAGAATGGATGTAAAACAACATGATAAACTGGGAATTGTTTATTAACACACTTGAAGTTGTTTCAGGAAATTAATGATAAAACGGTTGCCTGGTAGAAAACGATGGAAGAGATAGAATGGGCGATATATCATTTTTCCAACATTTTCTGGGAGCATAGAATTTTTTTTATTCATTTCTTTTGTAATTTTTGGTTTGTACAAAATGAAACTCCCCCTCTTTTTTTCAAACACTTTTTTCATTTATTTCTTCTCACTGTTGTTAGTTTAGATTTTTTTTCAGAGAAACAAATTAAAACAGCGGGGAGGGGGAGAGAGAGAGAGAGAGAGATAGATAAAGCTATTGATAGAGAGAAAGAGAAAGCAGGGAAGAGGGTGAGAAAGACAAGAAAGTGTAAGTGAGAGAAAGAAGGAGAGAAAGAAAGAGAAAGAGCGTGAGAGAGAGAGGGGGGGGGAAGAATCTGATATATAAAAAATCGTAGATAGTGACAAATTCCAATTAAAACCGCCATTCTTATACTTGACAGTGTGTTTGGTGGTCTGGCTTTGAGTGATATAGCAAGAAGCATTCTGAACAATTATTCAAAGGGGAAAATATAATTCTCTAAAGGCAAAACCAAAGCATTATTTTGGGTACTTCTTTCTTTCTCTTCCTCTCATTCACACGAGCACAACCTTCGCATCCATCCTTCCAGCTGCTCTTATCATTTTCAAACAAAACATACGATTCATTATGTCAAAAAATCTTTTCAAAATGCTTTTTTTCCAACATTTTGGGGGTATAAATCTACCATCGCACCGGGAAATTGAATAAAGCCAAATATTTAGTGAAAAAACAGCACACAAAAGGGAGAATAAATACTGCAAGAGTTGGGTTCAGAGTGTAGACCATCCAATAGTTTAAAGTCACCTGCCGAAGCTCGGCTTTCGTAAGGCATAGGAAGAATCGCTCTCAGAAGATACAAAACCAGTCAAATACTTATGACGTCTTGGGGGCCATGAATTTTGTGAAAACCGAAGAAGACCAGAATAAAAGAGCACCTGTGCATAGCGTCTGGTGACACCCCGTATGAATAAACTCGCCTGAAGGGGTGATATGTGCTGCCTGCCACCAAAAAGTTAAACAGATCGTTCGACCTGAGAGAATAAAACTGGAAAGAGAGGGAAACATTTAGTGCTAAATGCTCAAGAGGCCGCTCTCCAAAAAGAAGCCCCAAAACTAGATTTGACAACCAATGCATAACCAAACTAAATTCTGATATTTGATATGAAAAGGCTCATATTAATGCTGCTTAAACTACAAGTACAAACTTTTTCATTAAAACACAACAGTTAAGCTAATACCACAGTTAATTGTTTTGAATAAAACGAAACAAAAACGATTTTCACAACGATTTTCAAAGTGCAAACAATATATTCAAGTCAGAAAATGATTACAAGAATGTTATTTCTTTAAATAAAGGCTTAACTTAGAACAAAAAAATTATTTGCGGTTATTTGACTGTTGTCTAATGGCACAACAATAACAACCGCGTCAGATGTTGAATAGTACCTTTAAGGAGCGCTCAATGGTAAACGAAATAATATCATAGTTATTCTTTCTTCTCGGCGACAGCTATCCTATAGGGACGAAAGTAAGACAGAAAAAAATATCTCCATTTATTGCAGGACTTCCCTATATCTGTACAATCCAGGACTTTGTTTGACGTATAGAGTTATCACCCACACGCCTTAACGTGTGAATGAATGGTAATGATAAGCCTAGGTTTTAGGTGATCCATCGATCTATTAAAACGACACCTCAGGGTGACGAGGCTCATCACAAACATTCGAGGAAATGGGCTGGGAATGAAGAGATAAACGCTTCCTTTTTTTTTTATTCCCTGCTTGTGCTATTCCTTTTTATCCCAAGGTGTTATAAGATGATGGTGCTCATTTTAAAGTGATTACACAATGGTAATTTTTTTTTTTTTTTGATATATGATCGAGAATAGAATTCTAAGAAGAATAACATTAAAAATTTGATGATTTTCATTCGAAATCATGCATTTTGGCTAATTTTCTCATAAAAAGTAAAGAGTTGACCAAAAAATTTCAGTAATGAGGTATGACGTCAAAGTGGGTACCCAGCTTCGCGCATTGCAGTTGTGCTGCGCGCTAGACTGTACAATATGTATTATACCTTGCGCGCATTTTGCTAGAATTGCGCGACATGGTACCCACTTTGACGTCATTTTGACGTCAAAGTGGGTACCTAGTTGAAACTTGGTCATAGCTGAGGGGTCAAAAATATCATGAAATCTTACCACATTTGGGGGTTTCCTTGGCAACACGTCTTTTAAAAAAAACTTTAGGTAGATGATTTTCTGCTAATGAAATCATGCTCTTTTAAATGAACCAACATTGTTTCAGCATTGGGTACCCCCTTTAAACTATCTGCATAATTTATATCTATCCCCGTCTTTCTGCCATAGGGTACTGCATATCTCATTTTCACTCTCTCACTATTTTTCATGCTGTAGTATAGCTTTTTTCCTTACTCTCTAGTATTCCTCTCGTATTACTATTTTCGATGTCATAGTACTGCTATTTACAGTACCACAGTCATGACAATACTGGTATTTACTGTACGAGAGTACTGCTATATATACATTAAATTTTATATGATAACACATGTATATATATTTATATGATAACACATCAGTACTGCCCATTTGAAACACATTGCTCCTATTCAGGGTGACGAGGCTCATCACAAACATTCGAGGAAATGGGATAAGAATCGAGAGATAAACGCTTATTTCTAATTCCTGCATGCGCTATTCCTTTTTATCTCAAGGTGTTGTAAAATGATAGTGCTCATTTTAAACAGTCTTTATAGTTTATATCTATCCCCATCTTTCTGCCATAAATGTTATTCACAGTACCACGTGATTTGCTATTTTCGATATCATAACACTGCTATTTTCTATTTCTTTCTTCTTTATTCGGGTACTGCATACCTTATTTCTTCTCTCACTATTTCCCATGCTATAGTATTGCTATTTTCAATACTCTCTAGTATTCCTATTGTTGATAACATAGTATTACTATTTTCGATGCCATAGTAAGTACTGCGATTTGCAATATCACGGTACTGCTATTTACGATACCAAATATTGGTATCATAATATCAGAATACTGGTATTCATGTGACCATAGTATTGCCATTTACACAAATACCACAGTACTGCTATATATATATATATATATATATATATATATATATATATATATATATATATATATATATATATATAAGAATCAGAGTTGGTAGTAGAATGCCATTAAAAAATAAAATCATAGATTTTAAAAGAAAACGGAGCCTAGCTCTCAAAAATGAAAGGCAAAGTCACACTCAGCTATGCTCCGTTTTCTTTTAAAATCTATGATTTTATTTTTTGATGGCATTCTACTATCAACTCTGATCCTTGTATTATCTAGATGCCATGCAGACTAATTTTCAATTCTATATATATATATATATATATATATACATATATGATAGCACATCAATAATGCCTATTTTATGATAACACATTGCTACTATTCACAGTATCACATAATTGCCATTATCGATATCATAACATTGCTATTTTCTATTCTTGCTTCTTTCTGTGCCTCGGTAGATGGAGGATAGAGCCTCATTAACTTCTGTTCAATTCCTTTTTACAAGCTTTATTTGGTGTATTGTAGTGTGAACGCAACCCCACCATAAACTTCACAAACAACAGTTCACCTTTTCTAAAACGCAAATGACATTAAGAATGTATGTCCTTCCTATGAATATTTTATGCGGGCATCAAAACTTCAAAATACGTTATGATGAAGCAAACAATAAGGGTATGTATATATAGCGTTAAATCTTTTTATGTCATGCCTCAAAAGGGGTTTTGGTATCATTTGTTTTCTTGGTTTCGTGACAATTTACATCTATAATATCTGTTCAGTTTTAATTGTTGCTATCTCTGGAGTACTAATTGAAGAGTTACTTCTTCGGAGAGTACTTGACATGATTATTCCTTCGGAAACTGTAGCCGCAGAACTTGTTTTCAAGTCTGGAAGGACGCACATTCTCTTATGATCTGAAAATACAATTATTAAGTCTGCTGAATACCCTTATTTTTTAGAAATATCCTTCGTATTTTATAATCAGACTAAAATCACACATGTGGCCAACGAACGCGCGCGAGGAAAATGAGAAGACAGTATAAAGCCATTACAAGAAAGGAGAAATCATAACGAATTTCATACGCAGACAATGAAGTACATCCCTGGCAGAGAAATTGAGTTATAGAAGTACTTGATAAAAATATGATGATAATAACGGCTGTCATGATCATATTCCAAATGCAGAAAATTGTTACATTACTAATCATAATAAAAGGAGTGTCTGGAAATATTCATGAAAATCAAATGGTTCTTACAATACAGCTGAATCTGTAGTGCTAATCTGTTTATCAAATTGAAAAAGCAAAGGCGTTTAATTGGATTCACGTTTCCTCATTTGGAAGGTACAGGAAATGTTCTTTCAAAGAATATAAAAGCTTAATCTTGATTTGTTTTGTGGCGAATGTTGCTTACTAAAGATGATATTAGCTATAGGGTTGAAAAAACTTAAAGACGGGTTTTATGGCTTTCTACACTCCATGTGAAGTGTGTGTATGTGTACATTATTATGTCCATAGATTCTTTAATTCCCCATCCACGCATTTTTTAATTCCAAAAATGTTACAGGCTCTGTTTCATTTTTGGGAATTATTAACCTTTAGAATTATGATCCTCGTTTTGTTTTCTTTAATCCAAACCTTGTTTACCTTTTCACTATATAGAAATTATTTCAATTTCAGAATTACGAACGCTGATTCATTTTTTGGAATATAATTATGAACCCCTGCCTCGTTTTCGGAACAAGGAACCTTGGGGCAAAACAGACATTTTAGTAGAAAACCATTTACCGGGTATTCACCCATTCCTTATCTCTTATCACCAGGGCGGCTCTACAGGGGGGCAGGGGGCGACCGCCCCCTATGAGTTTTCATGTGACCAAAAAGAAAAAAAGAGGAGAAAGAGAAGAACAAGAGGAGAAATAAGAAATAACAGTATGGGAGAAGAGAGGGTTGGGTCATGTATTTATGATAATACCCCTATTTTTCATTTAAAACGTAAATAATCACACCTATAGGTCACCTTGCCCCCTATCAAAATACCCTGGCGCCGCCCCTGCTTATCACGTAATGCTACTCCACTCGGATTCTCGTCTCCCGGTTCTCAGGTCATCATCACATGCCTTCTCTATCAACATGATTTTAGATGGATACTCTCCAGCTCTTAAGTAATCACCTTCGTCATCACTCCTCCATCAAATTATCGACAGACGATGACACACGTCTTATTCCAAGACATTTCAAAAGTCCCTACCGGGAGTGCAACGGCCAGATATGAAGAAATTGGCGTACTATAGATATACACCAACCAGACTTGGCTGAGTTGAGTCTTCGTACACGTATGCCATCACTTGGCAACCTCCGGAAAACTGACAAAATGCATTGCTGTAACTTACTGAATGATTATTTTATACAACCCTTTAGAATACTACCCATTGTCCCGTTTTTTTTTTGTTTTTTGTTTTTGTTCTTAAATAAAAACATGGCGCCTTATGAATGATGTGGATTCTCTACATCATTATCATCATCATCATTATCATCATCATCATCATCATCATTATTATCATCATCATCATCATCATCATCATCATCATCATCATCATTATCATCATCATCATCATCATCATCATCATCATCATCATCATCATCATCATCACTCCAATTCTTTTCCAGGACAAAAGTTCTTAGATTTGATGAGTTATGGCGGAAATGAGTACTGAAGTACAAGCTAATAGGTCTACATTCCATTTCGAAGATGCATACAGATAATAATGATAATGATAATAAGAACTGAACCTTTATAAAAGCGCGTAATACATCTCCGATGCCCCTAAGCGCTTTACAGAAATGTAAATAATCTAACAATCTAACAATAAGGAAAATTAGTTTTAGTGAACCTCCAGTTTTCCCAGTCTTGGCGTATCAGTGTTTGTAGTTTTTGTCTTCGTTATAATGATTATGTTGTGTAACACATTGCTATTTATGGCTTTCGTTTCGACATTATGTTTTGTTTTTCACAAAGCTTACTTTCTCAGTTGTCTCCGTTTATCATGTCAGTTGTAGTAAGATAACAACCTAACGTAAATGACGCCTTCGAACTCAAAGAACGAATATATAACGTTTTTAATAGCTTCCACCACTGCAGCTCTTTATCAAACTAATAGAAATACGAATGTACTTATTAGACGGAAAATAAGATACGAGATAGTGATGAATTATTTAGGCATGACCATTTAGGTTTGGAAAATACCGGTTGAAGAAAAAAAAAAAGATTTTCGATGTTATTGTATCGGATAGTAGTAGGGTCGATACACTTTTTGTCCCTTTTCCCGTCTTAAACTGATTAGTTTTCCTTTTCTCAAAAACACTTTCTTCCAATTTCTTTTGCCACGCCGTCTTTTCAGCAGAGCTGAGCTGAGTTCTTCTTAAAGCTGGTATAGAATCTAGCACGTATTTTACTGAAATAAGCACAAAATAAGATCAAGGTTATAGTCGTTATTAGCGCTCATTATAGACTGTAATCCCTACTGGTCAGGAAATAGTTTAATAATCATCCTTACTCGTCCAAATGCATGCTCTAGTGATATATGGAATAGAAGTATTACCAAGGACGTATAACACAATAGACTTCGTGACAAATGTATCGTGGCTCTCTGACTTCAAGTAACCACTCGGGTGTAATCAATGCGAATTTGGAAATTAGCGCAATACTACAGAGTATGTGATACGGTCAAAGTAATTAATGATTATGAAACGACCGAAGTCCATTTGCAATCAGGCTGATGCTATGATATTGGTTTCTTCTATAATCCTGTAACATTGTCAGTAACTTAGATAATATCAATGAGGAGAAATTTTGAAAGCATTTTTACTTATTTATACTCGTGTAGAAAATAAAATACGGTTGATTTTAAAGCATGATTTGTATGAACGTAAAAAGAGTTCTTTTTATTTTTCCTTCACAAGGACACGTTCCTGCCGTAAAAGTAAATCACAATTTTCGAACGAGTTCATAAAATATTTGTGTGTTACAACACTGGATCACAGTATGTACCTTGCAATAAAATGCTGCACAACACAAGATTCTTTTGACTTATTTATCTACCCTACACACGTACTACGACTAGTAGCGTTTTCTACGAAAATTACCTTCGGACACTGGACTAAAACAACGCTAATGGTCTCTCGGAGGACTTCTGAACATTTATAATTATTTCGGGCTTTTATCCCAGTATGACTGACCTCCCATTTCCGGGTCAGTGATATATTCTAATGAACACTGAATTGAAAACCTATACATACTCCTTCTCATGCAGACCACGCTTAGTGGCCAGCGTGTGTTTATCTTGTACTTTGCATCAATTACTAAATAGACTCCGTGATATTATTATCCGTGAGGTGTTGTACCTTCACGATATGCATGGCCGGGCAGCTATACGCGGTGGGCGTAATGAATGTTGATTAGAATCCTATTGGGAATGGTTCAGTTTGGAAGGGTGGTAGAGACAGTCGATGGGGGAGGGGGCAGGAAGGATGGGTGCTGGTGGGATGGGGACAAAACCATGTCTTGATGTCATTCACAGTTGAAAGGATAAGATTCAGTGTAACTATCTGGAATGCTACTAAAATATGTGCTACGGATATTGGTTCATTAAAATCTATTTCGGGATATATGACACTAATGATTCCAGGTTATGGGGGAAAAAAGGAATCTTAATGATAGTTTCAAAGCAAGACTGGTTATGTGATATCGGGAAAAAGGAACAAGCATAATCACCAATAGTTCCATATCTACTGCAGATTACACAAATGTAAAAGTTTTCTTTATTACACTTTGTTATGGTCTATTTGTTACAAGGGATGGTCGATAAAGGGATGAGAATGACAATCATGTAATCACCATAACATCATATAGGCATATGAGTCTAAATAAATACATTGCCTAAAGCTGACCTTAATTTAGAAAAAAAAAGAAAAACAAAACAAAAAAATAAACAAAACAAGAAACAAAACAAAACAAAAACAACCCTTCCATAGCACCTGCCTTGTCTGTTTCAGTATAATAAGATTATCAGAAGTTTAATATACTCCCGCTCCGGGTAAAATTTCATTTACGTAAAGTAAGCTTCCATTGTGTAATTACACTTTGGAAATTCGACGGGAAGTTACGTAACAATGATTTCAAATTACAAATAAAGATCTATTATTTGAGACAGAAATCACTGAAACATCTTTCCGATGCAAAATCAGTGTTTTCACATGTGGGTTTTTTTTTTTTCTCTGAACCACCAGTTTTGCTTTTTAATCAAGAGAACCAAAGCAATCAAGATAAACATATGGGAGTAAAGAAATATAGGTCACTGACCTGTTAATGAGGGTGAAATCCTGATTGATTTTAATATGAAAATCCGATTCGAACGATTTCTACCTTTGACAGCCTCATTAATGTATATGTTATGTTATTCTCTTGAAAAGTATTATGCAGTTCACGTTTCAAACATCTGGGAATTATACCCTTGATTACTGGTAGGTTATTGAACTCAAACTTGGAATATGAACAATGACGTCAACACACGGTGGTTCTTTGACCTGTATTGTAAAACATGTTTCATGAGCTTTTATGCTAACGTTGTTCTTTGAAAATGTCATTTGTCAATCTGAACAATAATGTGTACAGTCGTTTTGTAGCTCTACTGTTTAATGGGAGATAACAATATGGACCTTTTCTTTCATTTTTTTTTTTTAGTAAATAACATTCATCCAAATGCCTCCTATGTCTGCAGTCCGTAATTAAACTGATATTATCCTCACACCAGTTAAATTTACTCAAAATAACGAAAATTGAAATGATAATTACTGTTCAATGTTATTGCACTTTCTTGCTTCAATAAATATGGAAAGAGGGCAGACATTATTATGGAGGTGTTGTGACAAAGTTGGTAAAAGCGCGTGCTCTTAATCAAAGGGTCGTGAGTTCGATTCTCATTGATGCCTGGCTCCTTGTGTCTTTCAACAAGACATTTAACCCTTACCCACCTTTGCTGCACTCTACCCAGGTGTATAATTGGGTACCTGGCACTGCTGGGATAATAATGTTTATATGATAGTTCATTGTAAGCGTCTTGAACACCTTTGGGGTGGATATGTTGCCCAGTTTAATGTACTATTTCCATTTTCAAAGGTTTGGCACTTTTGGTCCATTTTTAAAAGACAATGATATGACATTCATAGAGAATTTGAAGATGAACTGTTTCACAAAATATTGTAAATCTGCTTGCATTTTAAAGGGAAAATATTTTTGTACTTTTCAAAGAAGAAGGGGATTATGTGAAGAATTTAAAGAAACTACACAGTTGTTATAAATCGCAGTTTGCTATATATGGTTTTGTATGTTACACGATTAAGGCGCGTTTAATCAGCACGCACACCATCCTCATAATGAGATTGGCCATGATTACGTAACACAACTCAACACTAATTGGCTTTCTCAACCGTTTCGTCCTTGGCATAAAAGATTGAAAGCAGAAAATGAGAATAAGGGAAGATAATGTGAGTCCACTTTGATCGTCCTTAGGCTAAGGTGATCAGATATGACTTGTTAAGGTCTGTTTATGCGACCTGAGTTTCGTTTTGAACGAAAGATTCAATGACCTCAATGGCAATGGCAATATACAAACATTATACATGTCTGACATTGTAATATATTTTTCATCGATAACCAATTCTCATTCGTTCGTCAAGGGTTGAGACAATTATTAGTATTATTAGGTATTTGGCGTCACCTGGGCCTGGGAGGGGAAAAGCGAACTTAATCACTGTGTCCCTCGGGTCTCTCCTACCGATGTAACCGGCAGGAAAAAAATTCCTGGAATGCTTTGAGCACTGAAATCGGTAGCCTAGCTGAGCAGGGGTAATGGTGGAGCGACTTGATCACCTTGTTCAGTGTATATGTATGCTACATGAATTATGTCCATTATTATTATCATTATCATTATAACTTATTGAGATATGCAGGTGTACCATTATACCGGTGTTTCCCCCTA